>OX421358.1:58700817-59900817 GCA_949126925.1 Cheilosia vernalis
ACCTCCGTTCCAAAGGGTTTAAAATTCTTGATGCCGTAAATATCATCAAGAAAGAGAAGGAAAAAACGGAAGAAGATAAGGACATCTTGGTAAGGCGTGGACTTCCGCTCTTTATGCTTACCTTCGATAGGTCTGATAATATCGAAGATATCTACCGAATTAAAACCATACTTAATATTGTGGTAAAAATCGAGCCCATGCGCAGAAATTTGAAAACAATTCCACAGTGCAAACGTTGCCAAGAATTTAATCATACGCAAATGTATTGCAAAAAAGAGCCGCGATGTGTAAAATGCACCGGAAGTCATTTCTCCCAAGACTGTGGAGCAAACAAACAATCCTCCGCTACCTGTGCTAACTGTAAGGGAAAGCACCCGGCAAATTATAGAGGCTGTGAAGTAGCTAAGGAGTTGCAAAAACGGAGAGATGCGCTACTCAAAAGCCAAAATAAAAAAACAAAGCCGCTTACCAAGGTAAAGCGTAGGACCGCCCAGGAGGTAGTTGGCAATATAAAACCTCCGGTTCAAAAGCGTAGCATTGTCAGAGAAAGAGAGACAATAGAAAGGCCCTCGACCTCTGTTGTCAAAAGAAACGCTACTGAAAAGTTACCATCAGGAAAGCCATCGAATAGTGGCCCTCGGACAGCCAGAGTGCAGACCTACGCTCAGGCCGCGGCATTCGAAGTAGCGAAAAACGTTGAAACTTCGCCGGACCCTGTTTCTCATGTTTTCTCAGTTATTCTTGAGAAACTTGAAGAACAATGCAAAATAAACAAAATTATTCTCGATCGCTTGGTTAAGCTCGAAAATAATTCACGGAAAACGCGTGCTCCAAAAATAACATGAATGAAAAACCAATGTTAAAAATATGCACTTGGAATGCAAACGGGCTTTTACAAAAACTCGGCGAATTGGAAATATTCATACGAGAGAAAGATATTGACATTTGCTTGATTTCTGAAACTCACGTGAAAAAGGGATCGAATTTAAAAATAAAAGGATATAATGATTTCCACGCTTGTCACCCATCGGGGAACGCCAGAGGTGGATCATCATTTTATTAAAGACTGCATTGAACAATACGAAGACCTGAAGATAGAGCTCGAAACTATGCAACTGTGCACGATTCGAGTTAAAAATAGTCAGCGTACTCTTAGAATTTCATCTATCTACTGTCCACCGCGTTCCGCGCTTGAAAAAAGTGATTTTAATAACCTGCTTAAATCGCTCAAACCAAATTTCATTATTGGCGGCGATTTTAATGCGAAGCACACGTTCTGGGGCTCCAGATACATCTCGCGAAAAGGTAGAATGCTCTATGGGGCAGGTATGGAATACAGTTGCGATTTCCTCTCGACGGGCAAACCGACCTACTGGCCAACTGATACTTCAAAACTACCTGACCTGATAGATTTTTTCGTTGTGAAAGGAATACCTACCAACCACATTAAAGTTGAAGAGAGCTTTGATCTATCATCTGACCACTCACCGGTTATATTAACATTGAGTGTAAAACTAGTCAATAACCTAGAGCCAGCGAGATTAACTGGTAGAAAAACTAACTGGGAAGGCTTTAGGAACGAAATAGAAGAGAATGTTGAACTGAGTGTTCCACTTACGACACCCTATGAACTTGAGGTTGAGGTTGATCGCTTCGTCGAGATCGTACAGATCGCCTCCTGGAATAATACGCCTAATCCAAGGAAAACGCCGGCCAAATACGGGCTACGATATCCTCCCGAAATAAAAGAATTGGTCAACGAAAAAAGGAAGGCGCGTAAGAAATGGCAACAGAGTCGCACTCCGCAACATAAAGCACATTTGAATTATTTGTGCAATTTGTTGAAGTTATTAAGGATTTTAAAAATCGTGCGATAGGTTCTTACCTTGAAAGTTTAACAGCGAAAAAAGATTCCAATTATTCACTTTGGAAAGCTGTAAAAGGCACCAAAAGGCCCAAAATCCCCGCGCCGCCAATTAGAATTAATCAAAATGAATGGGCAAGGGAAGATAAGGAAAAAGCGGACGTTTTTGCCGCTCATCTAGAAGAAACCTTTAAACCGTACGATGGCCAAGCGATCTACGACAATACTAATAGGACAGAATTACAACCTGACGAATCAACACTCACAAGTGCAACGCTAAGGGAACTAAAACGTGAAATCGAATCCCTAAAACCTAAGAAAGCTCCTGGTTATGATTTGATCACTGGAGAAGTTCTCAAAGCTCTTCCAAGGAAAGCATTAATTAAGCTCCTTCATATTATAAATGCTGCGCTCAGACTAAAACACGTGCCGAGTCAATGGAAAGTCGCGGAGGTCATAATGGTTTTAAAACCAGGAAAACCGCCAAATGAAGTAAAATCGTATAGACCGATTTCCCTTCTTCCAGTAATTTCCAAAGTATTCGAGAGAATATTGCTTAGGCGCCTACAACCGGTTATTGAAGACAATAATCTAATCCCTGACCACCAGTTTGGGTTCAGAACCAAGCATTCGACAATTGACCAAGTACATAGAACTACTGACGTAATCGAGAAAGCATTTGAAGAAAAAAAGATTTGCTCAAGCGTATTCCTTGACGTCTCACAAGCCTTTGATAAGGTGTGGCACGACGGCTTGAAATTTAAATTACGACAAGTTCTCCCCGCAAGCCTATATGATATTCTAGAATCATATCTCGGGAATAGACTCTTCCGTGTTAGAAATGGAAACGAATACTCGGAGCTAAAAGAAATTTCGGCCGGGGTACCGCAAGGAAGCGTCCTTGGGAAGGGAAGATGGCACTACCCTTGCTACATTCGCCGACGACACAGCTATCCTAGCAGTAGGTAATACAATCGAAGAAACGACTACAAAACTGCAAACCGCAGTGAATAAGATAAATGAATGGACAAGGAACTGGCGGATCGTCTTAAATGAAACTAAATCTGTACATGTGAATTTCACGTATAAGAAAACCAATGACTTGCCAATTTTCCTAAATATGGCCCGAATACCCTTTGCAAACGAGGCCAAATATCTGGGAATGACACTCGACGCAAAGTTGAAATGGAGTTCGCACGTGAAAATGAAACGTAAAGAACTCGATATGAAATATAGAGAAATGTACTGGTTACTCGGAAAACATTCCCAGCTCAGTACTGAGAACAAACTGCTTTTATACAAGCAAGTGCTAAAGCCGGTGTGGACCTACGGTATACAACTTTGGGGTTGTACCAAGAAAACAAATGTCAATATTCTACAAACTTTTCAAAATAAAGTTCTTAGAGAAATTGTACAAGCACCATGGTATATTAGAAACGACGATATCCATAGGGATCTCGGAATTCCAACAATCGAAGCTGAAACTAGAAGCTTCGCGAGAAAGCATAGAAACCGACTAATCGGACATATCAACAATACAGTCCGACAAATCTTGGACGAGAGCAATTTATTGCGCCGACTACAAAGAACGAAACCGTTCGACTTGGCAAGATAAGATTAACCGCGTTTAATTTGCGGAACACGCAGGATCTTTCATTGGAAAGTAACCTGTCAAAAGTTGTTATTTCATGATAGAAAAATTGCTTGATAAGTTATATCTTAGTTGCAGTATCTAACAATCTTTAGAAGGGTGGTGTTTTTAGTCAGTAAAAATCTGACACTACTATGAGAACGCGCTTGCTATTCTCATAGTGTCTTTGGAAGATTTTCACCTACCCTCAGATAAAAAAAAAAAAAAAAAAAAAAAAAAAAATATTTGACATTTTCGTCGATCTCAATGTATACCTACGGCTCTATAATGTGATTGGACTGCGAAGAACCGACACGATTTGCTAACTCATATATAGTAGAATTTATTTCGACTTTTGTTTGTACGGCGATTGCCGAAACGACCTTAGTAACAAGATCGGTAATTGCCTCTGCACTGAGAGACATTTTAATTAAAATTAAAATAAAAACACACAACCAACAGAAGAAAGAAACAAACAAAAAAACACAAATTAATACACTATTTGTTAAAAAAGTTAATATCGTTTGCTTAGCCACTATTACTTATCACTTTCATTATTTGTATATTTTGCTGCGATGCTGTTTGATGTTGGTTTGTTCTTTTGTGCTCCCGTGGTTTTTTTCTTAGTTTATTCCGATGGTTTATTCCGGTGGTTTATTCCGATGGTATATTCCGATTTCCGATGTTTATTTAAAGTAACAATTTCTAGAGTATTTTTTTTTCTTTTACGTTCTTAAATAATTATTGTTTCACAAGTTTCCCGGCAGAAAGGTGAGAGCTGTTTTTTGTTTTTACATAAACTACAAATGTCAAGAAAATCTTGGAATATCTAATGAAAAATGGAAACTAGCAGGCTGCATAAGTTTAAATTATTTTCAAAACTAATTATTGGGAAAATTTTGTTTTGTTATCACAAAATATTGCATAAATATGTAACTT
The DNA here is from genome assembly GCA_949126925.1 of Cheilosia vernalis. Taxonomy (NCBI): domain Eukaryota; kingdom Metazoa; phylum Arthropoda; class Insecta; order Diptera; family Syrphidae; genus Cheilosia; species Cheilosia vernalis. The sequence continues at coordinate 58,705,251 of OX421358.1, forward strand.
AAGTTACATTAAGTTACTAAGTTACTTAAGTAACTGTAAGTTTTTTGGACAAATAGCTTTAAATTTATCTGAAGTCGCTTCACGCATTCTGCGGTACCGTCCCGCATTTGCAGGTGTAAAACCACATTCTAATATTTTCAAAAATTATCCGCAAATTGTGTTATGCGTCCCGCATTCAGCAAATTCATTTATAGATTTCCAAGTCTAACCAATACACCACAAAAAACGAACGATGAAGTACTTACCTACTACTACTAACTACTACTTCAGACTCAGATATACGCCATACGGATGTCTCCCAAAGTACATCCACTAATGAATAGGGACACCCTCTCGCCTCTCCACATACATATGCATTTCCTACTACACCAAAGCAAGATACAGAAAAAAACGAACAATAAGTGGAAGTAGGTCCACAAATAGCTTTTTACATGAAAATATGACGAAAACTTGAGAAGAAAAGTGACACATATTTTACCTATACTTATAATTAGGGTAAACTGTCCAACAGTGGACCAATTTGCGTTTGACTAGATTTAATTTATAAAGTATTGGTTTAATCTTTAAACGGTTCTTATTATATGCTTTATTAGCTTTGTATTTAACCACATCCAGCTTTCGAAAGATAGTAGAAAATACTAAATTTTGAGTTTTTTTTAAAACGCACCTCAACTGGTTCCCTGTGTACTAGACTAGAGGGTGGACACAGTGAACCAACGGGTAGTTGGTTGGAACCTATAGTGTTTATTTTTTATTCCATAAGAAAAATAAAGAACAAAAACAAGTAATTGGTACAAATCAGTTTTTATTTAATATTTTTATATAATAGATTTAAGGTACATTAAAAAAACAAAACAATACAAAAATATAAGTAATAAAAGCGACGAAAAGTAATAACAACAATAAACAATAGCAAAACATTAACAAAAATAACTTTCAAGGACTTCGGTAATATCACAAAACTAATAACTAACGAAAAATAATAGTAACGAAAGTTAAATGCTGTAAGGTCGTTGTTTAATGCTTAATAAAAATATGGAATTCTGAAGCTGGGAAGTGCTATCATATTTACCATTGTTCACTGTGTACCACTAGGAGTTGGTTCACTGTTGGACAAGTGCCTTGTTTGGAAAAAAATATTTTTATAAGAAAAACCGTTTCACAAATTTGATTGATATACTCATTTTAATTAATAATAATAATTAAAATTTTATATTGTATTCCACAAATCTCACAAAGCACAATACTTTTTTAAATGGAAGAAAAATAAGAAAATTAGAAATAAGATTTCTAATTTAATTATAAGTAAAATCACTTTTTCTTGAGCACCACTGACACTGGCACAGACGTGCGCACTACTTCAACTCCCAGGTAAATTCATAAAGGATCGTGACGCGGTTTATTTTCTCTTTACTTCGTTTTTCTCTTATAAGTAGAAATTAAGTAAATTTAAAAGGTTCACTGTGGGACGTGAGCCACTGTGGGACAGTTTACCCTACTCTTTCATCTGCTTTGTTTTATTGTTACATATCTTGTTACACCTACCTAACTCTAACGCATGTCTATGTGTGATTGCTTTGTTTCGTTTCGCTTTTGCAGGCCATAGGAGGGCATAGGCCTATAAAATCATTGCACGCCCGCCGTCGTGAAACGTTGTAAATATTTTTATTTGTTCGTTGAGCTTGAAAATCGTAATTGCTGTACTAAATGCCGCCGACCGCGAAAAAACGACACTGTAAATTCAGTGAAGGATTGCAAAAAGAATTTTCCTTTTTTGCAAAAGTGTTTTGAGCCATCTGAAGTACGTAGCAATTTATGCAATGGAACATTTTCTGTTGCCCACAGTGGCAAACATGGTATAAAAAGGCATTTAACATCAGACAAGCACAAAAAATCATTAACCGCTGCAAGTACATCGTCGTCCATAACGACTTTCTTCCGTCAACAAAAATACGGTGGCAAGGAAGCAGGTCTAGCAAAAGCCGAAAGTTTGTGGGCTTCCCATACGGTATGTCACAACCAAAGCTTTCGATCGATGGAGTGCACTTCGAAATTAATTCAAAAAGTGTTTGATAAGAAGTTTTGCTGTGGAAAAACTAAGTGCGAAGCGATAGTAAAGAATGTGATTGCGCCGTACTCTGCCGATATTCTCAAAACAGAACTTGACGATGTCCCATTTCTCTGTATATTTACAGATGCTTCGAACCATAACGACATCAAAATATTTCCAACGCTAGTGAGGTACTTTCACCCTACAACCGGCATTAATGTGAAAATATTAGACCTCGTGAACTTACCCGGAGAAACAGCAGCAATTATATATAGTTCCTTGATGGGCATTTTTGAAAAGCACAACTTGAAAGACAAAGTGGTTGGATTTTGTGCCGATAATGCAAATACGAATTTTGGTGGGACTCAACGTGAAGGTAAATGTAACGTTTTCAAAAAACTTCAAGATGGACTGGGAAGACAAATAGTCGGTGTGGGCTGCGCAGCGCTTATTGCGCACAACGCTATTCAAACAGCAGCAGATTTGATACCAAGGGATGTTGAACATATAGAAAATCTCAAAGATTTTTGCGAAGAAACAGAGATGCAATACCAAAGAATGTTGGGATACAGTAAAACAAGATGGCTTGTACTTTTGCCTGCAGTTGAAAGAATCTTGCAAATGTATTCGCAATTAAAAACATACTTCTTATCACACGAAAAAGGCCCTGCTGCATTATACCAATTGTTCTCTAATGAATGCTCAGAGCTGTGGTGAGCTTTATCCATCTGCAAGCATCAATATTTAACGATTCCGTGAAATTGATGGAAGGAGACAAGACGAGCTTTATCGAAGTTTCTCACTTGTTTGTGGATTTAAAAAACAAGTACACCAATCGGTTAGAAAATGATTACATTCCTCTAACCATAAGATAATAACTGACCAAACTTGTTGAGAGTGGTCAAATCGATAGAAATTATTTTATGGGGCATATTCGTAACTTTTATCACAATTGCATCCATCAATACATTCATCAATACAATGAGTTCAAAACATATACTTGGATTCTACTCAAACAAACACGGAAATGGACTGATGTTCAACAGACATTCCAACAGCTATTAGCACAGATGCCTACGGCGGCTACGTCTTTATTGTTAAACGAAGATAGATTGTTCGACGAAATACATTACGTGTCAAATTACGTGAACCAGGATGTCCTAAAAAGATGGGAAGAGATGGGGAAAAGTACAGAACAACGATGGATGGAGGTGTCCCAACATTTTAAGGAAAACGGGATGCCATTCAAAAATTGCGTGGCCATCGTCCAGTACCTTCTTTGTTTGCCAGGAACAAATGCACGTAGGTACAGAGAGGGTATTTTCGATAATGAATGCGTTATGGACATCCGAGAAATCGTCTTTGAAAGTTGACACGTTACGTGCAATGCTGATATTAAAATTCAACATGGGCTGCTGTGAAACGTTTTCCGACATGCTTAACCGGAACCCAGAATTAGTGAAAAAATGTGACTCATATGAAAAGTACGAATTCAAAAAATAAAATAAATAAATAAATAAATGTTAAAAGTCACGCTTTTTAATTTCCTATCGCCACCCCCTCCCCCCCTTCCAGATTCCGAATTGGCTTTTTCAAAAGTTGGCCGCCTGAAGTGACGATTTTATTTTAACAATCAAACTTATTTTGTGTGTGTTCAGAGCGAGAGCTATGGTGCGACCACAACATGAGCATTATTATGAAAAGTATAATGCTTTGTCTATTAATTCCAATCGAAGCGGACCAGATGAGCAAACTGCGATTTTCATTATATTTCGAACTGAATGTAAACACTTTAAATTAGTTCTTAAAAAATTCCACCTTCAAAAGTAAAAATTATTAATTTGATTCATATGGCAACACCCCCGACAAGCAACTGAAATGTCACATCATATTGTATTGTGGCGTCACGTTGTACGGAATGCTTGCAATATGGCCGGTAGCATCTAGCATGGTCGTCTTTTGAAAGCAACTGTTGCCGCAACTCGAAAATAAAATTTGTCTATGATCCGTATTGTTTTATTTTCGTTGATAATAAAATACGGCTACAGATAGAGAAAGGAATTTGCGGGGGTTATAAAACCCACAGTGGCCACAGTGTTATAAATAAAACCCACTCGTTAGAATAAGTATCTATTTGCACGGTGGAATATACAAATGTGCAATTCTTAATTCTTCGTTGCATGAAGATTTCTAGGAATTGTAAAGGGTTATTTCTGAAGGCGGTATCGAAATATTAATTTCTTAGAATAGTATGATAGATATACTTCTGAAGGAAGTATCGTAATGTTAGCCCTTTTTTATTAACAGTCATCAGTCATCGCAGCGCTGTTTGGCGTTGTTTGTTTCATTCTTGAATGTTGGTGTGCCTGTAAACGATAGCCACACAGTGACGTTGCCAGACTAAAAAATTCAATACTCTTCATAGCACAAAAAAAAATGAGCATTTTTTCACATCCAATAAATTTCCCGTCCTTGGAGATTTTGCTTTTTAATTCTGTAATGGTATGACAAGCCCAGCGAAATATTACATATTTTTTTAAGTAAATGTTTCATAAACATTTAGATAACAAAAAAATGTTTAAGAAATGTTTCGCAGTTCGTAAATAATTATAAGGCGTGTTTTTTTGAGCTGCAATCTCAGCAAAGCAAAGTAAAGTAGGATTTTCCGCACGCAATAACAACAACTGTTGCGAGTCTCAAAGTGTCAAGTATAGCGTAGTTTTTGTAATAAGCAAATTCCGCTCGAAATAGCATAATCGCATAATCTGGTGCCAAAGCGCGATGGATAGGGACTAACTACCTATACCTACTGCAATTGCTTTGGGCTTGGTTATATGGATTGTATTTGCCTTAAAATGTGAGTATATATTTCTTTTTTTAAATGTTTTTTTTTGTTATGCCGGCCCACAATGTCGACGTTCTGCATTGTGCTTTACAGAGCTGTAAAAGGCCTAAAAGTTGGACTAGAGGCGTAGTTGGGACAGCACAAAAATTAATGACTTATTCGTAGCAAATCAAAAGCACATAATTCAGACGTAAGCTATGTGTTCTTTTTTTTTGTTTTTTTTTTATAAGTTTTAAGGATTTGGGTTAACAGTTTTGTATGTACTTTGTACCTAATGTGATTTCTAGCTTAAGAGCTTGAGCTACGAAGCTGGAAACAACCATACAAAAAGCGCACAAGTCAGGTATCAGTATGGAATTTAAAGTTTTTTAATTTTATTATTTGAAAGAGATTTGTGACATTAATGTTCTCTGCCAAGTTGCCTTTGAGCGTGTTCTTGTGTTTTCCCATTTTATCAATGCGTGCGATGAAGGTGGATATCGCAATATTCGCTTCTTATTATTATTCGTTTTGTTGAAAAGTTCAATTTCCATCTTATTCATTTCCTAAATAAATTTTCGTTGATTAGATGCTAAATGCTTGTCTAATGGTTCTTCCTTTTTAGTTTATATACAGATTGGTTGATGGTGACTGAGAGACCATATATGTGAAGAGATTTCGTCTTTTTGTGCTTTGTTGCGTGTAGATGAGACTGATGTTGATGATGTTATTGCCGTTTTCGGACGGCCGGATAAACATCACAGAAGTAAAAAGATAACAAATTTTGCGTTTTAGTTTTATGCCCGTATATAGCACAAAATGTGTACGATTCGATTCTTATAAAATCACAAACTTCAACTTAAGAATTTTTACATTAGCTGGAGCGACTAATCTATGACCGCACATTATATGGTAAATGGGATGATGTTGCCTCCGAATCTATACAGTCGGACGAGATTACTGCGGCCTGCATTACTGGGAGGCCGAGGGTTGCGTAGACAAACCCAAAACGAACTACGAAGCCGAGTTTGGGGCTTGTTCTCAAATAAGAATAGGGAGATGTCACTTTGAGTTGTCACTTTGCCTTGGCCTCCGAATCTTTCATTTCATTTCTTTATTTTATACTTAACTAGCGGATTTGGCGAACTTTGTCTCGTCCCAATTTAACACCTTCAGATAAACTCCAGAGTGGTAATAAAACACAGATAGTTCAAATTGCAATGTTATTTATTTGAATGGAATCGAAATCAGTAGAGAGCGATATGATAAATAATGTTTTTCGATTTGTTTTGGCGGCGCAAATACAAACAACGAACACGGTTTACCAACACGCGAAGAGGCAATGAACAGCTTACCGTGCGAAAGACGTGGAAATTTGAGATTAGTCCAGCAGGCTACTATTACTCAAAGATTGGATAATCAAGATAAAGTTATTAAGCTACTGAGCAAAGAAGTTTCTAAAGGAAAGAATCAACAAAATAACAATGATTGAAAACCTAAAAGTCGCAAGCTGGAATGCAAATGGTTTACACCAACACATCTCTGAATTTCAGGTATTTCTACGAAATGAAGACATTGACGTCTGCCTGATTTCTGAAACCAACTTTAAACAGGGAACAACAATTAGAATTCCTGGGTAGGTACCTCTGTTACCACTCTCCCCATCCTTCTGACAGTGCCAGGGGAGGTAGTGCTGTAATTGTAAAAAGTATTTTAAAACCCTATGAAATGCCCAAAATAGGAAAACAAACCATGCAAGTAGCAATAATAAACATTAAACACTTTAAGCAAGCAATTTAACATAGCTGCTATATACTGTCCACCTAGACATTTGCCTACAGAGGAAGATCTTAACGACCTTTTTCGAGCTCTAGGTACTAACTTTATCATTGGAGGTGACTTCAATGCAAAACACACCTATTGGGGGTCCAGATTAGTAACGACGAAAGGCAGGAAGCTTTACAAAGCAGGGCGAAATTTTAATTGTAATTTTATTTCGACTGGATCGCCTACTTATTGGCCATCCGACCCAGCAAAAATACCAGACCTTATTGACTTCTTCATAACGAAAGGAATCAATAGAAAAGAAGTAAGAGTTGAAAACAGTGATGATTTGTCGTCGGATCATACACCTGTAATCCTAACGGTCAATGGCATGTCAGTAGAGCAGATAAGCAATGAAAGACTTACCAGCAAAAGAACAAACTGGTGTAATTTTAAAAAAATACTCGAAGGTTTTATAAACCCTAGAGCTCCACTGGCCACAACAAGGCATATTGACATCGAAGTGGAACAATTCATTGCCGATATACAACAGGCGGCAGAAGATAGTATACCAACTATTCAGCAACGTAAACAAGCATCGGTTGAATACCCCACAGAAATTAGGGAACTAATATTAGAAAAGAGAAGAGCCCGGAGAAAATGGCAAATGACAAGATATAATTTAACTGCTGACAAAGTCACAGACTACTCCCTTTGGAAGGCTGCCAAATATTTAAAAAGACCTCAAACGCAAGATCCCCCGTTAAAAACATCTGATGGGAAATGGATCGGCGACCCAAAAGAAAAGGTCAAACTATTTTCGGAACATTTAACAAATGTTTTTAAACCTTTTCCACCTAGTGTGGCTAACGACCGCCTTGAATTCTTTGATAGGATAGATGAAGATAGATCAGCACATGTATTCATAGGTGCAGGGAAATAACTTCACGGGCAATAACTTCACATGGGAAATAACTTCACCTCGAGTGGGAAATAACTTCACTTATTTTATGTGAAATTATTTCCCATTGAAAGTGAGCAAAAACTTCACTTTTTTGTGGGAAATAATTTCTCTTAACATGCCGCGACATAGGTATGTCAGCCTACAAATATTATTCATAAACAGTGGAAAATGTATGGGGGGCATGCTGCCCCCCTGCAACCCCCCGGCTTGGAGTCTCTGTTTAGGGGTGGGAGTAGTTGCGAGTTTGGGTGTATGCAAAGTTAAATAAATTAGCTATACTACTTATAAATAATTTGATTTTGTTTTCCAGTTAGAATCAACAAATTCTCAAATTGTAGGTGGGAAATAATTTCACAAAATTTACGGTGGAGTTATTGCTCACTTTCAGTGGGCAACAACTTCACTTGTTGTAAGTGAAGTTATTTCCCACTCGAGGTGAAGTTATTTCCCATGTGAAGTTATTGCCCGTGAAGTTATTTCCCTGCACCGTATTCATAAGCTCTCTAATAGAAAATCGCCAGGTTTTGATCTTATAACTGCCCAAATTCTGAAGCAACTACCCTTCATAGCATTGGTTAAACTTAAGCTTTTAATTAATGCTTGTTTTAAGCTAAGATATGTTCCATATCATTGGAAGATAGCAGAAATTATAGTTCTACCTAAACAAGGTAAACCTCCATCAGAAGTCACCTCATACAGGCCAATCTCACTTTTACCTGTATTATCAAAACTTTTTGAGAAACTACTTCTTAAAAGACTAGACAGAATAATAGAACAAAGAAGGCTTATTCCCACCCACCAGTTTGGGTTTAGAAATAAACACTCGACAATAGATTAAGTACATCGTATAACAAATATTATAGAAAAATCATTAGAAGAAAAGCAAGTTTGCTGCACTATTTTTAGACGTTGCTCAGGCTTTTGATAAGGTCTGGCATAAGGGCTTAGAGTATAAACTTCATAGGAATCTACCAAGACAATATTATGAGATACTTAAATCTTATATTGCCAATAGACACTTTAGAGTTCGCTATGGTTCAGCGTATTCTGAACTTAAAGAATTACAAGCAGGTGTTCCACAGAGAAGTGTTCTGGGACCAACCCTGTACTTATTGTATACTAGTGATATACCACTTACAAACGATGTGTTGCTACATTCGCAGATGACACTGCTCTTCTATCAACTGATGGATGCGTGACTAAATCCACAGAAAAGCTACAAAATTCTGTTAACGAGATATGTGATTGGGCCCAACGATGGCGAATTACATAGACTTAATGAGTCAAAGTCCACTCATATCAATTTTACAAATAAAAAAATAACGAATGCTCCTGTGATTATTAATAACCAAGTAGTTCCTTATTCTAACACAGCTAAGTATCTGGGTATGAATCTAGATGCTAAACTGAACTAGAAGGAACATGTGAAAAAGAAAGTAGAAGAGTTAAATATTAGGTATAGAAAACTGTATTGGTTGCTAGGATATAACTCTGAAATGTCCACTGAGAATAAAATTTTAATATATAATCGGATACTAAAACCTGTTTGGACGTATGGAATCCAATTATGGGGTTGCACAAAGAAAACAAATGTACAAATAATACAAACATTCCAAAACAAAGTCCTTCGGGGAATAGTAAATGCCCCGTGGTATGTTAGAAATAATGACTTGCATCGTGATTTACAGATTGATCTTGTTACGGAAGTAATTAAAAAATACGCAATTCGTCACAATGACCGTCTGCAGATGCATATTAATCCCGAAATAATAGACGTCCTTAATGTACAATATAATATTCGTAGATTAAGAAGAACTAAGCCTCACGAACTTATAATCTAAAAAATATGAGAACCCGTATTTAAATTGTAATACCTTCTCAAACGCAACTGAACGTTGAAAGTAAAATCATTTGTCGATCTTTCTTTGATTGGTCATGATTAAGGAGGTGTTTTTAGTGCGGTTAGAGTCCCACACTACTCTGGGTTTATAGCCCCATTGTGTCTTTCGAGATTTTCACCTTCACTAACAAAAAAAAAAAAAAAAAAAGTCCAGCAGACTTCCAACGATTGGCCTTGCGATTAATTGATTGTCATCGAAAAAGCCAATCGAACGGGGAACTGAATCCGCTTGAATTGGAATGGAATATCAGTCGGAATAATCGGAATTCGTGGGATAAGGACTTAGTCTTCTTTGAATTTGCCCTTGATGATCGTCACTTGAATCACATTGTTCATCAGTTTCTCGACGGACAACCGCGTAACGTTGCACAATATCGGACGATTCAGATTCCGAAACACGATTATCGATCCCAACTTCAGCTGTAAATTATGCGGCGGAGTTCCTGGTACATCAAGCGAGTTGGATAGTTGACCGCTTAATGCTCGTCGGTTATGCTGTCAACGTAAATTTGAATAATGGAATTCAAGCTACTGACGCACGTGCTTATTCTTCGCTGCTAATATTGCCCGTTTACTAATCCAATCGAGATTTTTATAATTTTTTGCAATGCCGGGGAACACTGGTGATGAGTTCCTCCGTCGGCGATGTGAACTCACAAAAATTTGCCGGGAACGATATCAATCCAGTCGAAACATCAAAAGGAATTTGGTTATTGCCAAGCGCCAGCAATTGTCTCGAGAATTCAGAAGCCGATGGGTTCTGCAATGTGACTCTGATGTTCGCGGTCGATTTTAACTTCTTTGACATGCCACAAAGGCGGCGATTTCAGGGACGCATTAAGTTCATCGGCAGCAGTAGATTTCAAGATGACAGGAAGCGTTGAACGAAAATCTCCCGAGAGCAATTTGTCTCGAATCACCTTGTAGATTCTTTATCGTTCGGTCAACTGCTTCCAAAGCTCGTTTATGCCCCATTGTGCATTCATCCCGAATTCTTGGTCATTGTGCACGTTGGCTTGTCAACTGTCGCAGCCCCAAAGCGAAATGTGCAGTTCGACCGCCTTCCGACAATGTGCCAGCAATGCCAGACGATGCGACGCAATTTGAGATTTTGACCGAATTGTTGCCAGAATCAACGAAATGACGAATGTCTTTCATGCCCCACCGGGAGCATCGAAAAAGTAAATGCTTCCAGTTGAATGGTCAACAAACTTCATCAGCGAATCGTACACGTTCTTCTGCTCGGCACTTAACAGCGGCGGATTTGTTCGGACTCATTCGAAAAGCCATTCCGTAACAATTGCACACAAAACTTCAAACAAAAAATCAATTTTCGTTTTTTCCAATTTCCAGACTTTTCCGGTTGGTTTTTCCAAAATTTTCTTTCGTAAAGACAAAAATGAAACAAAATTTGAGCCAAATCGGCCCAGCCGTTCTCAATTGATGAATTATCATACATTTTTTACATTATTTTTATATATACAGTAAAAGCCCTTTAATTCGGAAATCTCGTTTATTCGGAAAAAAAAAATTTCCGAATAAAAGAGATTTTTCCTAATAAATGGGAGTCGGTTTTAAATTTTTTATCAAAAAAAAAAATTAAATGTATTATTAAATTATAATTAACTCTTGATTGAACATATATATAGGTACCAAATAGATCTCAAATATGTAGAAGTCTGAACAAATCACACAACTTTTTTGGGGGGAGTCCGGGAAATTTCCCGGCAATTTTTGGTAACAAAAATGAATTAAATGAATAAAATAATTTTTCGGTTTAAGTCCTTGCATTTTTTCATCAATGGGAACGCGTTTTAGTGCACACAAAAATTCTCTCATTAATTCGGAAAATTCGTTTATTCGGACTGACCTTCCCCCCAACCATTCCGAATTAACGAACTTTTACTGTATGTATATATATGTAGAAGTAGATACGTAATTTGAATAAATAAAAAACTTAAATTAGGTATGCAAAGAAAAAAATTGCGCCTACTTGGGTTATGTTACTACGTATATCCCAATTTTTTTTAATTTTTAATCAAACAGTTCAGAGTTTACTTTAAGAGGGTAGAAGTGTAAAATATTTTATGATATTCACTTATAACTTCACATACGATTTATTTATTTAAAATTACCTGTTAGTTAGTTGTTTGCATTGCTTACCTCATTCGAAACTTTCATCGCAATGTTATTACCAAGCATATCCCATCTTGTTCCAGATTTTATTATAAGTCCTGTCATATTGAAATTAATCGAAAAATATCCTTGAGGACAGTCTCCGTTTCGATTGTAACAATCACCAGCAGACCCAAACGGTTGCGGATTACCCACGCTATCAGCGAATGTGAAGTCATTTTCGATAACCTGTAGACTTTTTATATTAATTGCAACTTTTCGGAAATGTGTGCGACCATATTTTATACTAAAATCGTTGTACTCCATAGCTCTTGATTCGGGAGGACACATATCTGGGTATTTGGTCTTGTTACCGTAATATACTGAATAGTTTTCTATTGGATCTAATGTGACATATTCAGTCGGCTTCAATTTCATATTATGGCAGTAAATTTTTATTCGCATTTGTTGAACGAAAATAGTATATTCTTGGTCATAGAACCGCTTGTTTGACCGCTTTATATCTGAACATGACTTTGGTAAGCATTCTCCCGGAATTCGACATTTTTCTTTAAGTACTTTCAGTTTATTTGGACATGGAATTCGTTTCTGATACGCATCGCTGCAGACTAGACGTCGTCGTCTAAAACCTTCGCAGTTACACTATTTTCATTGGGAATTAGTTTTTATAAGTTACAACATCTTGGTAAATAAATGCACCTACCTTGGTTATTTTGTATTCTCTTCGAAAGCAATGTGAACACATTTTTTTCATAAGCGGCTTTCTACTGAATTCACAGTACTTGCTGGATATTAGTCGGCCATGAATAGTCTCACAATTAACAGATCTAATTTGAAATCCGTTTCTGCAATCACTAGCACAAGATGACCAATTTTCTGCTACCCATTTGCAGCTAACTTTACATGTCTTCTTTGATCGCTTCGGTGTTGGTACTTTAAGCTTATTACAAAACTTTGAGTCTACTGGTAATCGTTTTCTCCGAGAACCTTTCTGCTCCGATTTGTATACCATGGCACAATAAAACTCCTTCTTTCGAGTTCCAACACCGCACTCTACAGAACACTATTGAAAGAACAGAAAATCAGTATTGAATCTTTAAATCATTGAAAAAATGTCTTAATTTTTATTATGGACTACTATCGAACTCTATAAAAGGAAGTTTACTCACTTGGCCCTAGAAACTTTTGGCATAGAAGTAAAAGTGGCTGCAACTAATTGTTCAATTTGTACGAAAAAATTAAGATAATCAAATATGTGATTATTTGACCTCTAGACCTAGAGGATTAAAATCTGGAGTATCAAAATGGCACGTACTAATAGAAGATTCCTACTCGGATCACAGGCTGATCGAATTTTTTTGTAAGTAACGAAGCATAAACGCGCCAGCCATGTAGGAATCCCAAAAAGGCGGACTGGAATCTCTTCAGCAATGAAGTTAAGAAAATGAAAACCCTCTTGTAAGAAGGTAGAATTAACTGCCGGAGGACATTGAAAGCTGAAAGCATCGTTAGTGTTTTCAACGACGTTTTTGAGAAAATCTGTCCAGTGGCAACACAAATAACCCGAATATCACCTCCACGGTAGAACAAGAAACTTCCTGTAATCAGAAAGGACACAAGGAGGCTCTTAAATACAGCAAATCGTAGGAAATAAAGAAATCAAAACGCCAAATCGTAGGAAATAAAGAATCAAAAACACTGGGATTTCTCATGGACTCCGACGGTAACTTGACTGAATCTTGTTCAGAATCTCTAAAGATAGGTACTGTTGAATACGTACCTCCCGACAGTATCAGTCAGCCATATAATAGTACATACACCCGAAGCACATTACAAATGAACCCTCCAACGGATTTGATTACAGATGATAGAATAGACTGGAATATCCGTTTCTTATCTATCTTTTTCTACTTTCAAGTCCCCAGGTTCCAACAGAGTTTTTCCTTTCGTTCTGCGGAAAACTGTCAACACTCTTCACTCCATTGCTAAAGGAGTTGTACATACATTGGCAGCCTGACTCAAGGGCACATACCGAAAATATGGAGGGTGGTGAAAGTTATCATTATACCCAAAGCGGACTAAGTAAGCCATGTTAACGCCAAAGACTTAATGCTAATAAGTCTCACCTCCTTCATATTTAAGACCTTTGAAATATTGATAGCAAATGAGGCTGCAGCATAAACCCTTTTAGGAACAAGGCAAGTGAAACAACTTAGTTTATAATGACAAGTTACAAAACCTTTATTAGAGTAATATTTATATACCTAGTTAATTCAATTCATTAGATACAAATTTATTACTTACATAAGGCGTTTTTCTTTTTTAGTTCAGAGCTGAGCACTGAACAGAGTTCGAGCATTATGAGCGCGCTCTGAACCATGCGTGCTCAGAGCGTTCAGAGAATGTTTTGTTTTTCTTTTTTTTTTTGTCCTTCAAATGTGACTGGAAGTGTGCATGTACATGTGTACTCAGCCTGCTCAGTAAATTTATTCTGAGCTCATAGAGCGCGCTCTGATCATGCTCTGAGCGAAAAAAGAAACACAAATTCGAGCTCTGAAGTGTCTGAGCTAAAAAAGAAACAAGAGCTTTTTGTATAACAGTTCAGGTTGTGCTCTGAACTAAAAAAGAAAAACGCCTATAGTCTCTTTCTATTTCTACAAATTTTTATTTTTACTTTCTAGTTTTCTTTTAGTTATAATTTCGATTCATCAACGGCTCGTGGAACCAAAAAAGTTCCAAGTGACAGCTTTCAGAGAAAACTTCGAGACGTTTAAAATGACGTTTAGAAAAAATATAATCGCTTACGGCGATATCTTTTGATAACTTGGAGAAGCTACTTTAGGGCGCACACATCTTCACACTCCCCGACAGTAGTTTCTCCTTTGTACTGTTTTCTTCTATTTCTGTGACATCGAGGACCGCCAGTTTAACTACAGGTCTTTTATAAACCCCATTACGAGTTTGTATGAAGGCACTTCGTACTTGACTGACCTTCTATAGCTTCATTTCGACTACTCGCCATTTAGGACGATGTCGCCAACTTCCAGAGGTTTCACCACTCACCGGTGTGAATCATTTTGAGCGTCGAGTAAGCGTAAGCCACCCAGCGCTTCCAGAAGGTTGGGTTAGGTTAGGTTGAAGTGGCTGTCGGCAAGCCGACACACTTAAACCATTATAAGGTCCCTTGTGATACCACATGAATCTAAAATTCAATTCTTCCTACTCGAGACAGTGTCCTGTGATGACACCTATTGTAGCACTGGTATGCTTCCAGTATCTAGAACGTTTTAGATCCAACTTTTGCCAGATCTGTTTTGTCGCTAAACATGTCGAGCCAGTTGTCCACCTAAGTTTTGTTCTATTGATAGCATCCAGCTTTATTATGAGTTTACAAGTAGCGATCGGAATAGCTATAGAATCCGTAAATGGAAGCATAGGTAGTGTACTTCCGTGTTTGGTGAGTTCATCAGCCTTACAATTACCTGGGATGTCCCTGTGCCCCGGCACCCAGCAGAGGTGAATATTGAACTGTTCTGCCATCTCTCTGAGAGACGAGCGACATTTCTGGGCTGTTATGGAATTTACAGACTGATTCCAGGCACTTGATAGCAGCTTGACTATCCGAGAAGATACGGACATCTTTAGCAGATATCACGTTTTCTCTAAGCCAAGATAAGACTTCTTTTATCGCCATTATTTTCGCCTGAAAAACGCTACAGTGATCAGGAAGACGGAAGGAGAGACTAAGATTTAGTCTGTAGTAGTTGTTTTGCTGATCCATGGTGAAGTAGCTTTGAGGCATACGGCTGCAGAAGCTGCCTTTTGCGTGCTGAAGATGTCAATGGGTGCCAGATGAAACAGGATGTCAAGTGCAGCAAAGGGGGTAGTACGAAGAGCCCCGCAGAAGCAAGCTGTTCTTTGGACTTTGCTTAGCTTATTTCGATTGATCGCTTTGTCCAAAGCAGTCCACCAGACAACCACACCGTATGTGAGTATCGGTCTTATGACGGAGACGTATAACCAGTGAGTAATACGAGGCTGTAAACCCCATTTGTTTCTTATGGCTTTTTTGCAAGAGAAAAGTGCCACAGTGGCCTTTTTAACTCTTTCTTGGATTTTAGGCTTCCAGGCTCGATATTACTCTTGCATCTTGTACTGATTCCCTCACAATTGGGAAATGGAGGGTATTAGAAGAGGCATCCCTTTCGGATCATAAGTGGATTCGCTTTCAGATAGGCTTCCACAGTAAGGCTACGATCCCCAGGAAAGCTGACTGGAATAGGTACGAATCCATAGTTAGGCATCAGATAGGAAATGAAGTACCATTCATTGAAACGTCATTAGACTTAGACAGGGAAGTTGAGAACTTAGGCAGGATAATGAGCAAGGCTTACGAACAAATTTGCCCGCTCAGAAAGACAACCAAAAGGTCTCAGCCTCAGTGGTGGAACAAGGAGTTAAGCTCCAAAAGAAGGCAAGTTAGACATTTCTACAATAGGGCCAAAGTTGTGGGGGACGACGTTACATGGGACCTGTACATAGAAAGCAAAAGAGAGTTTAAATACTTGATCAGGCAATCCAAAAGAAAATCTTGAAAGCTTTTCTGTGAGGCGATCACTGATACTAGCGAGGCTTCCAGACTTCGCAAAATGTTGGCTAAGGACGCAGCTGTCCCTAGCTTTATTAAGAAATCGGACGGTTCGTGGGCCGAAAGCAGCGAGGAAGTTCTGGAGTCACTAGTGGAAGCACACTTTCCAGGAAGTAGCGCGCCAATATCTCCATTACCTAATGGATATGACATTGGTTCGGGAATAGACGTAAGGGTTGTTGACAATGTCATCACTGGCAAGAAATTGCGATGGGCAATTAAGTCCCTCGCTCCGTTCAAAGCACCTGGCCCCGATGGCATCCTTTCGGCTATGCTTCAAAGGGCTCCAGGTATAGTTACGAACATGATCGGAAATCTTTTTACACACTGCCTGCGATTAGGCTATGTACCCAGGGCATGGAGAGAAGTACGAGTGGTTTTTTTTTACCCAAAGCGTAAACCAAGTCATACTTCAGCGAAAGACTTCAGACCTATTAGTCTGTCGTCATTTCTCCTCAAGACACTTGAAAGGCTTATCGATATTTATATAAGAAGCACGTGCTGCAACGGAACTCTATGTAATGCTCAGCATGCATACTTGAAAGGTAAATCGGTAGAGACGGCTCTACACGAGGTAATAGGAAAAATTGAAGGTAGCCTTCACCAGAAATAATTTGCACTAGCTGCCTTTTTGGATATTGAGGGTGCCTTTAATAACGTCAGGAAAGATGCAATCAAAAGCGGCAACTGGCTATGTGAAATGCTATCGACGAGAAATATCAGTTCCACTCTCGGAAACAGTTCGATAAGAAAATCTGTTACTAGAGGCACCCCGCAATGAGGGGTTATCTCTCCCCTCCTCTGGGTGCTGGTCATAGATGACATACTTAAAGAATTAAACAATGCAGGTTTCAAAGTCATCGCATATGCTGATGACGTAGTTATCATTGTTCAAGGAAAATTCCTGAACACGATGAGTGAACTTATGGAAACAGCCCTCAATAGGCTTAGACTATGGGCCGAAGGGTGTGGACTACGAGTCAACCCGGAGAAAACCGAACTCGTACTATTTAGTACAAAATACAAGATACCACCCTTCAACCTGCCCAGACTTGATGGAGTGGAGCTCTCTCTCTCGGAGAGCGCAAAATATCTTGGCACGGTATTAGACAGGAAACTAAATTGGAAACTTAACGTACAGGAAAGAGTCCGCAAAGCTTATAATGCTCTCTTCATATGCAGGAGAACAGCGGGAAAGAAATGGGGCATGAAGCCGTCAATTTTATATTGGCTATACATAATGGTAGTAAGACCCATAATTACATATGGTACTCTTGTCTGGTGGAAAGCCACAAACAAGAAGTATGTACGGGATATGTTGTCCAGGGTACAGGTGCACTACGGCTCACTAATATTGGGCTCTTTAAGAACAGTAGGATAGGACATAGCAGTATTTTGAAGGAATCATTCTCCGAAATACCGGAAAAGGCGGATGAAGGTCTTGATACACTAGATTTTGACACACCGTATGATGTGTTGTACCCTGACCGAGAGGATTGGTATAGAAACTTAGTGTCGAGGGTAAATGAGACCTCGATATATACTGACGGCTTCAAAACCAGTGAGGGCACAGGGCCTGGTGTATTCTCCAATGAACTGGACTTACATCTGGCCCTGAGACTTCCGGACACATGCAGTGTGTTCCAGGCGGAGATTCTGGCAGTACTCAAAGCTGCGGAGGCACTTGAGATGAGATCGATATCCAATAAGAATATCGCCATCTACATTGATAGTCAGGCTGCGCTTAAAGCGCTAGAGTCCGGAAGTCTGAAGAATTACTCAACTTCAGTAGATGCCCTCTAAGGAAGCATGCCATGAGACTAGGACTAGCTAACTCGGACATATGCAGGTATTGTGAGGACCTACAAGTCACGGAAGACATCTACCACATTTTATGTGAGTGTCAAGCAATCGCTCGGAGTAGAAGGAAGCACCTTGGCAGGTACTTCTTTAATCACTTAAAGGAGGTTGGTTCCTCAAACAATATTGGGACCATTATTAAATTCTGCAGGGAAATTGATTGTTTGGGCGATTTGGTTTAGGTTTTTAACCGTAACGGTTCCCTGGGGATGGCGATGGGCCCACTATGGTGCCTGGTCTTTTTGTGATGAACTCACAACCCCACTCAACCTAACCTAACCTAACCTAGGCTTCCAGGTTAACTTTCTATCAAAAATGAGACCCAAGTATTTAGCTTCAGTTGGGAATGTTAACCTAGTGCCATTTATAGATGGAGGTTCAATGTGTGGAATCTTGTATTTCCAAGAAAAGAGGACAAGTTCCGTTTTGTGAGGGTTTACATTTGTTCGCCCATTTTATTAGCTTATTGAGAGCGTGTTGTAGGAGTTCGTTTAGAGTATTAAGGTAATTTCCTGACACAGCAATAGCTACGTCGTCCGCATAGGCAATCACATTGTGACCTCCCGCTTCCAGGCATTTCAGCAGTTCATTCACCACTTAATTCCAGATAAGGGGAAATAGGACCCCAAGTAGAAATTTGTGACTATTATCCAAATTATTTAAAATTTTAGTCACCACACGGTATATTTGACTCAGTTTTGTGTCGATAAACTCCATTCCAATAAGATGGTTACTTTTTACATTTATGTTACCATTGCGAGTCTCAAAGATACAAATGTCCGTTACTGTAACATTTGAAAGCACACAAAAACTGTGAATTTGCTATTTAGTGTTTCGACTTAACAACTACTCGAATCGACTGCGCACATTCTGAATTGTGATCACCAAAAGTTACCATAGTATTTTGGCGCTTTTATTTGCAAACAATTTTCACACAATCTACAAACTAATTTTTTCTGTAGGTGTATACACAGACGAAGTCGGTACAGCAATTATACTCACACACGCAACATGCTCCTTTTGATGTAGGTGTGCGGCGTGTAGGAAGAATTATATGACATTGCGCACCAAGCGTAAAAGGGAAGATAGGGTGGCAATGAACAATGAATTTATCTAAAAATAAAAATTTTAAACAGTGTACTGAAAATTGTTTGCCTTGAAGTGCAACATCGAATAAACTTTAGATACCTAAGTGCGAAATTATTAAATTTGATTGTAAAAAAAAGTTGAACTATAAAAAAAACAAATTCTATCATTCACATAACGTGAAATAATAATAAATAGCATGTTACATGAATATGTAGGTAATTGAATAAATGGTTCTACAAAGATTTATTACACCGATTTTCTTTGGCAAGTAAATCTCCCCATATGAACTACAATCGTTATATTTATTAAGTTATATCTTCGTAGTATACCTACATGTAAGTATGTTCATATTATTTTGTAGCTTTTATCAAAACCAGAATATCAATACCAAAAGTTAGAGACGAAAACATCTTAAAATTTCCAAATCCGTTTACTTTTATTTTCACCAAACTTTTTTTTTCATGTTCTCCTACTTTTAAAGTTAGAATTCAATAGAATGAATCATTTAAATATTACGTCACAATAATCTGGGCTATCACAGAATCCGTCGTATTCGGAATTTGGCTACGAACCCCGAAAGAACTATCATAGAATCCGTAGTAGGGGAAATTTTTTGCTACAAATTTAGTCGTAGGGGAAATTGATGGATATGAATTTCGAAATTCCTAGCAAACATTTATGTACTTTCCGACGGATTCTATGATAGTTCTTTCGGGGTTCGTAGCAAAATTCCGAATACGATGGATTGTGTGATAGACGTGAATATTGATGATTTGAGGTAAGCATTGATCTCATTGGCAGCGGTCGATCGTGGTATTACTGGTAACGTTTGCGGAAATCGCCTGAGAGTACAATCAATGCACCCCCAAAACGTATTGCGTCATTATGCAGATCTTTCATATTGCGATTCAGAGCTTCTAACGCACGATTATGCGACATTGTGCATTTGTCCCAGATAATAATTTTGCTTGCTACCAAAACTTTGGCCATTGCTGAATGTTTCGCTATGTTACATGTTGGTTCTTCAACCGCTTGAAAGTTTAATGGCAATTTCAATGCCGAATGAGCGGTTCGGCAACCTTCCAACAGCGTAGCCGCTATTCCAGAAGATACCATCGTTGCCAGTGATGGTCTCATAAGTCAAATTTCGTGGATAACGCTTGGAACACGTGCCGTCGACCATGCACGGTGGTTCGTGGTTGTATGTTAATGGCGCCACACGGTCCATGAATCGTGTTTGTAATTATGACATCATGCAGGTCTGGATCGGTTTCGGGACCTGGATATGATGTCATTAATTTGGTCTGGTTGCATTCTTTCGACTCACTAACCAAATGAAAATGTGCGCATGAGGCAAGCTTCTTTTTTGCCATTCAATCGAATACATCCAACATCGAGTATAACCAAAGACACGATGCTTAACAAAATAGTCCATCAGCGACCGACGAAATATTTATAACTTTAACAGCCAAGAAGATAAATAACCGCACACTTATAAACTTGGTTGGTAAGCCTTTTCCCTTCACTCTCTACACCGGTACCGAAGGTGTTATGGTACCTTTGAGTTGCGCTCCCCATAACCCTTTTCACTAATGAGCAGAATACCACAATTGTTACACGCTCATTTTTCGTAACAACCCCTACGCGCAAACTCAAAACGCTCCACAACTCCTGTTGCCTGTCATCATTGTCCACGTCGTCTCAATCACCCCTACATTTCAACTTACTCACACATAAATACTTATGCAAGGATCCTGAAAATACATGTCAAACGAAAATGATGGATTCAATAACCATGAAATAAATCAAAGCATCTACTCCATTTCAAAAAATTACTTAATGTAACATAGTAAACATACACAAACTTATTAGGTAAGCATATTTAAAAAAAAAATCATAATTTTTGACAACAACAATTTGCTTGAAAAATAATTGAAACTAGTATCGCTTGTGGTCGAAAATCGACCATACCATAAAGTGCACGACTGGGTCGAACGAAACTTTCTCGTTAAGAGTATCCATATGGACATAGAATTTATTTATTTATTTATTTATTTCAATCAATCAAATGAGTACATCTACTGTTCTCGCTAGATTACTTAATACAAAATATATACTTAAAAACTACCACCAAAGCATATCAACAGAATTAATTTATTTCTGAATGAATCCCTACCAAGATGAAAGTCAAATATACTAATATACTAGAATACTTATTGGATTCCCTAAGACATCTAGAAATTGGTTCATTATAACCATAATTAACTCTATGATAAGGTACATAAAATAAAAGGCGATTTCTAAGAGCTCTCGAAGGAGCATAAAATCCAACTAATGATAGTAGGAAAGGGCAATCGATATAACCATTTATAAAATCACGAATAAACATACCTAATTGAAAGAAAATTTAAAAAGAGGTAAGATACCAAATAATTTACATCTCGTCTCATAAGATGGCATTTCAATGTTCCATCGCAGTCTACGAAAGGCTACTCTAGTAAGACGCTTTTGGATTTTTTCTATTTTAATAGAGTGTATTTCATAAAATGGATTCCATACTATACTGCAGTACTCAAGATGAGATCGGACAGAGTATGTGGATCCTGAAAGTCTTTTGAGTTCCGCAATATGAATCCTAACATCTGATTACCTTTGGCAACCACAGACTCAATTTGCTTGCAAAAGCTAAGTTTAGCGTCAAAAATTACTCCAAGATCTTTTTTGGATGAGATACTGGACAGAGGGGTATTATGGATTGCGTACGTAAAGTGTATTGGAGAGAGGTTACGATAAAAAGAAAGGCTTTGACATTTAGAGACATTTAGATGAAGATCATTATTGTGAAACCATATTGAAAGACGTTCAACATCCTCTTGTAGAAGAGTACAATTTGTGAACTGAACGTATATGTCGGAACACCTTCAAATCGTCGGCAAACATAAGACACTGGGAACTCAAAAACAAGTCGGGGATATCATTAATAAATAGAAGGAAGAGCAGAGGGCCTAAATGACTACCTTAAGGTAATCCAGAGGTAACATAAATTGGTGACGAGAACGTGTCATCTATGCGAACATACTGGATACGATCCGTTAAGTAGGAATGAATCCACTTTAGGAAATTAGAGTGAAGTCCTAAGTCAGTTAGTTTGGAAATCAATATATTGTGATTAACGCGATCAAACGCTTTAGCAAAGTCCGTATATATTACATCACATTGCAAACCATTTTCGAGGAAATTCAAGGCAGAATTACAGAAAATTGAGAGATTTGTGGTAGTAGATCTGCTTGCGACAAAGCCATGTTGAGATGGGGAGATAAATCTCCTTAAGAGAGGCGTAAGTTTATCACAAACTAGTTTTTCAAACAACTTAGGAATAGTAGAAATCTTACAGATTGGACGATAGTTAGCAATATCATGTCTCGATCCAGATTTATATATTGGTGTTAAAAATGAGCTCTTCCAATCTTTCAAAAAATTACCAGATCGGAGAGACAAATTAAAAACTAAACACAGAGGTACAGAAAATGCGAAGGAGCACTTTTGAAGTAAAATTGCTGGAATGCCATCTATACCAGGATTTGTATCTAGTTTTAATAAAGAAAGAGCAATTTGAACTTCAGGGATTGAACACTCTAATTTGCCGATATTAAAGAAATCGCAGGACTTTGAGGTATTACTAGAAACTTTAGGTGTGGTAGTACCACAAGAATATACAGACTGAAAGTGGTTAGCGAACATATTACAAATGGTTGCAAGATCAGACGAGGGTACGTTATTTAGACGCATACAGTTAGGAATACCATTAGATTGCTTTTTGTTATTAATAAAAGTCCAAAAGCGTTTACTATTTGTCCTTAAATTAGATTCGACAGAAAGAACATATTGCCTATAAAGGAACTTATTTAAAACATTAAATTGTTTTTGGAGCATTCGATAAACTTCCAAAAGTTCCGTGTCGTTATTACTTTTACGGAACCGCTTATAGGCCTTATTTTTTCTATTATTTAAATTTACGATTCTATCATTAAACCAAATGGGTTTATTACCCTTTATGCTTTATAGACTTCAATTTAGGTGTAAACAAATCAATCGCCATTTTTACAGTATTAATAAATAAATTAAAAGAATAATCTAAATTACAATTATTAAAGATATCTAACCAATTCATGCTATCTAAATAGTTTGAAATATTTCTGAAATTGGCTTTTTTATGCTAATTATATTTAAAATAGGTGTCACCGGAACATGGTTTAAAAAATTCATAAAATTGAAACTGCATGGATAATGCTACATGAAAAACAGAATTACGAAAAAGTGGGACGATGGAGTTGTTGATACTAATGTCGAGCTCGGAATCAACAAATACCGAGTCAAGGATATTGTTAAATTCATTAGGAAATTTATTTATCTGACGAAGGTCAAGCTGGGCAAGAGTATCAACGACTTCACGCTCATGATCTAAGTTTACATTAAATGGATGTAATATAGAATCATCGCAGTCAAATGACCAAATTAAGTTTGGTAAATTAAAGTCCCCAAGAAGGATAACGTGCTGATGATCTTTCAAGTTATTTGAGATAAAGGAACAATTATCTACATGTGCTTTATATAATAGGTAAGGACTCCTTGGTGGTATATAACTTACAATAACAATAACTTCAGTTCCACCAATGAATTTAATTGAGACTGCAACTTGGTCTACATCTAAATCTGCTGCTGATGGAGGTAAATTAATTTCATCACTGCGCAAAGAGGCCCGAACTGAAACCAATACACCACCACCTCTCTCGCAATCGGTTAGAACGGGGCAACGGTCCTTGCGGAAAGCTACGTATTGGTCCTTGTTGAACAACTCTTCGTTGTGATGATTCTGCGTAAGCCAAGTCTCCGTTAAAGCAATAATGTCATATTGACCAGATGAGAAGAAGAGCAGGACATCGTGGAGTTTAGTTCTTAGACCACCAGTATTTTGGTAGTAAAGACAAAAGGCAGTAGGATTTAAACTGCTTGGTTGGAGTTTTTTGCTAGGTTTTTTGGCACGTTATTTGGCTTCATGCTAGAGTTGTTAGGGCGATGTGTAAACTCCTTTACAATCATATTTTTCGGCCAAAAGTTAGGATTTACCAAAACCTTTCCAATATCCGAGGGAGCGAGGAGCTTAAATGAGGCTGATATTCGGTCCGGCAGGTTTTCAGGTGTAAGGCTGTGACATCTGACGGCTTCGGTGTCAATGCCGTTACTGCTTATAAAATTAATAATATCCACAGGCTTAGTACCATATTGTAAGCGTGCTAAAAACACAGCAAAAGGTGGAGGGACAACTCTCAAAGAGCTGTCACCATTGCTAACCACTGATGGTGGAACGATCAAACGAGTACCACTGGCAGCAGGCGGGTTAATTGTAGACTGGTTACTGTCAATGATCGCGGAGGATGACGTAGATGGAACAGGTGGTGCAGATGTAGCCGATTTGTCCAATGAGACTTCCACAATAGGAACGACAGCCGAAGAGGTTGATCTAGACCGCAGAATCCTTTTGGGTTGGAGAAGTTGAGCATCAGTGTTAGGGCGTACTGAGAGATCATTGCGCAGCTGCTGGTGGATGACATTATTTGATTCCTTGGTATTGTCTGTTGGCAAAATGTGTAAAGGCTCATGAACCGATAAAGGTCTCAGCAAATTAACAATAAGATTCCTAGATTGTGGTAATTGCTGGTGTAAGTCATTCTCAATATTAGCAAAACTATGCTGCATCCTATTAACGTTCGCAGAATCAAAATCCAACGTCTTCTGCAGTTCGTCAAATATCGATGCAATATTTTTGATAAATTTTTGCGCCGTAATTAGTTTCCAGGGAAGGACATCAGGCGAGATATTGCGATGTTTTCCACAAAAAAAAAACATAGACCAGGTGTAGAAATGATTTTATCTACATCTTTCCCTTTTAGGCCTATGCATTTTGCATGAACAGGTTCAAGACAAATTCCACACGAAACGCTCACATCGTTCGAGCTCTTCTTACAAATGTAACAATTAGAGTTACTCATGCTCTGGCAGCTCCGTAGCGTAGATAGTACAACACCAAAACACAATGTGGTTGAAGAAGATGATGAGATGAGGTGCGTGGAGAAGATGAAAATGTAAAAAAGGTGGTGAGTATCAAACTTGCTATAGATGGCAGAACATACACCCAAAAATTGTACTCACACGGTTGAGGAAGTAGGAAGAATGCAGGTGTACTCCGAAATGGTAGAGAAGGATGGAACCACTTTCTCACTCAAAGGCAGTCGTTGAACGTTGGTGCAGTTTGGAAATATAAAAAAAAACCGTTCGAGCTTTAAGTGTAGGCAAGCAGAATTTGCTTCAAAGGCAGAACCTATACTAAATGTTAGAGCTCACCGGGATAAACAGGACAGACAGCTTTTCAAAGAATGCGATGAAAGGAGATGGATGATTAGAAATCACTCAAATGTACACACGGCAAAAATAAAGCAAAGCAAAAAAAAATTCACGAAATTGAGATGTTTCACTTTTTTAATTCAAAATAAAGAGCATCCCAACTCGCAAGGAATCTCAAACTGAGAAACGGCTTGACGAGATTATATTGCAACACAAGTTGTATTTTAATAACTCAAATTTTAAGATGAAAATGAAAATAGATCAAGAGGCGAAACAAAAGAGACACTTTGTTGTGCAAGAGACTTAAATACTGTTTATTTCTGTGTGTGTTTAGCAGTTAATTTACTACGATGTACCATAGCAGGCCGATAGAACACCACTCTGGGAGCAACTTTTGAGTTTTAACGGAATCGTATTAAGAATACTTATTTATATTATCTTTTATTATGTATTTTGGTCAAAATCGTTAGAGCGGTTTTTGTATAATTTGCCAGACAGAACAGAACCAAATATTGCAGTGTTTAATTTGAAAAACACTATTGCGTAACTATTTAGTTGAAAACCGATTATAAATTATTATTCGGGATGTAAGCATTGCTTCGTTTTTAAAGTTTCATCGAATTCAAAGATGGAGTTTTCGAGATATGAGCTGTTTTTAAAATTAGCGTTTTCGGTGCTTCGAATTGAAAATTGAGGACACATTAGTTTTGAAAACATCTATTTGACTCTAAATTTTCATTTTGGTCAAAATCGTTATCGCCGTTTTCGGGTAAACTGAAAAAAAACTAAATTAAAAAAAAAAACTTTCTTCAAAAATCTATTGTACGATAATTTAGAGAAAAACTGAGTTTGCTATTAAGATATAAATGACCTCATTATCTTAGAAATTAATTTTTGTTTCAATCGTTTTCGAGATATGTCGATATTTCAAAAGTACCATTGTTCGAATTTTTAGCCAAAAACTGGGTACGCAGTCATGGTAACCTCACCTACTTAAGCTCAAATATCGATTTTGGTTGAAATCATTAGAGCCGTTTTCGATCAAAACAAACTGGTACGAAAATTTTATATGGGAAAAGTATACCTAGGTACCATTAATATTGAGGTTACCTTGCAAAAAAAAATGCCCCCGAACTGTAAGCCCAATTCCAAATCCGAGGTTTGAACGTAGTCCGGGAAGCCGTTTAGGCTGTAGGCCCGTGGAAGGACGGACAGACCGGACCGAATTTCGCGACCCACTTTTTTGAGTTCCTCTATCATCGTAATATCAGAATTTTTTAATATCTCGAGTTCGAAATTTTGTACGAAAACAATATCTTACTACTACGTAATGGAGAAAGTTAAAAACGTAAATGAGCTGCTCCATCGGAAACAGACTGTAATCTAAGATGATTTATATTTAAATAGGTACGTTACTATGGTAATATGGTGGCGACAAAAATAATAAATAGTTCCCCTAAATAAATTTCTTACAATTATTGCTTATTTTTAGGGGCAGGTAAATTGCATACCTTTATGGGTAAATGATTCTCTCCAACAGGTTCTAATCTAAGATGATTAAATATGTTACAATAGAAACATGACGGCGACAAATTGATTATCACCAAAATCCTTTTATTATCATAATTATCATAACTTAATTTTACCACTCTTAATGGCGACATATACAGACGATTTTGTGTTTGTGCACATCTATGGCATAGCACCTTTCAAATAACATAAGTTTCATTCTCCTCATTTCATATTAAATACCAAAAAAGCGTACGGAAAGCTCGGATGTTCACGTATTAATAACTACTAGTATCGCTTGTGGTCGAAAATCGACCATACCTTTTATAAGAATGTATACTAAAAAACGTACTTCTGTTATTCTCGTTATTCTCGTTATTTATTTATGTTTTTTATAAACGAAAATAAAAGAGCGACATTTATAAAACATGAAAAAATAAAGTGCACGACTGGGTCGAACGAAACTTTCTCGTTAAGAGTGTCCATATGGACATAGAATCCCTTACTTCTGAGTATGTTTAGCAGTTCATTTACTACGATGCACCATAGCAGGGCGATAGAACACCACTCTTGCCCCCAAAGTTTTAACAGAATCATATTAAGAATGCTTATTATCTTTTAAATGTATTTTGGTCAAAATGGTTATAGCGGTTTTTTGTAAAATTTGTCAGACAAAACACTACCTACCAAATATTGCAATGTTTTATTTGAAAAATACTATTGCGTCACTATTTAGTTGAAAACCGATTATAAGTAATTGTTCGGAATGTAAGCATTGCTTCGTTTTTTAAGTTTTATCGAAGTCAAGATGGGATTTTCGATATATGAGTTTTGAAAACATCCAAGTTTGCATTTTGGTCAAAATCGTTATCGCCGTTTTACGGTAGGTAAACATAAAAAAACTAAATTAAAAAAAAAGACAGGCATTCCGGGAGTGCCGACAGAAGTTATTACTTGAACAATTATGTGTGCATTTTTCGAATCGTCAGGAAATAATTTCAAATGAAGTGTTTCTCTATTGATTATTATAAACTACTACTACAAATCTTATATTACAATTTTCACTTTTATTTACAGCGCCATTGTACATAAAAAATAATGCATATTGTTTTACAAAAAATATTGCAATCTATTGCTTAAAACGTACATTTACAAATTCATACATGAAATATTGAATTTAATAATTAATTGGTATTCTATAAAATTAATACCAATGAAATTTATGAATTTTCATCTACAAAAAATATACATACATATTACAATTTCCATTTAATTTGTAAATGAGATATCCTATCTTTCTAGCTGCATACAACCATGCACACATACAAAGTTTCATTGGGATCGGTTGAGCTTCTCAAAAAAATCGACAACAGCGCCACCTATCGGGTCCAAAACTATCCTATCTTTCTAGCTGCATACAACCATGATCACATACAAAGTTTCATTGAGATCGGTTGAGCTTCTCAAAAAAATCGACAACAGCGCCACCTATCGGGTCCAAAACTATCCTATCTTTCTAGCTGCATACAACCATGCACACATACAAAGTTTCATTGGGATCGGTTGAGCTTCTCAAAAAAATCGACAACAGCGCCACCTATCGGGTCCAAAACTATCCTATCTTTCTAGCTGCATACAACCATGCACACAAACTAAGTTTCATTGAGATCGGTTGAGTTTCTCAGAAAATGGACAACAGCGCCATCGGGTGTCGGTTTTACATAAAGGTAACGCGAATTCATTAATTTCTTCCCATCTAAAAGTGCCCAACGCGCCTAAAGAAGTAATAACTTCAAAATACTATTTTCAAAAATCCATTGTACGATAATATAGAGAAAAACTGAGTTTGCTATTAACTTATAAATGACCACATTACCTTAGAAATTATTTTTTGTTACAATCGTATGGAGCGTTTTCGAGATATGTCGAAATTTCAAAAGTACCGTTGTTCGAATTTTTAGCCAAAAACTGGGTACGCAGTCATGGTAGCCTCACCTACTTAAGCTTAAATATCAATTTTGGTTGAAATCGTTAGAGCCGTTTTCGATCAAATCAAACTGGTACGAAAATTTTATATAGGAAGTACCATTAATATTGAGTGTACCTTGCAAAAAAAAAAAAAAAACAACTCCCGAACTGTAAGCCCAAAAACTCCAAATCCGAGGTTTGAACGTAATCCGGGAAGCCGTTTAGGCTGTAAGCCTGTGGAAAGACGGACAGACCGGACAGAATTTTGCAATCCACTTTTTTGATTTCCTCTATCATCGTTATATCAGAATTGATTAATATCTCGAGTCCGAAATTTTGCACAAAAATAATTGATATCTTTCTCTTACTATCTACGTAATGGAGAAAGTTAAAAAATACGTAAATGAGCTGCTCCATCGGAAACAGATTCTAATCTAAAATGATTTATGTTTTGAATAGGTACGTTACTATGGCAATATAGTGGCGACATATAATAAATAATTTCCCTTAATAAATTTCTTACAATTATTGCTTATTTTTAGGGGCAGGTAAATTGCATACCTTTATGGGTAAATGATTCTCTTCAACAGGTTCTAATCTTAGATGATTAAATACGTTACTATGGAAACATGACAGCGAAAACTTGATTGTCACCAAAATCCTTTTAGTACCTGTTTTGTATGGGGAAGTCTTAACTTAATTTTACCAGTCTTAATGGCGACATATACAGACGATTTTGTGTTTGTGCACATCTATGGCATAGCACCTTTCAAATAACATAAGTTTCATTCTCCTCATTTCATATTAAATACCAAAAACGCGAACGGAAAGCTTCGATGTTCACGTATTAATATAATGATAATGATAATTGACAACAACAATAGCTTTTAAAATTTAAAATATTTTTTTTTTTTTTGTATTTGAAGTGTCACTACTCGATTTCTATCCAGTTTATTGTTTTTTCAAAGTGCATTTCCCCATGAAAAACGAAGTATGTGCCTACAACGCCACCTGTAAACTCTTAGGGGTATAAAAATTAGTTTAAAACCTATTCTCGTACCTACTGAATTTACATACAAAATTTCATCCAAATCGGTTGAGCCGTTTCGGAGGAGTATAACCACTAAAACTGTGACACGATATTTTTATATATTAGATATTCCTAGCATGCATAAGTGGTAGGCTGTTCTACTAACTGCATGCGAAGTCTCACAGCCACCTTATCAGTGACTCCCAATTCTCTCTGCGCTTATAATAACCAACCACTGGAATCAAATAGACAACAAATTAAACGCTTTCTGACGCTCGCCAAGATCACTGTCAATCTTGGTTAACAAGCGGATTTCCGAAATTCTCTAAGCAGCATAGGGACGCTGAGAAATCGAAACCTGCACTACCTATACCTATTATATACGTGAGTAATATTGATATTGACAAATTATATTGAAACCATTTTTACAATATATTTTTTAATACCGTGCACATTCCGTTAGATTTTTTTTTATACATTTTGATTGGTATGTGCTTCATTGAAAAAGCCACTAAATACGTAGTTCCCACACATGCAAAATTAAATCAAACTTTTGTTATAGTAATATTCATAACTGTAGTAAATTGTAATAGTGTCATTATACTTTATTATAGTTTCAGTAGATTGTAATATTTTATTATGCACCCTGTACTTACTTTAAGATATTATACACCCTGTACATAATTTTACGGAAAGAAGATGGTGGAACTGTCAAATGAAGAACAATAAAAATTGAGACAGAGAAAAAGGCGGTCGTGATATTTTTTTAATCTTGTCGCATCAGATTTTCCTTTTATAAAGAAAATACTGTGGCGTGGAAGGTATCGTGTAACCTAAATGGTGAAACAAGCCCTTAGTCACAGTTTGGTGAAACCAGGCCTTATAGTCACAAAACAAGTTTCACTCAAGTGTCACTTCCAATTGGAGACTGGAATCTGTCACCACTGAACCTTATTCTAGAACCACTTAGAATTAGCTAGAAAGTTCTCGTCAGATGGCGGAGCGGGTATAAAAGGACAGCTTTTAGAAGAGGGCGACTCAGTTGATTTATAACAGTGATTGGTTAAAGTTCGAGATAGTAATAGTTTGTGAAGATAAATAAGTGAAAAGTAATAGAGTAAATTAAGTGATTGGTTTGAAACGTTGAAGAATTGTTTAAGTAATATTGTTCTGGTACTTAATAAGTGAAATATTAGAATAGTCGATAAAAGTGTAATAAAAGTGAATTTTATTAGAGAAGTTTAACGGAATAGTGTTTTATCTTTACGAACTAGAAAAGCGGAATCTCTCCACAGCTGGAGGGAAAAGTGACCTCATACTTCGTCTGCAGGAAGCTGTCCAAAACGAGGGAGAAGATCCGAAAACCATGCTATTCGACGTGGCAGAAGAACAAGTAAGTACAAGCGTTGATATTAGCGCTATGATGGAATTGCTTCTTGTCAAGATGGAGGAACAGACAAATTCCATGGAATTGAAGTTCGCAGAACAAAAGCATTCTGTAGAACAACAGAAAAATTCTCTTGCAGAACAGAAAAATTCTATGGAATCTAGGTTCGCAGAACAGAAGAATTCTCTAGAAGAACAGAAAATTTCCACGGAATTGAAGTTCGCAGAACAGAAGAATTCTCTAGAAGAACAGAAAAATTCTGTAGAAGAACAGAAGAATTCTCTCGAACCACAGAAGAATTCTCTTGAAGAACAGACAAATTCCATTGTCGCCGCACAAAAAGATGCAGTAGAAGAATTAAAGAATGTTCTAGATGTAAAAATCGACGCGATTGATGAAAAATTAAACGAACATGAAACAAAGTTTGAGGAAATTAACAAAACGTTTCATAAACACGAGACAAATATCGAGAACATAGCTAAAGAGCTCGGAACAAACATCGAGAACATAGCTAAAGAACTCGAAAAAGTCAAGAAGCAAAAGGCTCGGGAATATTCTGCTAACTGCCCAAGAAGGAAGGAGATGCAACCACCCGTTTTTGATGGTCAAACATCATGGCCAATTTATAAGAGACAGTTCGAAGCAGCTGCAACGACCAATGGATGGGACGACGAGGATAAGTCGATTGCATTAACGCTCGCATTACGAGGTACAGCTGCAGAATTGCTTCAAACTATCTCCGAAGAAAAACAACGCGACTACGAGACTTTGATGAAGGCTATTGAGATGCGATTTGGTGACGACCACATGCAGCAAGTGTATAGGGTGCAACTGCGCAGTAGAATTCAGAAGAGGGGAGAAACACTCCAGCAACTGCAAGCTGATATCGAACGGTTAGCGTACTTGTCTTATCCCAATGCCGGCGAGGATGTCATCAATGAAATGGCTATTGAGGCATTTTCACAAGCCATAGAGGACAGACAACAGCAGATGGCTCTACGAATTGCTGGAAAGAGAACTCTTCCTGAGGCACTGGCATTTGCCTTAACCATGAAAGCTGCTGACCAAGCATCTCAAGGATTTCACCGCGTGAGAGAAATGACATCTGTTGAATGCTCGTGCCAGAGAACAGAAGTAGTAGACCGTAACAGTTCTCGAAGGGGACCGATCCGTTGCTGGAACTGCAACAAAATTGGACATCTACAGCGACAGTGCAGAGCCGAACGTAAACAGGGCAGTTGTCCACATTGCAGAACTAGGAACGAGGAGGCGTTTGAAAAATTCGGTGGATGGATCAACACAAAGCCATCAGTCGGGGAACGAATAAGAACCAACTTCGCGGGGCAGAAGCTGGTTTCTGGAATCGACGCCCCCAGGACCGCAATTCAGGTTTCCCAGACCAAACGGTGTAATAGAAGCTTGACAGTGGAAGCCCATATCGACCAGAAAAAGTATGTCGCCACAATCGATACAGGTGCTACCGCTTCCATAGTCAGGAGGGACATCGTTCGCCAATCATGGCTGCACAACTGAGGTACTCTTGACGATAAACCTTGCAGGAATAGTCTTCTCCCATGCATTCTTAGTGGCTGATATATGTGACGAATGCATCATCGGAATCGACTTTATGAAGACGCATGATATAGTACTCGACATCGGTTTGCAAGTTATAAAGTACAAGAACGTCGAGATTCCGATGGTTTACGGGAACGAGAACGTCGCAGCTCTACGGACAGTTGTAAGTGAGGACGAAATACTACCACCTTCGTCAGAAACAGTTATTTGGACAAAGCTGGAAGGCGACTCTGGGAGCCACCGATTCTACCTAGTCGAGCCAGATGCAGAAAATTATTATCAGAGGTATATCGTCGGAAAGAGATGCTGGTTGAACCTAAAAACAACTTGGTTCCCGTTCGTGTCCTCAATGTGGAAAACAAAAGCGTGAAACTAAAGCAAGGGGAAGTGATTGGAAAGTGCGTACCGAATACTGCGGTCACAAAGTTGTCCAATCCAAGGCCTGTGAAACCGGTTAGACCTGCGGAGATATCGGAGATGAAAAAGAATATACTCGGAGAGTGCGAGCTGGATCAGGAGCAGCGGTCCATGGCAGGTAGTTTAATCAACGAGTTCGCTGATATATTTGCTTCGCAGAACAGCGAGTATGGCCGAACACATCTCGTACAACACCGAATCGACACCGGAGACGCGAGACCGATTCGTCAGCCTCCCCGACGACTACCATTGGCTAAGCAGACGGAGGTTGCAGAAATGGTCTCGACGATGGAAAAGGAGGGACTGATTGAAAGCTCAAAAAGTCCGTGGGCATCGCCGGTCGTCCTGGTCAAGAAGAAAGACGGAAGTACGAGATTCTGCGTGGACTATCGCCAACTCAACAACGTCACCAAGAAGAATAGCTACCCCCTTCCAAGAATTGACGACACCCTAGACACACTATTCGGAGCCAAATGGTTTTCGACTCTCGATCTGAAGAGTGGCTACTGGCAAGTGCAGATCCATCCAGAAGACCGCGAGAAAACAGCATTCACAGCAGGAAACGGCCTTTGGCAGTTTACAGTAATGCCATTTGGACTGTGCAATGCTCCAGTTACCTTTGAACGTCTAATGGAGCGCGTTTTGCTGGGACTAACGTGGAAAACCTGCTTGGTCTACCTGGACGATGTCATCGTAGTAGGAAAAACATTTAACGAACATCGAGATAACCTTAAGGAGGTGTTCCAAAGGCTACGAAGTGCGCAACTAAAACTTAACCCGAAGAAGTGTTCGCTATTTAGACCAGAAGTGAAGTACCTCGGGCACATCATCTCTTCCAAAGGAGTCAAGACTGATCCGGAGAAGGTCGATGCAGTGAAAAACTGGCCGGTTCCCAAAGACAAACATCAACTGAGAAGCTTCCTGGGACTTTCGACCTATTACAGACGATTTGTAAAGGACTTTGCCAGGATCGCAAAGAGCTTGCATCAACTGACAGAGAAAGGCAAACAATTCAAATGGTCAGGTGAGTGCGAAAACAGCTTCAAGGAACTTAAGCAACAGTTGTGCAACGCCCCCATACTAGCGTACCCCACCCCTGGGAAAACATTTATTGTGGATGCAGACGCTAGTAATGTGGGAATTGGAGCCGTCCTTTCCCAGGTGCACGATGGCTAAGAGAAAGTAGTTTCCTACTTCAGCAAAGTTCTCTCAAAGCCAGAAAGGAACTACTGTGTTACCAGGCGCGAACTCCTTGCTTTGGTATTGGCAACAAAACATTTCCATGAGTACCTTTATGGGCGGAAATTCATCCTCCGCACAGACCATGCATCTTTAAAGTGGCTGCTGCACTTTAAGAATCCTGAAGGCCAAGTCGCAAGGTGGATCGAACGGCTGCAGATGTACGACTACGAAATACAACATCGAAAGGGAAGTCTTCACTCCAATGCAGACGCTCTCTCCCGTCGACCGTGCAAAGCAGATTGCAAACATTGCCTACGACACGAGGAAAAAGATGTCATCTCCGTCCAAAGGGTGAGAGCTATGCCCATTGGTGGCTGGAGTGCGCGGGAAATACGGGAGGCTCAAATGGAAGATCCGGATATCGAACCGATTATCGCCTGGAAGGAGCATGAGGGAAAACCAGACTGGCAGGAGATATCCAATAGAAGCCCCGAGCTGAAGGCATACTTGGCGCAGTGGGACTCCCTTCACGTACAAGACGGCATTCTAAAAAGAAGATGGGAAAGCCCGGATGGAAAGTCGTTCGTAATGCAGCTTGTTGTACCCAGGTCAAAGGTTATGGAAGTGCTCAGGGAATTGCATGATGGAGTGTCTGGAGGCCACTTGGGAATCAATAAAACGCTCGAAAAAGTGCGGGAACGCTTTTACTGGATTCATTCAAGGGAGGACGTTGAAACTTGGTGCAGGAAATGCGTTACATGTGCGGCCAGCAAAGGTCCGAGACTGAATGTCCGTGGCAAAATGCATCAATACAATGTTGGAGCCCCTTTCGAAAGGATAGCAGTTGATATTGCGGGACCGTTTCCTGAAACAAACAATGGAAATCGTTACATCCTCGTTGTTATGGACTATTTCAGTAAGTGGCCTGAAGCATTTGCTATCCCAAATCAAGAAGCTAAAACCGTGGTGGAGCAAATCGTCAATAACTGGGTAAGCAGATTCGGTGTACCAATGGAACTGCATTCAGACCAAGGACGGAACTTCGAGTCGAAGATTTTCCAAGGAGTGTGCCAGTTACTCGGGATTCACAAGACAAGGACAACCCCGCTTCATCCACAATCAGATGGGATGGTGGAGCGCTTCAACAGGACACTGAATGAACACCTCTCTAAGGTCGTTGGCGAAGACCAGAGAGACTGGGATAAGCAGATTCCCATGTTTTTATTGGCTTATCGAGGAGCAGTGCATAACACCACAGGACATACTCCATCTGAAATCTTATTTGGTCGAACAGTCCGCCTACCCAGCGAGTTGATGTTTGGATATCCATACGAAGAGCCCAAGAATGAGGAGGAATACGTTGCAGACCTCAGGGATATCATCAGGGACGTGCATCGAGACACTAGGGATAAGATTAAGATAGCCAGTGACCGCATGAAAACGAGGTACGATACTAAAACGACAACTACAGGATTCCAGGAAGGAGATCTGGTATGGCTATATAACCCTCATCGAAGGAAAGGTTTATCGCCTAAGTTGCAACAAGACTGGGAAGGGCCCTATACAATCGTAAAGCGCATCAACGACGTTGTCTATCGCATCCAACGAGGAAGAGGCAAGCTGAAAGTCGTTCATGTGGATCGTCTTCATCGTTATAATGGTGAAAATGTTAACGAGTTTGTTCGGGACGAACAAGTTTAAGAGGGGGATATTGTGGCGTGGAAGGTATCGTGTAACCTAAATGGTGAAACAAACCCTTAGTCACAGTTTGGTGAAACCAGGGCCCTATTCCACAAAACAATTTATATACTTTGCACTTTACATTTTGCAAATTAAATTTTTTGGCAAAGTGACAAGTGTTTCTGTTCCACAATATTCTTTGCAAATCTCACTTTGCAATGGAAAATTTTTGCAAAGACTTTGCACTCCTGCAAAGTCTTTGCGATCTCCTGCAAAGTGAGTGTGCAAAGTGTTCCACAAAGCATTTAATCATCTTTGCATTTCTATCATATTACTTTTCACTTTGCATTGCTAAATAGAAGTTTTTTAGTTATCAATCTTTATTACTTGCCCATACATAATGTACATGTGTAATCTTACATAGAGATGACGCTCTGACAGTCGTCAAGTGTCATATCGTTCATTTTTTTTTTTGTAATTTCCGTAATAAAAGATTGGTCTCTTGGATTTCGACCAGCCTAAGAAGAAGACGTGTCTTTTCATTTTGCACTTTTTGTGATTTTTCACCCGAACGAAAGATGCAAAATAAAAATTGAGAAAAAACTTGCAGTGTTAAAGTTGATCAAAGAAAAAATAATATTTTATTTGCTAGTTTTCAAAACAATAAAGTAAGAATTTTTTTATGAAATTATTGTAAATATTTGGAACATATTTAAGTCTATATTTCATATAAATTGGTAAATAAATTGGATAAACAGGCTGCCTGGGAGGAAGTTTTGGGAAAAACTCAGGCCTCAGTCGCAAATAATTTAGACACGGGAATCTTTCTTTAAGAATGCCAAAACTATTTTCAATTATGCGCCGTGTTTTTTTGTGGCAACGATTGAAAGCCTCTTCAGCAGGGTTATCGGGATTTCGGCGTAATGGTGGTATCAACCAGTTTTTCAGTCCGTAACCACTATCACCCAAAACAACAACATCCGGAAATGGTCTCCATCCATTGTCAAATCTTTGACTTAAAGCCGCATTCAGTAACACCCTTGAGTCGTGAACGCTGCCCGACCAACTTTTCTTTACACTGTAAAATGTGTAGTCTGGCCCGCATATCATCATATCATCATAATATTATATCATATCATATTATCATCATCACAACTTTTCAGCAATACCACTGACGTCATCGGGCCACCGCGCACTATATTTTGAAACAAAGCGTCTATTATAACGTCGACAACTCTATGGATGGTTCTGCAAACTGTTGATTTTGCAACATCATGCATAACTGCAACACCGAGCCAATGCAAGCACAGTAGCAGTTGATTTTCATCCGATAGAGCATGATTGCGCTCTAATTTTTCTCCAAATTCATTCAAAAGGAAATCAACTTGAATTTGATTGAAACGAAAGCACTCTTTAAAATTAAAGTTTTGTAGTCCCGAAAAATTAATTCGGTCTCTATAATTTCTTGTTACAACCGCGTCTTCACTATCGTAGAACAAAAACTCACGTCTTAACATTTTGAAAGCTTCACTAGTTATAACAATATGAATTTGTAAGGCGATCGTTTACCTTGCAAACTTTTGACAAATTTATCAAAATTTGCTTTGCAAAAATAGAGTTTGAAGTTTTTGTGGAACGAAACAGCTTAATTATTTGCAAAATCTTTGCAAATTACACTTTTTAATATTTACTTTGCACTTTGCACAAGAGAACGTACGTGGAACAGAAACTGCAAAGAAAATATAATATAAAAATTGCAAATACTTTGCAAATTACACTTTCAATTTCAACTTGACAATTTTCAAATTTTATAGTTTTGAGGAACAGAAAGTTTTGCAAATTGACGAAAAATTTGCAAAATGCGAAGTGAAAAGTTGATAAATTGTTTTGTGGAATAGGGCCCAGGCCTTATAGTCACAAAACAAGTTTCACTCAAGTGTCACTTCCAATTGGAGACTGGAATCTGTCACCACTGAACCTTATTCTAGAACCACTTAGAATTAGCTAGAAAGTTCTCGTCAGATGGCGGAGCGGGTATAAAAGGACAGCTTTTAGAAGAGGGCGACTCAGTTGATTTATAACAGTGATTGGTTAAAGTTCGAGATAGTAATAGTTTGTGAAGATAAATAAGTGAAAAGTAATAGAGTAAATTAAGTGATTGGTTTGAAACGTTGAAGAATTGTTTAAGTAATATTGTTCTGGTACTTAATAAGTGAAATATTAGAATAGTCGATAAAAGTGTAATAAAAGTGAATTTTATTAGAGAAGTTTAACGGAATAGTGTTTTATCTTTACGAATCCCAGCCTGAATGTAACAATACAGTAAAACTTTCAGAAGTGGGATTTCCCTCAACAAACTAGTTCTACAGTGTTATTTTGACAAACACATTATGGAGAACAACTTGTTGAAGGCCGAATTATTGGATGCCATGGCGATGGCCAATATCAATGTACCACGAGGAGTAACAGCCGTAGAACTTCGGAAAATGTTTGCAGAACACCGGAATACAATTGAAGCTGCGCTCAGGAGCAAGGACAGTACAGGTATTGCCACTTCCAGCGTAATTCCCACACCGCTTGCCTCCAATAATGACACAACCGTCGCAATCACCGAAGCCCCGATGAACACGTGGGCACAAAATGCCACCCCCTCCGCTTCGTTTGTCGATGCCAACGTAAATGCCTCCGATAATGACACACCCGTCGCAATCACCGAAGCCCCGATGACCACATGGGCAAAAAATGTCACCTCCTCCGCTTCGTTTGCTGATGCCAAAGTAAAAGCCACTATCAATGACCCGATTATCACCGCAGCAAAGTTTTCCACCGGCGCGCTTGTTACCACCACCGCCGAATCAGTCGCCACCACCGCAACGCCGATTGTTTCCTCCGCCGTTCCAGTTGCTACCGAAGCTTCGATCACAACAATAATGCCGTCCGTAAGTGACTGCAACAGTCAACAAACCCCAGAGGCTGATGCGCTAGAGCTCGAGCTTACCAATCTACGTCGACGACATGAAATTCTACGACTTCGCCAGGAAATCGAGGTTATGGAACGGGGTGCAGGCGGACAGCAAGCAGTTGTCATACAACCGAGTCGCAGCATTCACTTTCATGACATAGAACATGCTATTATAAAATTCAGTGGAGAGGACCGCACATATAGTGTGCATGATTTTTTCCGTCATTTAGAGGGAATATGTAGGCAAGTGAGCGCCGATGAGTTGTTGAAGTTTTTGACTCTGCGGAATTCATTGACGGGTGCTGCCCGGCTGTTGCTTGGTCGTGGGGCATTAACGTATGACGAGCTGAAGCCAAACCTCATGAGTGAATTTGGTCGGTCTATAAGTCGTCAGGAGGTATACCACGCTTTGCGTCATAGATTGAAGAAACCCGATGAGAGTGTGCGCCGGTATATTATGGAAATGGAATCAATTGCGTCACGAAGCGACGTGAGTGAGTTCGAATTGGTTGCTTTCATACAAGAAGGCCTACAGAACCGCATAACCGACTTCATACTGTTTGCCAGTGCGAAAAAGCTAGCAGACCTTAAGGATGCTGTCAACATGTTTGAGCAAAGACGTTCGATGAGAGGCGCTGTAGATGATACAACACGTCATCATAAATCCAAAATAATCGATGCAAAGCCCCAACCAACACCGAAGACAACTGAGGATGGTTTTCGTTGTTACAACTGTTCGCGTATGGGGCATATCAAAACTGAATGCCCCTACGAGGAGCGACCACAAGGAGCATGTTTCAATTGCTGGCAGTCTGGACATACTCGGAAATCATGCAACAAACCGAGGCGAGTTCAGAAACTAAAGTCAACTATCGCTGCGGTATCCGGAGAAAGGAACTGGGAAGATGACGTGGAAGAGCAGAGTGCAGCCGCCATCAGCTGTGTTAATTTGGTGAGTGTTGCCTTTGGGGGTGCTCCTGTGCGTGGAGTTAAAAATAAAACTGAATTTTGTGGACTCGGGAATAGTCGAATATGGACGTACGGAAGATTAGTTTTGAAGATAACATTTCAAGATCAAACACATCTGATGACAGTTCTTGTTGTACCGGATGACACCATACCAGTACCTCTACTTTTGGGCAGGTATTTTTTAATGAAATTCAATATTCGTTTATGTTCAGTAAAGAAAAAGTCTATAAATATTTTGCCATTTGAAATCGAGACAGTTAATTTAATAAATTCAAACAAAAATATGGAGTTGTGTTTCTGCTCACTTGCTTCGGGCATCTCAGAAAAATTAGCTTTAGCGACCATTGACTCGTCACCATCTGCATTAGTAGAAGAATCCGAAAGGCCGAAGTCACTATTGATTAGACCGAGTAATTATAGTAATTATGAGATAGGACAAAAAATGTATTCTTTGAATGAAGAATTATCTGCCATTATGGCTATCGACGTTTCTCACAATTTGGATGAGGTGGATATCAATCCAGCCCTAAGAAGCGAGGATGTTGACCGATTAAGACAGGTTGTTTTGGAAAACTACATTCAGTCGAATACCGATGTTAAACCCCACAATTATGAATTTACTATAAGATTAAACTCAGATGTTCCTTTCAATTTCCCACCACGAAGACTGTCAATAGGTGAACGTACAGCCCTCCGAAAAATCATTAACGAGCTTCTTGAGAAGGGTTTAATAAGGCCGAGTGATTCACCCTATGCTTCCCCGATTGTAATGGTGTTAAAGAAGACCGGCGAATATAGGAAATGTGTCGATTACAGGGTACTAAATAAAAATACTATACGGGATAATTTCCCCTTACCGCTAATAACTAGAATCGTGTTTAGAATACTTGGGGAATAAGAGATATTTCTCCACCTTGGATTTACGTAATGGATTTTTCCATGTGAGTGTAGCTGAAGATTCAAAAAAATATACTTCGATTGTGACACCACATGGGCAATTTGAATATAACCGCATGCCCTTCGGCTTAAGAAACGCCCCCTCAGTATTCCAGCGCTACATTCATTGTGCTCTGCGCGATTTAATCGAATCCAAAAAGATTATCGTCTATCTCGATGATATTTCCGTCGCCACAAGTGATTTGGAATCACATATAGAAATACTTACCGAAGTTCTACAAAGATTAGCGAAGCTAGGGTTGGAGTTAAATTTAAAAAAATGTAAATTTGCTTACAAAACCGTTGATTATCTGGGGTATTCAGTGGATAAAAATGGAATACGACCAAATGAGTC
Organism: Cheilosia vernalis; assembly: GCA_949126925.1. Taxonomy (NCBI): domain Eukaryota; kingdom Metazoa; phylum Arthropoda; class Insecta; order Diptera; family Syrphidae; genus Cheilosia; species Cheilosia vernalis. Next base: position 58,746,858 of record OX421358.1, read on the forward strand.
TCATATACAAGCACTGTCACGGTACTCTATGCCGACAAATTTTCGGCAAGTTAGGTCATGTCTTGGCCTATTCTCATATTTTCGGAAATTCGTTCCAAACTATGCGAGAATAGCACACCCACTACAGCGGTTGTTGAGAAGTGGGGTTAAATTTGAACTCGACGAGGATTGTAAACGTGCATTTTTCGAGCTAAGGGATAGACTCATCTCATCCCCTGTCTTAGCTATTTATGATCCGGAAAGAGAGACTGAACTACACACCGATGCAAGCAAAGTAGGGTTTGGTGCCGTATTACTGCAAAGGCAACACGACGAAAAATTTCATCCGGTATCATATTTCTCTAAGGCTACATCCCCTGAGGAATCGCGCATGCATAGTTTCGAATTAGAAACATTGGCTATTATACATGCACTGAATCGTTTTGACAGCTACTTAAGAGGAATCTCGTTTAAAATAGTGACCGACTGTAACGCGCTCGCCCTCACGCTAAGTAAAAAAAACATATGCCCGAAGATAGCCAGGTGGGTTCTAGCGTTAGAACACTACGACTACAAAATTCAACACCGAAGTGGCATGATAATGGGCCGCTGAATCATGCAAACTGGTCAAGAATGTTAACGGAAGTAGAATTTGCCATGAACAACACAACCCATTGCAGTACAAGAGATACGCTGAGTAAATTATTGTTTGGAGTCGATCAACGTGGAGAAGTGGTAGACCGGCTAACAGATTACTTGCAGGAGAAGCAAACAACAGGGACACTGAGGAATCTAGAGAAGATTCGAATGGATGCGTCCGCTGCTATTCAAAAGTCACAAGATACTAATCTAAAATACTTTTTGGAAAGGAGCAAGCCAGCAAAGGTATATTTCGAAGGAGACTATGTAGTCATTCGACATTTCGATACGACTATTGGTACGAATAAGAAACTGAATGCAAAGTATCGAGGCCCCTATATTGTACACAAGGCTTTACCTAATGACCGGTACGTCATCCGTGACGTGGAGAATTGTTTAATAACGCAATTACCATATGATGGTGTGGTCCCCTCAGCTGCCTAAGCGTTAGAGTCAATGACATTTAACTCAAACTGCAACCCTTCAATAAACATTCAATCACAGATTATGCATACAAAACAGTACCTAATATTGCAATGTTTAGTTTGAAAAAATACTATTGCGTAACAATTAAGCTAAAAACTGAATGTATGATGTTGTTCGGGATAAGAGCAATACTTTGTTTCTAACGTTTTATCGAAATCGAAAATGGGTTTTTTGAATCATAAGCAGTTTTTAAAATTATCATTTTCGGTGATTCCAATTGAAAATTAAGGACACAATAATTTTGGAAACATCTTTTTTGCATGTTTGCATTTAAGTCAAAATCGATATTGCCGTTTTCAGGTACCTATACTAAACAAAACTAAATTTTCAAAAAGTTACTATTTTCAAAAATCCATTGTATGATTTATAATATAGAGAAAAACTGATATTAAGTTTTAAATGACCACATTACCTTAGAAATTAATTTATGTTACAATCGTATGGACCGTTTTCGAGTTATGTAGAAATTTTAAAAAGTACCGTTATTTGAATTTGTAAACAAAAACTCGGTCATGGTAACCTCACCTACTTAAGCCTAAATATCAATTTTGGTTGAAATCCTAAGAGCCGTTTTTGATCAAATCAAACTGGTACGAACATTTTATATGGGAAGAACCATTAATATTGAGGCAACTTTCATGGAAATCTAGGGATCTGTCTAACGATGCAGTAATAATGTGTCTGCGCAGTTTCATAAACCGCCGAGAAGTTCCAGTTCGTTGAGGAGCGATTGTGGGTGGGACGAATTTCATCGGGGCAAGCAAGGTAGAGTGGATTGTTATCAAGGATTCGAAACTAGCGAAATTGGATGTAGTAGGTTAATCTCAAAGTCGATTCACGAGGAGCGGGATGTTGCTGCCCAGATATAATTATCTTTCTAATAATTATTTCATTTAATTATAACATTGAATTTTTGTTTTAGTAAGTAAAATTTAATTCTTATATTATTAAACTTTTGTATTAAACGTAAGGTTAACCCACTAGTGCTTTTTACGCATGCAACCGTATCTTCGGCAAAAGGTGGGGACCAAACCCCAAAATAATTCTGTTGATGTACACGACTGTTGTGCGTCCAATACTCACGTACGGAAGCTTAGTCTGGTGGCAAGCCACAAACAAAACTTCTAATCTCAAACTAATGACCAAAATACAACGACTAGCATGTATAGGTACAACCGGCGCAATAAGGACAACACCTACTGCTGGAATGGAGGCTATTCTCAACTTGCTGCCTTAAGATCTATACATGCAAGAATCTGCAGCCAAAAGTGCCCTCAGGATCAGCCAAACAAAAAGATGGAAACCCTACACAACGGGACACACGCAGATCCTGAATAAATATGTGAGAGATGCGGTCAATTCTGACTACTTGTCTCCCCATCTTGACTTTGACATACCATTCTCCTGCTATTTCCCCAGCAGGGAGGAATGGAACACAGATGAACCCACAAAAGGAAAATCGATATCCATCTACCTACACAGATGGCTCTAAGATGGACCGTGGAACAGGTGCTGGAATTTTCTCTGAAGAGTTGAATATACACCACTCAATCAGATTACCTGATTACAGTAGTGTCTTTCAGGCGGAGGTTCTGGCAATCGCCGAAGCTGCCTATATGGTGTCAATGTTAGCAATACCAAATAATGATATTACCATATTTATTGACAGCCAGGCGGCTATAAAAGCAGTATCTGCTATAGAAATAAAATCGAAGCTAGTTCACCGCTGCCGTGAAGAGCTTAAGGTTCTCTGCTCGCAGCACACCACGCGTCTTTGCTGGGTCCCTGGACACAGTGACAAAACCGGCAATGAGATGGCTGATGAAGTGGCAAGAAATGGTTTTGCTATAGATCAAGATCGGGCGATTAACTCAATCAAACCACCACTCTGTAATCTCAGAGAGAGAGTAGAAAATAAGACCCGGATGAAAGCCAACAACAGGTGGAAAGAATTAACCACCTGCGAAATACCACGGAAGCTATGGCCGGAATACAATCCAAGTCGGACTATCAAGCTTATGCGGTTTGATAGAATGTCGATGTATAAACTGGTAGGGGCCCTAACGGGTCACAACTTCCTAAGATACCACACAATGAAACTGAAACTCAAGAATGACGATATATGTAGGGGTTGCGGTGACGAGGAGGTACACGAGGACACACCTCACTTGGAAGATACTACTTCCATGACATACATGAACTTTCAGATATATCTTTATCTAATCTTTACAGGTTCATAAATGCATCAGGATGGCTGGACAAGGTCGAGTAACCAAGAGGGAATGATTCTATAGCCAACAACTTCGGCTAACCCCCAATAAGGGAATCACAATAGGTCCACATGGACCTAAGTGGGGTGCGGCAAGACTCGTTCTGACGGACCCAACCATAAACCTAACCTAACCTAACCCACTAGTGGTAAGATGGGTGGACAATATGTTGAATACAAGGGCGATAAATATTCAGACGGGAACCTCAGAGCTCAGAGGAAGGGTTAGCAGAGGTTGCCCACAAGGAGGTGTGCTCTCACCTACACTGTGGAATATCACTGTGGACTCTCTTCTCGATAGACTTGAGGCGACTGGCATTCACACAGTGGGATATGCCGATGACATAGCAATAATGGCCAGAGGCAAATTCATAGACGTCACCGCAGATATCATGAGGAATGCACTCAGAGTGGTTGAGCGGTGGTGTTTGGAATGAGGGCTCTCCATTTATGCGGGAAAAACAGATCTAATAGTCTTCACTATACGATGATAACTAGGCCCATTATCACATATGCGTCAGTTGTATGGTGGGCGAAAGCCTACCAGAAAACTGTGAGGAAGCACCAGGATAGGGTTCAATGCTTGGTATGTATAGGAATAGGAAGTGATCCTGGGGATCTTACCGCTAGACTTATTTATTAAGAAAACAGCGACCCTAACGGCACTTCGTTTGCATCGAGGTGCGAAATGGCACAATCGTGGCACCGATTAGGGAGCTAAACATGCCTATGGATGGGATCACAAGGGTGCGTATTATGGAAAGGAATCACAAAACTTGTATTGAGGACGGATTACTTCCAGAAAAAAGGAGTAGTGAAATAGTGATTTTCACAGATGTATCCATGATGGATGGCGGAGCGGGTGCCGGTATACATTCAGAAGAGCTGGAACTAGCCCGTCACGTTAGCCTCGGAAAACACACTTCCGTATACCAGGCTGAGATGATTGCATTGCTGCATGCGTTGGACTACTTGCTTGAGAGTAAGGTGGAGGGAAGTAATATCCTTATAGCAGTGGCGTCTCGTCAGGTTGTGCAAGGTGTGCATTGAAGCAAAAAAATCATTCATCGAACACTGTGTAATAATAACAACACACATAAATATGATGTGCTCAATTACACCTTACAGATCCCATAACTTGAAGGTGGTTGAGATTTCCACCTTCGTAAAAAGGAACTTCACATAAAATTAAAGGCTAAACCATGTAAATAAAATGAATATTGTGTACGCTGTTTTATGTTCTTTTGATATAAAAGCGTTTAAAATGCCACCGTAAGAAATTTGAAACTATTGTGCATATTTTTTTGGAATATAGTATCAACTTCACTTGCACTTCTACAAACCGTACAATTCGGTCTCGGCATATTAGCTTTGAAATATAAGGAAATACTTACAGGCGACCAAGTGGCAATGTATTTAATAGAGCAACACTTCTTTTTTTCAATAGGCTTTTTATCTATTGGACAATCATCACCGGGATAACAGGAAACTTTTCTTATCTTTTCACAATTATCATCACAGGCTCCCCATTCTGCTACGACCCACTGATGATGCCCTTTATTCTATAAAATATTTGAATGAGTGTCATATAAATTTCCATTTCTGCAAAGGAAAGAACTAAATTATAACTATGTACCTACCCCATAGGCCCCATAGTTTGACCAATCTATGCAAGACTTTAAATTGCAAGGGCGTGTTTTGTCTGTGTAGCTGACCAAATTCTTTGAATTGCATAAGGAATCGTCCACCTGTGTGCTATTAAGGTAGCATGCCACGCTTCTTACTTGCTGTCCATTCCCACAAGTTAGAGAACACTGCAAATAAAATTATTATTACATTGGAGAATCATTCTTAATTTAATTTCTCCTTTCATATTAATTAGTAGCTTCGTTATATTGTTATGATATATTATATACAGGACAGGCAAAAAAGTGTGATACTGTGCGATATTTATCTATTTTCTAACTTTCTCCATTACGTAGTAAAAGAAAAATATTGTTTTCGTACAAAATTTCGAACTCGAGATATAAATCAATTCTGATATTACGATGATAGAGGAACTCAAAAAAGTGGGTCGCAAAATTCTGTCCGGTCTGTTCGTCTGTCTGTCTGTCCGTCCTTCCACAGGCCTACAGCCTAAACAACTTTGGATTTGGAGTTTTTGGGCTTACAGTTCGGGAGCGTTTTTATTTTGCAAGGTAACCTCAATATTTATATTACTTCCCATATAACATTTTATTTGACCAAAAACGGCTTTAACGATTTCAACCAAAATTGATATTTAAGATTATGTAAGTGGGTGAGGGTAAAATGACTGCGTACCCAGTTTTTCGCTAAAAATTCGAACAACGGTACTTTTGAAATTTCGACATATCTCGAAAACGGTCTATACGATTGTAACAAAAATTAATTTTTAAGGTAAATGTGGTCATTTATAACTTAAAAGCAGACTCAGTTTTTCTCTATATTATCGTACAATGGACTTTTGTTTACTTGAAAACGGTAATAACGATTTTGACCAATATGCAAAGTTAGAGTCAAATTCATGTTTTCAAAATTATTGTGTCCTTACTTTTTTAACTGGGCCTGGTCACAAATCCTCATTCTCTAGTCCTTCACATGGGCGCCCGCCTGAAAATGGCTAACCAGTCAAATGGTTAGTGTCCAAGGATTTACACTAACGTCTCAATCGTTTGTCGTGATCCATTTAGTTTGAGGTAGGAGTAAACCTTTTAATCCAACCTAATTCCAGTGGTGGCGTGAGCAGATAGCAAACCGTACCCAAGGATGAAAAGCTGGCGGTAAAACCAGTCGCGTACGAGCTCCCTCAGACGCCATGGCGAGGGTCTGTTGTATTTTTCCCTGCCGGGTATGGCGGCGCTGCCTGGGTCGACCTTGTTTTTTTTCCCGCCCTTACTCGTGGGAACATTATGATCAAAAACTTAAAAAAATTAATTAATTAAAACTAAAAAAGGAATTATTATTCCAGGAAGGGAGGGAGGGTATAAATCATTGCTAGCTAGCTAGCACACTCACTGACACTAACGTAGCGGGAAGTGAGGTGGCTGGTACTCTCACTTCCGTAGATAGGGCATGCGATGGGAAGGCTGGTACTCCCACCAAATCAGAACAGGGCAAAGGTGAGTTGGCTGGTACACTCACCTTAGTAAATAGGGATAGCAACGAGGTGGCTGGTACTCTTGTTGATATCCCCCGTAGTCGTGCAAGCAGGGACAAACAAAATTCACACCAGCTGAACAAGCTTCCGATGCGCAATCCCCGACGTAAAGTCGAGAGTGCGAAGCGGAAAGTAGAGCAGTTCAGGGAGTGGGACGTTAGTTCACTTAGCGCCTGGGATAGGACCCAGCTAGAACGGGCCAAGGAAACGATGGTCGCTGTGGCTGCCAAAAAATCGGCAACCGCAGCGGTCGTAGGCAGGGCAGAAACTCGGTACTTCGCCTGTGGTGCACCCGGTTTATGAATCGAAAAACGAGCTCCTTGCCGCTATCATAAACGAGCAGGAGCCGAGCGGACGCCTGACCATGGAACAGTGGTTAACTGTCGAGGAGAAGTTTCAAGACGCTTTGTGGAAGAAAATGTCTTCCACAGAGAGTTACGACCTTCTCTTTGTCGGCGCTGGTTGGGACAGCGGTCGCAAGGTTGTAGCTTGTGGGAACAGTGAATCTGTTGGCTTCCTCAGAGAGTTTGTGCTGGGGGTTAGCGGGGTATGGAGCGGCGCCAAACCCAAATGCGTAACCGTGGCGGAGTTGGCTAAGTACTCTTCGCCCAAGGCATGGGTATGGGTTCCGCTACTCGGCCTTCTCCACATGCAGAACAGGGAACTGAAGGTCGATACATGGAAGGTCTTAAAGACAGATCCCAGAAGGCAATTTGGCCAGCACTTCCTGCTGAGCCTGAGCAAGGAGTCGCTCCCATCCCTCGAAAAGACAAAGGGGATGGTGCGCTACAGCATGGGGAAGGTCATGATTAAGGTCATGACCAAGGGAGCGGAAGTGGAAGAACCGAATGATGATGGAGACGATGCAAATAAATCTGCATCACAGTAAGGCTGCGACGGCGTGCTTGATCAACTACGCAATCAAACATGACGTTGCAGCCGTACTGATACAAGAGCCCTGGATCAACACGAACAACAAGATCCAGGGGCTCTCCATTACGGATTTTACGCTTTACTTCAAAGCAAACGAAGGTAAAATTAGGACTTGTATCCTATTAAAAAACAATATAAGGGCATTTCTTTTGAATAATTTCAGTGACGGAGATGTAACCGCAAACTCTTGCGAGAGAGAGGGAGGCAAACCGGTGTGCCTGATATCGGCTTATCTGCCGTACAAGTCGACGTCGGTGCCACCCGGTAACTTAAGGCAGCTGCTGACAAGGGACAAGTGGCTCTTCGTCATAGGATGCGATGCTAATGCACATCATTCGAAATGGGGAAGCAGTGACATCAATGCTAGTGAGTGTCTTTTTGATTTTATCTTATAAACATAACTCAATATATGCAACAAAGGCAACACCCCAAAATTTATGGTACGGAACAGGCAAGAGGTGCTCGACATTACGTACTCTTGCATCTTGTACTGATTCCCTCACAATTGGGAAATGGAGGGTTTTAGAAGAGGCATCCCTTTTGGATCATAGGTGGATTCGCTTTCAGATAGGCTTCCACAGTAAGGCTACGAACACCTATCGTAACCCCAGGAAAGCTGACTGGAATAGGTACGAACCCATAGTTAGGCATCAGCTAGGAAATGAAGTACCATTCATTGAAACGTCTTTAGACTTAGACAAGGAAGTTGATAGCTTAGGCAGGATAATGAACAAGGCTTACGAAAGACAACCAAAAGGTCCCAGCCTCAGTGGTGGAACAAGGAGTTAAGCTCCAAAAGAAGGCAAGTTAGAAATTTCTACAATAGGGCCCAAGTTGTGGGAGACGACGTTACATGGGATCTGTACATAGAAAGCAAGAGAGAGTTTAAATACTTGATCAGGCACAATCCAAAAGAAAATCTTGGAAGCTTTTCTGTGAGGCGATCACAGATACTAGCGAGGCTTCCAGTTCCCCAGTGTCCCTATTTTATTAAGAAATCGGACGATTCGTGGGCCGAAAGCAGCGAGGAAGTTCTGGAATCACTAGTGGAAGCACACTTTCCAGGAAGCGCGCCAATAACTCCATTACCTAATGGATATGGCATTGGTTCGGGAATAGACGTATAAGGGTTGTTGACAGCGTCATCACTGGAAAAAAATTGCGATGGGCTATTAAGTGCTTCGCTCCGTTCAAAGCACCTGGCCCCGATGGCATCCTGCCGGCTATGCTTCAAAGGGCTCCAGGTATAGTTACGAACATGATCGGAAATCTTTTTACATACTGCCTGCGATTAGACTATGTACCCAGGACGTGGAGAGAAGTACGAGTGGTATTTATACCTAAAACTGGTAAACCAAGTCGTACTTCAGAGAAAGACCTATTAGTCTGTCGTCATTTCTCCTCAAGACACTTGAAAGGCTTATTGACATTTATATATTTTTATTATTATTATTTACTAATATCATATCTTTATTTCATTCAAAAAAAACTTAAAGCTATACAAAAAATAAATCAAAGTTCAACAAAAAAGATTTTTTAAAAGAATACAGCTTTTAGCTTAAAAGTGAAATAGTTACATACATTGTGTTGTCAGAAATCTGACAAGAGGCGAATGTACGAATCGTAGCTAACAAACAAGTATTAATTTATCGATGGGGATGCGATAAAATGCAGAGAGGAGAACAACTCATTAAAGATGAAAAAAATAAATATTGAGTACCTACAAAAATGTTTTTTTTTTTTTAATTTAGAAATAAGATATTCCGTAACAAAAAGAGAAAAATTAAACCAAAGGAATCAGCAAGTAACCAATAATATTATAGTTTCTTAACATTTTTAAGAAAAACAGATTTAACTCGTTGGCATCTTAAATTAAAAGGCAATTTGTTAAATAAATGGGGCGCAGTAACAATATAAAAGCGAGAAAAATGCGATCTTTTAATAGTGGGTACATTGACGAAATTTCTGGTGTTAATACGTAAATTTTGACTATCGTAAACCCTTGAGGAGTTATAGCCGGAATTTTCAAAAAATATTTTTAAAACCTTATAACAGTACAAATGTCTTAAAGGTAAAAAACCCAGACTTTTAAACAGCTCAAAACTATGAGTTCGACGATTATCTAACCCTGCATAATATACGGACAGCATGTTTTTGTTGGATTAGCAGAGGCTCTATTTTATTGGAATGTGTACCACCCCAACAAGCAATACCATACTGGAGTTTAGATTTAAGTAGACCGTTATAGACTAGCTTTAAGATAGGCAAACTGCAATACAGACTAAGATGGTAAATATGCCTAACAGCACTGTTTAGATATTGCTTTAATAGCATAGTATGTTCTCTCCAACTGAGCCTATAATCCAAAGTAATACCTAAGTACTTAAAGCTGTCTACACGTTCGATTTTAAAGCAGTCAGCAGAGCAACGTGCATGGAAATCAAAAGTGGGTATATTGTTATCATGTGTACAGGAATTAACTAATCGGAATCTATTGCAATTGGGTGAATGATAGTGTAAAGGCATATCTTCATAGATTTTACCAATTATGTTAAAAAGCATGAACTTTGTTTTATTGCTTATGATCAATTTGTGAAGTGTGAACCATCTCCTCATTATATCTAGGTCATAATTAACATCCAAAAAAATGTTGAAATAACACTTACCGTGATAAGACAAGGCGGTGTCATCGGCAAATGCTGTAAGTTTACCTTTGAAAGGTTGAATGAAAAGCGAATTTACAAAAATCAAGAACAGAATTGGACCTAAAACAGATCCTTGTGGCACACCTATGTTGATGGGAACTTTTTCACCCAAACAATTTCGAATCCTAACTCTCTGACTACGATTTTCTAAATAAGTAGTAAACCAATCATGGATAAAACCTCTGAAACCTGCGTTATAAAGTTTACTAAGCAATATCTTATGATCAACCATGTCAAAAGCTTTGGTGATGTCAATGAACAGGGAAGCAGGGATATCAGATTCATTTAGACTATTATATATTTCACCGCACAGCTTTAATAAGGCATCTTCAGTGCATTTGCCACTGCGAAATCCAAACTGCGAAGCACTGAAGAAACTTGTTTTATTTAGGTAAGACAGCATTCTTGATAAAAGGGTTATTTATTTATTTATTTCAAATTCATCAATCAAAGAACAAGTTCTCTTATAGACTAATAGATAACAATTATTCACTACAGCTAATATAAGTTAACAGCAAACGTCTCTAACTCTAAATATTCCATATCCATACAACGTAAAGTCAGCACATTCCACCACGAGCAACGACAAAACACACTCCAGGTTCATGTTGCTGACGAGGCGTCTCAATTCTCGGAAATCATCCCATCGCCAACAACAGTTCATCCGACACCGCAGACATTCATCAATAATCCGACACCGCACTCCAGCATAGTAAATGCACTTCCACTTCAGTTCAGCGTAGGCAATAAGGTATTTTTCTGTTAGTTTCTAAGTTAGTCGTAATTTGGATTTAAAACAATAAAGAGGCTTCTCCTCCTGGAATAAAAAAATATTCTTTTAACAAACTTCGCGTAGAATAGTTTAATTGGCGCCCGAGCAGGGACCCGGTAATAAAAGTAAAAGCGCGTATAAGTCGACCTAAAGTAGCTCGCCGTGCGTGGTAAATAGTGCGTTCACGAAACAAGTCCGTCTACGTAAATCGACCTAAAATAGCTCGTCGTGTGTGACATCAGTTGACTGAACTTTTAAAGACACTAGTGCTTTTTGTGCCGGGTCTGCGAACGAAACCTGAAACCTGTAAATCCAAAGGAGCTCCAGTAAACCTACATGGACGGGAAGAAAAGGGAACTCACCCCCCTGACTGCAGCAGTAATTTGGTGTCTACTGTAAGATAGCGTTTAAGCATAAGTATTAAATAAGTTTAGTGAACGTAATTTCCTTTTTTTCGTAAATAATTAGAACTAAATTAACCATAAAAGTCAATTTGCTAAAATCAATTCTCAATTAAAATATTTTTAAACGAAACAACTAGAGAATAAGTACTTAATTGAATCTACACATATAATTTCCTTAAAGTTAACATATCGATTACTTTTCAATACCTATAAAAAGTGGAAACCCAGTGAAGTGAAACATACCTATACCTATATTTAAATTCAATCGCGTTATATCTTGGTTCTTCTCAAATTTCCTTTTCCAAAATGCCAGACCTCCGTTCAGGCGCGTCCACATCGGGCGTACTTACAAATCCTATCCCCGAGAACTTTTTCGAGCCTAATCCGCCAAACCCTCTATCTAGAAATGTTGCACAAGCGAGCAACCCCCCAAGGAATTCTATTAGCGAGCAAAATCCTAATAATTAATTCCAGTCCACAACATCCCATACGGATGCAAACCGAGAGGTTGGGTCAACTTCTGCTTTAGACACCCTTATTGTGTCAATAGTAAATCGGGTCCTAGAGACCAAGGTCCCACCCCTCATCCAAAATTATTTAAACCCCAATGCTGATTGTTTCACTGGCACAGATCAGGCAATCGCTCACGAACACAGAGATCGATTGGACGACATGGATAGAATTCCCGACGTGGTCCGATGTCTTAGGACATTTTCCGGGGATCCAGGAGAGTTTAGCTCCTGGAGAAAGAGTGTTGAGCGCATCCTTGAAGTGTATGAACCCCTGAAGGGCACTGCCAAGTACTACGGGATCTTAAGCGTAATACGCAACAAAATCACCGATAATGCGGACATAGCCCTGGAGTCATATAACACTCCGCTCGACTGGAAATCGATATCAAGGTGTTTGGCAATGCACTACGCCGATAAGAGAGACATAACCACATTGGAATACCAAATGGCGTCTCTTGTACAAGGCAGTAAGTCTGTACAAGAATTTTATCAATTGGTGTATACACATCTCTCCTTGATCCTCAATAGGGTATCATGCATGGACGCTAGTCCTGATGCCATGCGCCTACTGACCCAGACGTATAGGGACAAGGCGTTGGATACTTTTATCCGTGGGCTAAGAGGGGATTTACCGCGCCTTCTTGCCATAAGAGAGCCGCTGGATTTACCCCATGCCTTAAATTTGTGCCTCAAGTTAGAAAACCAAAGTTTTAGGACAACCCATGCTTACAATAATCAGGCAGCTCCGAAAAAACTCCAAGCGCCACCGCCCCATGCCATGCCACCGCGTAATTTATACTACAACCAACCCACTATTGCATTCCGTGGACAATCATTTGCTCCACAGTTCGTAAATCGAGACTACCGACCTTCTTTCGTGCCAAGGCAACCACTCGCGCTCCCAGCGAATCCGATGGTTAAATCGGAGCCAATCGCTCAAGGTCAGAGTCACCAGACTAGGGATCAGCCAAACCAATTCCCACCAAGAGGACCAACATCGGTACCTCAGCAGTACGTACCTCAACAGTACGCACCAAGGCCGCAGCAGGTCGACCGATATACACCAAGGGGACCGACACCAGCATCCCAGCCAAGTACATCAAGACCAAACCAATTTCACCAGAATAGCTGGCAGACGAATTTCCACATAGACACAGACCTCTATCGCGATTATAACCAGGTCTCAGAGGACGAGACGAACCAGTATGAACAGACCCTAGAGGAATATATCCAGCCCCTAGAGCAAGTAGACGATATCAATAACACCGAGGCTAGCCTGATCGAAGACTTCTCCGCCCTGCATTTTTTAGGCTAACGGACTCTTCGCTACCCTACATTGAAGGGAAGACGAAGAGCGGCAAAACTTTGAAAATCTTAATCGATACGGGCTCGAATCGAAATTACATTCAACCGTCGCTTGTCGAGAATCCTATTCCCAATATCGAACCCTTTAACGCGAACTCAGTAGGCGGAAGCACCAGAATCACACACCATACTGAAACAAATCTCTTTGGCCTCAAAGATCCAAAAATCAAATTCTTTCTCCTACCCACCTTAAAATCATTCCATGCTATTCTAGGCAACGACAGCTTGAAAGAGTTATCAGCAGTCATCTACACAAAAGAAAGCTACATGTCCATTCTTGGTGGACCTAAAATCAGAATTAAACAAATGGAAATGCAGTCACTCCACTCACTAAGCTCCAAAACAAATTCTATATCCGATACTCAACAAGTAATTGTTGAATCGCTTGTTGAAAATTTCCCCAAACTATTCTCCGAGCCCGATGAAAAACTAACTTTCACCACAAAGGTGGTAGCTGAAATCCGAACAAACACGGATTCTCCAGTTTTTTCGAAATTTTACCCTTACCCCATGTCGCTCAAGGACGAAGTGGAGAAGCAAATTACCAAGCTTCTTGAGGATGGCATTATTAGACCATCCCGATCACCTTATAACTCCCCCATTTGGATAGTATCCAAGAAACCCGACTCCGCGGGAAACAAACAGTATCGGCTAGTGATCGACTATAGAAAGCTTAATTCTGTCACGATCGCGGATCGATACCCGATCCCCGAGATAAACGAGGTTCTGTCCCAACTGGGTAAAAATGCATACTTCACAGTGCTTGACCTTAAAAGCGGATTTCTTCAAATCCCCTTAAAAGATTCCGATATCGAGAAGACGGCTTTTTCCATAAATAATGGAAAATTTGAGTTTACACGACTCCCGTTCGGTCTAAAGAACGCTCCGTCGATATTCCAACGAGCTCTCGATGATATTCTTCACGAGCATATCGGAAAGATATGCTACGTATACATCGATGATATCATTATATTCAGTAAGAGTGAATCGGAACACGCTGAGCATTTGAGACAAATCTTTTATACCCTTAGCGAGGCTAATATGAAAGTCCAACTGGACAAATGTGGTTTCTTCCAACGTGAAGTGGAGTTCTTAGGCTTCATTATATCCCAAGAGGGTATCAAATCCAACCCAGAGAAAGTAAGAGCTATAGTTGATTTTCCACAACCTAAGACGCTAAAGGACCTTCGCTCTTTCCTTGGCCTCTCAGGCTATTATCGTCGATTCGTTAGAGAATATGCAAAAATCGCAAAGCCTCTATCATCCCTCCTCCGAGGAAAAGAAGGTCGAATTTCCAAAAACCTTTCTAGCAAGAAGCCAATCCACTTAAATTCCGAGGCCGTCGAAGCCTTTAATAAAATTAAAAGTTCGCTCGCATCGCAGGACACTATGCTAGCATATCCTGACTTCGGCAAGGAGTTTGAGCTCACTACGGATGCATCCAATTTCGCTATTGGCGCTGTCTTGTCCCAAGACGGACGACCAATAACCTTCATATCTAGGACCTTGAGCAAGGCAGAGGAGCACTACGCCACAAATGAAAGAGAAATGTTGGCGATAATTTGGGCTCTCAATTCGCTAAGGAACTATCTATATGGTTCTGCTCATGTCAACATCTATACGGACCACCAACCTCTTACATTTGCTCTTAGCAATAAGAACAACAATAGTAAGATGAAAAGGTGGAAGGCGATCCTAGAGGAATACGACTATACACTCCAGTATAAACCCGGTAAATGCAACGTAGTTGCGGACGCTCTGTCACGACCACCACATGAGCCACAGGTTAACTCCCTAACGCCAACTGAGAATGGTAGCGAAAGTTCGTCAGAGAATCTAATTCCCTCCATTGAAGCTCCAATAAACGTTTTTCGGAATCAGGTAATTCTTAAAATAAGTGATGTGACCCGACGACAGTTTCTAGTTCCATTTAAGAATTTCCGAAGACATGTTATTGAAGAACCTGAATTTACCAAAGAAAAACTCATATCCATCTTTAAACGGTTCTTAGATCCAAGGGTATTAAATGGACTGTTAGCTCCAGAGAATGTTATGTGCATCGTTCAAGAAATTTACCCTTTGTATTTCTCAAACTATAAAGTAAGGTACGCTCAAGCATTTGTTGAAGACATTTCCTCCACGGATAGACAAGAAGAGATAATAATCGAGACTCATAACAGAGCCCATCGCGGCCCAGATGAGAACAAAAACCAAATTATGGAAAGGTATTATTTCCCTAGTATGGCTAAAAAAATCAAACAATTCACCAAACTCTGCTCAACCTGTAAAAGGAACAAGTATGATCGTCACCCAAACAACCAGATGCTTGGCGAAACTCCTATACCGAATTACCCCGGTCATACCGTACACTTGGACATTTTCTCCATTGAGAAACACTTAATTCTCACTGCAATAGATAAGTTCACCAAATATGCCATTGCTAAACTAATTAAATCAAAAGCAATTGAAGATGTTAGACGACCTCTTCGAGAAATCATTTTCCAATTCGGAGTTCCCCAATGTATAGTATTCGACAATGAAAAGTCTTTCAACTCAGCGTCGATCCTCTTCATGTTAAAGGACGAACTCAAAATCACTGTCTACACGACACCCCCGTACAGGAGCGAGGTGAATGGTCAAGTGGAACGATTCCACTCCACCCTAGCGGAAATAATGAGATGCCTGAAAAACGGCGTCATCAACAGGAATTTTGAGGAACTACTCGAGAGAGCAGTTTGCGAATACAACCATTCTTTCCACAGCACCACTCAGAAGAGACCAGTTGATCTATTTTTTGGAAGATCAGTCAATTTCGGTCCGGAAGATTACGAGAAAACGCGACTAAGTAACGTCGAGAAATTGATCCAGAAGCAACAAAAGGATCTAAAATACCACAATAAGAAAAGAACCGATATCAAAAATTATACCCCAGGAGACATAGTTTATATAAAACAAAATAGAAGGCTAGGCTCTAAGCTTACAAAGCGATACGCAAAAGAGATAGTACAGGAAAATTTCAATACCACTATAAAAACAAAATCTGGAAAAATAGTTCATAAAAACCACATACGAAACTAGTGCAAGGAAAATATCCTAAATACGAACCAAGTTTAAAATATCTCCACTTTCTTCTTCCCTCCAGGCTGTACGCCGCCATGGGCTGTTTAGCCGATGTCCAAATATTGGATTATACCAATTCAAAACTGGTAACACTTAATACAGGAATAGCGAAACTGCAAACAGGCACTTTTAAACTGGTGCACATAATCGACCTCGCAGCATACGAAGATATAATTAATGACGTACAGATTAAAATACAAACTAATGTAAGTAGAACCAATCCCATTTACCCTTACCTATCCTATGAAATTACTGAAATCCTTAACCGACTCAACCGCATAAAACCCATAATCAGAAAGAAAAAGGCAATAAACAGTTTAGGAACAGCGTGGAAATGGATAGCCGGTACACCGGACCATCACGATTTTCAAATTATAAAATCTAAAACTCAAAACCTATTAGACAATAGCAATAAGCAGTTAATTATAAACAGACTATCATTAGAAAGAATAAATAACATTACAAATGTAACGAATAATATAATTAAGATGTTGAAAACGAATGCCGAAATAAAAAATGAATATTCTACCGGCATCAAATATAAGTTAGATATAATTAAAGAAGAAATAACAAATGTAGAGCATGCCCTGCAGTGGGCAAAGGCTGGCATAGTAAATTCCTTTATACTTTCGAATACTGAAATAAATTTAGTTAAGAGTCATTTTGAAAAAAACAACCTTCCCTATGTAAACATGGAAGAAGCATTCGATTTTGCAAATATAAAAATAGCATCTAATAAAACAACTATGATTTACATTGTAAGCGTACCAACCACAAGAAAAGAAGATTGCAAAAAATTATTACTTAAGGCAATAAAAAGGAAATCGGTTATAACAAAAATTGACTTTAGTAATGTAATCCAATGCGGAGATGATTTTTATGGAATTAAGAATAACTGTCAGGCCTTTAATGACCTAACTATTTGTAAGATTAATGAAATTATAGACTTAAGTAATACGGAGTGCATACCAAACCTATTGCGAAGCAAACCAGCAAATTGCACCAATATAAACAATCAACATATCCCCGAAATCGAGGAAATACTTCCTGGCTCATTACTCCTTAACCAGTTCAATGGGTCAATATTGGTCAACAACGACAAATTCAGTATAACGGGGACATTTATAATACAATACCACAATGCCACCATAGTAGTAAATGGACGAACCTTCGCCTCCAACGAAATCCCTACCTCAAGACCCCTTCCGGCAATCGTACAATTAGACTCAGCATCGAAAGCCTTCGAGGAACTATTAACGCTCGAGGTGATGAAAGAGCTACACCTAAATAATACCCACTACATAAGCCAAATCGAAGAGAAGAATAAAATACATCTGATAGCCACCTACAGTATGTCATCCATCATAATCACCGCCATCGTCGTAATATTTCTGATACTGTCTTTCGTACGAAGGAGGAACAAACTGACAATCTCCACAACACTAGAGGCAAGTGAGACGCAAGCAACAGCCGAAATACCAGCAGAATCATATACAGAAATTTCCGAACAGCCATCATCGATTAAAAGAGTTAGTATAAATCAACCAAGATCAGCAACAGCATCACCACCAATAGAACCACCTATAACGTCAATAACTATGAAAACTATCACAAGTAAACAGACGGCAAATACGGGTGATCAAACATCAATATTAAAGCCTTCCAGAATTAGCCAAATACCATTTTTTTAATGCTAAACGAGGACGTTAGCGTTTAAGAAGGGAGGAGTTAACAGCAAACGTCTCTAACTCTAAATATTCCATATCCATACAACGTAAAGTCAGCACATTCCACCACGAGCAACGACAAAACACACTCCAGGTTCATGTTGCTGACGAGGCGTCTCAATTCTCGGAAATCATCCCATCGCCAACAACAGTTCATCCGACACCGCAGACATTCATCAATAATCCGACACCGCACTCCAGCATAGTAAATGCACTTCCACTTCAGTTCAGCGTAGGCAATAAGGTATTTTTCTGTTAGTTTCTAAGTTAGTCGTAATTTGGATTTAAAACAATAAAGAGGCTTCTCCTCCTGGAATAAAAAAATATTCTTTTAACAAACTTCGCGTAGAATAGTTTAATTTATATAAATATATACGAACTTCAAGTTAATCTGAGTACATTCAAAACATAAATCTTAAAGGTATCTCTAGTGCAAACTCTGAAAAAGTCTAACCTAGTGCAAACTGAATTTGCTTCTCTGATGCAACGAGAAACCGGTTCATTACGACCATAGTTAGACCTATGAAATTTTTCGTAAAAGAGAACATAATCTCTGGAGTTATGAGTGGGAACACGAATATAAATTAGTGCTAGAAGTTGTGCACATTTAATATGATAAGTAAGTATATCTCTAATGAACATTATCGCAAAATAAGCACGTCGATTTGCCAAACTCTGCATTCCAAATAAGAGACATCTTGTATCATAAGATGGGATAACAGATATTGGACGGTAATTGTTCAAAGACATTGTATCCCCTAATTTATGTAGTGGAGTTACTACAGCTGTTTTTTTTTGTGTACTTGCGCGAAATAAATGCAATTGTAGTTTATTAATAAACAAATCAAAGGCAATAGATGGATTTTGCTCTCTGTAGATTTCATCCCAAAACTCAAAAATTAAAGCTGTCTTGAGAGCTGAAAAATTAATTTTTGTAAACTTTTTGACTTCATATTGTTTCAATCTGGAGATCCGAAGGTCAACGTGGATGGTAGTTAGGCAGTGGTCACTTATCTTGAGGTCAAATCTAGCTGATCTAAATTTAGAAGTATTATTTCTATGTAATCTAATAAAAATATGGTCCAAACAAGAGGTTGTATCGTAAACCCCACGAGTAGGAAGTGATATCAAACTATCGAGGCCAACGGAAGACATAATCGAAAGAAAATTATCAACATCAACTGAGCTACTACAAAGATCGATGTTTAAATCACCCAAAATTATTATATTCTGTAATAGTCTAAACTGTCAACAGAAAATGATAACACCAGTTTTGTATTTTTCTTTACACTCTTTATTAGTTCAGAGAACCTCCCACTTTCACCACTTACTATTGACTGCCTGCGACCTCGAATGTGCATGTGCAAGATCTAGATGAGATCGCGAGAGCGCGAGAGTATACACAGCTCAGAGCTGGCTGCTCGCGGGTCGCCACATCCCTCCTATGTTTTTCAGCTTTAGCTTTAACTCTGGTCTTCCCGGCTGAGCAGTATCTGCAGCTTCCTCATAAACCTCTTCTGGTGAAGGATCGGAAGTGTCTTCAGTTGTTGTTGTTGTTGTGTCCGGCGTAGTTTGCGAAGGAACTGGAATCTTTTTCAAATGGCTTAAGTTTCGTCTAAAGGTCCTCCCGTCAGCTCCTTGGACTACTGCTTCGTTTCGGCTTCGTTCGATTACCTCGAATTCAGTTGCATCGAATGCTGGTGTCAGCTTATTTTGCGGAACGAGATTGCGAAGTAAAACTTTGTCACCGATGGTAACATTACTTTCCTTCGCCCCACAACTTCTGTCCCCCCTCTCTTTTCCTTTTTGCTCGTTTATTTTGTCCAAGTCCCTTGCCTCTGAATCCAAAATATTTTCGCTAATATCTTGTACAGAGGGGATCTTGTCTCTTATCGTCCTTTTGAAAAGAAGCTCTGACGGTGACTTTCCAGTCGTACCATGTGGTGTCACGTTATACATGAGGGTGAATTTTTGCACTTTTTTCTTATAGTCCACCCCTTTTTCATGAGCAATTTTTTTTTTTTTTTTTTTTTTTATCCGAGGGCAGGTGAAAATCTTCCAAAGACACTATGAGAATAGCAAGCGCGTTCTCATAGTAGTGTCAGATTTTTACTGACTAAAAACACCACCCTTCTAAAGATTGTTAGATACTGCAACTAAGATATAACTTATCAAGCAATTTTTCTATCATGAAATAAAAACTTTTGACAGGTTACTTTCCAATGAAAGATCCTGCGTGTTCCGCAAATTAAACGCGGTTAATCTTATCTTGCCAAGTCGAACGGTTTCGTTCGTTGTAGTCGGCGCAATAAGTTGGTCTCGTCCAAGATTTGTCGGACTGTATTGTTGATATGTCCGATTAGTCGGTTTCTATGCTTTCTCGCGAAGCTTCTAGTTTCAGCTTCGATTGTTGGAATTCCGAGATCCCTATGGATATCGTCGTTTCTAATATACCATGGTGCTTGTACAATTTCTCTAAGAACTTTATTTTGAAAAGTTTGTAGAATATTGACATTTGTTTTTTTGGTACAACCCCAAAGTTGTATACCGTAGGTCCACACCGGCTTTAGCACTTGCTTGTATAAAAGCAGTTTGTTCTCAGTACTGAGCTGGGAATGTTTTCCGAGTAACCAGTACATTTCTCTATATTTGATATCGAGTTCTTTACGTTTCATTTTCACGTGCGAACTCCATTTCAGCTTTGCGTCGAGTGTCATTCCCAGATATTTGGCCTCGTTTGCAAAGGGTATTCGGGCCATATTTAGGAAAATTGGCAAGTCATTGGTTTTCTTATACGTGAAATTCACATGTATACAGATTTAGTTTCATTTAAGGCGATTCGCCAGTTCCTTGTCCATTCATTTATCTTATTCACTGCGGTTTGCAGTTTTGTAGTCGTTTCTTCGATTGTATTACCTACAGCTAGGATAGCTGTGTCGTCGGCGAACGTAGCAAGGGTAGTGCCATCTTCCCTTGGAATATCGCGAGTATATAACAAATAGAGAAGCGGACCAAGGACGCTTCCTTGCGGTACCCCGGCCGAAATTTCTTTTAGCTCCGAGAATTCGTTTCCATTTCTAACACGGAAGAGTCTATTCCCGAGATATGATTCTAGAATATCATATAGGCTTGCGGGGAGAACTTGTCGTAATTTAAATTTCAAGCCGTCGTGCCACACCTTATCAAAGGCTTGTGAGACGTCAAGGAATACTCTTGAGCAAATCTTTTTTTCTTCAAATGCTTTCTCGATTACGTCAGTAATTCTATGTACTTGGTCAATCGTCGAATGCTTGGTTCTGAACCCAAACTGGTGGTCAGGGATTAGATTATTGTCTTCAATAACCGGTTGTAGGCGCCTAAGCAATATTCTCTCGAATACTTTGGAAATTACTGGAAGAAGGGAAATCGGTCTATACGATTTTACTTCATTTGGCGGTTTTCCTGGTTTTAAAACCATTATGACCTCCGCGACTTTCCATTGACTCGGCACGTGTTTTAGTCTGAGCGCAGCATTTATAATATGAAGGAGCTTAATTAATGTTTTCCTTGGAAGAGCTTTGAGAACTTCTCCGGTGATCAAATCATAACCAGGAGCTTTCTTAGGTTTTAGGGATTCGATTTCACGTTTTAGTTCCCTTAGCGTTGCACTTGTGAGTGTTGATTCGTCAGGTTGTAATTCCGTCCTATTAGTATTGTCGTAGATCGCTTGGCCATCGTACGGTTTAAAGGTTTCTTCTAGATGAGCGGCAAAAACGTCCGCTTTTTCCTTATCTTCCCTTGCCCATTCATTTTGATTAATTCTAATTGGCGGCGCGGGGATTTTGGGCCTTTTGGTGCCTTTTACAGCTTTCCAAAGTGAATAATTGGAATCTTTTTTCGCTGTTAAACTTTCAAGGTAAGAACCTATCGCACGATTTTTAAAATCCTTAATAACTGCCTTTAACAAATTGCACAAATAATTCAAATGTGCTTTATGTTGCGGAGCGCGACTCTGTTGCCATTTCTTACGCGCCTTCCTTTTTTCGTTGACCAATTCTTTTATTTCGGGAGGATATCGTAGCCCGTATTTGGCCGGCGTTTTCCTTGGATTAGGCGTATTATTCCACGAGGCGATCTGTACGATCTCGACGAAGCGATCAACC
This sequence comes from Cheilosia vernalis, assembly GCA_949126925.1. Classification (NCBI taxonomy): domain Eukaryota; kingdom Metazoa; phylum Arthropoda; class Insecta; order Diptera; family Syrphidae; genus Cheilosia; species Cheilosia vernalis. The sequence continues at coordinate 58,769,089 of OX421358.1, forward strand.
TCAACCTCAAGTTCATAGGGTGTCGTAAGTGGAACACTCAGTTCAACATTCTCTTCTATTTCGTTCCTAAAGCCTTCCCAGTTAGTTTTTCTACCAGTTAATCTCGCTGGCTCTAGGTTATTGACTAGTTTTACACTCAATGTTAATATAACCGGTGAGTGGTCAGATGATAGATCAAAGCTCTCTTCAACTTTAATGTGGTGGGTAGGTATTCCTTTCACGACGAAGAAATCTATCAGATCAGGTAGTTTTGAGGTATCAGTTGGCCAGTAGGTCGGTTTGCCCGTCGAGAGGAAATCGCAACTGTATTCCATACCTGCCCCATAGAGCATTCTACCTTTTCGCGAGATGTATCTGGAGCCCCAGAACGTGTGCTTCGCATTAAAATCGCCGCCAATAATGAAGTTTGGTTTGAGCGATTTAAGCAGGTTAGTGAAATCACTTTTTTCAAGCGCGGAACGCGGTGGACAGTAGATAGATGAAATTCTAAGAGTACGCTGACTATTTTTAACTCGAATCGTGCACAATTGCATAGTTTCGAGCTCTATCTTCAGGTCTTCGTATTGTTCAATGCAGTCTTTAATAAGCAATGATGATCCACCTCTGGCGTTCCCTGATGGGTGACAAGCGTGGAAATCATTATAGCCTTTTATTTTTAAATTCGATCCCTTTTTCACGTGAGTTTCAGAAATCAAGCAAATGTCAATATCTTTCTCTCGTATGAATATTTCCAATTCGCCGAGTTTTTGTATAAGTCCGTTTGCATTCCAAGTGCATATTTTTAACATTGGTTTTTCATTCATGTTATTTTTGAAGCACGCGTTTTCCATGAATTATTTTCGAGCTTAACCAAGCGATCGAGAATAATTTTGTTTATTTTGCATTGTTCTTCAAAGTAGTATAAATTTGCCAATCCTGGCGCACCGGGAGCCGGGAGCCAGATAAGAGGCTGATAAATTGCGGTTTTGGGTGTTCTAATTGCGGTTTTGGGTGTTCCAATTGCGGTTTTGGGTGTTCCAATTGCGGTTTTGGGTGTTCAAATTGCGGTTTTGGGTGTTCCAATTGCGGTTTTGGGTGTTCAAATTGCGGTTTTGGGTGTTTTAATTGCGGTTTTGGGTGTTTTAATTGCGGTTTTGGGTGTTCTAATTGCGGTTTAAGGTGATCTAATTGCGGTTAAGCGTGTTCCAATTGCGGTTAAGCGTGTTCCAATTGCGGTTTATTTGTTGTTGTTGTTGTTATTTTTGCTAGTTTTGGGTTTTAGCATGCGTACTTTATGGTTACATTTACCATGGTTTTGGAATGACCCAATTATGATTACGTTGTTTATAATCTATTTTTAGAATTGTGGTTAATAATATTTTTTTTTTAGTTTTGGAGTTTAGCATGCGTAGTTTATGGTTACATTTACCATGGGTTTGAAATGACCCAATTATGATTACGTTGTTCATATAGTTTATTTATATATAATTGACAATGTAACCTGAAAGCAAAAACCATATTGTTCAGGGGGCACTTTTCCTACGTCAGTCTCATATGCGTACTGTCAACTCAGCACTTCGACGACTATCCCACCATAAACGTTAACTGAAACATCTAGTCAGTCAGCTGTCAGACTTAAGATGTCACGTATATCGGTGATGTGCTATAATGTGTAGACCATTGAATGTAGATTCCTATACTAAGTATACAATAAAATCAATACATACACACTGTTTTTTTTTTAATTTTTTTTTTTTTTTTTTTTTTTTTTTTCATCTTTATTTTTCTAAACTGTAGTGCCCCCATGCAAGGGTATTAACACCATTTTCCATTATATATCTTTTATCATCTACATAACTAAGTGCAAGTTTATTAACATATTGTGTATATATATTATGAATCTTTGATCTAATTATGTACATATTTCCATAAAATAGTTTCTTTTTATACAAACAAACCCTATAGTCATCTATATTCATACCATCTAATACAGTTTTCTTAACACCTTTAGCTTTCTTAATTTGTTTACTATTTTCAGTAGCAATTGAATACATTTTAGATCGAAGACCGACAAATTCTCTTATAATTTCACCATTCATTTCATCTTTCATCATTCCGATTATCTTCTTGTTTTTATTTGGTATATTATACCTATTATCAGATGGATAATCCGATGTATCAAAATTGCTATCAATGTCCATCAGTATATCGGTATAGAAATTTTCGTCCATTCATTTCTCATATTCGGCCAAACGCAACCCAAGCGCAATGAGTCAAGTGCTTATCTGCCCAATACATGATATACACGTAACCCAACTCCGATGTATGCATACATTAATCCGTTCAAAATTGTGAATGTTCCAAGTGCGGTTTAGTGTGTTCCAATTGCGGTTTCTATGTTGTTGTTGTTATTTTTTTGGTGACATTTACCATGGGTTTGGAATGACCCAATTATGATTACGTTGTTCATATAGTTTATTTATATATAATTGACAATGTAACCTGAAAGCAAAAACCATATTGTTCAGGGGACACTTTTCCTACGTCAGTCTCATATGCGTACTGTCAACTCAGTACTTCGACGGCTATCCCACCATAAATGACATCTGAAACAGCTGATCATGCGTTCAGCCAATCAAAACGGACATACATCTAGTCTGACAGCTGTCAAACTTAAGATGATACGTATATCGATGATGTGCTATAATGTGTAGACCATTGAATGTAGATTCCTATACTAAGTATACAATAAAATCAATACACACACACTGTTTTTTTTTAATTTTTATTTATTTATTTTTTTTTTTCATCTTTATTTTTCTAAACTGTAGTGCCCCCATGCAAGGGTATTAACACCATTTTCCATTATATATCTTTTATCATCTACATAACTAAGTGCAAGTTTATTAACGTATTGTGTATATATATTATGAATCTTTGATCTAATTGAACGATTAAAGTACGATTTTTGGAAATCTATATACATACGATACAATGTACTTAAATAATTTTTTTCAAATGTCAGATCATTGCTGTATGGTATCATTTCAACCAAATCTGCTGTTTAATATATGATATTCGATTCACGCAGCTCTTCCGCAATTGAGTTTATTTCATTCTGATGATTATTATTGCCAGCAGTTTGCGATGCAACTAAAAGTCTAAGTCTATCAACAAGTTCATTAGGATCATCCCAATGTACACAATCGATGGGGTTCTCAGAATATACCATATCATATGATTTACCAATTTTTTGATGTGATTCTTCTTCTTCATACATATCTTTAATTAAAGGTTTAATAATTGTCATATACTTTCGGCCACGATTGCCCTTTACTTGGGGTTTAGTGTCATAGTTCTTCATATGTGCTCTAGATTTTTGTAGTATTTGACGATATTGTTTTAAATCATATTTACTATATTTAGACTTTCTAGGATTTTTCCTAAATACTAGTTCATATAATCCACTTGTTGCAGGAAATATTTCATCATCAATTACAAAATCTTTTTGAGCATTAATTTGGAATTTTGATCTTCCCATCTTCGAAGAGTTTGTTCCCGCATCGAAATATGGACCATAGACTTTATCACGATTCAAATCTGATGGCGATGGGAGGTTGACTGGTGTGCTTTGATTATAAACTTGTGAATTAGTGGGTGTTCTAAATGAATCATCTTCCTCTGCTCCTGTTTCTTCTTCTTCTGCTTCTGTTTCTTCTTCTTCTGCTTCTATTTCTTCGTCTTCTTCTTCTTCGTCTTCTTCTTCTTCTTCAGCCAGACTTGAATAGGGTAATGGTGACTCCTTTTCTATATCTGATTTAAACTCTAACTTTCTTCGTTTCAATGGTTTCTTTAAGTTTTCAATACTTTGAGTTTTGTTTGTTTTGTTTGTTTTGGCATTTTTCACAATCTCCTTTAAAGGTTCAACTATTGGTTTAAAAATATTTTCAAATTCGGCTTCCTTTGCAATTCTTTCAGTTTTGAGGGACATATATTTTCTCTTCAGGGATTTTTTAGTTTTTATGAGGTCTTTGACTAAACTTTCATCGATATTCATTATTGCATATGAAACAGGTTTCATACAGGGCAGTTTTATTTCATACAGGGCTGTTTACAGGGCTGTTTACAAGGCTGTTACAGGGTCTGTTTCGGGGCTGTTTCGGGCTGTTTACAGGGCTGTTACAGGGATGTTTCGGGCTGTTTACAGGGTTGTTTCATACAAGCTGTTTCATACAGGGAGTTTTTTAATTTGTATCCTATTGATTGTAGATATTGTTTATTTGCTTTGTTAAGTCGTCTTGTTGTTGTTCTGTCGGTCACTAATGGTGAGGTATTGATAGTCTTGTTATATGTTTTACCACTTTTATAGTTCAATGAACTATTGTAGATAATCATTACTGAGGTTTTAGATGTAATCGTACTGTAATAGTTTCACCTCGAAAGTTTATGAGATTTCCGTCTTGATCCAATAGTTTTAAGGTTATAGAACTTATCCTCTTCACGTTCATGGGTAAATAGATAACATTTTGCAGAACCTCTATTATTTTATAGCCGGGGATAACTTTTATGGTAAATTCATGAAGCATATGTACAGCTTTATTGTTAATAAATGTTCCATCAATCAAATTACACTCAATGCGTACATCCTATTCATAAATTATTATTATTTCCCCCGATAGCACAACGTAACCCAACTCCGATTACACAACGGCACGCCGACATATGGCAAAACTGCTAAAAAAATTTAGCAATTGTTTTCACACCACTAGTCAAAAACCGATAGTATAAGTTCAAGTGGATCCAACGGTCATAGCTACTATCCCTTATCCATTCCGACCTGATATAATAGGATGATCTGATTGATCCGACCTGATATAATAGACTGATCTGATTGAAAATAATACCGTGTGTGTGTGTGTGTGTGTGTGTTTATTTTATTGTACCCTTACTATAGGAATCTACATTCAATGGTCTACACATTAACGAACGGCGTAACAGCGTGAATGCGGTTTTACCAGTTTTGGTTTTGTTTTCTATTTCCATTGAAATTTTACTGATAGCAAAAATTCTTGGCTACTTGCATGAATTAATATTTCATAGTTTTGATACTTGTGTCTCAGTACGCACTAATATTTTACTAATCAGTGGGGGGAAAGTACCAAAATGTTGTTGTACCTATATCTTACATACTGAAGACTTCATGAGAAAGTGGTGCCGACAACCATTTACCGAGGAAGAAGAAGAGCATATGCATGAAGATGTGATGGCTGTTATCTTGTTCCATCAATCGCATTCTTGGCTTTATCAATGTTAGTAAATGGATCACACTAGTAACCAGCAAAGAAACCATTAAACATCAGTTACATGCACAATGGGCTGGGTCTGATGGAACTGATCCGCAATAGTAAACCGATCTGGTTGAACTGATCCGCAATAATAAGCTTTTCTGATTGAGCTGATCTGATATAATAAGCTGATCTGATTGATCTTGGTGGGTACGATGACGACGGGTATGATGACGTTGATGATGATGATGATGTTGATGATGATGATGATGGCTACGACGATGATGACATTCCTGACTTTTCCCCTGCTGATCTGATTGTTCCGATCCGCAATAATATCTGTTCTGATTGATTGAACGTGCAATAGCTGATCTGATTGATCTTCGATCAATCAATCAAGCTATTATTGCGGATCGGATCAATCAGATCAGCTATTATTGCGGATCGGAACAATCAGATCAGCAGGGGAAAAGTCAGGAATGTCATCATCGTCGTAGCCATCATCATCATCATCAACATCATCATCATCATCAACGTCATCATACCCGTCGTCATCGTACCCACCAAGATCAATCAGATCAGCTTATTATATCAGATCAGCTCAATCAGAAAAGCTTATTATTGCGGATCAGTTCAACCAGATCGGTTTACTATTGCGGATCAGTTCCATCAGACCCAGCCCATTGTGCATGTAACTGATGTTTAATGGTTTCTTTGCTGGTTACTAGTGTGATCCATTTACTAACATTGATAAAGCCAAGAATGCGATTGATGGAACAAGATAACAGCCATCACATCTTCATGCATATGCTCTTCTTCTTCCTCGGTAAATGGTTGTCGGCACCACTTTCTCATGAAGTCTTCAGTATGTAAGATATAGGTACAACAACATTTTGGTACTTTCCCCCCACTGATTAGTAAAATATTAGTGCGTACTGAGACACAAGTATCAAAACTATGAAATATTAATTCATGCAAGTAGCCAAGAATTTTTGCTATCAGTAAAATTTCAATGGAAATAGAAAACAAAACCAAAACTGGTAAAACCGCATTCACGCTGTTACGCCGTTCGTTAATGTGTAGACCATTGAATGTAGATTCCTATAGTAAGGGTACAATAAAATAAACACACACACACACACACACACGGTATTATTTTCAATCAGATCAGTCTATTATATCAGGTCGGATCAATCAGATCATCCTATTATATCAGGTCGGAATGGATAAGGGATAGTAGCTATGACCGTTGGATCCACTTGAACTTATACTATCGGTTTTTGACTAGTGGTGTGAAAACAATTGCTAAATTTTTTTAGCAGTTTTGCCATATGTCGGCGTGCCGTTGTGTAATCGGAGTTGGGTTACGTTGTGCTATCGGGGGAAATAATAATAATTTATGAATAGGATGTACGCATTGAGTGTAATTTGATTGATGGAACATTTATTAACAATAAAGCTGTACATATGCTTCATGAATTTACCATAAAAGTTATCCCCGGCTATAAAATAATAGAGGTTCTGCAAAATGTTATCTATTTACCCATGAACGTGAAGAGGATAAGTTCTATAACCTTAAAACTATTGGATCAAGACGGAAATCTCATAAACTTTCGAGGTGAAACTATTACAGTACGATTACATCTAAAACCTCAGTAATGATTATCTACAATAGTTCATTGAACTATAAAAGTGGTAAAACATATAACAAGACTATCAATACCTCACCATTAGTGACCGACAGAACAACAACAAGACGACTTAACAAAGCAAATAAACAATATCTACAATCAATAGGATACAAATTAAAAAACTTCCTGTATGAAACAGCTTGTATGAAACAACCCTGTAAACAGCCCGAAACATCCCTGTAACAGCCCTGTAAACAGCCCGAAACAGCCCCGAAACAGACCCTGTAACAGCCTTGTAAACAGCCCTGTAAACAGCCCTGTATGAAATAAAACTGCCCTGTATGAAACCTGTTTCATATGCAATAATGAATATCGATGAAAGTTTAGTCAAAGACCTCATAAAAACTAAAAAATCCCTGAAGAGAAAATATATGTCCCTCAAAACTGAAAGAATTGCAAAGGAAGCCGAATTTGAAAATATTTTTAAACCAATAGTTGAACCTTTAAAGGAGATTGTGAAAAATGCCAAAACAAACAAAACAAACAAAACTCAAAGTATTGAAAACTTAAAGAAACCATTGAAACGAAGAAAGTTAGAGTTTAAATCAGATATAGAAAAGGAGTCACCATTACCCTATTCAAGTCTGGCTGAAGAAGAAGAAGAAGACGAAGAAGAAGAAGACGAAGAAATAGAAGCAGAAGAAGAAGAAACAGAAGCAGAAGAAGAAGAAACAGGAGCAGAGGAAGATGATTCATTTAGAACACCCACTAATTCACAAGTTTATAATCAAAGCACACCAGTCAACCTCCCATCGCCATCAGATTTGAATCGTGATAAAGTCTATGGTCCATATTTCGATGCGGGAACAAACTCTTCGAAGATGGGAAGATCAAAATTCCAAATTAATGCTCAAAAAGATTTTGTAATTGATGATGAAATATTTCCTGCAACAAGTGGATTATATGAACTAGTATTTAGGAAAAATCCTAGAAAGTCTAAATATAGTAAATATGATTTAAAACAATATCGTCAAATACTACAAAAATCTAGAGCACATATGAAGAACTATGACACTAAACCCCAAGTAAAGGGCAATCGTGGCCGAAAGTATATGACAATTATTAAACCTTTAATTAAAGATATGTATGAAGAAGAAGAATCACATCAAAAAATTGGTAAATCATATGATATGGTATATTCTGAGAACCCCATCGATTGTGTACATTGGGATGATCCTAATGAACTTGTTGATAGACTTAGACTTTTAGTTGCATCGCAAACTGCTGGCAATAATAATCATCAGAATGAAATAAACTCAATTGCGGAAGAGCTGCGTGAATCGAATATCATATATTAAACAGCAGATTTGGTTGAAATGATACCATACAGCAATGATCTGACATTTGAAAAAAATTATTTAAGTACATTGTATCGTATGTATATAGATTTCCAAAAATCGTACTTTAATCGTTCAATTAGATCAAAGATTCATAATATATATACACAATACGTTAATAAACTTGCACTTAGTTATGTAGATGATAAAAGATATATAATGGAAAATGGTGTTAATACCCTTGCATGGGGGCACTACAGTTTAGAAAAATAAAGATGAAAAAAAAAAATAAATAAATATAAATTAAAAAAAAACAGTGTGTGTGTATTGATTTTATTGTATACTTAGTATAGGAATCTACATTCAATGGTCTACACATTATAGCACATCATCGATATACGTATCATCTTAAGTTTGACAGCTGTCAGACTAGATGTATGTCCGTTTTGATTGGCTGAACGCATGATCAGCTGTTTCAGATGTCATTTATGGTGGGATAGCCGTCGAAGTACTGAGTTGACAGTACGCATATGAGACTGACGTAGGAAAAGTGTCCCCTGAACAATATGGTTTTTGCTTTCAGGTTACATTGTCAATTATATATAAATAAACTATATGAACAACGTAATCATAATTGGGTCATTTCAAACCCATGGTAAATGTAACCATAAACTACGCATGCTAAACTCCAAAACTAAAAAAAAAATATTATTAACCACAATTCTAAAAATAGATTATAAACAACGTAATCATAATTGGGTCATTCCAAAACCATGGTAAATGTAACCATAAAGTACGCATGCTAAAACCCAAAACTAGCAAAAATAACAACAACAACAACAAATAAACCGCAATTGGAACACGCTTAACCGCAATTGGAACACGCTTAACCGCAATTAGATCACCTTAAACCGCAATTAGAACACCCAAAACCGCAATTAAAACACCCAAAACCGCAATTTGAACACCCAAAACCGCAATTGGAACACCCAAAACCGCAATTTGAACACCCAAAACCGCAATTGGAACACCCAAAACCGCAATTGGAACACCCAAAACCGCAATTAGAACACCCAAAACCGCAATTTATCAGCCTCTTATCTGGCTCCCGGCTCCCGGTGCGCCAGGATTGGCAAATTTATACTACTCTTCAAGTTTCTCGAGAATAACTGAGAAAACATGAGAAACAGGGTCCGGCGAAGTTTCAACGTTTTTCGCTACTTCGAATGCCGCGGCCTGAGCGTAGGTCTGCACTCTGGCTGTCCGAGGGCCACTATTCGATGGCTTTCCTGATGGTAACTTTTCAGTAGCGTTTCTTTTGACAACAGAGGTCGAGGGCCTTTCTATTGTCTCTCTTTCTCTGACAATGCTACGCTTTTGAACCGGAGGTTTTATATTGCCAACTACCTCCTGGGCGGTCCTACGCTTTACCTTGGTAAGCGGCTTTGTTTTTTTATTTTGGCTTTTGAGTAGCGCATCTCTCCGTTTTTGCAACTCCTTAGCTACTTCACAGCCTCTATAATTTGCCGGGTGCTTTCCCTTACAGTTAGCACAGGTAGCGGAGGATTGTTTGTTTGCTCCACAGTCTTGGGAGAAATGACTTCCGGTGCATTTTACACATCGCGGCTCTTTTTTGCAATACATTTGCGTATGATTAAATTCTTGGCAACGTTTGCACTGTGGAATTGTTTTCAAATTTCTGCGCATGGGCTCGATTTTTACCACAATATTAAGTATGGTTTTAATTCGGTAGATATCTTCGATATTATCAGACCTATCGAAGGTAAGCATAAAGAGCGGAAGTCCACGCCTTACCAAGATGTCCTTATCTTCTTCCGTTTTTTCCTTCTCTTTCTTGATGATATTTACGGCATCAAGAATTTTAAACCCTTTGGAACGGAGGTCCTTTATAACCTCTTCTTTGGTGCATGAGGGGTGGAGTCCCCTCGCTACAACACGATGTGGCCTTTCTGACTTTATTTCAAAAGTATACCACTGGATCTTCTCGGTGTTTAGCTTTTGGGACACTGCCCGGTAGTCTTCGTGGATGTTACCTTAAATTCCGATGTTATCGTTCCTTTAAGGAGGCTGTGTAACTTATTATAATCCGTTACCCCAACGACGTTTATTGGAGGTGGTGGACGAATTTGCCCTCGGAGTTGTTTTTCTTGCGGTACTTTACGCGTTTGTTCTCTTAGAGGCTCGACTTCAGGCGAAGAACCGGCTCTCCTTTTCTTACTAGGTCTTTTCTTAGGGACCCAATTCGTTTCGCGTGCTAGCTCTTCTTCGTCAGTGTGGTATTCCTGACTAGGCAAGCGTGGTGGAGTACATTCGCGTTCTTTCTGAGAATTAGTGTTCCTTAGAACATTATTTTCTTCTTTTAACAGTTCTATCTCTTTCTTCAGAGTTTGATAGAGTAGATCCATTTCCTTAAGCTTGATTCGGAGTGTTTTAATTTCTTCCTCAGAGCTTATATCTTTCACTGAGTCCCGTTTTTCACGCGCTGGCGCTCCCGGCGGACTTCTTTTCCCGGGGTTGTTCGATCTTGATGGAGGCGATCGAGATACCCTTGAACTTTTGAGTCGCTTCAAAATTGATCGATTCATATTCTCGACCTCGCCATTGGCCTGTGGCCAATAAGGGGGTGAGGTAATCAGATCAATATTGTTACTATCACAATAAGCTTTGAATTCCCCGCTCACGAACTGCCGACCATTATCCGCTTTTATAGATCTGGGATATCCCAATCTACAGAAGATCTCTTCCACCATGGCAATTATCTCTGAGGATGTAATTTTCTTTACAAATTTAGTCTCCTGGTATCTTGAGAAATAGTCGATGATAACAAAGGCAAAATCATGATTTGGCAACGGACCCAATAAATCGATTGCAACGCATTGCCAAGGTCCTTCCGGAAAGGCATGCCGCTGCATGGGTACTGGTGGTGTGGGCCTTGAAACCAACAGACATTCCCGACACCGTTTCACGTACGACTCCACTTCTCTGTCCATTAGTGGCCACCATACTTTTAAGCGTAGTCTTCGCTTCATGGCTGTTTCTCCTGGGTGACCCTCATGACCCAACTCTAATACTCTGAATCGCAGCGCCTCTGGTATGACAATCCTGGAACCACGTAGAAGAATGTTTCCCAGAGTGCAAAGTTCAAACCGAAATGGAAACAACTTATTCTTACTACTGGCTGTCCAATCATCCCTCTTGATATTCTCAACCGCTTCCATGATCTCTTGATCAGTGGCATTTCCTTGAATCACTCCGGTTATTGTAAGCGCCCGCGGGACCATGTTTTCGTTCCATGCACATACGCTGTACTCACAGTGGCTGTCAAATGAGTCTGTATCCTGAATTTTGCACAATCGCGACAAAGAATCAGCTATATTCCATTTTCCCGCCTGGTATATCACTTTAAATTTAAAGGCCTGGAGTCTGAGGACCCATCTTTCGATTCTAGCTGGCGGTTTAGACGTGGGCTTGAAAATTGCTTCCAAGGGTTTGTGGTCCGTAACGAGTTCAAACTCTATTCCTGCGAGGTAATAGTAAAACCTCTCCACTGCCCAAACTAACGCCAAGCTTTCTTTCTCGGTCTGTGAATATCTCCTTTCCACTGAAGATAGGCTTTTGCTAGCAAAGGAAATAACTTCAGGATTTCCTCCCTGGAACTGCAAAAGGACTGCTCCTAATGCGACAGGGCTGGCATCAGCTATTAACCGGGTACGGTTCTTAGGGTTGAAATAAGCCAGCGTCGGTTGTGTGTGGAGACCGGAATTCTAAGATCGTTCTAACCTTTTCAGGATCTGCACTAATACCATTCGTCCCTAGTACATGACCCAAAAATTTTAACTCATGAACTTTCCAACTACATTTTTCCTTGTTGAGGGTAACGTTCATATCCTTAAAAATGTTTAGCACCGCCCTTAATTCCCTGTCGTGTTCCTCCTCCGTGAGTCCAAAAACAATTATGTCGTCTAGGTAATTCAATGCATTTTGACAGGGAGCCAAGATATTTTCCATTATCTTTTGAAATATCTCGGGCGCTGAATTTACCCCAAATAGCAATCGTTTATATCGAAACAAGCCTTTATGGGTAATAAACGTTGTAATTTCGCGGCTGTCTTCGGTTAGCTCCAATTGGTGATAAGCGTTCTTGAGATCTAAACGAGATAAATACTGAGCACCCTTAAGTTTGGTCATCAGCGAGTCAAACGTAGGGAGCGGGAAATTTTCTCTAAGAATGGCCGCGTTCGCACGGCGCATGTCGACGCATAGTCGAATATCTCCGCCTTCCTTAAAGACTAACACTATAGGTGAGATCCACGAGCTCGGACCGTAAACAGGCTCGATGATGTCCTCTTCAACAGCTTCCTTGAGTTTACGTTCAACCCTTTTCTCCAATGCTGAAGGAATGCGACGCAATGGTTGATGTACCGGCTTTATTGACTTGTCTATAGCCAATTGTAGATACTTGTATACCTTCAATCTTTGGAAAAACCCGATTATTTTCGAGTTGGTTCACGTCCACTCCCAATCTAAGAACTTTTAGTGTGAGTGCGGTGTCACGCCCTAAAAGGGACTGTTTGCCGTTTTTAATAACATAAAACGATGCCATCGACTCTCTTTGACTATCAACGCTTATAGGGGCTTCAAAAACAGCTCTTACCTCAAGCATCTCTTTAGCAGCGTACGCCCTGAACTGATTTTCCGATTCTGTTCGGATATTAAGCAATGATGTTGACGATTGACGTAACTTTTCCCAGTCAATTTCCCCTATGAGATTGAATCGCGAACCGGAATCAATGAGCATTAACAATTCAAAATTTTCGATAGAGCAGACAATTTTACCGCTTGAAAGCTCATCTAAGTCCTCTGTGACTTGGAAACAGTGGTGCTCGCCAAACTTAACAATGGTTTTGTCTCCATCTGCTCTTTCTCCATCTACAAACCTAATTTTTGATGGTCCAAATCTTTTTCTCTTGTTGTCAAACTCATCATCCACTGTGCTCTTTCTTTTGGCCGACTTCGTTTTTCATCTCTTAGCAAAATGACCAAAGAACCCACATAAATTGCATTTGCCGTTCTTAGCTGGACAGTAACTACTATCCGCAAAGTGACCCACTCGTCCACATCTCTGACATTCCTTACCTTCGATTACAAACTTCCGCTTATGGGTAGGATAAATGCTATTAATCCCACTTGTCGATGCCGTAGGAATCATCGTGTCCGTCTGACTTGCAATTTGCTCGTGTACTTGACACATTCCTAGTACCTCGTCTAGCGAATGCTCCTTTTCCAACAACCGTTTTTTTAGATCTCGCGAAGCCCACACATCTATGACTTTGTCCTTTATATTTATATCCAACACTTCTTGCCGCGTTGTACCAAAAGAGCATTTAGCCGCCTGATTACGGAGCCGCAAAATAAATTTATTAAAGCCCTCCCCATTATCTGGCTTGAGTGTTCTGAACAAATGCCTTTCAAATGTCGAATTTCTCTTTGGCGAAAAATAGTCATCAAGTTTTCTTACCAATACCTCAAACACATCTCTCTTAGAAGCACCATCCTCATTGATGTCGACTAATGCTCCAGGAATGTTAAAAATTACCTCCTGTAACTGCGGCCCACCTAGATGTAGGAGCTTATTTTTCTTTTTAACCACATTAGTAATCTCTTCTGCCTCTAAGTAAAGCGACAAAGATCGATACCACCTTTCCCATTCAACTCTTATCAACGACGTATCGATCGTTTCACACAGAAAAGGTTTTATCCCTGATTCGCTCATATTTATTTTTCTTTGGTTAACAATTAAATGTGACCCCCACCTGCAATTTAATGCAATTATAATACGAATAGTCCAATTGAATGGTTATAACATACGATTCGCTTTTTATTTGTTTCCTTTTCTTCTTCTCTTTTTTCCCACAATTAAATGTATGTATTTAGCTCGCAATTTAATGCAACTCAATCCTGCAATTTAATGCAAACATAAAATACATAATCCAATTGAATGGCTATACCTTACATCTGTGCTTATGACTTCCAATTTGTTAGGATTTTTTTTCTACTTGCCCTCAAGTACACTAAAAAAACAGAACAGAAATGTATAAAGCAACACTCGTATCATTTTATCGTCTGCGTGCGTCTAGGAAAACCGCTTGCTTTGTAGGAAAATTTTCATTAATATGTATGAATGTTTTAAAATAAATTTACCTCGTCGCCAAATGTAATAGTCTAAACTGTCAACAGAAAATGATAACACCAGTTTTGTATTTTTCTTTACACTCTTTATTAGTTCAGAGAACCTCCCACTTTCACCACTTACTATTGACTGCCTGCGACCTCGAATGTGCATGTGCAAGATCTAGATGAGATCGCGAGAGCGCGAGAGTATACACAGCTCAGAGCTGGCTGCTCGCGGGTCGCCACATATTCCTATACACAAGATTATCAAGAAAGCGAGAGAAATCATCAAGAAAGGCATTGACTGTACAATATTTAAATCTATAAACCCCGACAAAACAGTATTGAGCACCAGAAATCTCGTAATTTAAACTAATTAAATCAACACTATTTAGATTAAAACGATCAATGACAAAGTTTGACGACAAATCGCTTCTATAGAACACTGCGACACCACCAGCAGAATAAGAGTTATAACAGGATGCTTTGAATGTAAAATTGGGAATGGAATACTCGTAATGCGAAACTTCATCATCAAATATCCATATTTTGGATAGAAAGATGAGATCCGGTAAGTGATCTAAAGATGCAAGGTGAGTTAAAAATGTATCAATACGTACAAATGTACGCATACTGCGGATATTATGGTGAATTACAGAAAGACCTGAAAAAGACATTTTGTTTGGATGATCTGTGCAAAAACATGTAAAACTATCAGAATTTAAGGAAGAAAATGTACCTACGTGAAGTTAGCCCGCACTTTTTCTAGAATGAAAAACGTGAATTGCAGTTCGATAGACATTCGTTTGTAGTTGTTTGTAGTGAAATTTTTTTCGTTTGTAGTTCAAAGGTTAGAAAGTTAGAACCATTAGAAAAAAATTTCAGCCCGCACTTTTGGCTTTTTGAAATAAAAACTAGCCAGTTGCATTCGAAATCGTTTGTAGTTGTTTGTAGTGAAATTCTTTTTTAACAGAAATGTCTTGTTTCCGAGATATAAGGACATTTGTGTTTGCACCTGTAACTCCGAATTTACAAAAGAGAAAAATAATTTAAAACGACTGGTGCATAAAGCATATCCTAACTTAAATAACTGCATTTAAAATTTCTGAATTCACTTAAGCGTTACTTAATAAAAAGCAATCAAACTCAAAAAACGCATCCCTTTAGAGTTGCATCCATATATGGGCTTCCCAACAACAACAAAACAACGGTAAACACATTTTCGCAAAGCACTCATCTGTGCCCATCGACAGGAGTCACTACCTGGCAATTAGCAACAACAACCAATCAATGAACCCCGATTTTATCCAACAATTTTTTCTATTCCTTCGAATAACATTAAAACCTAACCCCTTTGAAACAATTTATAACAACAAAAATGCAATTTCTGCAAAGCCTGTATTCCTGACTATCTAATCCAATTCAAATTTTGTGATTTTATCACAAAGAAAAAAAAAATTAGATGAAACTTAAGCGAACACTACTTCGTCATATAAACTCATATCCATATTTCAGTTATTAAGCAACTCAAAATAGTGAAATCAATTTTTTTGTAATGCTTTCTGTTAGATGTATCTAATGGAGCAAAAAAAAATTACCTCTTATCAATAGATACCGATTTATAGAAAATTTATGAAAATGGTTGAAATCGTCTTCGCAGACTGATTTAAGGGGACGGATATTTCAAATGCTGGACAACTACAAACGACAAAAACTAGTTGGTTGTTAGAAAGCATGTGTGCTCTATCTAATAAAACCTTAAATGTCGAAATTGACCAATCCAAAAAGAATTTATATGCAATTTAAGCAGGCGATATAAAACCGCGTTATCTTCGAAACCGTACATTGCCGAGTGATGAAATTTCCTATTTCAACAGTTTTCCACCTCACCAATCTAATAAAACAAAAATTGTATCAATCGGCTTAACGGTTTAGGATTTATATGCAATTTAAGCGAAATTGCAGCTTAATTTTTTTTTGTGAAGTTAGCCCGCACTTTTTCTAGAATGAAGAACTGAGTTTGCAGTTCGATAGGCATTCGTTTGTAGTTGTTTGTAGTGAAATTTTTTTCGTTTGTAGTTCAACCGTTAGAAAGTTAGAACCATTTGAAAAAAAAAATTTCAATCCCTTAAAATCTTGTTATCTCCGAAACCGTGGCAGGCAGAGCGATGAAATTTTTTGTGTCGAAAGTGTTTGCCATTACTAATCTAATAAAATTCAAATTATACCAATCCGCCTAACGGTTTATGATTTATTTGAAATTTAAGCAAAATTAGGGCTTCTAATTTAAGGTCCCCGCAACTCAAAAACTGTTGAACTACAAACGATGAAACTTTGCATTTCTATTCTCTGAACCCTTTTCTAACTATGATATCAAATAGAAGACAGCCCAGCCCGCATTACTGGACACTTTTTATTCGCAATTTAAGGGGAGCCTATAATGGTCTAAATTGACCCATTTTTAAGCGATCCGATATTTCCATTGCAGTTCAGTGGAAAACGATTTTGGATCACTTTTTTAGAAGAGGATGGGTTGTTGCATTAGAAAAAAAACATATTTCACCCTTCATAACTCGTTAGGAGTGGAAATATCGGATCGCTTAAAAATGGGTCAATTTAGACCATTATAGGTTCCACTTAAATTGCGAATAAAAAGTGTAAAGTAATGCGGGCTGTCTTCTATTTGATATCATAGGTAAAAAAGGGTTCAGAGAATAGAAATGCAAAGTTTCATCGTTTGTAGTTCAACAGTTTTTGAGTTATGGGGACCTTAAATTAGAAGCAAAAATTTTGCTTAAATTTCAAATAAATCATAAACCGTTAGGCCGATTGGTATAATTTGAATTTTATTAGATAAGTAATGGCAAACACTTTCGACACAGAAAATTTCATCGCTCTGCTTGCAACGGTTTCGGAGATAACAAGGTTTTAAGGGATTCAAATTTTTTTTTTCAAATGGTTCTAACTTTCTAACGGTTGAACAACAAACGAAAAAAATTTCACTACAAACAACTACAAACGAATGCCTATCGAACTGCAAACTCAGTTTTTCATTCTAGAAAAAGTGCGGGCTAACTTCACAAAAAAAATTAAGCTGCAATTTCGCTTAAATTCCATATAAATCCCAAACCGTTAGGCCAATTGATACAATTTTTATTTTATTAGATTGGTGATGTGTAAATCTATTAAAATAGGAAATTTCATCACTCGGAAATGTACGGTTTCGAAGATAACGCGGTTTTATATCGCCTGCTTAAATTGCATATAAATTCTTTTTGGATTGGTCAATTTCGACATTTAAGGTTTTATTAGATAGAGCACACATGCTTTCTAACAACCAACTAGTTTTTGTCGTTTGTAGTTGTCCAGCATTTGAAATATCCGTCCCCTTAAATCAGTCTGCGAAGACGATTTCAACCATTTTCATAAATTTTCTATAAATCGGTATCTATTGATAAGAGGTAATTTTTTTTTGCTCCATTAGATACATCTAACAGAAAGCATTACAAAAAAATTGATTTCACTATTTTGAGTTGCTTAATAACTGAAATATGGATATGAGTTTATATGACGAAGTAGTGTTCGCTTAAGTTTCATCTAATTTTTTTTTCTTTGTGATAAAATCACAAAATTTGAATTGGATTAGATAGTCAGGAATACAGGCTTTGCAGAAATTGCATTTTTGTTGTTATAAATTGTTTCAAAGGGGTTAGGTTTTAATGTTATTCGAAGGAATAGAAAAAATTGTTGGATAAAATCGGGGTTCATTGATTGGTTGTTGTTGCTAATTGCCAGGTAGTGACTCCTGTCGATGGGCACAGATGAGTGCTTTGCGAAAATGTGTTTACCGTTGTTTTGTTGTTGTTGGGAAGCCCATATATGGATGCAACTCTAAAGGGATGAGTTTTTTGACTTTGATTGCTACAATCATGATCGAAAGTAGGTATGATGTCATGAGAAGTTCTTCTATGAGTCCTTACAATCAAGGCTATTAGCTATTTGAAGTTGCAATAGGAAGATGCTCATAAATCATTAAACCACTTTCATCTCAACATCGGAAAATATTGGTACGATGTGCAGAATCTGACCAAACTATTATTGTTAAATTTTTTCCCTTCTTTTTGTTCATCGTTTACGCTTATAAATATCGGAAGATCATTAGTAAATCGCCTATTCAGTTCATGACATATCCATTACATTTCCTGAAATTACCTAAATACAAACAGTTTGGGATATAGATATCATATCATTAACAACAATCATAACTTGAAAATATATTTTATTACAATCACTTATTTCGTAAACACATCAAGTCAAATAAGACCTCTTTTCGTAAAAGTAATAGAAAAATACAAGAGAATCAAACACAAATTATTTGAATCCTTCTCACCTGAAACAAGTCATAAAGTTATTTCGACAATGAATACCAACGGGAATAAGAATACGGGAGCTATATCAAAACAAAATAGAACCCATGCTCACGATAGCAATCGTAGTATGCAAACTCACTCGCTCTCAAGCAATCAACCACCTATTGATACATCCTTCCCTTTACCGCATACTAATAACAGACCGGTTCGTCATTCTCCTCCTCCAACAGGGACTAATAATCTTGATCGCTCTCTTAACAGCAGCATGCAAAATCGTTCTCTTAATGCTAGTAGAAACATAAACTTAAATGAAACATTGCGAACGAATGTAGCCAGTACAGCTGTCATTTCTTCCTCTCCGGCCACTATAGCAGCTAGTTTTTTCAGCATGACCACACCTTCTACAGCTTCGGCTTCATACCCAATTATGTCACACTCTCATCCAAATATAAATCCAATAAACAATTTAACGAATCTAACAGGTAATCTCAATGATCCTAACAGCAGAAATTTAGCGTTTGATAGGGATGCGTCTCTGCCACTTCCGCAGAATTCAAATTCAAACAGCTACCTACATTCTCATATTAAAAGTGTAGTAGATTCAAGCCTGGCCGAATTACGAAACGCCTTGTTTAGGGAATTACCCGGGTTAATCCAAGAGAATGTTGGAAATACACTAAAAACTATTTTACCAGTTCGAAATCCGTCCTTACAGGCAAAAAATTAAAACCACTTTAATCTAGAACCAATGGCAGAGGCATTGAACGATGGTGCAGTTGCAAATAGTACCCGTCATTCCAATCAAAATGAACGCAACTCTCGATCTTTCTGTGACACACCAAATTCAAATATCGATGTTCCACCAGAACCATTGTATACGGACATGCCTCGTCAAAACCCATCTGCTAACAGACAATTGTTTGAAAATACGAACAGTCAGAGAATTAGCAATAGAAGGTTTGACTTGGACCGTTGGGGAATTTTATTTGATGGCACCGATAAAGGAATGTCGATTGAGGACTTTGTCTTTCGTGTGGAAGTTCTAAAATCGAACTACGATTGTCCATGGGAAGAAGTGATGCGTAACTTCCACCATTTGGTCAAAGGATCAGCCGAGGATTGGTTCTGGAATTATATGCGTAGTAATCCACGTGGGGATTGGCAAATGCTTCGAAATGCCCTGTTCAAAAGATTTAAGAGTTATAAAAATGACTTCGAAATCTTGAAACAAATTATGGATCGGAGGCAACTGCCAACCGAATCTTTTGATGACTTTTACTCAAGTGTTAGTCACCTCATTAGTCAGCTTAGAGAACCTATTCGTGAATGTGACCTTGTAAAAATGTTGCGGAGCAACATAAATACATAAATACAGGACCGAACTGCAACCCGTCGTGAGCACACGTGTGTGCAGCCGTAGCCCTCACGTCTTTAGTCGCCCTAATAACTATCAAAAACAAAAAAAAAAAAATCGATTGAATTTTTAAAACCCCAAATCGTCTGCCGCGAAAATAAGACAATCCCGAGTGCAGTGCCAGTGCAGTGTTGCGAATAAAATGAAAAAAACCGGCCAAGTGCGAGTGTCACTCGCGCACCGAAGGTTCCGTATTTGGCTAAAGTCCAACACATCAGATATTATTTGAAATCTATATCATTCAATCTTTCCCCTCTTCATGAATTCATCACAATTTAGTTTAATTTAATTACTTAATATTTTTACTCTCAAAAATTACTCGCACATGAATCTCATTTTCTAATTATTACCTATAGTACCCAACCCACGCCAATTTTCCATTCTGTATGCTACCTGTCCCAATTAAAAACTACATATTGACTAAAAATATATTACTTTTATTTTGTTCTGTACTCCCCAAAAATAATGTATTATATTCCCCAACGAAATTAGCAGGCGGGAACCCTGGTGGGGTTCTGTCTTTGATGGGGTCAATTGTGCACAACTACGTAGTATAGATTAAAACTTATGAGAACAACGTATTTTATATGGTAAAATTATCTTTTTTTGAAAATATCTTGTAAACTATTAAACCACTAGCGTGGGCAATTCCCTCTCCTCCCATTCCAACTCGTTTGCTGTTGCACTTTCTTGGTCATCGCAATCGCCTGCCGCCAACGTACAAGCGATTGTGTCTAGTATTATCACCTTAGGTATGAAATCCTTTATTCCTAACAGGATAAAGAGTATCATACCGAAAGAAAACGCGTGGTACGACTCGAGCTGTAAAGAGGCTATCAGACTAAAGGAGTTAAGTTTTCGGTCATATAAGACCAACCCATCTGAGGAAAACCGAAAAAAGTTCAAGCGAGCCAGAAATGACTGCAATACCATAATCAAGCGTGTAAAATTCTCGTATGACCAAAAGTTGAGGCAAAAAATACTACAATGTCCCAAGGGTAGTAAAAACTTTTGGTCTTTTGTAAAAAATATAAAGAATTCGGCCTCCCCTTCCATCCCATATACATTCCAGCTGTCAACTCTTTAGACAAAGCCAATCTGCTTGCTGCACATTTTGCAGCCAGCTCAATGCTCCCAGATTGCGCTTTGCCTCCACCTGTACTTGAGAGCGTCGAACACACCATGGGACAAATCCATTTTCGCACTAGTACAGTGGCAAGAGTACTTCATGACCTCAACATAAATAAATCTGCTGGTCCAGATTGTATTTCCCCAATCGTTCTGAAGAGGTGTTCTTCCACGCTGGCAAAACCACTGCGTAAGCTTTTCCATCTGTCCTATTCTTCTGGACTCTTCCCGAGAAGGTGGAAAACTGCATTTGTCCAGCCCGTCCCCAAAAAAGGCGAATCTTCTTCTCCCACCAACTACCGACCCATAGCACTTACATCCATTCTTTCTAAGGTCATGGAAACGCTGATAAATCGTCAGCTCATGAAATATTTTGAATCACGAAAACTCATTAATGACCGGCAGTACGGTTTTCGTAGCAACAGATCCACTGGTGATTTGATGGCTTATCTCACCGAAAAGTGGAACCAATCGCTACATCACTCTGGTGAAACGAAGATTGTTGCGCTTGATATTTCAAAGGCATTTGACAGAGTTTGGCACCAAGCTCTTTTATCGAAAATGCGTGCATATGGAATCGATGCGTCTCTTCTTCAATGGATTAGAAACTACCTTTCTGGCCGTTCAATTCAAGTTGTCTTGGACGGTTTCAAGTCTGAAACTCACCATATAAATGCTGGTGTTCCCCAAGGCTCCGTTTTGTCTCCGACTCTCTTTCTCATTTTCATAAATGATCTCCTGTCTGCAACATCTAATCTAATCCACTCCTTCGCCGATGACAGCACCCTCAGCTTCTCATATTCATTCCAGGACTCACGTCCCTGCTCTTCGGCCGTAGAACTGGCACGGCAACGTATGTTAAGCTCATTAAATTCCGATCTCGACAGCATTATAAAATGGGGTTCAGCCAATAGAGTGGAATTTAATGCTTCCAAAACACAATGCTGTCTGCTGTCATTAAAGCGAAACCAGAATCCTCAGCCATTATCCATGAATGGCACTTGCATCGCCGAAACCGAAAGACTTTCCATTATCGGTATGTGTGTCCATGACAAACTCCGTTGGAATGACCACATACACGAAGTCGCCAAGAACGCTGCGAAATGTCTAGGTTTCCTAAAACGGTGCAAGAAATATTTTACCCCTTCTGATCTGGCTGCCATATACAAGGCGTTCATTCGCCCCAAACTTGAGTATAACTCTCATATCTGGTCTGGTGCGCCCAAAACCTCACTGCACCTGCTGGATAGGATACAGAATTGTGCTTTAAAACTCATTGGAGACACAAATATAGCGAATTCTATAAATTCGCTCGAACATCGCAGAAATGTAACATGTCTTTCATTGTTTTATCGCTATTTCTACAAACAGTGCTCAAGTGAAATCGCCAGTTGCATTCCACCCCTCCAACAATTCAACCGCAATACTCGCCAAGCCAGGAATGTCCATCAGTTTACCCTTCAGCCTATTTTCGGTCGTACTATGAAATATAGAGATTCCTTCATAAGCCGTACCACGCGAATGTGGAACGCCTTGCCCGGCTCTGTCTTTCCCCCTCGGTTCAATTTGCAGACATTTAAAACCAATGTGCATCGGAATCTCCTATCTTCTCTATCCCAATTTCCCTAACGCCCGCGCTGTGTACTTCAAACTACACCATAAGAGTAGTCATAACCTCTTTAGCGCGTGTTT
This sequence comes from Cheilosia vernalis, assembly GCA_949126925.1. Classification (NCBI taxonomy): domain Eukaryota; kingdom Metazoa; phylum Arthropoda; class Insecta; order Diptera; family Syrphidae; genus Cheilosia; species Cheilosia vernalis. Next base: position 58,792,117 of record OX421358.1, read on the forward strand.
ATTATAAAAAAAAAAGAATAATGAATTTCATATTTCCTATGCAGATAGACACTATAGAACAGTTTCGCAATGAATGGAGACGAACGGAGAAAATGCTACAATCGCTTTACTCTGCTCAAAATCGTTTCAACAGTGCAAGGCATATCAATGAAGTGGAATATTCGTCGTCTATCGTCCAGACGATATCGTTTTGAGGATTGAACATTCGCTTCACGTAAATCAATAATCGTCGAAACGCTATCGCCCAGACGATACAATTTGAGCGATACCTAATGAGGTATCGTTTTGCATTGATTTGTATGTTTTGCAAACAACTGAAGAGTTTTTATTGAATTTCAAGATGAATACTTGACTTTAGATATTTTTCAAATGCTACCAAATATATAAATAACGACTTATGCACATTTTAGATTTATTAACCTCATGCAAAAGTAAGAAATATTGTGGAAGTATTACTGTTTGGAAAGGTAAAAACATTAAATTACAATTGTTTGGAATTACTCCACCAGATTCCAACAGCGCGCAATGTATATCCGTGACGCATATCCGTTGCATCAAGTCCTATGTTTGGAATAACTCCACCAGATTCCAACAACGCGCGCTTAGATGTTTACACATCAACAAAAAAAAAATTATGAAATAATAACTTACAGGAAATTAAAGCCCGTTGGGCAGAAACATTAAGGCAAATGAGTTTTCTCATTGTCTTCAACACGCCGTCTGCCCGGGCTTAAAAATTGAGTTGAAAGGATACAACACACTTCACCATTTTACGTTAAACACAACATTCCACACCACAATATTGTGGCGTGGAAGGTATTGTGTAACCTAAATGGTGAAACAAGCCCTTAGTCTCAGTTTGGTGAAACCAGGCCCTAATAGTTCTCGAAGGGGACAGATCCGTTGCTGGAACTGCAACAAAATTGGACATCTACAACGACAGTGCAGAGCCGAACGTCGACGGGGCAATTGTCCACATTGCAGAACTAGGAACGAGGAGGCGTTTGAGCGTTCGGCGGATGGAACGTCTCAAAGCCATCAGTCGGGAAACGAGTAAGAACCAACTTCGCGGGGCAGAAGCTGGTTTCTGGAATCGACGCCCCCAGGACCGCAATTCAGGTTTCCCAGACCAAACGGTGAAACAGAAGCTTGACAGTGGAAGCGCATATCGACCAGAAAAAGTATGTCGCCACAATCGATACAGGTGCTACCGCTTCCATAGTCAGGAGGGACATCGTTCGCCAATCATGGCTGCACAACACCAGCAGCTACTGTCTGAAAACAGCAACTGGAGCAACAGCAAAGGTGTATGGTGAGGTACTCTTGACGATAAACCTTGCAGGAATAGTCTTCTCCCATGCATTCTTAGTGGCTGATATATGTGACGAATGCATCATCGGAATCGATTTTATGAAGACGCATGATATAGTGCTCGACATCGGTTCGCAAGTTTTAAAGTACAAAAACGTCGAGATTCCGATGGTTTACGGGAACGAGAACGTCGCAGCTCTAAGGACAGTTGTAAATGAGGACGAAATACTACCACCTTCGTCAGAAACAGTTATTTGGACAAAGCTGGAAGGCGACCCTGGGAGCCACCGATTCTACCTAGTCGCGCCAGATGCAGAAAATTATTATCAGAGGTATATCGTCGGAAAGATGCTGGTTGAACCTAAAAACAACTTGGTTCCCGTTCGTGTCCTCAATGTGGAAAACAAAAGCGTGAAACTAAAGCAAGGGGAAGTAATTGGAAATTGCGTACCGATTACTGCGGTCACAAAGTTGTCCAATGCAAGTGATGTGAAAGCGGTTAGACCTGCGGAGATATCGGAGATGAAAAAGAATATACTCGGAGAGTGCGAGCTGGATCAGGAGCAGCGGTCCATGGCAGGTAGTTCAATCAACGAGTTCGCTGATATATTTGCTTCGCAGAACAGCGAGTATGGCCGAACACATCTCGTACAACACCGAATCGACACCGGAGATGCGAGACCGATTCGTCAGCCTCCCCGACGACTACCATTGGCTAAGCAGACGGAGGTTGCAGAAATGGTTTCGACGATGGGAAAGGAGGGACTGATTGAAAGCTCAAAAAGTCCCTGGGCATCGCCGGTCGTCCTGGTCAAGAAGAAAGACGGAAGTACGAGATTCTGCGTGGACTATCGCCAACTCAACAACGTCACCAAGAAGGATAGCTACCCCCTTCCAAGAATTGACGACACCCTGGACACACTATCCGGAGCCAAATGGTTTTCGACTCTCGATCTGAAGAGTGGCTACTGGCAAGTGCAGATCAATACCGTCTTCACCATAAGGGCACACGGGGCCCGTGCCCAGGGCCCCCATTCTCAGGGGGCCCCGAAGTACCGACAATTTCTCTCATACATTTATTCTCAAAACATTTTTGTTTGGGGGAATCCCCGAATGATGTATAAAACTTTCAGCACAGAGAATAGATATACAGATGTCTTATGCCTGTACAAAAATTTGGTTCCTATTTTGTCCTTGCCAGACAAGGAGCTTTCAAAATAAGCGTTGAGAATAAAGCTCTTGTTTTTTCTTGCACGTTGCACCTTTCACTTCGCTCCATTCATTTGTGTAGGCAAAGAGCTTTCCTGCCTTATGCCTTTTACGGTTGGTCATGTTACCATGTGAGTTTATGACACAGCAAAAGCAAATCAAAATATAATTGCCGCATAATGGAAGCCGGTGGAGTGGGAAGAAGTATAGAGATATGGCTATATGCGATTCTCATACTGTAGCAGCAGCAGGCATAATCTTTAAGAATCACTTGATGCCATAAGAAATCAGTTTTTTCATGTAATTTGGTTTCAAGTGATATAGAACGCCTATATGTGCATGCGCAAGGACAACGAAATGGTAGGTAGGTAAACTTTATCGCTTCACTCCATTCTGTGATTGAAATTGGTAGTGGATACGTGTTATTCGAGAGCAAAAGATAAAAATTCGGTGCCTAATTTTGCCTATAGTTGGCGCAACAGGTCTGTAGGGACCCTGGGGGTAGCTTCTAGCAACCATTCGTTTTGTGTGAGTTTATAATTTTTGAAAGGAATGGAAGGGATCTACAATTTTATGCCGATTCCAAACGGCCGATTGAGAAGGTCTTTCAAGACAGTTATACTCTCGGATGTTTGTCAGACTTTCGCGATAGGTGGCGCAGTGAAAAAACCCTGAGTTGGAATTTGGGTTTTTTTGCGGGATTCGAACATGGGGCCCCTCGCTTAGTAGTCCAACACACTAACCAATAAGCCACTGCGCCGACAAAAAAAAAGTATAGAGTGCAAAAAAAAAATGTTTTAAACCGACCTATTTCTGTTAATAGTTTTTGAAAAAAATACTTTCGAACTTGAAATTTACGGACAAAAAAAAAATTAAAAAATGTTGAATGCTGATTTTTCCACTAAGACCTTTGCATGGGTACGCGTACGATACGATCCGTGCTGAAACACGATGTCATTTTCGCAGCTCAAGAGAATAAAAAATGAATTGCGAACAACAATGTTACAAGAACGATTGAGTAATTTGTCATGTGCATAGAAAGTGATATCCTTCAAAAAATTTACTTTAAGGATATAATAGAAGATTTTGCTCAACAGAAATCCCGAAAGAAACCGTTATCGTAATCATAACCAAAAAAACCAGCAGCATTCTAATATCATTAATGACATATTATATTATACTGTATTTGATTAATGATTACCTATAATAATTGGTCACACTTATTAACAAAATGTTATGATAATTCGCTTTTTTTACTTTCCAAAAGGGCCCCAAATTCTTGTGTGCCCAAGGGCCCCAGCCTAGGTTAAGACGGCCCTGGTGCAGATCCATCCAGAAGACCGCCAGAAAACAGCATTCACAGCAGGAAACGGGCTTTGGCAGTTTACAGTAATGCCATTTGGACTGTGCAATGCTTCAGCTACCTTTGAACGTCTAATGGAGCGCGTTCTGCTGGGACTAACGTGGAAAACCTGCTTGGTCTACCTGGACGATGTCATCGTAGTAGGAAAAACATTTAACGAACATCGAGATAACCTTAAGGAGGTGTTCCAAAGGCTACGAAGTGCGCAACTAAAACTTAACCCGAAGAAGTGTTCCTTATTAAGACCAGAAGTGAAGTACCTCGGGCACATCATCTCTTCCAAAGGAGTTAAGACTGATCCCGAGAAGGTCGATGCAGTGAAAAACTGGCCGGTTCCCAAAGACAAACATCAACTGAGAAGCTTCCTGGGACTTGCGACCTATTACAGACGATTTGTAAAGGACTTTGCCAGGATCGCAAAGAGCTTGCATCAACTGACAGAAAAAGGCAAACAATTCAAATGGTCAGGTGAGTGCGAAAAGAGCTTCAAGGAACTTAAACAACAGTTGTGCAACGCCCCCATACTAGCGTACCCCACCCCTGGGAAAACATTTATTGTGGATGCAGACGCTAGTAATGTGGGAATTGGAGCCGTCCTTTCCCAGGTGCACGATGGCTAAGAGAAAGTAGTTTCCTACTTCAGCAAAGTTCTCTCAAAGCCAGAAAGGAACTACTGTGTTACCAGGCGCGAACTCCTTGCTTTGGTATTGGCAACAAAACATTTCCATGAGTACCTTTATGGGCGGAAATTCATCCTCCGCACAGACCATGCATCTTTAAAGTGGCTGCTGCACTTTAAGAATCCTGAAGGCCAAGTCGCAAGGTGGATCGAACGGCTGCAGATGTACGACTACGAAATACAACATCGAAAGGGAAGTCTTCACTCCAATGCAGACGCTCTCTCCCGTCGACCGTGCAAAGCAGATTGCAAACATTGCCTACGACACGAGGAAAAAGATGTCATCTCCGTCCAAAGGGTGAGAGCTATGCCCATTGGTGGCTGGAGTGCGCGGGAAATACGGGAGGCTCAAAGGGAAGATCCGGATATCGAACCGATTATCGCCTGGAAGGAGCATGAGGGAAAACCAGACTGGCAGGAGATATCCAATAGGAGCCCCGAGCTGAAGGCATACTGGGCGCAGGGGGACTCCCTTCACGTACAAGACGGCATTCTAAAAAGAAGATGGGAAAGCCCGGATGGAAAGTCGTTCGTAATGCAGCTTGTTGTACCCAAGTCAAAGGTTATGGAAGTGCTCAGGGAATTGCATGATGGAGTGTCTGGAGACCACTTGGGAATCAATAAAACGCTCGAAAAAGTGCGGGATCGCTTTTACTGGATTCATTCAAGGGAGGACGTTGAAACTTGGTGCAGGAAATGCGTTACATGTGCGGCCAGCAAAGGTCCGAGACTGAAAGTCCGTGGCAAAATGCATCAATACAATGTTGGAGCCCCTTTCGAAAGGATAGCAGTTGATATTGCGGGACCGTTTCCTGAAACAAACAATGGAAATCGTTACATCCTCGTTGTTATGGACTATTTCAGTAAGTGGCCTGAAGCATTTGCTATCCCAAATCAAGAAGCTAAAACCGTGGTGGAGCAAATCGTCAATAACTGGGTAAGCAGATTCGGTGTACCAATGGAACTGCATTCAGACCAAGGACGGAACTTCGAGTCGAAGATTTTCCAAGGAGTGTGCCAGTTACTCGGGATTCACAAGACAAGGACAAACCCCGCTTCATCCACAATCAAATGGGATGGTCTAGCGCTTCAACAGGACACTGAATGAACACCTCTCTAAGGTCGTTGGCGAAGACCAGAGAGACTGGGATAAGCAGATTCCCATGTTTTTATTGGCTTATCGAGGAGCAGTGCATAACACCACAGGACATACTCCATCTGAAATCTTATTTGGTCGAACAGTCCGCCTACCTAGCGAGTTGATGTTTGGATATCCATACGGAGAGCCCAAGAATGAAGAGGACTACGTTACAGACCTCAGGGATATCATGAGGGACGTGCATCGAGACACTAGGGATAAGATTAAGATAGCCAGTGACCGCATGAAATCAAGGTACGATACTAAAACGACAACTACAGGATTCCAGGAAGGAGATCTGGTATGGCTATATAACCCTCATCGAAAGAAAGGTTTATCGCCTAAGTTGCAACAAGACTGGGAAGGGCCCTATACAATCGTAAAGCGCATCAACGACGTTGTCTATCGCATCCAACGAGGAAGAGGCAAGCTGAAAGTCGTTCATGTGGATCGTCTTCATCGTTATAATGGTGACAATGTTAACGAGTTTGTTCGGGACGAACAAGTTTAAGAGGGGGATATTGTGGCGTGGAAGGTATTGTGTAACCTAAATGGTGAAACAAGCCCTTAGTCTCAGTTTGGTGAAACGAGGCCTTAGTCACAGTTTGGTGAAACCAGGCCTTATAGTCACAAAACAAGTTCCACTCAAGTGTCACTTCCAATTGGAGACTGGAATCTGTCACCACTGAACCTTATTCTGGAACCACTTAGAATTAGCTAGAAAGTTCTCGTCAGATGGCGGAGCGGGTATAAAAGGACAGCATTTAGAAGAGTGCGGGACAGTTGATTTATAACAGTGATTGGTTAAAGTTCGAGATAGTAATAGTTTGTGAAGATAAATAAGTGAAAAGTAATAGAGTAAATTAAGTGATTGGTTTGAAACGTTAAAGAATTGTTTATGTAATAGTGTTCTGGTACTTAAGAAGTGAAATATTAAAATAGTCGATAAAAGTGTAATAAAAGTGAATTTTATTAGAGAAGTTAAACGGAATAGTGTTTTATCTTTACGAATCCCAGCCTGAGTGTAACAATATTTATGTAAGAATCAAAAAAAAAATAATGCTTTAATTTCTGCAATAAAAGTAGGTAATTCAATTCTTATCTAGTCTTAAATATATATTTGTACTTTGTTATACCTACTGATATTTAAATATTCCAAGAAAAAAATCATATTGTAAAAAAAAAATCGAGCTGTCGTGGGACGGCCGAAAGAAGCGAATCATTGGACGTAAAGTATTGGCCCGTGTTACGTGGCGGCCTATTTAAAATTCATTTTAATTTTTCATAGTGCCAGTTAGTTTAGATTACTCTCTCTTTTCCTCTTTCGCTCTCTACACACATATATTTAAGAATTTTTCGACTTTTCTTTTTTCCTAAACCATCCCTGAATCAAGACGAACAACACAAAACAAAAATCATCCAAATCGGTGGAGCCGTTCTAGAGTTTTCATCTTCCAAGTGCGCCATGGAGGGGGAAGTTAACGCTACGGTGACGATTTTTTTCGGTTTACTCCCCATCTTTTTGAATAATTTATATGCGTGACCCACCGACCGTCCGTAAAAAAGCTATATTCGCTTCAAAAATCGAGCTGTCGTGGGACGGCCGAAAGAAGCGAATCATTGGACGTAAAGTATTGGCCCGTGTTACGTGGCGGCCTATTTAAAATTCATTTTAATTTTTCATAGTGCCAGTTAGTTTAGATTACTCTCTCTGTTCCTCTTTCACTCTCTAGACACATATATTTAAGAATTTTTCGACTTTTCTTTTTTCCTAAACCATCCCTGAATCAATACGAACAACACAAAACAAAAATCATCCAAATCGGTGGAGCCGTTCTAGAGTTTTCATCTTCCAAGTGCGCCATGGAGGGGGAAGTTAACGCTACGGTGACGATTTTTTTCGGTTTACTCCCCATCTTTTTGAATAATTTATATGCGTGACCCACCGACCGTCCGTAAAAAAGCTATATTCGCTTCAAAAATTATTTTTGGTTACATTTCATTTCCGTGAGCGATTTCTCTTTCCTGCTAGCCGCAACAACAGAAATAGTGTTTTGTACGTTTTTTGAAGCGAATATAGCTTTTTTACGGACGGTCGGTGGGTCACGCATATAAATTATTCAAAAAGATGGGGAGTAAACCGAAAAAAATCGTCACCGTAGCGTTAACTTCCCCCTCCATGGCGCACTTGGAAGATGAAAACTCTAGAACGGCTCCACCGATTTGGATGATTTTTGTTTTGTGTTGTTCGTCTTGATTCAGGGATGGTTTAGGAAAAAAGAAAAGTCGAAAAATTCTTAAATATATGTGTGTAGAGAGCGAAAGAGGAAAAGAGAGAGTAATCTAAACTAACTGGCACTATGAAAAATTAAAATGAATTTTAAATAGGCCGCCACGTAACACGGGCCAATACTTTACGTCCAATGATTCGCTTCTTTCGGCCGTCCCACGACAGCTCGATTTTTTTCGAATGAAGCATACCATATAACAGATAGACCCAATTTTACACCTTTATGATAGAGAATTTAATTTTTATTTTGATATGTTTGTCGTTTAAACATAATTTCAGGGTGTGCTTTGCGACGTTTTTATTAATAGCCGTATTCTATTATCAGCGTGATCTGACCAGCCATATTGCAAGCATTCTGTACAACGTGACGTGCTTGTCGTAGGTGTGGCCATATGAATCAAATTAATAACTTTTATTTTTGAAGGTGAACATTTTTTAAGAACTAATTTAAAGTGTTTACAATCAGTTCGAAATACTCGTATAATGAAAACCGCAGTTTGCATATCTGGTCCGCTTAGATTGGAATTCTTAGACAAAGCATTATACCTTTCATAATAATACCATAGTTCTCTCATACACAAAAATACGTTTGATTGTTAAAATAAAACCGTCACTTCACATAAATTTAAAGTTAGGTATTTGTTCAAAAAACTCGTCGAAAACAGTTGCAGTTACATTTTCTGTAATATTTTGTGATAAAAAAGAAATATTTTTCCCAATAATTAGTTTTGAAAATAATTTAAATTTATGCAGCCTGCTAGTTTCCATTTTTCATTAGATATTCCAAGATTTTCTGGACATTTGTACAAACAAAAAACAACTCTCACCTTTCTGCCGGGAAACTTGCAAAACAATAATTATTTACGAGCTGCGAAACATTTCATACACATTTTTTTGTTAAATAAATGTTTGTGAAACATTTACTTAAAAAATTATGGAATATTTCGCTGGCCTTTTCATACTTTTACAGAATTAAAAAGCAAAATCTCGAAGGACGGGAAATTTATTGGATGTGAAAAAATGCTTATTGATTTTTTGTGCTATGAAGAGTATTGAACTTTTTAGTCTGGCAAAGTGACTGTGTAACTTGGCTATCGTTTACAGGTACACCACCATTCAAGAATGAAACAAACAACCCCAAACAGCGTTGCGAGCAATATTAGAAATAATTTCCAGATCATGGTACATGATCTCGATCAAAGATAATGGAATACAGAGATATATAACTTTCCAGTGGAAGGGCGGCTCCCTACAAGCTGTTTTCCAGAAAAATTCATGAAATCACACACACCTGCTCATTTCTATTATAGAATATGTGAGTTCATGAATTGGACTTTAATGCTAGAATTAGGTATTCTCTAATGTTTATTTCACTATTTTTTTTTTTTTTCAGTTTAATCAACACCTCCACAAAAACCAAACAAAATCAAAACGAAACACAAAACAATTAAACACCGCGATACTCATAAAACCAAGATGATTCGCGGTCGTCCATTAGCAACATGCTTTTTTGTTGGGTCACGCGTATTCACAAACGGGGGTTGAAATTACAAAAACAACAATGTAAACAAATGGGATTTTGGGGGGGATAGACGTACGAAAGATAACCATCTCTTTTATTCATTCATCTCTGATCTCGATGAGAAGCAGGATCATTATCAAAGAGGATCTATAACTAGAGCGCCAACTCTACTTGCCCCTAACCGATTATCCCCTCAATTTTTGAATGACAGCCCTCTCTCGCGCGCTCTTATTTTTCCTGTCTGTGAATATGTGTAATTAATGGCGGCCGGGTGGCACTTTTTCAATAACAAACAATTTTTAAATGAATTTATAGGAATAAATAGAAAAGGAACACATGTTGAGTATGGTTTTTTAGATAGCTTTACTTGTGCTCTTTCCATCTTATGTGTCAATAAATGTTCATCCATTCACATTTCACATTTTTTTTAGTTTTCTTTACATGAAAAATATTTTTGACAGCAAAATTCAAGCAGCTACCTTGGGGAGTTGTTCCAAAAATAGGTTATTCCATACAAGCTAAACCCAAGTTTTCACTAGGGCAAAAGTGATTTCTTTTTAAATATTCGTAAACATTGCATAAATTTCTATTTCTTGGTGGGTATTTTCAACTTCTTTTTTTTAGCACCATTTTTTACAAAATCAAAATATGATTAGGAATTCTGTGGTTTAACTAGAGTGAACACTGAAATGTGTTATTGTTACTTAGGAACAGTAAAAATGCTAATTTAAAAAAAATATTATTCTCGGATATAATGATGATAAAAGATTAAACTCCTAACAAAAATACAATAATATAATTATGGTGTTTAATTGGATTCTGCGGATTCGATCCGATTTCACATTTTACGTATTCAATCTAACGTATGAATCCATTTTCGTTTTGTTAATTTTTAGTTTTCGCGTGTTCCATTCATTTTTAAGGGGTATTCACGATATCAGATGCAACTGGTCTTGTATTAAGCTCAGTACGCAGATGACCCGAAACGGAAAATCCCATACAAAAGTGACACAACGAAATCATGAACGAAAAATTTCGCTCTCCTTTTCGTTTTGCAGTACGCAGATGCTGCGAAATGATGGCGGAAAAGTGGTTAGTTGTAGTAGATTGCTTGGTACAATTCACCACTCTCTTTTCGCACACGTTTATTGTCCGGGACATTATTTGCTTGCGAAAATTTGACATTTGTACTCCAGTGTTGCCAGATTTATAAGAGGTATGGAGGCAAGTTGGAAAATTTTGGCGCCAAAAATACCTAAACTCATTGGCAGACTTATGTCGTTTTCGATTTGGCTTTTCAGATTTTGATCTGAGATTTCAGATTTCTGCTGGCAAATCGAACATAAAATCTGAATTATATTGGTATGTGTGTGTATTGAGTTGGCGGCAAAAAAAAACATATTTGCACTTGCACTCGAAATCAATTTCAATTGATTTTCACACATTTATAGTACTGCATTTCGAAATCATTTAATATAAAAACTCGATCCCATACGCGTTAAATAAATAATTCAGTTAAAAAAACAATCGTTCCAACGATAAATAATTCGTAACCGACGCTGTGTGTCATAAACATTGGTGTTAGTGAAAGTATGTGTAAAATCTGAGGAAAAATTGAGATTTCTCAAAAGTGATCTGAGATCAAAAAAAAGATTGATTTTTGTGGCAAATAGAACATGAAAAGCAATCTCGATCAAAAAAAAAATTGATTTTTTGTCAAATCGAAAACGACATTATTAAATTGTTTAAGGACGACGATAAATGGAAAATAGGCGGTCATAGCACAAATTCAGACAGATGAAACAGTAAAGAAATTAAATATATCAGTGGAATGGTTTGTTTATGCTTTTTGTGGAATTAACTAAGAAGTTGATCGGAAAAAATTGTTGATACAGAAAAAATTTCTAAAATCTTTTTCTAGAAAATTTAAAGGTAATTTGCCGAATTTCAGCCATCAAGTTTAAGTGGTAAAAAAAAGCAAAAAAAAATGTTTACGGGTTCGTCATGCGAAAAGAATACGTTTGTTATTGAAGTACCTATGCATTTTTAGCCAAAAAATCACGAAACTTTAAAGTAAATATCTAAATTAGGACAATTTTAAGGAGCCAGCGAAAAGTTCGAGTATCCAAATCGGAAATAAATTGACAGTGATGGTAACACTGCTACTTGTGTAGCAGCTGATGGAACCCTCCACAAATTATTTTCCGCTGCCATTTCGCAGACGTTTCGTTGTCCTTTTGGAGACCACCGGAAAATTTCGTTTCGGATCATCTGCATACTACGCTTAATTGTAAAAGTGCGAAAGTGCAACTTTTTTTTCGCACTAAAACAACAAAATATACTGAATAAAATTTCGCTACACTTTTGCACTTTATTTATACATTAAACTATTGTAACAGAAATATACAACACAGTAAAGTAAGTGTAGCCTTGTCTAGTTGACAGTTCGCCAAATTGTAAATTCCTGTGTGTAGTTCTCGGAAAAAATAAGGAATATAAAATCCTCGTCAAGATCAAAAAGGATTTTATTATAATCTTCGAAAGAGTTACTCTATAATTTTGTTTGCATCATCTTCCAATAAATGTTGATTTTTTTTTTCTTTTTCGCTTTTTTTTGCATAACAAATAATTGAGAGCAAATTCAGTTTCAGATTTTTTTTTTTGGGACAAATGTCAATTGTCCAACTGGATCTGGCATTTGTTTCAGTTTTGCTAGGCATTAGAAAAAACCCCTATAGATATTCTTTTGCAATTTTCATAACAATGTATTGTGGCGTGGAAGGTATCGTGTAACTTAAGTGGTGAAACAAGCCCTTAGTCACAGTTTGGTGAAACCAGGCCTTATACAGTTTGGTGAAACCAGGCCTTAAAGTCACAAAACAAGTTCCACTCAAGTGTCACTTCCAATTGGAGACTGGAATCTGTCACCACTGAACCTTGTTCTAGAACCACTTAGAATTAGCTAGAAAGTTCTCGTCAGATGGCGGAGCGGGTATAAAAGGACAGCTTTTAGAAGAGGGCGAGACAGTTGATTTTTAAAAGTGATTGGTTAAAGTTCGAGATAGTAATAGTTTGTGAAGATAAATAAGTGAAAAGTAATAGAGTAAATTAAGTGATTGGTTTGAAACGTTGAAGAATTGTTTAAGTAATAGTGTTCTGGTACTTAATAAGTGAAATATTAGAATAGTCGATAAAAGTGTAATAAAAGTGAATTTTATCAGAGAAGTTAAACGGAATAGTGTTTTATCTTTACGAATCCCAGCCGGAATGTAACATTGGTGTCAGAAGTGGGATAAAACTTATTCTGTGCTAAGTGTCGTTACAACAAAAAAAAAAATTAATTTGTGATTTTCTAAATTACAAGAGACAAACAAAATGGGTCGTGTATTGCTACATCTAAGCATACCCCAATTAAAAAGTGAACTAGAAAAGCGGAATCTCTCCACAGCTGGAGGGAAAAGTGACCTCATACTTCGTCTGCAGGAAGCTGTCCAAAACGAGGGAGAAGATCCAAAAACCATGCTATTCGATGTGGCAGAAGAACAAGTAAGTACAAGCGTTGAAATTAGCGCTATGATGGAATTACTTCTTGCGAAGATGGAAGAACAGAAATATTCTATGGAATCTAAGTTCGCAGAACAGAAAAATTCTCTAGAAGAACAGAAAAATTCCATGGAATTGAAGTTCGCAGAACAGAAAAATTCTATGGAATCTAAATTCGCAGAACAGAAGAATTCTCTAGAAGAACAAATGAATTCCTTAGAAGAGCAGAAGAATTCTCTTGAAGAACAGAAAAATTCCATTGTCGCCGCACAAAAAGACGCCGTAGAAGAATTTAAGAATGTTCTAGATGTAAAAATCGATGCGATTGATGAAAAATTAAACGAGCATGAAACAAAGCTTGAGGAAATTAATAAAACATTTCATAAACACGAGAACATAGCTAAAGAGCTTGGCGCGAACATCGAGAACATAGCTAAAGAACTGGAAAAAGTCAAGAAGCAGAAGGCTCGGGAATATTCTGCTGACTGCCCAAGAAGGAAGGAGATGCAACCACCCGTTTTTGATGGTCAAACATCATGGCCAATTTATAAGAGACAGTTCGAAGCAGCTGCAACGACCAATGGATGGGACGACGAGGATAAGTCGATTGCATTAACGCTCGCATTACGAGGTACAGCTGCAGAATTGCTTCAAACTATCTCCGAAGAAAAACAACGCGACTACGTGGCTTTGGTGAAGGCTATTTTTTTTTTTTTTTTTTTTTTTTTTTTTTTTTTTTTTTTTTTATCCGAGGGTAGGTGAAAATCTTCCAAAGACACTATGAGAATAGCAAGCGCGTTCTCATAGTAGTGTCAGATTTTTACTGACTAAAAACACCACCCTTCTAAAGATTGTTAGATACTGCAACTAAGATATAACTTATCAAGCAATTTTTCTATCATTAAATAAAAACTTTTGACAGGTTACTTTCCAATGAAAGATCCTGCGTGTTCCGCAAATTAGACGCGGTTAATCTTATCTTGCCAAGTCGAACGGTTTCGTTCTTTGTAGTCGGCGCAATAAATTGCTCTCGTCCAAGATTTGTCGGACTGTATTGTTGATATGTCCGATTAGTCGGTTTCTATGCTTTCTCGCGAAGCTTCTAGATTCAGCTTCGATTGTTGGAATTCCGAGATCCCTATGGATATCGTCGTTTCTAATATACCATGGTGCTTGTACAATTTCTCTAAGAACTTTATTTTGAAAAGTTTGTAGAATATTGACATTTGTTTTCTTGGTACAACCCCAAAGTTGTATACCGTAGGTCCACACCGGCTTTAGCACTTGCTTGTATAAAAGCAGTTTGTTCTCAGTACTGAGCTGGGAATGTTTTCCGAGTAACCAGTACATTTCTCTATATTTGATATCGAGTTCTTTACGTTTCATTTTCACGTGCGAGCTCCATTTCAACTTTGCGTCGAGTGTCATTCCCAGGTATTTGGCCTCGTTTGCAAAGGGTATTCGGGCCAAGTTTAGAAAAATTGGCAAGTCATTAGTTTTCTTATAAGTGAAATTCACGTGAACAGATTTAGTTTCGTTGAGGGCGATCCGCCAGTTCCTTGTCCATTCATTTACCTTATTCACTGCGGCTTGCAGTTTTGTAGTCGCTTCTTCGATTGTATTACCTACAGCTAGGATAGCTGTGTCGTCGGCGAACGTAGCAAGGGTAGTGCCATCTTCCCTTGGTATATCGCGAGTATATAACAAATAGAGAAGCGGACCAAGGACGCTTCCTTGCGGTACCCCGGCCGAAATTTCTTTTAGCTCCGAGTATTCATTTCCATTTCTAACCCGGAAGAGTCTATTCCCGAGATATGATTCTAGAATATCATATAGGCTTGCGGGGAGAACTTGTCGTAATTTAAATTTCAAGCCGTCGTGCCACACCTTATCAAAGGCTTGTGAGACGTCAAGGAATACACTTGAGCAAATCTTTTTTTCTTCAAATGCTTTCTCGATTACGTCAGTAGTTCTATGTACTTGGTCAATCGTCGAATGCTTGGTTCTGAACCCAAACTGGTGGTCAGGGATAAGATTATTGTCTTCAATAACCGGCTGTAGGCGCCTAAGCAATATTCTTTCGAAGACTTTGGAAATTACCGGAAGAAGGGAAATCGGTCTATACGATTTTACTTCATTTGGCGGTTTTCCTGGTTTTAAAACCATTATGACCTCCGCGACTTTCCATTGACTCGGCACGTGTTTTAGTCTGAGCGCAGCATTTATGATATGAAGGAGCTTAATTAATGCTTTCCTTGGAAGAGCTTTGAGAACTTCTCCGGTGATCAAATCATAACCAGGAGCTTTCTTAGGTTTTAGGGATTCGATTTCACGTTTTAGTTCCCTTGGCGTTGCTCTTGTGAGTGTTGAATCGTCAGGTTGTAATTCCGTCCTATTAGTATTGTCGTAGATCGCTTGGCCATCGTACGGTTTAAAGGTTTCTTCTAGATGAGCGGCAAAAACGTCCGCTTTTTGCTTATCTTCCCTTGCCCATTCACTTTGATTTATTCTAATTGGCGGCGCGGGGATTTTGGGCCTTTTGGTGCCTTTTACAGCTTTCCAAAGTGAATAATTGGAATCTTTTTTCGCTGTTAAACTTTCAAGGTAAGAACCTATCGCACGATTTTTAAAATCCTTAATGACTGTTTTCAACAAATTGCACAAATAATTCAAATGTGCTTTATGTTGCGGAGCGCGACTCTGTTGCCATTTCTTGCGCGCCTTCCTTTTTTCGTTGACCAATTCTTTTATTTCGGGAGGATATCGTAGCCCGTATTTGACCGGCGTTTTCCTTGGATTAGGCGTATTATTCCAGGAGGCGAGCTGTACGATCTCGACGAAGCGATCAACTTCAACTTCAAGTTCATAGGGTGTCGTAAGTGGAACACTCAGTTGAACATTCTCTTCTATTTCGTTCCTAAAGCCTTCCCAGTTAGTGTTTCTACCAGTTAATCTCGCTGGCTCTAGGTTATTGACTAGTTTTACACTCAATGTTAATATAACCGGTGAGTGGTCAGATGATAGATCAAAGCTCTCTTCAACTTTAATGTGGTGGGTAGGTATTCCTTTCACGACGAAGAAATCTATCAGATCAGGTAGTTTTGAAGTATCAGTTGGCCAGTAGGTCGGTTTGCCCGTCGAGAGGAAATCGCAACTGTATTCCATACCTGCCCCATAGAGCATTCTACCTTTTCGCGAGATGTATCTGGAGCCCCAGAACGTGTGCTTCGCATTAAAATCGCCGCCAATAATGAAATTTGGTTTGAGCGATTTAAGCAGGTTAGTAAAATCACTTTTTTCAAGCGCGGAACGCGGTGGACAGTAGATAGATGAAATTTTAAGAGTACGCTGACTATTTTTAACTCGAATCGTGCACAGTTGCATAGTTTCGAGCTCTATCTTCAGGTCTTCGTATTGTTCAATGCAGTCTTTAATAAGCAATGATGATCCACCTCTGGCGTTCCCCGATGGGTGACAAGCGTGGAAATCATTATATCCTTTTATTTTTAAATTCGATCCCTTTTTCACGTGAGTTTCAGAAATTAAGCAAATGTCAATATCTTTCTCGCGTATGAATATTTCCAATTCGCCGAGTTTTTGTAAAAGCCCGTTTGCATTCCAAGTGCATATTTTTAACATTGGTTTTTCATTCATGTTATTTTTGAAGCACGCGTTTTCCGTGAATTATTTTCGAGCTTAACCAAGCGATCGAGAATAATTTTATTTATTTTGCTTTGTTCTTCAAGTTTCTCGAGAATAATGGAGAAAACATGAGAAACAGGGTCCGGCGAAGTTTCAACGTTTTTCGCTACTTCGAATGCCGCGGCCTGAGCGTAGGTCTGCACTCTGGCTGTCCGAGGGCCACTATTCGATGGCTTTCCTGATAATAACTTTTCAGTAGCGTTTCTTTTGACAACAGAGGTCGAGGGCCTTTCTATTGTCTCTCTTTCTCTGACAATGCTACGCTTTTGAACCGGAGGTTTTATATTGCCTACTACCTCCTGGGCGGTCCTACGCTTTACCTTGGTAAGCGGCTTTGTTTTTTTATTTGTTTTTTTATTTTGAAGGCTATTTGAAGGCTATTGAGACGCGATTTGGTGACGACCACATGCAGCAAGTGTATAGAGTACAACTGCGCAGTAGAATCCAGAAGAGGGGAGAAACACTTCAGCAGTTGCAAGCTGATATTGAACGGCTTGCGCACTTGTCTTATCCCAATGCCGGCGAGGATGTCATCAACGAAATGGCTATTGAGGCATTTACACAAGCCATAGAGGACAGACAACTGCAGATGGCTCTACGAATGGCTGGAAAGAGAACTCTTCCTGAGGCACTGGCATTTGCATTAACCATGAGAGCTGCTGACCAAGCATCTCAAGGATTTCACCGCGTGAGAGAAATGACATCCGTTGAATGCTCGTGCCAGAGAACAGAAGTAGTCGACCGTAACAGTTCTCGAAGGGGACCGATCCGTTGCTGGAACTGCAACAAAATTGGACATCTACAACGACAGTGCAGAGCCGAACGTAGACAGGGCAGTTGTCCACATTGCAGAGCTAGGAACGAGGAGGCGTTTGAGCTTTCGGCGGATGGAACATCTGGAATCGACGCCCCCAGGACCACAATTCAGGTTTCCCAGACCAAACGATGTAATAGGAGTCTGACAGTGGAAGCCCATATCGGCCAGAAAAAGTGTGTCGCCACAATCGATACAGGTGCCACCGCTTCCATAGTTAGAAGGGACATCGTTCGCCAATCATGGCTGCACAACACCAGCAGCTACTGTCTGAAAACAGCAACTGGAGCAACAGCAAAGGTGTATGGTGAGGTACTCTTGACGATAAACCTTGCAGGAATAGTCTTCTCCCATGCATTCTTAGTGGCTGATATATGTGACGAATGCATCATCGGAATCGATTTTATGAAGACGCATGATATAGTGCTCGACATCGGTTCGCAAGTTTTAAAGTACAAAAACGTCGAGATTCCGATGGTTTACGGGAACGAGAACGTCGCAGCTCTAAGGACAGTTGTAAGTGAGGACGAAATACTACCACCTTCGTCAGAAACAGTTATTTGGACAAAGCTGGAAGGCGACCCTGGGAGCCACCGATTCTACCTAGTCGCGCCAGATGCAGAAAATTATTATCAGAGGTATATCGTCGGAAAGATGCTGGTTGAACCTAAAAACAACTTGGTTCCCGTTCGTGTCCTCAATGTGGAAAACAAAAGCGTGAAACTAAAGCAAGGGGAAGTAATTGGAAATTGCGTACCGATTACTGCGGTCACAAAGTTGTCCAATGCAAGTGATGTGAAAGCGGTTAGACCTGCGGAGATATCGGAGATGAAAAAGAATATACTCGGAGAGTGCGAGCTGGATCAGGAGCAGCGGTCCATGGCAGGTAGTTCAATCAACGAGTTCGCTGATATATTTGCTTCGCAGAACAGCGAGTATGGCCGAACACATCTCGTACAACACCGAATCGACACCGGAGATGCGAGACCGATTCGTCAGCCTCCCCGACGACTACCATTGGCTAAGCAGACGGAGGTTGCAGAAATGGTTTCGACGATGGGAAAGGAGGGACTGATTGAAAGCTCAAAAAGTCCCTGGGCATCGCCGGTCGTCCTGGTCAAGAAGAAAGACGGAAGTACGAGATTCTGCGTGGACTATCGCCAACTCAACAACGTCACCAAGAAGGATAGCTACCCCCTTCCAAGAATTGACGACACCCTGGACACACTATCCGGAGCCAAATGGTTTTCGACTCTCGATCTGAAGAGTGGCTACTGGCAAGTGCAGATCAATACCGTCTTCACCATAAGGGCACACGGGGCCCGTGCCCAGGGCCCCCATTCTCAGGGGGCCCCGAAGTACCGACAATTTCTCTCATACATTTATTCTCAAAACATTTTTGTTTGGGGGAATCCCCGAATGATGTATAAAACTTTCAGCACAGAGAATAGATATACAGATGTCTTATGCCTGTACAAAAATTTGGTTCCTATTTTGTCCTTGCCAGACAAGGAGCTTTCAAAATAAGCGTTGAGAATAAAGCTCTTGTTTTTTCTTGCACGTTGCACCTTTCACTTCGCTCCATTCATTTGTGTAGGCAAAGAGCTTTCCTGCCTTATGCCTTTTACGGTTGGTCATGTTACCATGTGAGTTTATGACACAGCAAAAGCAAATCAAAATATAATTGCCGCATAATGGAAGCCGGTGGAGTGGGAAGAAGTATAGAGATATGGCTATATGCGATTCTCATACTGTAGCAGCAGCAGGCATAATCTTTAAGAATCACTTGATGCCATAAGAAATCAGTTTTTTCATATAATTTGGTTTCAAGTGATATAGAACGCCTATATGTGCATGCGCAAGGACAACGAAATGGTAGGTAGGTAAACTTTATCGCTTCACTCCATTCTGTGATTGAAATTGGTAGTGGATACGTGTTATTCGAGAGCAAAAGATAAAAATTCGGTGCCTAATTTTGCCTATAGTTGGCGCAACAGGTCTGTAGGGACCCTGGGGGTAGCTTCTAGCAACCATTCGTTTTGCGTGAGTTTATAATTTTTGAAAGGAATGGAAGGGATCTACAATTTTATGCCGATTCCAAACGGCCGATTGAGAAGGTCTTTCAAGACAGTTATACTCTCGGATGTTTGTCAGACTTTCGCGATAGGTGGCGCAGTGAAAAAACCCTGAGTTGGAATTTGGGTTTTTTTGCGGGATTCGAACATGGGGCCCCTCGCTTAGTAGTCCAACACACTAACCAATAAGCCACTGCGCCGACAAAAAAAAAGTATAGAGTGCAAAAAAAAATGTTTTAAACCGACCTATTTCTGTTAATAGTTTTTGAAAAAAATACTTTCGAACTTGAAATTTACGGACAAAAAAAAAATTAAAAAATGTTGAATGCTGATTTTTCCACTAAGACCTTTGCATGGGTACGCGTACGATACGATCCGTGCTGAAACACGATGTCATTTTCGCAGCTCAAGAGAATAAAAAATGAATTGCGAACAACAATGTTACAAGAACGATTGAGTAATTTGTCATGTGCATAGAAAGTGATATCCTTCAAAAAATTTACTTTAAGGATATAATAGAAGATTTTGCTCAACAGAAATCCCGAAAGAAACCGTTATCGTAATCATAACCAAAAAACCAGCAGCATTCTAATATCATTAATGACATATTATATTATACTGTATTTGATTAATGATTACCTATAATAATTGGTCACACTTATTAACAAAATGTTATGATAATTCGCTTTTTTTACTTTCCAAAAGGGCCCCAAATTCTTGTGTGCCCAAGGGCCCCAGCCTAGGTTAAGACGGCCCTGATGCAGATCCATCCAGAAGACCGCCAGAAAACAGCATTCACAGCAGGAAACGGGCTTTGGCAGTTTACAGTAATGCCATTTGGACTGTGCAATGCTTCAGCTACCTTTGAACGTCTAATGGAGCGCGTTCTGCTGGGACTAACGTGGAAAACCTGCTTGGTCTACCTGGACGATGTCATCGTAGTAGGAAAAACATTTAACGAACATCGAGATAACCTTAAGGAGATGTTCCAAAGGCTACGAAGTGCGCAACTAAAACTTAACCCGAAGAAGTGTTCCTTATTTAGACCAGAAGTGAAGTACCTCGGGCACATCATCTCTTCCAAAGGAGTTAAGACTGATCCCGAGAAGGTCGATGCAGTGAAAAACTGGCCGGTTCCCAAAGACAAACATCAACTGAGAAGCTTCCTGGGACTTGCGACCTATTACAGACGATTTGTTAAGGACTTTGCCAGGATCGCAAAGAGCTTGCATCAACTGACAGAAAAAGGCAAACAATTCAAATGGTCAGGTGAGTGCGAAAACAGCTTCAAGGAACTTAAGCAACAGTTGTGCAACGCCCCCATACTAGCGTACCCCACCCCTGGGAAAACATTTATTTTGGATGCAGACGCTAGTAATGTGGGAATTGGAGCCGTCCTTTCCCAGGTGCACGATGGCCAAGAGAAAGTAGTTTCCTACTTCAGCAAAGTTCTCTCAAAGCCAGAAAGGAACTACTGTGTTACCAGGCGCGAACTCCTTGCTTTGGTATTGGCGACAAAACATTTCCATAAGTACCTTTATGGGCGGAAATTCATCCTCCGCACAGACCACGCATCTTTAAAGTGGCTGCTGCACTTTAAGAATCCTGAAGGCCAAGTCGCAAGGTGGATCGAACGGCTGCAGATGTACGACTACGAAATACAACATCGAAAGGGAAGTCTTCACTCTAATGCAGACGCTCTCTCCCGTCGACCGTGCAAAGCAAATTGCAAACATTGCTTACGATACGAGGAAAAAGATGTCGCGTCCGTTCAAAGGGTGAGAGCTATGCCCATTGGTGGCTGGAGTGCGCGGGAAATACGGGAGGCTCAAAGGGAAGATCCGGATATCGAACCGATTATCGCCTGGAAGGAGCATGAGGGAAAACCAGACTGGCAGGAGATATCCAATAGGAGCCCCGAGCTGAAGGCATACTGGGCGCAGTGGGACTCCCTTCACGTACAAGACGGCTTTCTAAAAAGAAGATGGGAAAGCCCGGATGGAAAGTCGTTCGTAATGCAGCTTGTTGTACCCAGGTCAAAGGTTAAGGAAGTGCTCAGGGAATTGCATGATGGAGTGTCTGGAGGCCACTTGGGAATCAATAAAACGCTCGAAAAAGTGCGGGAACGCTTTTACTGGATTCATTCAAGAGAGGACGTTGAAACTTGGTGCAGGAAATGCGTTACATGTGCGGCCAGCAAAGGTCCTAGACTGAAAGTCCGTGGCAAAATGCATCAATACAATGTTGGAGCCCCTTTCGAAAGGATAGCAGTTGATATTGCGGGACCGTTTCCTGAAACAAACAATGGAAATCGTTACATCCTCGTTGTTATGGACTATTTCAGTAAGTGGCCTGAAGCATTTGCTATCCCAAATCAAGAAGCTAAAACCGTGGTGGAGCAAATCGTCAATAACTGGGTAAGCAGATTCGGTGTACCAATGGAACTGCATTCAGACCAAGGACGGAACTTCGAGTCGAAGATTTTCCAAGGAGTGTGCCAGTTACTCGGGATTCACAAGACAAGGACAACACCGCTTCATCCACAATCAGATGGGATGGTGGAGCGCTTCAACAGGACACTGAATGAACACCTCTCTAAGGTCGTTGGCGAAGACCAGAGAGACTGGGATAAGCAGATTCCCATGTTTTTATTGGCTTATCGAGGAGCAGTGCATAACACCACAGGACATACTCCATCTGAAATCTTATTTGGTCAAACAGTCCGCCTACCTAGCGAGTTGATGTTTGGATATCCATGCGAAGAGCCCAAGAATGAGGAGGAATACGTTACAGACCTCAGGGATATCATCAGGGACGTGCATCGAGACACTAGGGATAAGATTAAGATAGCCAGTGACCGCATGAAAACGAGGTACGATACTAAAACGACAACTACAGGATTCCAGGAAGGAGATCTGGTATGGCTATATAACCCTCATCGAAGGAAAGGTTTATCGCCTAAGTTGCAACAAGACTGGGAAGGGCCCTATACAATCGTAAAGCGCATCAACGACGTTGTCTATCGCATCCAACGAGGAAGAGGCAAGCTGAAAGTCGTTCATGTGGATCGTCTTCATCGTTATAATGGTGAAAATGTTAACGAGTTTGTTCGGGACGAACAAGTTTAAGAGGGGGATATTGTGGCGTGGAAGGTATCGTGTAACTTAAGTGGTGAAACAAGCCCTTAGTCACAGTTTGGTGAAACCAGGCCTTAGACAGTTTGGTGAAACCAGGCCTTAAAGTCACAAAACAAGTTCCACTCAAGTGTCACTTCCAATTGGAGACTGGAATCTGTCACCACTGAACCTTGTTCTAGAACCACTTAGAATTAGCTAGAAAGTTCTCGTCAGATGGCGGAGCGGGTATAAAAGGACAGCTTTTAGAAGAGGGCGAGACAGTTGATTTATAAAAGTGATTGGTTAAAGTTCGAGATAGTAATAGTTTGTGAAGATAAATAAGTGAAAAGTAATAGAGTAAATTAAGTGATTGGTTTGAAACGTTGAAGAATTGTTTAAGTAATAGTGTTCTGGTACTTAATAAGTGAAATATTAGAATAGTCGATAAAAGTGTAATAAAAGTGAATTTTATCAGAGAAGTTAAACGGAATAGTGTTTTATCTTTACGAATCCCAGCCGGAATGTAACAGTATATTAAAATGTCCGCTGATGTTTTTGTAAGACTCTATTTCTCTGATTAATATCTGATTAACCCTTTCGACCCCAGCGTTGCCTGAGAGCAATTTCTGTTGTTCAAGGGTTAATAAAAATTGTTTCTTTTGTTTTTTTCGTTTGATTCTTAATGATAACGGTGGTTTTATGTGTCTGCCCAACATTTGTGCAAATAAAAACACATTTGAACATCATTTAGCTAATTTATGTTCAATAGACTGCACGTGCGTCGTCGAAAATACTTTTGTGAAATTTGGAAGAGGTATTAAAGTCAGTGACTAATTTTAATGTAGAAAAAAAAAATAAAATTCTGTAAATGAAATAGTTGAATTTTATTAGTTTTGAATAGTTATCAAGTGAGTGATTTTTAAAATAGTAATGTTGCTTGTGGGCAACCTTGGGCAATTGTGGTGACCAATATATTTGCGCTTAGATATGAGACCGCAAGAGCAAGGTCTGTCAAAGGGGTCGATTGGGATCGATAATGTCCAAATGCCTTAAGTGTAAGGTCCATCTTTGCTGTAATACCAATAAAAACTGTTTTTTGTCCTATCATACCTAAAATTTCAAAATAAATTAACAAATTTGTAACGGTTTTCATAGAAAAACAAATTGTTTTATATACCACCATTGCCCAACGTTGCTCACAAGCAACATTCGGTAGCGCCTAAACCGATGGGCGTGGCAAGTTAAAATTTTAACAATAAACTTCTTAAATCATTACGATAAGACTAAACGTAAAAAAACAATTTTCAAGCTACAGGAAAAAAGTTGGGGTCGAAAGGGTAATATCATGAGATCGATTTCTGCTAGATATTGAAAATAAACATGATTTTATTGAGGTATTTGGCATTGTGACAAAATTATATCAGAAATTACAATTGGTTAAGACAATTTTATAAAACTTATAAACTTTTATGTGGTATTCGATTGGGCACAATTTTTATGTTCGTTTGGTACAAGAAAAAGCAATGCTTTTCAGATTTTAGAGCACTTTTGCGAATCTAGATATTTTCTGAGATTTACTTATCCGCAAGTGCGTTTGAGTTTGACAATTGGCGAAGTTTGTTTACATTTTAGCAAATGTTTCCTCCAGCAAAAAAAGGCATTGCATAAGCTGAATCTGTTTTTGTAAATTATTTTATGTATAAATATTTAGAAATCAATCCTGCCGTATATTTCTAATGTTTTAATACAAAATTTAACCAGTAAATGGAAGCCGCTTAGAAAAGTGTGGAAGACTACACATATTCAAATCGCACGACTATCAACACAAAAAAGAGCAACCTGTTATCTGAGAGCAAATCTGAAGAATCCCAATCGAATACCACATTAAACTGAACTGAGATGTGAACGCCGTGTAAAATGCCGAACACAGTCGCTCACACCATAATAATGGCTGCCCGATTGACATAAAGTGCCGGTACAGGATTTCCTAAGTATGCGTGCGGCAGCAATGGCGCTCCTTTGATTTGTACAGACACTAATACTTAGGAATTCCTGTACCGGACAGCAGCCAAACAGCAGCTTGTAGGCAAATGTACCGTTTCTGCTCTCAGTTGGCTCTCTAGATATAGATCCTCTTTGATCATTATGCTGTTGTTGTAAGTGCATGTAAATCGATGATCTATATAGATCATGGCTGATAATAAAAAAGGGATAATACAAAGATTAATTTTGTTAAGAACCGTGTTTTTTTTTTTTTTTTTTTTTATTGGACACGGACAACTTCCTAAGTCTGTCATTTGGTTATAAAGAGTGTTTTTTGGTCAGTGTTTTGCTTTCGATATACGCATTCTTGATCTTTTTAACAGGTATATAATTATGTTCTTACCGAAGACCAAGCAGTATAGTTCCAACATCCTTCTCTACAATCCTCAGTGAAATTTATCTTAAATTTCGGCTCACAGTATGCCAAGTTTACAATGTTTGATCGATACGTCTTATAATAGGTTTGAATGCAGTAGAATTCCTTTTCTCTTTTTCCAGGCATTCCGCATGTAGCTGAGCAGTCCGAAATGTTAGTAATGTTTAGACTGGAAAATAAAAAACATGGAAAATTTATGTAAGTTCATTTGAAAGCAATTTTTCTATTGATGAATTACAGAGCCGATGAAATCTAACAGGAATAGTTCAGTTTGAAGGGATTTTATTGTTTATTTACATATTGCTTACATAAATCTTTGGACACAAAAATTTGCTACCAAAGATACGAAGAAAAATTTTCTTTTATTTCTCAAATTTTTAGGTTGATGAAAATGAACTATATTTACCGTATAACTCCATTCCAGTTACAACACACTTAAAAAATTAGGTAACTAATATTATGTAGGTATGTAGTTTATTTATTTTACCAAACTAATCTGAAACCTAATACAAAAAAAAAAAAACTGTTCGTTGAAATGGTTTGCATCACAATAGAAAAAGGAACTTCAATAAAATTCAGTCTCCAAAATATTGTTAAGAACATATTAATAAAAAAAAATTTACATTTTTTGCAAATCATTAAAAAATTCACTATCTTCAGCTATCGGAATCGCTTGAATTATAATTTTTAAATACCCCGTTTGTCCCTATTTTTCATATGATGTCGTCATTAATAAGGCTGAATTGCAGAAAAGCAAAGCAATGTATCTAATCCATATTCTATTCACAAAACACGGGCGTGTTCCTTAAGTATGGCCAAGTTTCATTCAAATCATAGAAATATGTCTTTAGGGTTAATCAAAGAACAAAATTATTTTTCCTGTCAAAAAAGGGTTTTCCGGTTAAAAATTGTCTTCGTGCCGGTTAAAAATCGGTTAGACCTGATTTCAAAATTTTCTCCGGTCAGAGTAAAGAGATTTCGGTAAGATTTGACCGGAATCCGGTCAGAATGGCAACACTGAGCACAATATGTATTTTTTTTCCGAAGAGCAGGAGGACATTCGATTCATATTGAGAAGAAGAAGCATAGGATAAAACAAAAGAAGGAAACTCAGTCATGCACGAACGATGCCCATCCAAATGATGCGCTTGCATTCGTATGAGTTCAATATGCATGTAACAGGTTCGACTTCGCGCCTTCACGGAAGGACAAAAATGAGGAATAATGAAAGGGAGACCGAATAACATTAAGAGGTCTGTGTAATTTATATTGATGTGTGTTTTCCTTTTGCTTTGGTTACCTACGCTTTCTCTCTGTAAAAGCTTTTTGGAAAAGCTCTTAATGTTTCGCATTTTCCTATTGGACTGCGTCATCTAGGTAATTATATTATCTTTGCTTATACTTTCTACTTAGGATTGCATAAATTTGGTACCTACCTCCTTCCCCCATATATCTTTCAAAATTCCACAAATATATTTATTGAGAAACTTTAACACTCAACGTAATTCTCGTTTGATGGCAACACCATCCACTAAAGGCGATTGATGCGAATATTAGTTGTTTGTTTCGGAGCTGAGATGTAGATGGAGGTTGGTAGACAATTTGGGTTGAGGATGAATCATCCGGGGATTTGTTGTACCCGACCCCTTAAACAGCATTGACTATTGTGATTTTTATAGGTAGTTTTAGATGTAGCGATCAGAGTTTAGATGCCGATATGTTCGATATCACATCTCCTGGCGCGCAGATGGCTTTAAAATCACAAAGAAGAAAAATCAAAGGTAAATGCAAGAAATGGTAATGGAAGAAGGAAGGAGAACAAAAACCATTCCATCACCGGCCGTATGAGCTTCACTGGACTTACAGTCATGGATAGTTTTGCAAATGCAAAGAAATTAGGACTTTGCTTAAATTGCTTAGGAAAGGGTCATGGAGTATCGAAATGCACATCAACTTATGGGTGCAAGCAGTGTAGACAATCACACCACAGTTTGCAGGAATCAAGGATGCGTCAACATCAGCAGCTGTTAATGCAGGAAAAGGTTCATGCTCCTGAAACCCAAGCTATTTTGGCTACGGCACTGGTTTTAGCAAAGGATTCCTCAGGTAGCTTTTAATTAGAAAGAGTTCCATTGGATTCGAGGTCGCAAGTTAATTTTGTAAATGAGAAATTTGCAAAGGCTCTACAGCTACAAAAACAAAGAAAGAGGTTGGCATTGTCGGAATTGGGGTTGCAGAAACCAAGATAAATTTTCAGACTCAAACTACCATTCGCTCCAGGTATAACAACTTTGAGGTAACACTGGAATTCCTTATAGCTCCATCCATTACTGGTTATCAGCCCGAATCAGCACTGAGCATCAAGGACTGGAATGTTCCCAAAAACCTCGAACTCGCCGATGAATATTTCTATCAACTGTCAAGAATAGATTTGCTACTAGGTGTTGAAGCTTTCTTCGATCGTCTCCAATAGGACAAATTAAATTGGGACGGGAACTTCCTTCATTACAAAAAACTTCGTTAGGTTGTATCGATTCGGAAAGGTATAGAACTCAACCGAACATATCAAGAAAATTCTGCTGTCTCAGTTCGAAAGAAGATTCACTCGAGAGGTACCTATGTTGAAAAATTCTGGGAAATTGAGAACGTTCTAGGTCATGGACAGAGGAGCAGGAAGAATGCGAAAACATTTCAGTTCAACTCCCTTTTAAGAATGATCCTAGTTGTTTAGGAAAATCTAACGACATTGCGTTTAGGCGATTCCTATCCCTCGAACGTCGATTGCCCAAAAAACCTTCGTTAAAAAGCACGTATGCAGACTTCCATAGTAGAGTATCAGCGGTTGAGTCACATGACTCGAGTAAAGATCCAAAGTAACAAGAACCGCCTTACTTTCTTCAACATCAATGTTAGATTAGGCCGGGTAGTAGTTCCACTAAAGTAAGGGTGATTTTTGATGCATTTCTTCTCACGTTTCATTAAATGGAATCCTAATGGTCGGACCGACCATACAAAATGATCTTACATCTCAAAAACTTTTATGCGGGGCCAAAAGCACTGATAGCGTTAATAAGAAATCGATTTTGGATCGTCAAAATTGCTCGACGAACAGTCCGGAATTACATCCATAGCTTCAAATATAAGCCGGAGCTGTTACAACAGGTTGTTAGAAAAAACGACCGTTCAGTTTGACTTCATATATTCGAGTAAAGTAATAACATGAAAAGAATGGAAAACTTAGTACATATTTACATTATTTTTAGGAAATAGTACTAATAATATAATAATAACAAAATTATTTTTCCTGTCAAAAAAGGGTTTTCCGGTTAAAAATTGTCTTCGTGCCGGTTAAAAATCGGTTAGACCTGATTTCAAAATTTTCTCCGGTCAGAGTAAAGAGATTTCGGTAAGATTTGACCGGAATCCGGTCAGAATGGCAACACTGAGCACAATATGTATTTTTTTTCCGAAGAGCAGGAGGACATTCGATTCATATTGAGAAGAAGAAGCATAGGATAAAACAAAAGAAGGAAACTCAGTCATGCACGAACGATGCCCATCCAAATGATGCGCTTGCATTCGTATGAGTTCAATATGCATGTAACAGGTTCAACTTCGCGCCTTCACGGAAGGACAAAAATGAGGAATAATGAAAGGGAGACCGAATAACATTAAGAGGTCTGTGTAATTTATATTGATGTGTGTTTTCCTTTTGCTTTGGTTACCTACGCTTTCTCTCTGTAAAAGCTTTTTGGAAAAGCTCTTAATGTTTCGCATTTTCCTATTGGACTGCGTCATCTAGGTAATTATATTATCTTTGCTTATACCTTCTACTTAGGATTGCATAAATTTGGTACCTACCTCCTTCCCCCATATATCTTTCAAAATTCCACAAATATATTTATTGAGAAACTTTAACACTCAACGTAATTCTCGTTTGATGGCAACACCATCCATTAAAGGCGATTGATGCGAATATTAGTTGTTTGTTTCGGAGCTGAGATGTAGATGGAGCTTGGTAGACAATTTGGGTTGAGGATGAATCATCCGGGGATTTGTTGTACCCGACCCCTTAAACAGCATTGACTATTGTTATTTTTATAGGTAGTTTTAGATGTAGCGATCAGAGTTTAGATGCCGATATGTTCGATATCACATCTCCTGGCGCGCAGATGGCTTTAAAATCACAAAGAAGAAAAATCAAAGGTAAATGCAAGAAATGGTAATGGAAGAAGGAAGGAGAACAAAAACCATTCCATCACCGGCCGTATGAGCTTCACTGGACTTACAGTCATGGATAGTTTTGCAAATGCAAAGAAATTAGGACTTTGCTTAAATTGCTTAGGAAAGGGTCATGGAGTATCGAAATGCACATCAACTTATGGGTGCAAGCAGTGTAGACAATCACACCACAGTTTGCAGGAATCAAGGATGCGTCAACATCAGCAGCTGTTAATGCAGGAAAAGGTTCATGCTCCTGAAACCCAAGCTATTTTGGCTACGGCACTGGTTTTAGCAAAGGATTCCTCAGGTAGCTTTTAATTAGAAAGAGTTCCATTGGATTCGAGGTCGCAAGTTAATTTTGTAAATGAGAAATTTGCAAAGGCTCTACAGCTACAAAAACAAAGAAAGAGGTTGGCATTGTCGGAATTGGGGTTGCAGAAACCAAGATAAATTTTCAGACTCAAACTACCATTCGCTCCAGGTATAACAACTTTGAGGTAACACTGGAATTCCTTATAGCTCCATCCATTACTGGTTATCAGCCCGAATCAGCACTGAGCATCAAGGACTGGAATGTTCCCAAAAACCTCGAACTCGCCGATGAATATTTCTATCAACTGTCAAGAATAGATTTGCTACTAGGTGTTGAAGCTTTCTTCGATCGTCTCCAATAGGACAAATTAAATTGGGACGGGAACTTCCTTCATTACAAAAAACTTCGTTAGGTTGTATCGATTCGGAAAGGTATAGAACTCAACCGAACATATCAAGAAAATTCTGCTGTCTCAGTTCGAAAGAAGATTCACTCGAGAGGTACCTATGTTGAAAAATTCTGGGAAATTGAGAACGTTCTAGGTCATGGACAGAGGAGCAGGAAGAATGCGAAAACATTTCAGTTCAACTCCCTTTTAAGAATGATCCTAGTTGATTAGGAAAATCTAACGACATTGCGTTTAGGCGATTCCTATCCCTCGAACGTCGATTGCCCAAAAAACCTTCGTTAAAAAGCACGTATGCAGACTTCCATAGTAGAGTATCAGCGGTTGAGTCACATGACTCGAGTAAAGATCCAAAGTAACAAGAACCGCCTTACTTTCTTCAACATCAATCTTAGATTAGGCCGGGTAGTAGTTCCACTAAAGTAAGGGTGATTTTTGATGCATTTCTTCTCACGTTTCATTAAATGGAATCCTAATGGTCGGACCGACCATACAAAATGATCTTACATCTCAAAAACTTTTATGCGGGGCCAAAAGCACTGATAGCGTTAATAAGAAATCGATTTTGGATCGTCAAAATTGCTCGACGAACAGTCCGGAATTACATCCATAGCTTCAAATATAAGCCGGAGCTGTTACAACAGGTTGTTAGAAAAAACGACCGTTCAGTTTGACTTCATATATTCGAGTAAAGTAATAACATGAAAAGAATGGAAAACTTAGTACATATTTACATTATTTTTAGGAAATAGTACTAATAAACCCTTCCTCAACGTGAATGCAATCTAAATTTTTTTTTTTTTTTTTTTTTTGGTGGTGAGGTTTTCGGTAAGAAACCAGGGGTTGTTCCCAAGGGGACTGCCCAAGACCGTTATACGTGGTGAAGAACCACACCCTGCATGAGGTGCCACTGCTTTAGACGAAATATAACGGATCTAGAGGGGAATAACTCTATAAAACCCGTAATCCCGGGTTAACTACCGTGCCCATGGGATGTATGGCACAATGTTATGTGTCTTTTAGCGGTGAACTCTAGATACCTGGGGGCCTCTAGTTTAAATCCAAATTCCCCCTTTCTGTATACAGGGGGTGAGTACAGAATGACCTCCTCTTCCCCCTTACTCGTGGGTCCAAAATAGACAAATTAAAAACAAAAAAACAAAACAAAGGGACTGGTGTAATTGAATCGGGCACCAAGAACTTCGGCAACACCGATTCTCGTACGAACATGACGGAGGAGGAAGAAAATATCTTACTCCAAGAACCGTCAACTAGTAGGGCCGCTTCGGTTGAGGGAAGCGTTAGAACGGTTGACTTCGGATTCGAGAATCTATTTCTTGAGGACGATGACAATCGCTCAATCGCCAGCTCATCCAAATTCTCCATATCGTCTACAGCTTCGATTAGGAAAAGAGTGCTGAACTGTAAAATGACGATCAAGAAATTAAAAAAGAAGCACCAACTAGAGGACAAGGACAAACAAAGACTTCAAAACGCCCTTGATTTTCTAGAAAGGCAGTCCAGTCATATTGGCGAGCGTTGTGCTAGCAATTCACCTGGGGCTGACCCTATGAAAATCTCGAGCGAGGGAGCTCTTATGCAACCACCTATGCCTGTGATATGCCTTAGCCTATCGGGGCGTGGGGCGGTTGCATCTGACCCCGCAAAAGAAGTCGACAAAGAGGACGTAGTTTCACCGGGAGAGGTGGACTCGACCCTGAACAGCGCAGTGACTGTTGTTGAAAAGTCAAAGCTAAAGGACGATGTAAGTTTGGCAACAGCCGAAGCCTCATCTACCCCTGCGGCGAACATGACAAACGATAACAAGCTGTTCAGAACAGTACAACAGGCGGATCCCCTCAAAAGGAGAAAAAACGCGCGTCGCATTGTCAATAGGCTTAAAAGTCGTGACCCCAGTTCCTTCACGGAAAGGGAAGCAGCGCAGCTAGCTAGGGCCCGGGAGACTATCAAGTCGACCGAAGACGCATGGCGCAGCAGCCTGAAAGAGAGGAGGCAGAACCCGATTGACAAAGGGATGCTGTCTGGACCAAGGAAGGAATGCCTATTGCCTTCCGCCTTGGGAAGGTCAAAACCCGGGAAACCAGGTGCTGGCCCGGCTAAGGACTCGTCTAAGGCTGAGCAAACACCTGGTTGCTCAAATAAGGTTCTGCCAGGTAGGAAGCTAGGTAGGACTTCTGGAGGAGCCGACATGAGATCGGCCGTAGCGGGGGCGAAATGCCGATTGCCTTTCACCTCGTCTGCGACTGATTCAAGGTGTCAAGGGGTTGTCTCTGGCAAGGATTCGTCCAAACCAGGGAACGCTCCGATAGTCTCCAAAAGAGGTCGCAATGACGACACGATCTCCCCGGTGGTAGGTAGGCAGGCAAAAAGGCTGAAATTCGCCGACAAG
This sequence comes from Cheilosia vernalis, assembly GCA_949126925.1. Lineage (NCBI taxonomy): Eukaryota > Metazoa > Arthropoda > Insecta > Diptera > Syrphidae > Cheilosia > Cheilosia vernalis. The sequence continues at coordinate 58,824,651 of OX421358.1, forward strand.
GTGAAGGAAAGTCTGCGCGTCGCAATTGTCGACTACGGCAACTCCGACCGGAAGCTCTCATCCAACCAATGGGAGCTCATAGAACAGCGAATCCTTGATGGTGTCAACGATGCTATCGTGAGGGCAGATGGCAAAGCCTCCATTGTTTGGCCAGCTATCCACCTTTAAAGGATTTAAGACTATGGAGTGTGACAACCAAGAGACTCTGGAATGGTTAAAGGGTTTCGTCGCCAACATAAACGCACCTTGGTCAAATGCTGACCTGCGCGTAGTTGACAGGAAAGAAATCCTAAATTTGACCAGGCCTAAGGGTCTTATCCGCTTGAGGGGGCCTTATCTACCCGTGGAAAGGATAGAACGGAACCTGGAAAGTCCTTGAAACGGGTGAATATACCCAGAATGGCGTGACTATACTGCTTAGTCACAAATCGTTGCCGCTACTCCGGAAACAAGAGTTTAAGGTTCGCGTAGGCATAACGCGATGCAAACTCCGGGTGTTAGCGGCGAAAGACAAGGGAGAGCAACCGACTACTCGTGATGAAGATAGCGCAAATAAATCTTCATCACAGTAAGGCGGCCAGCGCCAATCTCGTTCTCCTTATGGAAACGAAACATATAGATGTCGCCCTGGTTCAAGAACCCTGGATTCACCGGGGAAAGATAAGTGGGCTGAACTCCAAAGACTTTACCACTTACCACAATACTCCAGTAAATGGTAAGTCCCGAACATGTATTGTCGCTAGAAAACAGCTTAAACTTTTTCTTCTACCTAGTCTCAGTGATTCGGACCAAACGGCTGTCAAATGGGACAGGGCAGGAAAAGGCGGGCTGGTACTGGCGACGATATACATGCCATTCGAGTCGGACAATCCACCCTCAGAGCTATCCTGTTCACTAGCCAGAACAGTAGAAAAGGAAAGATGGGATCTGATCGCTGGCTGTGATGCCAACTCCCATCATACGCTCTGGGGCAGTACGGACATCAATGTACGAGGTGAGTCCCTCTTAGAATTTATAATTAAAAATAATCTCCTGATAGCAAATATTGGCAATGAACCAACCTTCGTTATTAGGAATAGACGTGAGGTATTGGACATTACTCTTCACAGTAACTCGCCCACTCTAACTGTGAAGGATTGGAGGGTCTCTTCTGAGCCATCCTTTTCAGATCACAGGATTATAGAATTTTCAATAGATGAAGAGACAGTAGTTTCAAGTAAATTCAGGAACCCAAGACTCACCAATTGGGACGCTTTTGCCTCAGAGGCTGTGAGAAATGGCCAAATCCTGAATGATCTAAAAATAGGGACACCAGCCGAAATCGATGCATTCACAGAGAATTTAAACAAAATTCTAAGTAAGGCATATGATAAAGCCTGTCCTCTACGAACAATCAAGAAAAGGAATTGTTCTTCGTGGTGGTCCAAGGACCTCCTTGAAATTAGAAGGAAAGTCAGACGCCTGTTCAATTTAGCCAAACGCACCAATTCCCAGTCAGACTAGGACTTATACAAAGCCGGTCAACGGAAATTCAAGGCTGCTGTCACTAGTGCTAAACGTACAGCCTGGCATACCTCTTGCAATGAAATAGAAGATACCAGGGAATCAGCTAGACTTAGGAAAATCCTATCGAAAGAACCTGCAGTTCCAGGTTATCTTAAAGACAATATGGGCAACTGGACACAGTCTTCAGAAGCGACATTAAGTCTGCTTCTAAAAACGCACTTTCCGGGTTGTATCAAAACAACCGTCCAGTCTGTACCAAGCACTGCAACTACAGCAGCAACAGTTCCAGCTGGTATAATAACCGAGGAAAAACTTAACTGGGCGATTGAAACTTTCTCCCCTTTTAAGTCTCCTGGGCTGGACGGGATTTTTCCAATCATGCTCCAGAAAGCCAGGTCAATTGTCATACCAGCTCTGACGAGACTCTTCACGCGCTGCCTCGAATGTGGTCACATTCCCAGGGCATGGCGTGAAGTAAAGGTTGTCTTCATTCCGAAGGCAGGAAGGTCCAGCCATACGACTGCTAAGGATTTCAGGCCCATAAGTTTAACTTCATTCATCCTGAAAACCTTGGAAAAGATTTTGAACGTTTTTATCCGCAGTCGACTTGATAATAACGTGATCTCAACGGCTCAGCATGCCTACATCAAAGGTAAAGGTGTTGAGACTGCGTTGCATGAGGTCACTCGCATCATAGAAAAATCTCTAAATGACAAAGAATACACACTAGCCGCATTGAGCGTTTTGCTCAATGAAAGAAACATTAACGCAGAATTAGGTGGCGTTGAATTTAGGGTGACAGCCTCAAGAGGTACACCACAAGGAGGAGTCATTTCCCCCCTACTCTGGGTCCTTGTCATAAATGAAATATTACTAAAGTTCGAAAACAGAGGGGTCAAAGTTACTGCGTATGCAGACGATGTAGTGATACTTGCTACAGGCAAATTCCTACCGACCATAAGCGAACTACTAGAAAACGCATTACGAACACTTAGTATGTGGGCAAACCAATGCGGTCTTGGAATCAATCCACAGAAGACTGAACTAGTCCTGTTCAGTAACAAAAGGGTGATTCCAAACTTCGATCCTCCAACTATTGAGGGTATACCCCTTAGGGTTGCTGAGAGTGTCAAATATCTGGGTATAATCTTAGATAGGAAGCTCAATTGGAAACAAAACGTCAATGAAAGAGTAAAAAAAGCAGCAAATGCTTTTTACGCATGCAACCGAATCTTCGGCAAAAGGTGGGGACCAAACCCCAAAATAATTCTGTGGATGTATACGGCTGTTGTGCGTCCAATACTCACGTACGGTAGCTTAGTCTGGTGGCAAGCCACAAACAAAGCTTCGAATCTTAAATTAATGACCAAAATACAAAGACTAGCATGTATAGGTACAACCGGCGCAATAAGGACAACACCTACTGCTGGAATGGAGGCTATCCTCAACTTGTTACCTCTAGATCTATACATGCAAGAATCTGCAACCAAAAGTGCCCTCAGGATCAGCCAAACAAAAAGCTGGAATCCCTACATAACGGGACACACACAGATTCTGAATAAATATGTGGGAGATGCGGTCATCTCTGACTACTTGTCTCCCCATCTTGACTTCGACATACCATTCTCCTGCTATTTCCCCAGCAGGGAGGAATGGAACACAGATGAACCCACAAAAGGAAAATCGATATCCATCTACATCTACACAGATGGCTCTAAGATGGACCGTGGAACAGGTGCTGGAATCTTCTCTGAAGAGTTAAATATACACCAGTCGATCAGACTACCTGATTACAGTAGTGTCTTTCAGGCGGAGGTTCTGGCAATCGCTGAAGCTGCCCATATGGTGTCAATGTTATCAATACCAAATAATGATATTACCATATTTATTGACAGCCAAGCGGCTATAAAAGCAGTATCTGCTATCGACATAAAATCAAAGCTAGTTCACCGCTGCCGTGAAGAGCTTAAGGTTCTCTGCTCGCAGCACACCACGCGTCTCTGCTGGGTCCCTGGACACAGTGACAAAACCGGCAATGAGATGGCTGATGAATTGGCAAGAAATGGTTCTGCTATGGACCAAGATCGGGCGATTAATTCAATCAAACCACCACTCTGTAATCTCAGAGAAAGGGTGGAAAATAAGACCCGGATGAAAGCCAACAACAGGTGGAAAGAACTAACTACCTGTGAAATACCACGGAAGTTATGGCCGGAATACAATCCAAGTCGGACTATCAAGCTTTTGCGATTTGATAGAACGTCGATGTATAAACTGGTAGGAGCCCTAACGGGTCACAACTTCCTAAGATACCACACAATGAAACTCAAACTCAAGAATGACGATATATGCAGGGGTTGCGGCGACGAGGAGGTACACGAGGACACACCTCACTTCCTCTGTCAATGCCCAAGTCTCTGTCACTTGAGGAATAGGACACTTGGAAGATACTACTTCCATGATTTACATGAACTTTCAGATATATCTTTATCTAATCTTTACAGGTTCATAAACGCATCAGGATGGCTGGACAAGGTCGAGTAACCAAGAAGGAAACACTATAGCCAACAACACCGGCTAACCCCCCAATAAGGGCATCACAATGGGTCCACATGGTCCACATAAACCTAACCTAACCTAACCTAAATTCTTTTTTACAGCATTTTAAATTTTGAAATTAAGAATTATAAAAATTTTAATGGTTCAAAAAAAAAATTAAGCCTACGCTTTTATTGAAGAGGTCTTCCTCGAGATATCCATTGCGACAACGCCACGAGTACACGAGTATTATGTTTTTCAAAAGTTCTTTTAAACAAAATATAAACAAATTTTGTGCTAATAGTGGCATAACTTTTCACTTTATACCCCCCAGGGCACGTCAATTTGGTGGAATTTGGAAGGGTGCCGTAAAGGTAGCAAAAGATCATCTCTACGGTGTTAAGCTGGCGTACGAGGAGTTGTCCACAACACTGGTGGAAATGATGAACAATGAACTCGCGACCAATATTGTAAAAAGTTTACTTTATTTATTGTTAAATTCTTTAATCATATTATCAGCAAGTCACTAAGTTACTTTTGGAAGCCGCGATTGCTTGACTAACCAACTTATATATCGATGCTGCCAAGTTGCAATATAACTATATAAATCATTATCCAGTGCTACCAATATATTACACGCATTCTTTTCTTAATTAATAAGACTAACATTTTATATACTTATATAATGAAGGTGTTCGACTTTGAACTTAAGACAGTGATGATTAAAGATTAAAGACAAAAGAAACTTTCTGTAAATTTAAACGGAATAAAACAACTGCTTCCTTAAACGTTATAAACTGAATTCATTTATTACCACAAACTTGATGGCTTTATATATGACAAATTATTGTTTATATACAAGACAAGTGCTGTCACATATATGGAAGGTATTCTCGACATGGCCAGCTGTTGGTTGCTGTGACGTCATCGCGTTCGCTTTTGTGGAATCCAACATTCTCCCCCACCGATGAGCGAAGATCATCAATCATTAGTTTGCCGGTATTGCTTTGCCCCTTGTGCTTTCACATAAATGTTGCTTCTTAAACTCTCAATGACGTACGTACATGAATATCCATGCGTTTAAGTACATGAAAAGAAAAGACTCTTGATTACTTTGCTTACATATAGACAAACAATAACAAAACAGTAATGCAAACAGAAGAGTAAACAGAAAACAGACATGGGAACAAGACTGTTCATTAGTTTTACGCAAACAACAGTTCTTGTGCGCTCTGTGGTGATATTGTTGTTGTCGATCGAAACGATTCTGCTGGTCGCTGCTGCTGCTGTGTGAATCTTCGTTCGTTGTGTGGTAGCGGTGCATTGCGTAGCAAAAACAAAAAAAATCAGTCAGTTGACTTCAATCGATGCAAATCGTTTGGTGGTGGTCGTCGGTGAAGTGCGCGAATTAAATCGAGTGTTAATATTGTTTGAAATTAAGAAAATACATGATTTGTGATGTGTTGATGAATAGTTCATGTGAGTATTATTAATTTGAATATTATTAAATTTCCTTTTCTTTTAAAATTATAGTGTTATATGTGTTTTTTTTTTTTTTTGGTTTTGTTTTGTTTTATCATTTTTTTTTGTGTGATGCGTCCCTCGGTGGTGTGCATGAGAGTATTTCGTTTCTCTGTAGTTGATTGTGCGTTATAATTGTGTGTGTGTCGTGTGGTGTGTCCCTTTTTTTTTTTTTTTTTTTTTTTTTTTTTTTTTTGTGGATGCGCCAATGGATGTCGTAATCTTCTAAAGATGCGGTAGCCCGTGCTACCAACATGCACGATTCGCAAACCCGAATAATCGATGCCAGGAGTGCGCCTACGTACTAATCGACACCCCTACGTCCTTCAACCACTCTCCCCGCGGGACTGCCGTTAGGTATTACTTCGCGGGGTTGGTTAGCAATTTATGCTCTGCTCACTGAATTTGCCATTTCTTCTCGCCTTAGTTTTTCTAATCTTCGCAATTCGTTTTGTACATTAATTACTAGTGTGCAAACTTCCATCCAGTTATCGTCCGAGTTCACCATCTCATTTATAATTATTGACGGACTGGGCAGATTATTTCTCCATTGTTGAAAGCGTTCGCAATAGAATACAGCGTGCTCGGTATCTTCTTCATGGTCTGTACATTCTGGACAAAGAGGTGAGCTATCGTGTCCAAATCGATATAGATATTTCCGATAGCCGCCGTGCCCGGACAGGAACTGCGTCAGGTGGTAGTTGCAGCTGCCGTGAGCTCGGTTTGTCCACACTTCGATGATTGGGATCAACTTATAGGTCCATCTGCCTTTCGTAGTATTGTCCCATCTAGCTTGCCACATAGCTATTGAAGCTGACCTCTCTTCATTCCTTATTGTTTTTATGTCACTAGCGCCTTGCTGACTTAAAACTCTTCTTGTGTAGATTCGTTGCATCTCGTCCGCAAGGATGTCAATAGGGATCATTCCGGCTATAACGAAAGCTGCCTCATCCGAGATAGTTCGGAAACCGCTAATCGTTCTTAATGCGCAAAGTCTATACGACGATGTTAGTTTCCTCTTGGTCTCTTTTACTGCTAGTGCTCCTGCCCAAACTGGTGCAGCATACAGCAGTACTGAACTGACCACTCTAGAAAGGATAATTCTTCTTGCATATCCTGGACCTCCTGTGTTCGGCAACATCCGGGAGAGTGCTGCCTGGAGTAATGACGCCTTTCTGCTTACGTAGTCCACGTGTGTTTTAAACTTTAGCCTATTGTCAAGCATAACTCCGAGATATTTAATTGATTCCTTTGATCTTATAGACTGGCCTCCAACACGAATGGTTATGTGTTCTACCGCCTTCCGGCTAGAAATAAGAACTGCTTCGGTTTTATGGTCGGCTAGTTCTAGGCCTGCTGATTCTAACCACTTTTTAATACGTACGATGGCTTCGTTGGTAGCTGCTTCTATTTCCTGTATTTGTTTTGCTACGGTAACAACAGCGATATCATCCGCGAAACCGATGAGCTGTACTCCTTGGGGCAGTGATAGTCGAAGAACACCGTCGTACATTATGTTCCATAAGAGGGGACCTAGAACTGATCCTTGTGGAACCCCCGCAGAGATATTATAGTACTTCACTCCCTCCCCTGTTTCGTACCTCAGCCTCCTGTTGGTGAAATAGTTTGTCACTATTTTTCGCAGGTAGTACGGTGTATCCATCTTTGCTAGTGATCTCCTAATGAATATCCAATTAGCTGAATTAAAAGCGTTTTTTATATCCAGCGTTACTACTGCGCAGTACTCTTTGGTCCCGAATCTCCATCTCTCTCCTTCTATCGCCTTAGCAGCTATATCTACTACCAATTTTATGGCGTTTACGGTAGATCGTGACTTCCTGAATCCGAACTGGTAGTCCGACAATGCTCCTTTTTCCTCTGCCACGGTGAGTATTCTATTGTATATTATACGCTCAAGGATCTTTCCCATTGTGTCTAGTAGACATATTGGACGGTATGAAGAAGGTTCTCCTGGCGGCTTGTTCCCTTTTGGTAGCAATACTAAGTGTTGCAGCTTCCATGGATCAGGGAAAACACCTTCCTCTAGGCACTTTTGCATCGTTTTTACAAAAAGCGCCGGGCGTTTCTGGACAGCAAATTTCAGTGCTTTGTTTGGAATGCCATCGGGTCCAGGGGCTTTCTTATCGCCTATTTTCTTGCACACTTGGAAGAGCTCTTCTTGTGTAATCATTGGTATATTCTCCGTTGTATTCGATCTGATTGTATTACATACAGTCGACGGTCTCTGTGGGAACAAGTGCTCAACAATTGCTTTCAACATTATTGGGCATGTTATCTGGGGGGATCTATTGCCCTTCAACTTTTTCATAACCATCCTGTATGCTGTTCCCCAGGGGTTGATATCAGCTTCATCACACATGCGTTTAAAGCATTTTGTCTTGCTTTCTTTGATGGCCCTTTTTAGCGCGTACCTCGCGGTTCTGAAGCCCTCCAAGAGTTGTTGGAAGTTGGGTCTCCCCCTGGATCGTTGAACTTTGCGTCGCGCTTTTAGACACGTTGCTCTGAGTGTTTTTATCTCCTCATTCCACCAGTAGCTCGGTGGGCCCCTTTTGCTCCCTACTCTTCTGGGCATTGACGCGTCGCACGCTGTGGTGATGGTGCGGATTAGTTGGAGCGACATGGTCTCAGCGGTTCCGTTGTTACAATGGTTGCCGGTGCTCACCACCTCCTCAAACATATCCTCGTCGAAGAGGGTGTCCTTCCATTTTGGTCCCACTAGCATACGGTGTACCTTTATCCTTTCAGCAGTTTCAAATACTATTGCTTGGTGGTCGCTTTGCGTATATTCCTCGCTGACACGCCATTTCATATTCCGCAGGAGGGAGATACTAGCAAAGGTTATATCTATTATCGAGCCTTTTCCTGCTTTCCGATATGTAAATGCCCGACCTTTATTTGCTATGCCTACGTTAAGGGGTGCAAATGTTTCCAAAAGCATACGTCCTCTAGCATTGGTAAGTCTGCTCCCCCAATCTGTTGCCCACGCGTTAAAGTCACCGGCAATAATGACTGGAGTCCTCTCGGAAGCATCAATGACCAGGTTGTCTAGCATCGACTGGTACTCGTTCGACGTCCAGCTGGGTCGAGCGTAACAGCTGTAAAAATGTATTCCATTAATTTTAGCTCGTACGAAGCCCTCAGCTTGGTCGTCTGTATCTTGGAATGCGTGTCTTCCACAAATCCATATCGCAGCTCGGTTTGTCTTGTCGCTGATCCATACGTTGCTATCGAGACTTTTGTACGGCTCGCTGATCAAGATGATGTCGGCTCCTTCGTCTTTCACTGACTGTGCCAGGAGGTCCTGGGCTGCTTCACAGTGATTTAAATTTATCTGCATAACCTTCATGATCTCTTGCTGGTGATGGCTCTCCTAAAGAATGGACAGTTCCTACTGCCGGCTATGTGCATCGCTTCTTCTGGGTGGTCTTTTTTACAGAGCATGCATGATGGTTGCATCTCACAATTCTTCGCGATGTGCCCATCCGTTCCACACCTTCTACATAGCTTGGATCTATCTTCTCCGCTTTTGCAGTGTTTGGCTATGTGTCCAAACTCTAGGCACTTAAAGCATTTTGTAAGCAGCGTCCGTTCGCGGATGCGGCAGATCACCCAGCCGATTTTAATTTTTCCTGCGTCTAAAAGCTTTTTCGCGTTCTGCGCTGATAGACTTACTGTCGCCGTTTGGGTGCCATCGTAAGTTGCACGCATTGACAGTATATCTGCCAGTGAAACTTCTTCGATGCCAAATTGGGTTTTAATTGCCTCGCATATATCGTTTTTTGTAGTAACTTCATCTACGTGTTTAAACTCTATAGTAGTGCGATGCGTGAGAGTCCTTACGTTCGCCTGCTCTCCTACGACCGCACTGATAGTGTTTTTGTATTCGGCTACCTTTCCGCCTGTCTCTTTAAGCTGAAGTAAAAGATCACCTTTCTGGGTTCTCCTTATCCTGGATACCGCTTTACCGAACTCTTCCAGATGGGGGTTTGCCTTTACGTTGCGTAGTATATCCGCATAGGATAGTGACCCCTTTGCCTCAATAATGATGGCGTCTGGTTTAGTTCTCTTAGCCTCTTGTTTCGTCCTGGCGGAACTTTTTCCTGTGGCCTTCGACCTGTCCTCTCCTTTGTTTTTTTGTTTCCTCCTCTTTGTTGTAGTGGTGTTTTTGTCTCCAATCGAAGGAGTCTCTTCGCCAGTTACCTTCGACTTGGCTTTGTCTTCTCCTGGGATGTGATTTCTGTTGGAGGCGACTCTGTTTAGTTTCGCCTTCGTTGCAGGGTTTACGACTCCAGTCGCTCCATTCATCTCATATATTTTGGGTGCCGGAGGGTGCTTCTGCCTACGTTTTGGATCTGGTGCTTCATTGTCTAGGGGTTGCCTGCGTTTAGGCTCCAAACTACATTTCAATAAAGGGGAGGTCTGCGAGGAGTTGTTCTTCCTAATAACCTCCTTCGCTTTTCCGTCCTTCATTTGTATGGCCGAAAGTTCGTACAGCGCTTTAATACTTTCGATGGCATCCCTCATCGGCTGATGAATCGAACGCCTTTTGCCATCTTCTAGCATATCTACCAATTTTCTAATTTGCTCTCCAAGGCTATGGAAGGCGCATTGCTGAGGACCTAGGCTAGGCGTCATTGTGCTAGCTAGGGGTGAATCACGCTGTTGTCCATTGCGTGGGGGTGGATGGTCTACAGGTGATCTCAGCATCCTCGAGCTATTTTGAAATGGGTTTTCCATTTCTCCTTCTACTTCTCCTCCTACGTTGTTTTTATTGTTGTTTGTAGTCATTGCAAATTGATCCCCACTCAGAGTCGTTGTCGATGTCCGGATGTGTAGTTACCTTAGGATCCCATGGTTATCTTTGCAAGCAGTGAGGCCATGCAGGGGTTGACACAAGCCCTTATGGGGTGTTGCGCCAGAGCCGGATCGGATTTAACAAGGAATTTATATCATCTTGACCTACACCACCAACTTAATGGCGACGACACATCGAGCGTTCTCTGAGGCCTGCCAAGGTTTTAACGGGACGGGGGCGCATGCAGCATTAGCCTGAAAGCCATTTCGGCAGAATTTCACTCCTGCTTACTCAGGTAACAGAATACTACAAGCGTCAGCCCTCAAAGCTATCATTCCAATACGTTTTCCAGTATTCCATAATTAAGACCTTACTGGGCTCAGTCTTAATGCCAAAAAAGGGTACCGATTTATAAAATAAACGGTATTTAAACGGTTATTTAAAAGGCACGACTATTCCGCCGAGGGCAGATAAGTCACGCCGCTGTTTCTGTATTTATGTGTCCCACGTTGTGGCGGGTACATTTGGATCTCGCCATTTACATTATTCTGTATCCCCCGTAGCCACCTTTTTGAGGTGGGGAGCACTTTATTAAAGACGGTGCTTATACGTCTTGTCACAGAAAGTTCATAGGGTTTCCTATGGCCTTTTAAGCCACGCCCTCCTCTTCTGCCGCTCTTGGTCGGGGACTGCTTATTGGGTATTCGCAGCTAACCTACATATCTGCAGGCCATCCACAATCCGCCACCTGTGACCCCACAGTAGCCTGAGCTCGGCCCTCCCATCCGCGATGCACCGGTCCATCTGCCAAACTCCGAAACATAGTCAAGACTACTTAGTCAAGACTACTTCACGGAGCCTATAGCATGATGTGGTGGTATCTCACCGGACGACAGGGGGATGGGACCCTGTCTACCACCTGTGTCCCTCGTTGGTGTGCAGTGTGCATTTTGTTTTCTGTGTCGTTTGTTTGTAGAGAAACAAAATGGAAGTGGACTGTATTCTTTGGACGTGTGGTGCTTGTGTTGGGTTTGGATATTGTGTGGTGCATGAGAGCGCGACCGTTTTCCGTGTTGGTTTGAGGGATTTTCATTTTATTTATTTTTCTGAGTTAAGTTGTGTTGTGTTGTAATCGGTATGAAGACAGTAGGGTGCATGAGTTTTCATACAGATTTTATTTAGTGTTTACAATTATGAATGATGTTATTATTATTAAATTTATGTGTTGTATGGTGCTGTTGGAGGACGCAGGTATATATATATTTGGTTTTTCATTATTATTATTAGTTGTTTTATTTTATGTCTAGTGTTGTTTGTTCTTTTGTATTGTTGCACGGAAGAGGGCATAGTTTTGTTATTGGTCTGCGGAATTCTCCTTGCTGCGTTTTGACCTTGACCACTCGTATCAGTTTGTCTGCTCCAGGGTAGGTTTCAATTACGCGGCCTAAACTCCATTTAGCAGGGGGAAGCCGTTCGTCACGGATGAGTACCAAATCGCCCTCCTTTAGCTGCGGTTGTGGTTTTAGCCATTTTGGACGATGTTGGAGACGACTCAGGTACTCAGTTTGCCACTGCCTCCAGAATGTCTGCAAATGGGCTTGAATAGCTTTCCATCGGTCAGATAAATTCTGCTTTCCTATAGTTAGGTCCGTTTCGGGAACTGTAAATAAACTTTCTCCAATTAAAAAATGTGCCGGTGTTAACGCTTGAAAGTCCGAAGGATCTTCTGTCAGGGGACAGAGGGGTCTCGAATTAAGACAGTGTCCCATTACCCAAAATCCGTTTCAAGTGGAATTTGACGCTCTTTACCCCTGCTTCCCATAATCCTCCAAAGTGGGGAGAAGCAGGGGGAATGAAGTTCCACTTTGTTCCTTCGGTTGCCAAGACGTTGGCTATTTCGTTGTAGTCTGTTGTTCCGTTTTTCAAGAGTCGACGTAGTTCAGAGTCGGCTCCTATAAAGTTTGTGCCACAGTCACTATATATTTGTGCGCAGACGCCACGCCGCGCTGCGAATCTGCGGAAAGCAGCCAAAAAAGCCTGAGTTGTTAGGTCGGTGACAGCTTCGAGGTGAATTGCTTTGGTGGCCAAGCAAATAAAAATGGCCAAGTACGCTTTGTGGCACTTAGCTCCACGACCTTTCCAAGCCCTAATGTTGATGGGGCCTGCATAGTCAACTCCAGTATGGGTGAAGGGTCTTGACATTGTGACTCGAGGTGCAGGTAATTCTCCCATCAACTGTTGAGACTTCCGGGCCTGGAATCTGTAGCAAGTGACGCAGCTGTGGATGTGCTTTTTTACAGCTCTTTTAAGCCTGAATATCCAAAATTTGTTTCTCAGGTGTGCCATCATCAATTGTATCCCTCCGTGCAGTGTTTTCAGATGGGCCTCACGTATAATTAACTCTGTTAACGGGTTACTGGGGTCCAAGATAACAGGGTGTTGTTGATTATAGCCAATGTTTGCTTGGCTGAGTCTTCCGCCGACTCGGATTATACCGTGGCCGTCTCTAAATGGATTTAAAGATCCCATCCCTCTTATTTTTTCGATGCCATTTGGAAACATCTGCCTTTGTGCTATCCGAATCAGTGATGTTGTGGCTTCGTCGAGTTCCGTTGGTGTAAAAGGTACACAACTGCCCTTTTGTGTATTTCGAGTGCGATTGCGAAATTTATATTGGTGTTGACGAAAGATGTGGATAAATTTCTGGCAATACGCAACAATCCTTACCAACTTTTGGAGAGCTGAAGCCTTGCTGATCAGTTGCAGAATTGAGTTGTCTTCTGCATCCACTCGGAGACAACGCGTACGCTTCTGCCCTTCTTCGGTTGTCAGATTCTTTGGCTGAGTCGGCATCTGGAAATCCCACGATGTTTGCAGAAATGACGGTCCATTCCACCATAAACGTTCCTTTATGAGCGCCGAGGGCAGTACTCCCCGGGAGGCTAAATCTGCTGGATTCTGCTCTGTTGGAATGTGTTTCCAAATGGCCGAACTCGTAAGCCTCTGAATCTCTCCAACTCGATTCCCGACAAAGGTTTCCAAACGTGTTGACGGCGATCTTATCCAACAAAGTGTGATTGTTGAGTCGGTCCATGCATGAACTCTTGCTCCAGTTAGATTAAAAATCCTTGTGACATGGCTGAGAAGCCTCGCTAGGATGACTGCTCCGCACAGTTCCAGTCGAGGAATGCTCACTGGCTTAAGTGGAGCGACGCGAGTTTTGGATAGCAAGAGACTCATGTGGACAGAACCATCTTCACCCAGTAATCGCATATAGACGGCTGCGCCGAAAGCCTTCTCCGATGCGTCTGAAAAGCCGTGAATTTCTACGTTTGTGTAGTTTTGTGTCAATTGCACCCATCGAGGCAACCGAATCATATTGATTGCTTCCAAGTCTTGGAAGTATAGATTCCAGCTTTTTTCCAGCTCTTCGTCAATAGGCTCGTCCCACGTCATCTTCTTTGCCCAAAGTAATTGTAGAAAGCACTTTGCTTTTATGACGCACGGTGAAATCCAGCCCATTGGATCAAAGAGCCTGGCTATGGTGGACAAAATTGATCTTTTGGTTGCTTTTGGATGACTTGGTGGAGAATACTTGTACCGGAAGCTATCTGTATTAGGATGCCAGTGAATCCCTAGCATTTTGAGCTGTCCCGAACCTTCTGAAGGGAATGAAAATGCCGCCTCCCGTTCATTTAAAGGAACCTCCTTTAAAAGGCCCACAGTGTTGGACGCCCACTTGCGTAGGTTCAAACCAGCTGATCCCAGTGTTGCTTTCACTTCCCTTATCTTCATTTCAGCTTCTTTGATGGTGTCCGCTCCAGAAATGAGATCATCCACATACATCTCCTCTCGGATCATCGTCGCTGCTCGTGGAAATTGAGGACGTACCTCTTCTGCCAGAAAGTTTAAGGTGCGGATAGCCAAATATGGAGCAGAAGCTGTGCCGAAAGTGACTGTTCGCAGTCGGTAGATTTTGACAGGCTCAGATGGATCCTTTCGCCACAAAATCAACTGGTAAAATGAATCCTTACCGGTCACCCAAATTTGACGGTACATTTTCTCGATGTCGGCTGTGAAAGTGTACTTATACAGTCTCCATCTAAGAACAATGTCGATGATGTTGTTTTGCAGCGCTGGTCCAGTCATAAGCCTGTCGTTAAGTGACGTTCCATCCGATGTTTTGTAGGACGCATCGAAAACTACCCTCAACTTTGTCGATGAACTGCTCTCCTTTATAACTGCGTGATGTGGCAGAAAATAGTGTGGTATGTTTTCCAACATTTGCTCGTTGACTTCGCTCATATGACCCATCCGTAAGTACTCTTCAATGCAGTTAACGTAGTCCTTTTGTAAATTTTTGTTTTTTATTAGACGTCCTTCCAGCTGCTTGAATCGTTGAAGAGCTCCTTCTTTAGATCGCCCGAGTATTGGATAAACACCTCCTTTGAAAGGGAGGGCAACTTCAAACCTGCCATCTGCTGCGCGCTTGATATTGTTCAAGAAATGTGTCTCGCATGCGACGTTTTCTGGAGTTTCGGGTGTTTGAAACGGTGCTTCTTCCATTTCCCAGAATTTGCGCATATCAGTATCAAGGTTGCATATTTGATGAAAGCTTTTGACAGGCTGTGACGTGATTGGAACACGTCCGAAGAGAATCCATCCGAATTTGGTGTTTTGTGCTACAGGCAAATTTACATTATTTGGCCTCACCAACTCTGGCAAGAGAATGTCAGCCAACACGTCACCGCCTAGCAACAAATCAACCTTGGCTGGCTTAAAAAATGATGGGTCGGCTAAGCTCAAGCCGTCGAGATGTTTCCAATCAGCAACTGGAACTGTTCGGGCCGGAATATGCCCAGACAGCGACTTATAGACGAGAGCCTGTGCGTTGACTACAAACGTTGAATAATGGGACCCAATTGTAATATCAACGATTTTATTACATGTGCCGCTGTTGACCATACCTAGCCCGGACACCTCGACAAAGGTTGATTTGTGTCTCAAACGTAGTAGTTGAATTGCTGACTCAGTAATAAAAGATGCCTCAGAACCAGAATCCAATAATGCACGAAGTGAAACAACTTCCCCAGACGAACCGCTAACCTTGACAATAGCTGTGGCCAACATCACTTGGGTGTTCGTGTGTGGCACAGAATGGTATGTGTGGACGGATTTGCTGCAACACGGCTGATCTTCAATCGGGAGTTGAACATTCGATGCATCTCGTTGATTTGGAGGATGTCGTTCAGTATTTGGTGGCTTGAAACTCGGAGCATTGGGATTAATGGCAGAGGTAAGACAATTTGCATTTTGTTGTTGAGAATTTTGGTTAAAATTTGATGTATTATAGGGGTGAGAGTGCGACATGTAATTGGTTTGTGGAGACGAATTGTGCAATAACGAATGATGGGGCTGCTGACAATAATAACATCTACGGGTACTTGGACAACTTTCAGACAAATGGCTATAAGCTAGACAGTTCCTACACAAACCTAGCTTAGAAATAGCTTGACAACGATCGTTAATACTCATTTTAAGAAAACGGTTACATTTGCGGATGGCATGTTGACCTCTGTCGCACAACTTACAGGTAAATTTGGATTTGGCTGCCTGTGCGTGAAAGGCTTTTCGTTGAGGGACCTTCTTTGATGGATCAAGAGTCGTTTTTTCCTGCTGGTAACAAACAGCCTCGAGAGTACGGAACCTCGATTCCAGAAATTGTTTAAACTCCGCAAGCGTCGGTAGCTCCTTTGTGTTTTCCTTTGATCCCAGTTTCTCCTCCCACAGCTGCTGCGTTTTCGGAGGTAATTTTTGTAGCAAAACGTAAATTATTATCACATCCCAATGTTGGACAGGCACTTTTAAATTACTTAGGCTGTGAACTATTTCAGTTGAGGTATCCAGCAGTTCCTTGATGGCTTCAGATCGTTCCTGAGTTACTGAAGGTTGGTTAAACAGGCACTTCAACTGTGTATTAACCAGAAAGCGTTGATGATCATACCGGTCTTCCAAAATAGCCCACGCCTTAACATAATTGCCGTTGGATATAGGTAAATGCGACAATATTTTCTCCGCTTCACCCGAAATACTTGTTTTCAGATAATGCATTTTTTGTATTTCAGACAACGACGAGTTATGGTGAACAAGGGAAACAAAAAGATCACGAAAACCCCTCCATGATTCGTAATTGCCAGAAAAAACAGGTACCGGAATATTTTTCAACTTAATGTCTGAGCTTTGAGTAGACAGAGTGACATTCGGACTTGTTTCTTTGACCTCAACCACCTTCACTTTGTCCATTGCGTCTAGCAGACTCGCACGGTAATCGAAATATAATTCACGAATTTTTTCATACGTCTCCTCTATTTGGACACATTTGTCCTCTTCACCATCAGACAGCGACCCTATGCACACCTCATAAATCTCTTCTGCTGATTCCATGGATTTTTCCAATAACGACATACGACCAGACAAATAATTTGCAGTACGAGCGTTGGAACCCTTTTTTCCAAAATTGGCGATGTCTTTCTCCAATTGAGTAAGTGCTCGTGCAAGTTTATTTTGTTTCATATTTATGTATGTATGGATTTTCAGATAAATACAAATAAAATGGTAAATGCACTTACTGCGAATTCCTGCAACTTCGGGTCTGGTGTTCAATCAACGATCGTCTCACGATGATGGCGGCACAAACAGCACACAAAAAGGACAGCAAAAATCAGCAAAATTCTCCAAAGGTTGAAGTAAATCTAATTTATACGATGCAGCACACAAATTGCACACAAAAGAACATACAAAATTTATATCCGCAAAAACTTGTTGCGATGTGTAGTGTCGGGGTTATATTTTTCTTAAAAATCCGGCTCGTGGACCAAAATGTTCGACTTTGAACTTAAGACAGTGATGATTAAAGATTAAAGACAAAAGAAACTTTCTGTAAATTTAAACGGAATAAAACAACTGCTTCCTTAAACGTTATAAACTGAATTCATTTATTACCACAAACTTGATGGCTTTATATATGACAAATTATTGTTTATATACAAGACAAGTGCTGTCACATATATGGAAGGTATTCTCGACATGGCCAGCTGTTGGTTGCTGTGACGTCATCGCGTTCGCTTTTGTGGAATCCAACAGAAGGTATGTCAATATGATTTTAGTCTCGTACCCAGTCACCATACCAGTCTGGTTGCCTAATATTTCGGCTACTGCGGCGAGGGTCTCCTATCTGATCTTGATAAGTGGTGGTGGTTGGGTTTTCTATATTAAATGTCCTATCTTCTACACCAGCCCCATTGATGCACTCCTGGAGATCATTTACCGATTCGGTATCATATAAAGTCACATTAGCTGACTTGTTTATTTCTTTATCTAGACTGCTCGGATAATTATTGCTTTTTCGCAGAATAGCATCTGAAGGGCTGGAATCGGGGTCAACATAATTATTAATGATTTTATTAGGCGACTGACTTATTTGCCTCCTATTTCGTCTAAATACTTGATTATTGATGTCTTTTATAATATATGATCTATCATTTACTTTCTTAACATTGAACCATAATTCCATTCATTTGGCTTTTTTTTGAAAATTATATTGTCATACTGTTTTAAGATGGACAAAGGCTTGGACATACGGTCAAAGTATTCTTGCTGTTTTGCTTTTTTAATTTCAATTTTTTCTTTGACCTCCCGCTCACTAACCATTGTTCTCTTTAGTTGACTTGCCGCAATTGGCATTTTTGTTTTCAACACTCGACCTAAGAACAACTGCGCTGGCGACAATGACATACTAGCAATTGGGGTTACATTGTACTCTGGTTCTCTGGTTCTCATCAATGCACTTCTTCAATATGCGTTTAGCTATGGACACAGCTTTTTCCGCCAAGCCATTACTTTGAGGGTATCTTGGACTAGAAAATTGTAACAAAATGTTAAATCGAGAAGCAAATTCGACCATCTGACGGCAGTTAAATGGACTATTGTCAGAACGAATTTCAGTTGGGAACCCGTATCGATTGAAAAGTTGAATCAGTGCTGCTAAAATGCAACTAACAGATTTATTTTCTAGCTTCTCGGTGCAGATCCAACCTGAATACGCGTCAATCACCGCCAGATAAATTTTACCACCAAACTCAAATATATCCATAGCAATTTTGTGCCAAGGATATTCAGGGCTTTCATGTTGCTTTAATGGTTCTTTTTGATTATTGTATCGGTACTTTTTACATATCAAACATCCGGCCACTATTTTCTCAATGTCATTCGACATTCCAGGCCAATAAAATAATTGTCGACACCTCATGGTTGTTTTCTCAATACCCATATGTGCCTCATGAACCTCCCTCAAGACGCTAGCGCGGAGCTTTTGCGGTATAACCAATTTATCTCAAAAGAATAGCAATCTTTCCTCAAACTTGAGTTCATTCTTTATCTAAAAAAATGGTTTGATACTCGATTCAAGCTTTTTAAACTCCGGCCACCCAGATTCTAAATACTCTATTACTTTTTTTAACGTCTCATCACGTTTAGTTGCGTTCTCATAGACAAAGCAGTTTCTCGGCGACATACAAACTTTTCTGCGGATAACATGTATGACATATCCCAGCTCCTCATTTTGAGGTTGTTCCGAATTCAAATACGCCCTTGAAAGGCAGTCTGCCACCAGAAGATGTTTGCCGGGAACATAAATAATTTCTACCCCCGGATACTTGAGAAGCATAAGAAACATTCGTTGTAGTCTTGCCGATACATCATCCAATTCACGCTTGACCAAAGTTTCCAGTGGTTTATGATCCGACTGAATAACTACCCCCCGACCGTAAATAAAATGATGAAATTTCTCACATGCAAATACAATCGCCAGCAATTCTTTCTCTATTTGCGCCCACTTCTGTTCACTTTTTGTAAGACTACGAGAGGCGAAAGCGATCGGTTGCTCATCTTGCATAAGTACGCAACCCAATCCATACTTCGACGCATCTGTTTGAATTGCTAGTGGCTTTGCTGGGTCATAAATTCTCAAAACTGGGCTTTTACAGATAATTTCGTTTAGCTCGTCAAACTCTTTCTGATGTTTATCAGACCAACACCATTCCACTTCAAGCGTTGTGAGATTCCTTAAGTTACACGTTTTCTGCGATAAATTTGAGATATAACTACTTCGCCAGAAACTTATACAATCCTAATACTCTAAGTACATCTGATTTGTTTTTCGGTACAGTCATTTTTTTAATAGCCTCGAGGTACTTTTCATCTGGTTCTACTTTCCCCTCTGAGATCCTATGACCCATAAACCGGACTTCACGCAACTTAGACTGTAGTTTACTTTCATTGAACTTAACGTTGTTCAAGCGAGACCTCTCCAACACCCTAGAGAGCAAGATCATGTTCGTTCTCGTCTTTCCCCGAGATGAATAAGTCATCAAAGTATATTTCAACGTTTGGTATTTCACCGAAGATCTGCACCATCTTACGCATAAACAGCTCGGGTGCACTATTTATTCCAAATGGGACACGGTTCCATCGAAAACGACCGAATGGTGTCATAAAAGTCATCAGATCTGAGCTGCTTTTATCGATTTCCAGCTGCCAAAATCCATTTTTCAGGTCCATTACCGTAAAAATCGACTTGTTGGCCAAACGACTGGTTATCGCTTCAGCTGTCGGAATCGAAAAATGCTCCCTCTTAATGCACTCATTAAGTGGTTTCGGATCCAAGCATAGCCTCAGCGTTCCATCCACCTTTTCCACGATCTGGAGATTATTAACCCAGTCAGTGGGATAATCCACAGGGCTAAGGACTCCGTCAGCTACCATTAAATCCAATTGGACTCTTAATTTGTCATGTAAACTATAAGGAATGCGCTTTTTGTAACCCACTTTGGGAATCGAATTTTCCTTCAGTTGTATGCGACATTTGCCTGGTATACACCCTAGGGCCTAGGCCGTCGAACACATCCCTGAAGTTTTAAACCATCTCATTCCGGGTAGAAGGCAATAGATAACAATTGCTTTGCGGCAAAACTTTTCTTTCCTTCACTGTCATATTCTTAATCGGTACAGAATTGTCAATAGAGATTTCATCAATCCTTTTTACCAAATTAAGTAATACACATTCTTCGCGACCCAGTATTGGTTGAAATGCATCATCAACCACCTCAAATTCAATATGAACTTTTTTTTTGACTTTTCATCAAAACATGGTAAAACAATTTTCCCGAAAGAAGTAATTTTATTATTTGTGTAAGCTAACAATTCAGAACGTGATTTTGATATAAATTTAAGCAAGTTCATTTGTTTAATTAATTTATGTGGTATACAACTCATGTCTGCCCCTGTGTCCATCGTAAAATTCACATATGTATTGTTAAATTTAAATCGCTTAAAGCAGCCACCCACCAGAGAATTTTTTCTAGATATACGAACATTATCTATTAATATGTATCTATCCCTACTAATCATATTGACAAAATTACCTTCTTCCCAGTAGTTGCGACTATATTGCAAACCGTCCATCTGTTTCACCTGCAGCTGTTGATTGGGCACATCTGCTTCTATTGATTGCGCTTGCGTTATGATGTTCACATTCGATTTGGTTTGCACACTCGATCTGCAGACGACTGAAAAATGTCCTGGTTTGTTGCACTTAAAGCACACCTTCCCATTCAGTAATGCTGGGCAGTATTTTTCATGTTGACCTTTTGGTTTTGATATTCAACCACAGCGACTACATTTATCATCATTTTTAAGGTTCCGTACCCAAAGGGAAAAAACGTAACCTTATTAGTTTCGCTCGGAAGTCTCTCCGTCTGTCTGTCTGTCTGTCTGTCTGTCCGAACCCACTAAGCCAATTTTGTTACCAGGTCTATCTGAAGAACCGATTGACATAGGAGGCTAAAATTTACACACAACATCCGGTATAACCTCTAGTTAAACGACAAATACCAATGGAAGGAATACATCGATTGGTTTTGGATTAATTAGTAATCTGGTGAAAAAAAATATTTTCATTCGCCCAAAAAACGGTTTATTTCTTGATTCACAAAAAAATACATAAATTCCTTTTTTGTAGATCATGTTCTTATCTATATATGTGCTGAATACTGTTTTGCCGAAAAGTTAATAGTTTACAAGATATTTTCAAAAAAGATAATTTTACCATGTAAAATACGTTGCTCTCATAAGTTTTAATCTCTACTACGCAGTTGTGCACAATTGACCCCATCAAAGACAGAAGACCACCAGGGTTCCCGCTTGCTAATTTCGTTGGGGAGTATAATACATTTTTTTGGGGAGTACAGAACAAAATAAAAGTAATATATATATTTAGTCAATAGTTTTTAATTGGGACAGGTCGCATACAGAATGGAAAATTGGCGTGGGTTGGGTACTAGGTAATAATTAGAAAATGAGATTCATGTGCGAGTAATTTTTGAGAGTTAAAATATTAAGTAATTAAATTAAACTAAATTGTGATGAATTCATGAAGAGGGGAAAGATTGAATGATATAGATTTCAAATAATATCTGATGTGTTGGACTTTAGCCAAATACGGAACCTTCGGTGCGCGAGTGACACTCGCACTTGGCCGGTTTTTTTTTTTTTTGTTTTGGATAGCTAATTCTTCCACGTATCAGGTCGATTTTTTGTTGTTCGGGAACTTCAAGTACCTACTTTGCGATTTGAATCGATGAGCTCAGCAGCTTTGCATTTTCTGATGACATCATCCAGGTTGTCATTACGATTTTCAAGGAGTTTCATCTGCAATTTCTTGTCCGCAAGACCCAAAATAATACGGTCTTTGATTTAACGATCACCATATGATGTACTGCAATTTTGACAAAAGAAGTCGCAGTATTTTGACTGCACCCGCAGTTCAGTTTCATATTCACCGAATGGTTGCTGGCTCTGTTGCGACATTGAGTTAAACTTGAATGCTTCCATTGTTAGGTTACGTTGCGGCATGCAGTATTCTTCAAATTTTTGCATGACTTGCTCCAGTGTTGGTCCCACTTGTTGAACGGCAACCACAACTCTAGCAGCTCCTTCTACTGCTTCATCCACCACAGCAGCATTTGCAGCAGCCGCCTCTGTTGGTGAGTCAAACACCATTGTATCGTGTATCTCAACGCCCTTTGGTCCAATGTGATGTAAAAATAAGGCAATTTTTATGTCATTTTTATGTCATTTGCCGCGAGGCTCGCAGGTAAATTAAAAATTCCTTTTTCCACATCGGCCATTGCCTTCCGGCTTCCTCGAAGTTAATCCTTGCTGGACCTTGCATCATTGAAAATGCGCTATCTGCCGCCATTTTTTTTTTAATTTGCGTGGTAATTTTATTTTTGATATAATTCTTTGGGGGAATCTGTATGTATTTTCTTTTATGATCAAACTTCACATCTGACACCATGTAAAAAGATTACTTTATTTATTGTTAAGTTCTTTAATCATATTATCAGCAAGTCACTAAGTTACTTTTGGAAGTCGCCATTGCTTGACTAACCATCTTATATATCGATGCTGCCAAGTTGCAATAGAACTATATAAATCATTATCCAGTGCTACCAATATATTACAAATATCCCCGATGTCATCCGACCCAAGCGATCTCGGAGCTAACACGCCAGCACATCTACTCATCGGGCCATCTCTCTAGGCGGTTCCTGAGCCAGAACAAAACGTGTTAAATATAAGTTACATACAGCGGTGGCGGCGAATAAATGGCGTCAAAACCCACTTCTGGAATAGGTGGTGAGCAGAATATATCCATGAACTGCAAGGTCGAGCAAAGTGGACGTTTTCGAGCCCAAACATCAAAATTGGGAGCCTAGTCATCGTGCACGAAGACAATGTACCTTCCCAGAAATCGCTCATGAGAAGAATCACCAACAGAGTCCATGGTGCAGATGGTCGAGTAAGACTTGCCGACGTAAAAACGGCGAAAGGAGAGTTCAGACGTCAAATACGTAAACTAGCAGCTCTTTCGTCTTGAAAGGAGTTCTTTCAAAGGGGGCGGAATGTTGGAGCAGAACATCATGATCATCTTCATCGTCATCCACATCGTCATCATCCCAATTTAGAATTTATGAAATTATACAAATTAATTTGTATATTTGAATCTGGCGCGATTATACCATTCGCCATATTTTTGTAGGTATTTTGATATTTCGCCGCATTATTTGAATTTTCAAATATGTATAACGTAATGTCTCTCAGGCGAACACAAAACCTGTTATTTTTATGTTGTATATAAACCCTCTATGAAATAAAGCTATTATAATTCGTTGTGAAACACCCTTCGGGAAAACTATTGTGTTTATATTCGCTCGCTTTCGCTTTTCTTTGTCGCAACCCCAAAATTGCACAAATTCGCTAGCTCGCATCCGTTTGACAAGTTGGTCAAACGTACTACAACCAGGACCTACCTAGCCCTTACTTAAAGGTTACCTAGAGGTCCCGATGTTGACTGTCGGAAAACCTTCGAACGTTCATAGACTGACGCATGAACAGCGCTAGCTGACCCGTGCTCGCCTTGCTTCGCCAGAGTTCCACTTCTCAAATTTAAAACAAAATAATTAGCGTTATACAAACCCACTCCTCGAATTTTTCTAATTAAACAAATAAATAGATAAGCCCCTGCCTTGCTTTGCACAAGTTCAAAATTCCGTCTTCATAAGTAATCTCAGATTATATTAATTTTGACAATACTTACGGAATAAGAACCACTGAGTAGAAAAAGGTACACATTCCACATATATGGGAAATTAAACTAAGAATGCCAAAATGTGTGTATTTCTATAGCGCACCGAATGAAGTAGGTATTGGGGCGGTTGAAACTGGGAATTCTGTGCTAGAGCGAGAGGGAAGATATTAGAGCGAGAGGTAAGATATGGCCTTGGAGTGAGTGTGGTTGCTTTGGCTGAAGTATGTTATCTACATTGTTGTGTGTTTGAGGTGCCGGCCGGCCGCCGCTGGTGGTTGATAGTTTTTGTTATTGTTATCAGTTTTATGTGTTTTGAGAGTGAATTGCTTTGAGATGAGGTAATTATTGGTGTTCGTGTTATGTTTTGATGTTGGAGTTATGGGGGGCGGTTGTTATGTTGTGAGTTGATCTTTGTATGGTTGGTGCCGCGACGGTTGTCGTAGTTGTGAGTTGTGCGGTAGGTATGTTATTGTTAGCAGTAGGTGGTGGTGTTGTTGTTGTTTGGGCAGTGGATGGGTTAGCAGGTGTCGTTGCCGTGGTCATGGGTGTTGGTTGGTAGCGTTATCGTGGCTGTTGATTTGGATGGTGGTTCGTAGCCATGGTCGTTGTGTATGTTAATTAGATGTGGTTTTGATATGGTTTATTTGATCGAAGGGAAATGGTCTTTTTATCATATTTAATGTATAAGTAGGAATATTAAGATGGGATTGTTATAATTGGTAATCTTATTCATTGTATAAAAGAAGATAAGTAAATGAGGAGAGGTCATACATTAATAGTAATGTTGTATGAGAATAGAACACAGGAAGTTCATGTGAAAATATCAGGCGATAATTCAGTTCATCGATCAAAGAGACATTTTAAGGAGCACTTAGTAAGGTTCAGATTGACAACGAAACCAATAAGAAGGGGTCTTCAGATATTATTGAATATACTTGCAAAAGCGAAATGTTTTGGTGCGAATCATAGAGAGAGAGAGAGAGAGAGAGAGAGAGAGAAGGTGATAATCTATGTAGTTGTGAAGTAGGATGGACGGAGATAAATTTCTCATACATACAATTTCATAGAACGACTTGTGAGCTTCATATGACTCCTGAAGATGGAAATAGTTGTTTAATTTTTCGCTTAAGAAATGGAGAATCAAAATCTTCTTTAGCTAATTTTAAAATAAAACTTCACAGATTTCAAAGAAGTTTTTTATAGACATTTTAAACAGCAGTTCGATGACAACAAGGAATTAGCTATTCGCTGCACATATGATAGCAATTATAAGCTACGATCTTTGGGTATTTCATGCTTCGAGTATCGAGAATATGAACAGGAAAGGATTTTAAGTAATGGTGAAATTGAGTTCTTTACAAATCAGGAATTGAGGCATGAGCCCAAAGTGGAACTAGTGAATCTCAAATCGATGAAACAAGCATATATAGAATGACCATTTCATAAAATTGTTATTAATTTTTAGTAAAATAAAAAAAAATAATACCATTAAATTAATTGTTTTTTATTAATCCATGAATTGTTAGTGGATGGGAAACCCAACCATTTGACATATTATACTTTTTCGCCTTTTGTTGCAAGAATCTTTTCCACGAGAAATATGTTGGGAAAATTCGTCTTTTGTAATTCGTGTGCATAGAAACTCCCTCTAATAGGCTGACCTTGAAAATCTTCAACTAGATATGTAATAGGGTTTGTTATCTGAACTTTTCTTATTTTGAATATTTCAGTTGTCCAATTTGGTGTGTATCCTTTTTCGAAAGCATGTTTAAACTTGCTTATTCGAACGCTATTGCCAACTTCGTATTTTCCCTTCTCAGCAATTTTTATTCGTTTATAAACTCTTGATAGTAATTCTTTGGCATTGTTTTTATTTATATCAACGGGACGTCTTTTTATTGTTCTATGTATCGAGTGATTATATGCATGCACCAAATCCTTATAAATGGGTAGCCATTTGTAGTTCCCATTGAAACTGAATTCTTTCCACATTTTCTCCTTAAGGGTGCGGTTAAAGCGTTCAACAATTGATGCTTTTAATGTACCTACTGTACGTTGAGTAGTGGTTAATTTTGTAGTTATTCATCAAATTTTGGAAGACCTTGTTGAAGAATTCTTTACCATCGTCGGTTTGCAAATTTTTAGGTGCTCGATTTGAATTGGTAAAAATTGTTCTCATAGCTTGTGTTGTAGCTGATGCAGTCTTATGTTTCAAAGGAACGACCCAAGCATACCTACTTTGAAAAAGTATCAATTACGGTTAGTAAATAGTTGAACCCCTCATTCTCATCACTGTATGGTATCATTTCAACCAAGTCTTTTACTTCTTCTTCTTTTACTCATTATAAAAACGAATGAATAGAAACAAGGAGAGTTTGTATTTTATTAGATATTTTATTTGACCAATCGTCGATAAAGTAACATCAATTTCTTAATTCTAATCAATCGGCTTTCAACCATATAGCATGCGCAAGTATCTGGTCCTTCTTGACAGAGATTTGCAGACCAGGGGCAGTTTATAAAATGACACCCATGAACAGAGGTGGTGGAAGATACGTTTTCAAAGTTCCTCAGAAAACAAATGCAATCAATAAATTCATTGAAATGTTCCTCGAGAAGAGTGTGTTGGTTTGTTTTTAGAAACTTTAAAACCTCATCGAAGATCGTAGACGTATTTACTTAAGACATGATTTCAAGTCGATTTCCGAATGCGTACTAAATTGGTGAAAAGCTAGATGTTGGTGTTGCCCTGCTAATAGGTTCACCGCTATTTCTATACTTCTCG
This sequence comes from Cheilosia vernalis, assembly GCA_949126925.1. NCBI lineage: Eukaryota > Metazoa > Arthropoda > Insecta > Diptera > Syrphidae > Cheilosia > Cheilosia vernalis. The sequence goes on from OX421358.1 coordinate 58,851,525, forward strand.
AAAATATCCAACATATACTTTCTAATCCTATCGAGTAGTTCAAGAGTTTTTAAATTTTGTTCATCAGTGTATGATCGCAAAGCCGTATCCATTTTTTTCCAGTTTATCTTCGATGATTTGTAGCTTCAGTGCCTCATCATATATACTTCCCAGTAAAAAATTATTGTAAAGGATAGAGGAAGAAATGATGATGGTGAACGTTGTGCAGAAAACGTATTTCCTATATAAAATTATGAAGCCGCCCTGTATGAAGTGCTCTGTTCGGAACTAATCTGTGCGTAGCTATTTCTATCATAGCTTATTTTATTAAATATTTTATTTGGCCAATCGTTGATAAAGCAACATCAAATTCTTATTTTGCTAATAATATCAGCTTTGTTGTCAAACTGTGTTTAATATATGATATTGGATTCACGCAGCTCTTCCGCAACTGAGTTTATTTCATTCTGATGATTATTATTGCCAGCAGTTTGCGATGCAACTAAAAGTCTAAGTCTATCAACAAGTTCATTAGGATCATCCCAATGTACATAATCGATGGGGTTCTCAGAATATACCATATCATATGATTTACCAATTTTTTGGTGTGATTCTTCTTCTTCATACATATCTTTAATTAAAGGTTTAATAATTGTCATATACTTTCGGCCACGATTGCCCTTTACTTGGGGATTAGTGTCATAGTTCTTCATATATGCTCTAGATTTTTGTAGTATTTGACGATATTGTTTTAAATCATATTTACTTTAGACTTTCTAGGATTTTTCCTAAATACTAGTTCATATAGCCCACTTGTTGCAGGAAATATTTCATCATCAATTACAAAATCTTTTTGAGCATTAATTTGGAATTCTTTCTCTATTTGCGCCCACTTCTGTTCACTTTTTGTAAGACTACGAGAGGCGAAAGCGATCGGTTGCTCATCTTGCATAAGTACGCAACCCAATCCATACTTCGACGCATCTGTTTGAATTGCTAGTGGCTTTGCTGGGTCATAAATTCTCAAAACTGGGCTTTTACAGATAATTTCGTTTAGCTCGTCAAACTCTTTCTGATGTTTATCAGACCAACACCATTCCACTTCAAGCGTTGTGAGATTCCTTAAGTTACACGTTTTCTGCGATAAATTTGAGATATAACTACTTCGCCAGAAACTTATACAATCCTAATACTCTAAGTACATCTGATTTGTTTTTCGGTACAGTCATTTTTTTAATAGCCTCGAGGTACTTTTCATCTGGTTCTACTTTCCCCTCTGAGATCCTATGACCCATAAACCGGACTTCACGCAACTTAGACTGTAGTTTACTTTCATTGAACTTAACGTTGTTCAAGCGAGACCTCTCCAACACCCTAGAGAGCAAGATCATGTTCGTTCTCGTCTTTCCCCGAGATGAATAAGTCATCAAAGTATATTTCAACGTTTGGTATTTCACCGAAGATCTGCACCATCTTACGCATAAACAGCTCGGGTGCACTATTTATTCCAAATGGGACACGGTTCCATCGAAAACGACCGAATGGTGTCATAAAAGTCATCAGATCTGAGCTGCTTTTATCGATTTCCAGCTGCCAAAATCCATTTTTCAGGTCCATTACCGTAAAAATCGACTTGTTGGCCAAACGACTGGTTATCGCTTCAGCTGTCGGAATCGAAAAATGCTCCCTCTTAATGCACTCATTAAGTGGTTTCGGATCCAAGCATAGCCTCAGCGTTCCATCCACCTTTTCCACGATCTGGAGATTATTAACCCAGTCAGTGGGATAATCCACAGGGCTAAGGACTCCGTCAGCTACCATTAAATCCAATTGGACTCTTAATTTGTCATGTAAACTATAAGGAATGCGCTTTTTGTAACCCACTTTGGGAATCGAATTTTCCTTCAGTTGTATGCGACATTTGCCTGGTATACACCCTAGGGCCTAGGCCGTCGAACACATCCCTGAAGTTTTAAACCATCTCATTCCGGGTAGAAGGCAATAGATAACAATTGCTTTGCGGCAAAACTTTTCTTTCCTTCACTGTCATATTCTTAATCGGTACAGAATTGTCAATAGAGATTTCATCAATCCTTTTTACCAAATTAAGTAATACACATTCTTCGCGACCCAGTATTGGTTGAAATGCATCATCAACCACCTCAAATTCAATATGAACTTTTTTTTTGACTTTTCATCAAAACATGGTAAAACAATTTTCCCGAAAGAAGTAATTTTATTATTTGTGTAAGCTAACAATTCAGAACGTGATTTTGATATAAATTTAAGCAAGTTCATTTGTTTAATTAATTTATGTGGTATACAACTCATGTCTGCCCCTGTGTCCATCGTAAAATTCACATATGTATTGTTAAATTTAAATCGCTTAAAGCAGCCACCCACCAGAGAATTTTTTCTAGATATACGAACATTATCTATTAATATGTATCTATCCCTACTAATCATATTGACAAAATTACCTTCTTCCCAGTAGTTGCGACTATATTGCAAACCGTCCATCTGTTTCACCTGCAGCTGTTGATTGGGCACATCTGCTTCTATTGATTGCGCTTGCGTTATGATGTTCACATTCGATTTGGTTTGCACACTCGATCTGCAGACGACTGAAAAATGTCCTGGTTTGTTGCACTTAAAGCACACCTTCCCATTCAGTAATGCTGGGCAGTATTTTTCATGTTGACCTTTTGGTTTTGATATTCAACCACAGCGACTACATTTATCATCATTTTTAAGGTTCCGTACCCAAAGGGAAAAAACGTAACCTTATTAGTTTCGCTCGGAAGTCTCTCCGTCTGTCTGTCTGTCTGTCTGTCTGTCCGAACCCACTAAGCCAATTTTGTTACCAGGTCTATCTGAAGAACCGATTGACATAGGAGGCTAAAATTTACACACAACATCCGGTATAACCTCTAGTTAAACGACAAATACCAATGGAAGGAATACATCGATTGGTTTTGGATTAATTAGTAATCTGGTGAAAAAAAATATTTTCATTCGCCCAAAAAACGGTTTATTTCTTGATTCACAAAAAAATACATAAATTCCTTTTTTGTAGATCATGTTCTTATCTATATATGTGCTGAATACTGTTTTGCCGAAAAGTTAATAGTTTACAAGATATTTTCAAAAAAGATAATTTTACCATGTAAAATACGTTGCTCTCATAAGTTTTAATCTCTACTACGCAGTTGTGCACAATTGACCCCATCAAAGACAGAAGACCACCAGGGTTCCCGCTTGCTAATTTCGTTGGGGAGTATAATACATTTTTTTGGGGAGTACAGAACAAAATAAAAGTAATATATATATTTAGTCAATAGTTTTTAATTGGGACAGGTCGCATACAGAATGGAAAATTGGCGTGGGTTGGGTACTAGGTAATAATTAGAAAATGAGATTCATGTGCGAGTAATTTTTGAGAGTTAAAATATTAAGTAATTAAATTAAACTAAATTGTGATGAATTCATGAAGAGGGGAAAGATTGAATGATATAGATTTCAAATAATATCTGATGTGTTGGACTTTAGCCAAATACGGAACCTTCGGTGCGCGAGTGACACTCGCACTTGGCCGGTTTTTTTTTTTTTTGTTTTGGATAGCTAATTCTTCCACGTATCAGGTCGATTTTTTGTTGTTCGGGAACTTCAAGTACCTACTTTGCGATTTGAATCGATGAGCTCAGCAGCTTTGCATTTTCTGATGACATCATCCAGGTTGTCATTACGATTTTCAAGGAGTTTCATCTGCAATTTCTTGTCCGCAAGACCCAAAATAATACGGTCTTTGATTTAACGATCACCATATGATGTACTGCAATTTTGACAAAAGAAGTCGCAGTATTTTGACTGCACCCGCAGTTCAGTTTCATATTCACCGAATGGTTGCTGGCTCTGTTGCGACATTGAGTTAAACTTGAATGCTTCCATTGTTAGGTTACGTTGCGGCATGCAGTATTCTTCAAATTTTTGCATGACTTGCTCCAGTGTTGGTCCCACTTGTTGAACGGCAACCACAACTCTAGCAGCTCCTTCTACTGCTTCATCCACCACAGCAGCATTTGCAGCAGCCGCCTCTGTTGGTGAGTCAAACACCATTGTATCGTGTATCTCAACGCCCTTTGGTCCAATGTGATGTAAAAATAAGGCAATTTTTATGTCATTTTTATGTCATTTGCCGCGAGGCTCGCAGGTAAATTAAAAATTCCTTTTTCCACATCGGCCATTGCCTTCCGGCTTCCTCGAAGTTAATCCTTGCTGGACCTTGCATCATTGAAAATGCGCTATCTGCCGCCATTTTTTTTTTAATTTGCGTGGTAATTTTATTTTTGATATAATTCTTTGGGGGAATCTGTATGTATTTTCTTTTATGATCAAACTTCACATCTGACACCATGTAAAAAGATTACTTTATTTATTGTTAAGTTCTTTAATCATATTATCAGCAAGTCACTAAGTTACTTTTGGAAGTCGCCATTGCTTGACTAACCATCTTATATATCGATGCTGCCAAGTTGCAATAGAACTATATAAATCATTATCCAGTGCTACCAATATATTACAAATATCCCCGATGTCATCCGACCCAAGCGATCTCGGAGCTAACACGCCAGCACATCTACTCATCGGGCCATCTCTCTAGGCGGTTCCTGAGCCAGAACAAAACGTGTTAAATATAAGTTACATACAGCGGTGGCGGCGAATAAATGGCGTCAAAACCCACTTCTGGAATAGGTGGTGAGCAGAATATATCCATGAACTGCAAGGTCGAGCAAAGTGGACGTTTTCGAGCCCAAACATCAAAATTGGGAGCCTAGTCATCGTGCACGAAGACAATGTACCTTCCCAGAAATCGCTCATGAGAAGAATCACCAACAGAGTCCATGGTGCAGATGGTCGAGTAAGACTTGCCGACGTAAAAACGGCGAAAGGAGAGTTCAGACGTCAAATACGTAAACTAGCAGCTCTTTCGTCTTGAAAGGAGTTCTTTCAAAGGGGGCGGAATGTTGGAGCAGAACATCATCATCATCTTCATCGTCATCCACATCGTCATCATCCCAATTTAGAATTTATGAAATTATACAAATTAATTTGTATATTTGAATCTGGCGCGATTATACCATTCGCCATATTTTTGTAGGTATTTTGATATTTCGCCGCATTATTTGAATTTTCAAATATGTATAACGTAATGTCTCTCAGGCGAACACAAAACCTGTTATTTTTATGTTGTATATAAACCCTCTATGAAATAAAGCTATTATAATTCGTTGTGAAACACCCTTCGGGAAAACTATTGTGTTTATATTCGCTCGCTTTCGCTTTTCTTTGTCGCAACCCCAAAATTGCACAAATTCGCTAGCTCGCATCCGTTTGACAAGTTGGTCAAACGTACTACAACCAGGACCTACCTAGCCCTTACTTAAAGGTTACCTAGAGGTCCCGATGTTGACTGTCGGAAAACCTTCGAACGTTCATAGACTGACGCATGAACAGCGCTAGCTGACCCGTGCTCGCCTTGCTTCGCCAGAGTTCCACTTCTCAAATTTAAAACAAAATAATTAGCGTTATACAAACCCACTCCTCGAATTTTTCTAATTAAACAAATAAATAGATAAGCCCCTGCCTTGCTTTGCACAAGTTCAAAATTCCGTCTTCATAAGTAATCTCAGATTATATTAATTTTGACAATACTTACGGAATAAGAACCACTGAGTAGAAAAAGGTACACATTCCACATATATGGGAAATTAAACTAAGAATGCCAAAATGTGTGTATTTCTATAGCGCACCGAATGAAGTAGGTATTGGGGCGGTTGAAACTGGGAATTCTGTGCTAGAGCGAGAGGGAAGATATTAGAGCGAGAGGTAAGATATGGCCTTGGAGTGAGTGTGGTTGCTTTGGCTGAAGTATGTTATCTACATTGTTGTGTGTTTGAGGTGCCGGCCGGCCGCCGCTGGTGGTTGATAGTTTTTGTTATTGTTATCAGTTTTATGTGTTTTGAGAGTGAATTGCTTTGAGATGAGGTAATTATTGGTGTTCGTGTTATGTTTTGATGTTGGAGTTATGGGGGGCGGTTGTTATGTTGTGAGTTGATCTTTGTATGGTTGGTGCCGCGACGGTTGTCGTAGTTGTGAGTTGTGCGGTAGGTATGTTATTGTTAGCAGTAGGTGGTGGTGTTGTTGTTGTTTGGGCAGTGGATGGGTTAGCAGGTGTCGTTGCCGTGGTCATGGGTGTTGGTTGGTAGCGTTATCGTGGCTGTTGATTTGGATGGTGGTTCGTAGCCATGGTCGTTGTGTATGTTAATTAGATGTGGTTTTGATATGGTTTATTTGATCGAAGGGAAATGGTCTTTTTATCATATTTAATGTATAAGTAGGAATATTAAGATGGGATTGTTATAATTGGTAATCTTATTCATTGTATAAAAGAAGATAAGTAAATGAGGAGAGGTCATACATTAATAGTAATGTTGTATGAGAATAGAACACAGGAAGTTCATGTGAAAATATCAGGCGATAATTCAGTTCATCGATCAAAGAGACATTTTAAGGAGCACTTAGTAAGGTTCAGATTGACAACGAAACCAATAAGAAGGGGTCTTCAGATATTATTGAATATACTTGCAAAAGCGAAATGTTTTGGTGCGAATCATAGAGAGAGAGAGAGAGAGAGAGAGAGAGAGAAGGTGATAATCTATGTAGTTGTGAAGTAGGATGGACGGAGATAAATTTCTCATACATACAATTTCATAGAACGACTTGTGAGCTTCATATGACTCCTGAAGATGGAAATAGTTGTTTAATTTTTCGCTTAAGAAATGGAGAATCAAAATCTTCTTTAGCTAATTTTAAAATAAAACTTCACAGATTTCAAAGAAGTTTTTTATAGACATTTTAAACAGCAGTTCGATGACAACAAGGAATTAGCTATTCGCTGCACATATGATAGCAATTATAAGCTACGATCTTTGGGTATTTCATGCTTCGAGTATCGAGAATATGAACAGGAAAGGATTTTAAGTAATGGTGAAATTGAGTTCTTTACAAATCAGGAATTGAGGCATGAGCCCAAAGTGGAACTAGTGAATCTCAAATCGATGAAACAAGCATATATAGAATGACCATTTCATAAAATTGTTATTAATTTTTAGTAAAATAAAAAAAAATAATACCATTAAATTAATTGTTTTTTATTAATCCATGAATTGTTAGTGGATGGGAAACCCAACCATTTGACATATTATACTTTTTCGCCTTTTGTTGCAAGAATCTTTTCCACGAGAAATATGTTGGGAAAATTCGTCTTTTGTAATTCGTGTGCATAGAAACTCCCTCTAATAGGCTGACCTTGAAAATCTTCAACTAGATATGTAATAGGGTTTGTTATCTGAACTTTTCTTATTTTGAATATTTCAGTTGTCCAATTTGGTGTGTATCCTTTTTCGAAAGCATGTTTAAACTTGCTTATTCGAACGCTATTGCCAACTTCGTATTTTCCCTTCTCAGCAATTTTTATTCGTTTATAAACTCTTGATAGGAATTCTTTGGCATTGTTTTTATTTATATCAACGGGACGTCTTTTTATTGTTCTATGTATCGAGTGATTATATGCATGCACCAAATCCTTATAAATGGGTAGCCATTTGTAGTTCCCATTGAAACTGAATTCTTTCCACATTTTCTCCTTAAGGGTGCGGTTAAAGCGTTCAACAATTGATGCTTTTAATGTACCTACTGTACGTTGAGTAGTGGTTAATTTTGTAGTTATTCATCAAATTTTGGAAGACCTTGTTGAAGAATTCTTTACCATCGTCGGTTTGCAAATTTTTAGGTGCTCGATTTGAATTGGTAAAAATTGTTCTCATAGCTTGTGTTGTAGCTGATGCAGTCTTATGTTTCAAAGGAACGACCCAAGCATACCTACTTTGAAAAAGTATCAATTACGGTTAGTAAATAGTTGAACCCCTCATTCTCATCACTGTATGGTATCATTTCAACCAAGTCTTTTACTTCTTCTTCTTTTACTCATTATAAAAACGAATGAATAGAAACAAGGAGAGTTTGTATTTTATTAGATATTTTATTTGACCAATCGTCGATAAAGTAACATCAATTTCTTAATTCTAATCAATCGGCTTTCAACCATATAGCATGCGCAAGTATCTGGTCCTTCTTGACAGAGATTTGCAGACCAGGGGCAGTTTATAAAATGACACCCATGAACAGAGGTGGTGGAAGATACGTTTTCAAAGTTCCTCAGAAAACAAATGCAATCAATAAATTCATTGAAATGTTCCTCGAGAAGAGTGTGTTGGTTTGTTTTTAGAAACTTTAAAACCTCATCGAAGATCGTAGACGTATTTACTTAAGACATGATTTCAAGTCGATTTCCGAATGCGTACTAAATTGGTGAAAAGCTAGATGTTGGTGTTGCCCTGCTAATAGGTTCACCGCTATTTCTATACTTCTCGAAAATATCCAACATATACTTTCTAATCCTATCGAGTAGTTCAAGAGTTTTTAAATTTTGTTCATCAGTGTATGATCGCAAAGCCGTATCCATTTTTTTCCAGTTTATCTTCGATGATTTGTAGCTTCAGTGCCTCATCATATATACTTCCCAGTAAAAAATTATTGTAAAGGATAGAGGAAGAAATGATGATGGTGAACGTTGTGCAGAAAACGTATTTCCTATATAAAATTATGAAGCCGCCCTGTATGAAGTGCTCTGTTCGGAACTAATCTGTGCGTAGCTATTTCTATCATAGCTTATTTTATTAAATATTTTATTTGGCCAATCGTTGATAAAGCAACATCAAATTCTTATTTTGCTAATAATATCAGCTTTGTTGTCAAACTGTGTTTAATATATGATATTGGATTCACGCAGCTCTTCCGCAACTGAGTTTATTTCATTCTGATGATTATTATTGCCAGCAGTTTGCGATGCAACTAAAAGTCTAAGTCTATCAACAAGTTCATTAGGATCATCCCAATGTACATAATCGATGGGGTTCTCAGAATATACCATATCATATGATTTACCAATTTTTTGGTGTGATTCTTCTTCTTCATACATATCTTTAATTAAAGGTTTAATAATTGTCATATACTTTCGGCCACGATTGCCCTTTACTTGGGGATTAGTGTCATAGTTCTTCATATATGCTCTAGATTTTTGTAGTATTTGACGATATTGTTTTAAATCATATTTACTTTAGACTTTCTAGGATTTTTCCTAAATACTAGTTCATATAGCCCACTTGTTGCAGGAAATATTTCATCATCAATTACAAAATCTTTTTGAGCATTAATTTGGAATTTTGATCTTCCCATCTTCGTAGAGTTTGTTCCCGCATCGAAATATGGACCATAGGCTTTATCACGATTCAAATCTGATGGCGATGGGAGGTTGACTGGTGTGCTTTGATTATAAACTTGTGAATTAGTGGGTGTTCTAAATGAATCATCTTCCTCTGCTTCTGGTTCTTCTTCTTCTGTTTCTTCGTCTTCTTCTTCTTCTTCTTCTTCTTGTTCTTCTTCTCTTCTTCTTATTCTTCTTCTTCTTCTTCAGCCAGACTTGAGTAGGGTAATGGTGACTCCTTTTCTATATCTGATTTAAACTCTAACTTTCTTCGTTTCAATGGTTTCATTATGTTTTCAATACTTTGAGTTTTGTTTGTTTTGTTTGTTTTGGCATTTTTCACAATCTCCTTTAAAGGTTCAACTATTGGTTTAAAAATATTTTCAAATTCGGTTTCCTTTGCAATTCTTCCAGTTTTGAGGGACATATATTTTCTCTTCAGGGATTTTTTAGTTTTTATGAGGTCTTTGAGTAAACTTTCATCGATATTCATTATTGCATATGAAACAGGTTTCATACAGGGCAGTTTTATTTCATACAGGGCTGTTTACAGGGCTGTTTCGGGCTGTTTCGGGCTGTTTACAGAGCTGTTACAGGGCTGTTTCAGGCTGTTTCGGGCTGTTACAGGGCTGTTCCGGGGCTGTTTACAGAGCTGTTACAGGGCTGTTTCGGGCTGTTTCGGGCTGTTTACAGGGTTGTTTCATACAGGGAGTTTTTTTAATTTGTATCGTATTGATTGTAGATATTGTTTATTTGCTTTGGTAAGTCGTCTTGTTGTTGTTCTGTCGGACACTAATGGTGAGGTATTGATAGTCTTGTTATATGTTTCACCACTTTTATAGTTCAATGAACTGTTGTAGATAATCATTACTGAGGTTTTAGATGTAATCGTACAGTAATAGTTTCACCTCGAAAGTTTATGAGATTTATGTCTTGATCCAATAGTTTTAAGGTTATGGAACTTATCCTCTTCACGTTCATGGGTAAATAGATAACATTTTGCGGAACCTCTATTATTTTATAGCCGAACCGAGGTACATCTAGTCAGACAGCTGTCAGACTTAAGATGCCTCGTATATCCATGATGTGCTAGCTAAATAGTACAAAAAAGAAGCGAACCAAACAACCCAGAAATCAGCGAAAAACAAAAAACCATCTGAAAGATCAAAAATAAAAACAGCAATCAATTTTTTTTTTTAATTTATTTCAATCAACCCCTTTAGAATGGGGCTGATCTCCTCGATTTCAAAATTATCTGCCTTGGCTCTGTTATATAGAGCTAGCAAGATATGTATCGCCGCTTTCAGGTGCTGCGATCTTCTGGAGCGTCGCATCTCCTCTACGAGCTCCTCAACTTCTCGTACCAATGCTGGGAACTCCCAGCAGACCTTGGTGAACGAATTAATATAGGCCAAAATTAGCTCTAAAACGAATTCCATCGTTCTTTTACAAATAAAGTATTTGAAATGATGATATGTTTGGATTTCATTACACTTTTATACAAGAAAATCTTGGGCGAAATTGTACCTGGGAAAATGGTGTTAATACTCTTGCATGTACAGCGTAAGGCAAATGACATCCAAGATGTCATTTATGGATAAGGGATAGTAGCTATGACCGTTGGATCCACTTGAACTTATACTATCGGTTTTTGACTAGTGGTGTCAAAACAATTGCTACATTTTTTAGCAGTTTTGCCATATGTCGGCGTGCCGCTGTGTAATCGGAGATGGGTTACGTTGTGCTATCGGGCTGTATTAAACCGCCCTGTATGAAATAAAACTGCCCTGTTATTAAACACATCTGAAAGACGTCCCGTTGATATAAATAAAAACAATGCCAAAGAATTACTATCAAGAGTTTATAAACGAATAAAAATTGCTGAGAAGGGAAAATACGAAGTTGGCAATAGCGTTCGAATAAGCAAGTTTAAACATGCTTTCGAAAAAGGATACACACCAAATTGGACAACTGAAATATTCAAAATAAGAAAAGTTCAGATAACAAACCCTATTACATATCTAGTTGAAGATTTTCAAGGTCAGCCTATTAGATGCACACGAATTACAAAAGACGAATTTTCCCAACATATTTCTCGTGGAAAAGATTCTTGCAACAAAAGGCGAAAAAGTATATGTCAAATGGTTGGGTTTCCCATCCACTAACAATTCATGGATTAATAAAAAACAATTAATTTAATGGTTTTATTTTTTTTTTTTTTTTATTTTACTAAAAATTAATAACAATTTTATGAAATGGTCATTCTATATGCTTGTTTCATCGATTTGAGATTCATTAGTTCCACGTTGGGCTCATGTCTCAATTCCTGAATCGATTTGAGATTCATTAGTTCCACGTTGGGCTCATGCCTCAATTCCTGATTTGTAAAGAACTCGATTTCACCATTACTTAAAATCCTTTCCTGTTCATATTCTCGATACTCGAAGCATGAAATACCCAAAGACCGTAGCTTATAATTGCTATCATATGTGCAGCGAATAGCTAATTCCTTGTTGTCATCGAACTGCAGTTTAAAATGTCTATAAAAAACTTCTTTGAAATCTGTGAAGTTTTATTTTAAAATTAGCTAAAGAAGATTTTGATTCTCCATTTCTTAAGTGAAAAATTAAACAACTATTTCCATCTTCAGGAGTCATATAAAGCTCACAAGTCGTTCTATGAAATTGTATGTATGAGAAATTTATCTCCGTCCATCCTACTTCACAACTACATAGATTATCACCTTCTCTCTCTCTCTCTATGATTCGCACCAAAACATTTCGCTTTTGCAAGTATTTTCAATAATATCTGAAGACCCCTTCTTATTGGTTTCGTTGTCAATCTGAACCTTACTAAGTGCTCCTTAAAATGTCTCTTTGATCGATGAACTGAACTATCGCCTGATTTTAACCGCACCCAAGGAGAAAATGTGGAAAGAATTCAGTTTCAATGGGAACTACAAATGGCTACCCATTTATAAGGATTTGGTGCATGCATATAATCAGTCGATACATAGAACAATAAAAAGACGTCCCGTTGATATAAATAAAAACAATGCCAAAGAATTACTATCAAGAGTTTATAAACGAATAAAAATTGCTGAGAAGGGAAAATACGAAGCTGGCAATAGCGTTCGAATAAGCAAGTTTAAACATGCTTTCGAAAAAGGATACACACCAAATTGGACAACTGAAATATTCAAAATAAGAAAAGTTCAGATAACAAACCCTATTACATATCTAGTTGAAGATTTTCAAGGTCACCCTATTAGAGGGAGTTTCTATGCACACGAATTACAAAAGACGAATTTTCCCAACATATTTCTCGTGGAAAAGATTCTTGCAACAAAAGGCGAAAAAGTATAATATGTCAAATGGTTGGGTTTCCCATCCACTAACAATTCATGGATTAATAAAAAACAATTAATTTAATGGTATTATTTTTTTTTATTTTACTAAAAATTAATAACAATTTTATGAAATGGTCATTCTATATATGCTTGTTTCATCGATTTGAGATTCACTAGTTCCACTTTGGGCTCATGCCTCAATTCCTGATTTGTAAAGAACTCAATTTCACCATTACTTAAAATCCTTTCCTGTTCATATTCTCGATACTCGAAGCATGAAATACCCAAAGATCGTAGCTTATAATTGCTATGATATGTGCAGCGAATAGCTAATTCCTTGTTGTCATCGAACTGCAGTTTAAAATGTCTATAAAAAACTTCTTTGAAATCTGTGAAGTTTTATTTTAAAATTAGCTAAAGAAGATTTTGATTCTCCATTTCTTAAGTGAAAAATTAAACAACTATTTCCATCTTCAGGAGTCATATAAAGCTCACAAGTCGTTCTATGAAATTGTATGTATGAGAAATTTATCTCCGTCCATCCTACTTCCCAACTACATAGATTATCACCTTCTCTCTCTCTCTCTCTATGATTCGCACCAAAACATTTCGCATTTGCAAGTATATTCAATAATATCTGAAGACCCCTTCTTATTGGTTTCGTTGTCAATCTGAACCTTACTAAGTGCTCCTTAAAATGTCTCTTTGATCGATGAACTGAACTATCGCCTGATTTTAACCGCACAAAAGGAGCAAATATGGAAAGAATTCAGTTTCAATGGGAACTACAAATGGCTACCCATTTATAAGGATTTGGTGCATGCATATAATCACTCGATACATAGAACAATAAAAAGACGTCCCGTTGATATAAATAAAAACAATGCCAAAGAATTACTATCAAGAGTTTATAAACGAATAAAAATTGCTGAGAAGGGAAAATACGAAGTTGGCAATAGCGTTCGAATAAGCAAGTTTAAACATGCTTTCGAAAAAGGATACACACCAAATTGGACAACTGAAATATTCAAAATAAGAAAAGTTCAGATAACAAACCCTATTACATATCTAGTTGAAGATTTTCAAGGTCAGCCTTTTAGAGGGAGTTTCTATGCACACGAATTACAAAAGACGAATTTTCCCAACATATTTCTCGCGGAAAAGATTCTTGCAACAAAAGGCGAAAAAGTATAACATGTCAAATGGTTGGGTTTCCCATCCACTAACAATTCATGGATTAATAAAAAACAATTAATTTAATGGTATTATTTTTTTTTATTTTACTAAAAATTAATAACAATTTTATGAAATGGTCATTCTATATATGCTTGTTTCATCGATTTGAGATTCACTAGTTCCACTTTGGGCTCATGCCTCAATTCCTGATTTGTAAAGAACTCAATTTCACCATTACTTAAAATCCTTTCCTGTTCATATTCTCGATACTCGAAGCATGAAATACCCAAAGATCGTAGCTTATAATTGCTATGATATGTGCAGCGAATAGCTAATTCCTTGTTGTCATCGAACTGCAGTTTAAAATGTCTATAAAAAACTTCTTTGAAATCTGTGAAGTTTTATTTTAAAATTAGCTAAAGAAGATTTTGATTCTCCATTTCTTAAGTGAAAAATTAAACAACTATTTCCATCTTCAGGAGTCATATAAAGCTCACAAGTCGTTCTATGAAATTGTATGTATGAGAAATTTATCTCCGTCCATCCTACTTCCCAACTACATAGATTATCACCTTCTCTCTCTCTCTCTATGATTCGCACCAAAACATTTCGCTTTTGCAAGTATATTCAATAATATCTGAAGACCCCTTCTTATTGGTTTCGTTGTCAATCTGAACCTTACTAAGTGCTCCTTAAAATGTCTCTTTGATCGATGAACTGAACTATCGCCTGATTTTAACCGCACAAAAGGAGCAAATGTGGAAAGAATTCAGTTTCAATGGGAACTACAAATGGCTACCCATTTATAAGGATTTGGTGCATGCATATAATCACTCGATACATAGAACAATAAAAAGACGTCCCGTTGATATAAATAAAAACAATGCCAAAGAATTACTATCAAGAGTTTATAAACGAATAAAAATTGCTGAGAAGGAAAAATACGAAGTTGGCAATAGCGTTCGAATAAGCAAGTTTAAACATGCTTTCGAAAAAGGATACACACCAAATTGGACAACTGAAATATTCAAAATAAGAAAAGTTCAGATAACAAACCCTTACATATCTAGTTGAAGATTTTCAAGGTCAGCCTTTTAGAGGGAGTTTCTATGCACACGAATTACAAAAGACGAATTTTCCCAACATATTTCTCGTGGAAAAGATTCTTGCAACAAAAGGCGAAAAAGTATAACATGTCAAATGGTTGGGTTTCCCATCCACTAACAATTCATGGATTAATAAAAAACAATTAATTTAATGGTATTATTTTTTTTTATTTTACTAAAAATTAATAACAATTTTATGAAATGGTCATTCTATATATGCTTGTTTCATCGATTTGAGATTCACTAGTTCCACTTTGGGCTCATGCCTCAATTCCTGATTTGTAAAGAACTCAATTTCACCATTACTTAAAATCCTTTCCTGTTCATATTCTCGATACTCGAAGCATGAAATACCCAAAGATCGTAGCTTATAATTGCTATCATATGTGCAGCGAATAGCTAATTCCTTGTTGTCATCGAACTGAAGACCCCTTCTTATTGGTTTCGTTGTCAATCTGAACCTTACTAAGTGCTCCTTAAAATGTCTCTTTGATCGATGAACTGAACTATCGCCTGATATTTTCACATGAACTTCCAGTGTTCTATTCTCATACAACATTACTTAATGTATGACCTCTCCTCATTTACTTATCTTCTTTTATACAATGAATAAGATTACCAATTATAACAATCCCATCTTAATATTCCTACTTATACATTAAATATGATATAAAGACCATTTCCCTTCGATCAAATAAACCATATCAAAACCACATCTAATTAACATACACAGCGACCATGGCTACGAACCACCATCCAAATCAACAGCCACGATAACGCTACCAACCAACACCCATGACCACGGCAACGACACCTGCTAACCCATCCACTGCCACAAACAACAACAACACCACCACCACCTACTGCTAACAATAACATACCGCACAACTCACAACTACGACAACCGTCGCGGCACCAACCATACAAAGATCAACTCACAACATAACAACCGCCCCCCCCCCCATAACTCCAACATCAAAACATAACACGAACACCAATAATTACCTCATCTCAAAGCAATTCACTCTCAAAACACATAAAACTGATAACAATAACAAAAACTATCAACCACCAAGTCAAGCAATACAAATACCTTGGAGTCATAATCTCTAGTAATTTGAGTATGGAACCACATTTGGCTGAAAAACTTCTGCAATCTAAAAGTGCAATTAGTTCAACGTGGAGAAACTGTTTCCAAAACCGAAGTGTACCTCACAGTGTGAAATACCAAGTTTTCGAAGCAGTCTCAAAATCAATCCTTTTTTACGGAGCACAGGCGTGGGGTCATAGGTGGTATGATGCAGTAGAAAAGCTACAGCGATTCTATCTACGAAGGGCGTTTAGATTGCCTACAGCCGCACCTAACTACATGCTCATGATTGAAACAGGACTTGCTCCTTTGTTCTTACAAACACTCAAACTAAACATGGACTATATCCTCAACACATTTAGGTTGGGAGATGAAAGATTACCACGGATCGTTACCAAGTATGCTGTAACTACGAGGAGTCTGTGGTATAAGGAGATGCTAAGTCTAGCGGAAAGTTATGAGTACGACTTGGAATTAGACTGGAATTCAAGGGAAAGTTGGAAAGGTAGACTATACGATTTTTTGGCGCATTTAGATTCATGTTTTCGACAAAAATTTATCGACCAAGCGAGTGCGTCAACACATAGGGAGATCTATAAGGCACTACATTTTAACCTTGGGTCGCTGAACTACTTTAAAGACTCGAATAAAATAGGACACATCTCTACAATTTTCCGCGCAAGAGGAGAGTTATTGCCACTAAACTTCGTGCCACATAGAGAAGACCTTCCGATTTTATGCTCATTGTGTAATATGTCGCAGAGGGAAAATATCATCCACTTTATCGGGATTTGTCCCATTTTCCGCGATATCAGAAGGTCCTGCTTTGGGAAAGTTACCCTGTCAACCGAAGAAGTCCAGGAACAACTAAACGGGTCCAACTGGAAATCTCTTACATTATATTGTGAAACAACTTTAGCTTACCGGAAAAGAATTATGGAGGAAGATTTTTAAATTAAATGTAAAAAATTATGTTGATAGTCTTTGGCAGACGGCTTTTAGCCATGTCATTTTTAAGATAGATTTAATATTTCTCTCTTTTTTTTTTTATTGTAACTAAAATGAAATGAATTAAATCTATGAATAAATCTAAAAAAAAATCTATCAACCACCAGCGGCGGCCGGCCGGCACCTCAAACACACAACAATGTAGATAACATACTTCAGCCAAAGCAACCACACTCACTCCAAGGCCATATCTTACCTCTCGCTCTAGCACAGAATTCCCAGTCTCAACCGCCCCAATACCTACTGAATGAGTCAAAAAAAGAAAATTTTCCAATAGAAGTAGGCGCAAAAAATGATTCGAAAAAATTTCGTTTAGTGGATAAAAGAAAACATTCCACGAATATTTTCCTTTTTCTAATCAACTTTTGAAATAATCCGTTAGAATTTGAAATTTGAATTGAAAAATGTCTGTTATTTCGTAACTTTATGGGGAAGTCCCGCATAGGACTGTTGGTTTTATGGAGGTTTGCAATTTTCTGCCTCTTATTCAACGATTGTTAGCCAACGCAAGTGGTCACATCTTTGTTTGAATAAACTTTATTACAGATTTTTGGTTCGTAATTGTCTAAAAGCTTTATTTTTATTAAGTGGTTTTTAGTCAATGCAAGTTTTGACGTTATCGCTGGAGTTTTATATCTAAAGCAATATATTAATTTTGCAAACAGGTATTTTATTTGTACGTGGTTCTCTTTTAAGTATGTAAGTACTATCCTTTATATTTATATAGGCGAAAAATGTCAGAATCTGATCAAGATTTTGTTGAGCCTAGAAGGAAGCGCGGACGGGTCAGTAAGAAACCGAATACAAAGGAAACGGAGAAATTGGCCCGACAGAGGGGCGTGGAGTTCTTGACCCATAAGGGTAAGTTGGTTGCAAACCAACGACCATACCACGCTGGAAAGATCACCGAAATCAAACAGAGTTGGGTGCGGTTAGTACTTAGATGGGGAACCACTTTGAGAACACCGCGGGTCGTTGGCGTTACACCAGGCTGAAGATGATTGCATTGTGCCGCATGCGTTGGACTACTTGCTTTGAGGGTCAGGTGGAGACACTGGACAATCAGGCGGTGATCAAGACGCAAGCAAAACATTACAACATCATTGGCGCTGGGATTGGCTGGCAGAAGAATGAAAGATCTTGGGACATCATTGGGTGGAGGAGACCCAGTCGATGAAACAGATTTTTCAACTGATGCTAGCGGTAACACTAGGCTGAAGATGATTGCATTGTGCCGCATGCGTTGGACTACTTGCTTTGAGGGTCAGGTGGAGACACTGGACAATCAGGCGGTGATCAGACGCATGAAAAACATTACAACATCATTGGCACTGGGATTGGCTGGCAGAAGAATGAAAATCTTGGGACATTCACTGGGTGGAGACCCAGTCGATGAAACAGAATTTTCACAGATGCTTAGCAGTAACACTAGGAATCGAACCCAGGAAAGAACTCTGGAGAAATCCAGATAGTCTAGCTGGGTAAGATTTACAGTGGCAGAGAGACGAAAAGAGACCCGTCAATGGTGGTCTGATTCGAATATCTCTCGAAATATATATATATATATATATAAGTTGGTTGCAGCAAAAGCAACAGGACCAGACTGTGAATGCAAAAAAAAATGCATGAGTTTCTTTACAAGTGAAGAAAAACGTAATATTATTGAAACGGTGTACAGTGGACGTCCAAAAAACGAAAAGGATACGTATTTAATGGGACTTATAGAAAGGTATAATGTGGCCAGGCATCGCCCATCGTCACAATCTTCTCGACAAAATGCTTCGTCTTATGAATACTTTGCTCACAAAGGCTCTGACAGAGTAAAAGTGTGTCGTAATGCCTTCATTAGCTTGCATGCCCTTTCTTCAAAAGCCGTTCACCGTCTAAGTAACCTTCTTGAGAGCTGTAAATCCCCTTTCGATATGAGAGGTAGGCATGGTAATCGTGCAAATGTCCTCTCAGAAACCATCATTTTAAAGATTATGGACCATATTGAATCTTTTCCAAGGAAAGTGTCTCACTACAAATCACTTCCAATAACATACTTAGCTTCTGATCTAACTGTTAAAAAAATGCATGAACTTTTTATCAAAGTTAATCCAGATCTAAGCGGAGTTGTAAAGTATGAATATTTTTTAAAAAATTTCAAGGAAAACTACGATTTCAAGTTTGGAAGACCGCAAGTCGATGTCTGTTCGACATGTGAAGACTTAAACGTCAAGATAAAATCTTCATCCCTTAATGATGTTGCAAAAAGAGTTGCTGTAGCTGAGCTAATCGTTCATAAAATACGGGCAAACAAATTTTATAGCAAGATACAGGAAGTAACTGAAATCTGCAAAGCTAGAAGTGACGTAATGGCCATTGTTTTTGATTATATGCAGAATCTTCCGCTACCGTTTATGCCTGTTCAAGAAATGTTTTACTTGCGAAAACTTTGGTTGTTTGTTTTCAATGTACATAATATAGCAAACGAGACATCCGTTTTCTACACATACACAGAAGGGGTAGCTAAGAAAGGTCCTAACGAGGTATGCAGTTGTGTACTGGACTTTATTAATAGAATACCCGAAGAAGTGAAGGAACTGTATATTTTTAGTGACGCATGTGGTGGACAAAACCGCAACCATACTTTGACCAGACTCCTGATGACACTAACTATGAATGGACGATTCAAAATAATACAACAGTACTATCCGATTCGAGGGCATAGTTTCTTGCCCTGTGACAGAAACTTTTCGGTAATTAAGCGAGCTGTTCGAAGGCTAGATTGGATCTATTCGCCAGAGCAATACGAAGAGATTATTCGAACTGCAAAGAAGCGTACCCCTACATATGAAGTGAAGTCATTACAAAATGACGAAGTTCTAAACTTCAAAGACTGGTGGCCCAATTTTTTCAAAAAAACGGCCAGGGACATGGCCAAAAAAGATCAGAGTTTTACAATAACCAAGTATAGGCACTTAGTTTACAACTCTGAACTTAAAGGGATTGTAAAGACATCCATATACATAGATGGCCTTATCCAATAAGCTTTCAGGCTCAAAAAGGTGAATACAGCGCTGCTTCCTGTCGTAAAAGCATACCAAGGAAAAGTTGCGATCAACGCCAAGAAATTGATGGACATATCAAAGGTCACACCCTATATCCCCGAAGAATATAGGTCATTTTACGATGAAATTCTACAATGGCCAACTTCTAATAACGCAGATAGCGATGACAATGATGAATAAATTTTATTTTTCTATATTTTTATAATAAAGTTACTGATACAAAGTATTTGCTTCCGATTTTTATTTAAAATAGTAGAAAAAGGAAAACATTGCAGCCTCTTTAACCACCATTATTAGGCTTATCACTTGGAATTTTTTTTTTAAACTTTGGGATGATACTTCTTGCTACTTGCAGGCGCAGTAGCTTAGTGGTTAGTGTGTTGGACTACTAAGCGAGGGGCTCAGGTTCGAATCCCACGAAAACCCAAATTCCAACTTAGGGTTTTTTTCCGCTGCGCCGCCTCTCGCGAACGTCTGACAAACATCCGAGAGTATAACTGTCATGAAAGAGCTTCTCAATTAGCCGTTTGGAATCGGCATAAAATTGTAGATCCCTTCCATTCGTTCCAAAAAATGAAAACTCACACAAAACGAATGGTTGTGAGATGCTAGGCCTAGGGTCCCTACGACCTGTAGCGCCAACTATTTATTTTATTTATTATGATGATACTTCTTACTACTAGCACTAGATGTGTTTCTTATGAAGTTTTGGAATATAACTTTTAGTTTCTACGATAAACAGTTTTTTTTTTGATTTCCCAAAAACTGTGATTTCTGGAATGTGTACCTTTTTCTACTCAGTGGTTCATATTGTAATAGTCAAATAAATTCTAATTCTAACGTAATCAAATCGGTAAAAATAATAATATTTATAAAATAGATAGCGGTTATGCCATAAAGCGATCCGATCTTTAATTTCAAAACGAATGAAATGTTTAATATAGTTGTTTTCCCATTTAAAAAGGTTCAGCAATACTCGTAATTGAAAAAAAAATACCAAGCAACCATAAAAAAATCAATAGGTACAAAAATTAAATTTTCAAAATGATTTTTTTTCCGATGTTGCTTGGTTATAAAACAATCAATATGAATGAAATTTGTAATTTCTTCATTCAAATCCACTGTCGACATTTTTTTAATTTTACTATTTGATGTTCGGACACAACTATCCAGAATTTCGAAAATGAAGAAATATTTAATAGTTTATCAATGGATAGATGAATAAGTGTCGTCCTGCAACACAATTTATACCTAATCTGCGGAATAGGACTAAACAGTGGATAAATGTATAAATACTCTTGTTAAATGAGTTTGGTGCAAGTGGCCCTAAGTGAAGTGTAGCCAGAAACAGAGGACACAATAACTTAGTTTTATAATAGTAGGGACTTATTATTTATGTAGTTGTAGCTTGTGTTGTAGGTATGCAGTATGTTGTATTTTTACATGAAAATCAGTAAAGGAATGGAAACTATACAAATACAAAGTGGAATCACTCTAACGCATTTTAGATTGAGTGTGACTCTCTCTCAGTCTGCTCTCAATCTCAATTACATTTCATACGCTATCTCTCTAAATTCCATCAACATTCACGGTGGTAATTTGTGACCAAATTTGTGCATTAATATTTCTCTTGGTCACAATATCATTTCTTATGCCATTTGGTAATTTGTTTACGAAATAAAAAAAGACAATCGGCTTCAATTTTTATGCAACTTATAGCGCTTCGTCAGATTGTTTCGGACTTAAATTATTTTGATAATTTTTAGTTACATTTGGTAATTTTTATTTTCAATTTTCGACACAAACATTATTTTGAAATGGCAACCGTGGCCACATTCGCCATACTACTAAATTCATATTTATAATACTCCAGTTCAATTTAAAAAAAGAGCAACACAAAACAAAGGATGCATAAAAAACAGAAAGAAAAAAAAAGTTTATTTAAAAACCAAAAAACCCGACTAACTAACTGTAAAGAAAAAAACTAAAAAAATATTAACCAGACACTCACACTACATTATATACCTACAATACATATTCCAAAGAAAGAAGAGAGAAAAAAAATTGTTTGATAACGTGTATGTGTGCCCGAATTACAAGAACTACGCGACCCGAATTGAAAAAAAAAAAAACAATATTTTATTTGCCGAGAGCTTCCGCCTCTGACGTTTATTAAAATTGAACTCAACTCAAATGATTTTTACATTGGTTTTTATATGTTTTAAGTGTTGATGCTGCAATTGTTCGCAGCATGAGAACGGATTTACTTGTGACTGGATGATATGAAATATGAGTATATTTTACTACAGAAAAATAGCGTAACCTAAGATTAAAAGAATGTGAATATCAAATACAAAAATTATATGACATTATTCTAAGTTTGCTGATTAAAGGAATACAAAAGAAATTTGATATTATTCTAAGTGTGCTGGTGTGATGTTGCTGGGTTCTGATGGGAATGTAACTCCCGCACTCCACTGGTGGGCTGTTGATTGCAATGATCTACGCATATCTGTGAAATATGTAAGTCTCAAATAATTACATTTTTGCTTATTATACTTCCGTTACACGAATCAGAGAAAAATGAATGATACATCAATCTCTTCACCGGGAAATGTACTAATCGAAGATTAAAGTCATATTCAAATTTGTTCAGCCATTTCGTAGTAATATGTGTGTAAACCATAAAAAATGGTCCTTTTTTAGTTAGAAAATCATATAAAATGGGTTTAAAGGACCAATAACGGACTTAGGATAATAAAAACGATCCTATGTAATACCGCTATACTTACGACAAATCGATTGATATATATATTGTTGAGGTTTCGTTACGAACCTACTCCCTATTCGCGGACAAACAGAAAAATGTGTTCTCTTTTATAGAGGTAGAGAAGAAGAGAAGAGAAGAGAAAAGTGATTTAAATGAAGGAAAAGTGCGATATTTAGAAGAACACAGTTTATCCAAACGGACGTCTTCAATCTTCATCAAGAAGAACATCTGTATCCAAAAAGCATTTCCTACCTTGAGGACATCTCTATTTATAGCAGTAGGTATGTTACGAAGAAAACACTATTCATTGTACTTGTAAGGCGAGTGAAAGTATTGGATCTAATATAATTATATTAAGTTTTCATGACTTTACCGCATCCTTCCCCCAAAAGAAAACTCTACAAAAAATAAGCAGTTCGAGTCTCCCGTATTAGCACTCACAAAAGATCAGCTTGTGTTGATTCTGATATTTCTGAAATAATTAAGCAATATAATGAAATAAAAATTTAAATAGCACAACCAATTTCATTCGATCATTTAAAAATTAATCCTTCTCCAAATACAACCACAGCCATTGGCACTGGTACAACCCAAATCATGAATGTTGGTATTGACAGTGTAATAAATTCGTTACTAATACCAGATCCAATTCAGGACCTACCCACATTCGAGGAAAATCAGAGAAAACTGTACAATTTTATTCAAAATGTAGATGTTTCGATAAATGATTATTATAAAGAACAACTTGCCTGGCTGACGGTGAAATCTCAAGTGGCGGATTAACAAAAAAATCGGAATGAATAGAAATGGATAGGATGACAAATGAGTGGATCTTATGTGGGTGTGGATAGTGTGGATGTAAATTGGATAATTTTTCTACGATATACACAGTGATGCCAAATATGAAATTAATTGTAAATATAAAATAAACTTAAATAAATATTAAACCTACCGCCGGCCAAGAGCGACTATTATTAATTGATAGTTAAAGCTAATAATTAAAATTTCTAAACACATAAATTCAATATTCATTAGATATGAACATTTATTCACATATTGTTATTTCGTGGACCAAGTTTTTCAGCGCCTGGTACTCGCTGCAAAAGAAATACTAAATAAATAAATAATAATAGACTTTTTAGGCTGATGATGATGTATCCATCGGTCCATGTGTAGAAAACAGGCAGAGTTTCGTGATGGGGCGTTTGCACTGTTTCCCATTTGATAGAAGAGTGACCACTCTACAAATATCGTACTGTCCTGGGTGAACTTGAAGAATTCTTGCTGGAGGACAACGTTCATCAGTAATATTCAAACAAAGTATAAGTTATACACAAAATTCACTATAGTACATAAATTCATAAAAAGGAGACAAAGAACAAGAACAAAAAGAGTTTCAATTTTCATTTGCCAGTGCTAATATATGTGTGTGTGTGGTCGCACATCTGCCTGCTGCAGGTCTCGATGGTAGCTGCTCGCCGCTATGTGCTGACCGTTGCATGTTCGTATATTATGCTCTGTCGCCTGATCATCGTCGCCGTTGTCTGCCTGTGGTATATCGTATATATAACTCGTCTGTCGCCTGCCTTTCGTGCCGTTGTCTGCCTGTTGTATATATCGTATATGTATAACTCGTCTGTTGCCTGCCTTTCGTTGCGGAAGTTTTCTCTTTTGGTTGAATGTTGTTTGCTGTGTTGCTACGGCTATTTTTCCGTTTTGCTTTTCGTCATTGCATAAATCCTCGATGTACACTGATTCTCACGCGATCTGAGACATCCCGGCCTCCTCTGAAACATCGGTTTCTGAATTTTCTTCGGATAAGAGAATGCATACCTTCTGTATGGGCCGCTGCCTGGTAAACGTTCGACCCGTGCGTGACCTTATCGAAATGTTGCGTTGTTACCACTCGCACGAGCTTATCTTCGCCTGCATGTAATGCCGTGACTCGTCCCAGACACCAATGAGTTGGTGGCAAGTTTCCTCTGCCTTTCGCCATTTACTACGTTGCTGGAGCGTCGCCAAATATTCCGTCTGCCACCGTTGCCATATGTCCTCTGTCCGTCGACGCACCAAATGCCACTCCTTGATGCAATTGATTGGCAATTTCATTGACGAAGGCTCAGGTAGCGCAATGATCGGACCCCCGGTCAGGAAATCGCCTGGTGTTAACGCCAACTTGTCCTCCGGATCGTCGTACAAGGCCACCAAAGGCCTTGAGTTCAAGCAGGCCTCTATACGAATGAGTAACGTGTTGAATTGCTCGTAGCTCATAGTCTGATAACCAACCACTCGTACCAGATGCCTTTTCTCTGACTTCACCGCCGCCCCCCAGATGCCACCTTGATGCGGTGCTGCTGGTGGTATGAAATGCCATTTCGTACCACGATGTGCCAATTGTGCCTTTACGTGTTCGGTGTGCCATGCCTCTAAATCCTCCTGCATCTTACGATTTGCGCCGTGAAAGTTTGTGCCATTGTCCGAGTGAAGTTGCTCGCATGGTCCTCGTCGTCCAGTGAATCTGGCGAATGCATTGAGGAATGCCTCTGCCGATAGATCGGTCGCCAACACGATATGCACCGCCTTCGTTGCCAAACACACAAAAATGACCACGAACGTCTTGGTCGTTGTCCGCGATCGCCTAAGCGAAGCAGGAATGGTCCACAATAGTCCACGCCAGCGATGAGAAATGGACGATGCCGATTTACGCGATACTTCGGTAGATCAGCCATCCGTTGGTTTGCTAATTTACCTCGTTGCAGGCGACACGTGACACATTTACTGATGTACGATTTCACGAGTGCCCGGCCTCCTATGATCCAACGCGTTTGTCGAATGGTCTGCAGCATCAACTGCACACCGCCATGTAGGGTCGCTCTATGTACCTCAGCCACAGTCATGTACGCCAGCCTGTTTCCCTTCGCCAAGATGACTGGGTGCCTTTGAGTCGCATCCAATTCTGCTCGCCTAATTCGGCCTCCGACCCGTCAAATTCCCTCCTCATCGATGGGTCCAGACCGGGTGCCATACGTCACCGTGGTAAGTCGATACGTCTGTAACTCGTCGGTTGGGTTCTCGCGCCATAAGATGAGCTGCCACCTTTGATCATCCGGATGCACCAGAACTTGGCGAAACATCTTCTCGATGTCTGCTACCATTGCCACGCGATACATCCTGAACCGTAGAATTATGTTGGCCAATTTGTCCTGAACCGTCGGCCCGCTATGTTGTGTGTCATTGAGCGATACACCATTGCTAGATTTTGCCGACGCATTGAACACAACCCGAAATTTTGTTGTGACCTCATGATGTGGTATGTAATACGCTTGAGATCCTTCACATACATCGCCCTCGTGTAATATCATGTGACCTAATGCCTTGTAGTCACGCATGAATGCGATGTATTTCGCCACTCGTACGGGATCGGAATGTGTCCGCTTCTCGTTCCGATAGAATTGCTGCATAGTCATCCGTCGTGAATCACCGAGTTTGGGTTCACCGGGGAGAAATGGTATGCTGACCACGTACCTGCCGTCCTGCCTTCGTTCCACAGTAGCTGCATAATTTCGTTCGCATTCATCTATTGCCTGAATGTTGCCTTCCGGTAGCGATGGTTCCTCTACATGCCAGAATCGTGTAAGCGCCTCCTCCAACCTCTCGTTACCTCGTGTGTGCACCCTGTGCACTAAATTGCAGTGCGCTAAATCGACCGGACCTGATATGACCCAGCCAAGATGCGTATTCTGCGCATGCGGTTGATTTGCCTCTCCACCAATGAGGCCGTCCTTGATGATTAGACTCCAAACATCTGCCCCTATCAGCAGATCAATTTCGCCTGGATTTCCGAAGTTCGGGTCGGTCCGCCAATCGTAATCCTTGCAAATGAGGCCACTGGTCCGTCCGAACCGGATGAGAAGGTACGTCCGCCGTAATTTTCGTCAGCACAAATGCATCAATCCGCATGGAAAAATCTGCCTCGTACTGTGAGCGTACCTACAATACTGCTACGCCTCGTGTCATAGGCCCTCGCAGATCTCCCGCGCCAGCAACAACCATCTCAAATTTCTGCCTGCTGCTGCATGCATCGTTCCGTGATGAATGAAATTTGCGACCCTGTATCGCATAGTGCGCGTGCCGTAACGCGATTGCCTTGAATATCTAGTATGTCTGCCTTTGCGGTGGCCAATAACGTAGTGCGACCGTTGTACACAAACGACGCAATAGCCGGCGCCTTTTCTGCCATGCCTAGTCATGCCGAAGCCTGTGGGCGTGATGAAGCAGACGCCGTACTGCCTGATGCCTCCGCCTGGGTCACAGTCGAAGAGCGACACAAAATGGTATGGTGTGCGCCTTGACACTTTCCGCGTCGTTTTTTGGATAAACATGCTCGTGTTGCATGCCCTGGAGTAAGGCAATTAAAGCATAAATTAGAACCTTTAACCTTACCAGAATCGTTCTGCTGGTGGGAGCGCTTCCAACCTTCGGGTTTGATGATAATCGCCTACTCGGTTGATTGCCTGTATAAACCGCTCGTTCAGCCGTTGCGCACCCCATGTGATAGAGACCACGTGCTCTGCCTTCGATAAATGTTAATAACTCTGCCAGTTTCGGAAGTTCCGTTCCTCGTTGCTGCATCTCCCAATGGATAACAGTCGCCTTTGGTAGTTTTGAGACCAGGATGTGGACGAGAATGTCATCCCACGTATCGATCGGTCGTTTCATCGCCGCCAAGGATCGAGTAGTCTCTTTTGTCAGATCGATTATCCGACGCAAGCCTGTATTTGTCTCTTTTTCGAGCGAATCCATGTTCAGCAAAATATTCAGGTGAGCCGACACAATGAGCCGAGCGTTATCATAGCGTGCCTTCAACGTTTGCCAAGCGGATTCGTAGTTATCATCCGTAGGTAAGAAGCCAGCTACCACTTGCGCAGCTGTGCCTTTCAGAGCCTTCATCAGCCTAGTGTATTTTGCGGCTGTCGACAAATGCTCTTGGGAATGCACCATCGCCTCGAACATGTCACGAAATGCAATCCACCTGTTAAATTCGCCATGAAATTCGGGAATAGCGATTTTCTCCAACCGTATGTCGTCGTTGTCGCCTCGTTGACCTCTGACGGAACGCACCACACCTGATGCGGCAGATCCGGCTCGTTCCTGCATAAGCGCCGCATCGATTGCAGCCATCAGCATTGCCTTCACGTTGGAATACCTATCCACTACGTCCTCGAAAAGTTCCGTATGTGCGTCCATCTCGCCATCCTTGGCGTTGCCTACTAATGCCAAATGAGCGTCCATGAATCTCGAATAATGCCCTTCGAGATTCTCGAGTGTCACACGCTGCATCGTGACCTCTAACTCTGCCAGTTGATCAGCCTCAAGCCTAGTCATCAACTTCGTGATTGCCGTCGTAGCATTTGCCCGCACTCTTAACTCCGCCATCGTACCGTACCGTTCACCGAGCGTTTTGCCTGTATACCGAAAGAAATTCTCTATTGCCTATGCTTATTATTATTTTTCGCGAAAGTATCGATTATATGTTCGACCACTGTCAAACATATATCCGCACAGGAGGCACCAAAATGTTCCGAATCTAAAATGGCCAGAGAATTTCCAAGCAAAAATAAAAGTAGTCCACGTGGTTGAAGTGCCGAACAAGAACTGTCGTTTTATTTCACAAATTCATAACAAGGAAAAAAAGAACAAGAACAAAAAGAGTTTCAATTTTCATTTGCCAGTGCTAATATATGTGTGTGTGTGGTCGCACATCTGCCTGCTGCAGGTCTCGCTGGTTGCTGCTCGCCGGTCGCCGCTATGTGCTGACCGTTGCATGTTCGTATATTATGCTCTGTCGCCTGATCATCGTCGCCGTTGTCTGCCTGTGGTATATCGTATATATAACTCGTCTGTCGCCTGCCTTTCGTTGCCGTTGACTGCCTGTTGTATATATCGTATATGTATAACTCGTCTGTTGCCTGCCTTTCGTTGCGGAAGTTTTCTCTTTTGGTTGAATGTTGTTTGCTGTGTTGCTACGGCTATTTTTCCGTTTTGCTTTTCGTCATTGCATAAATCCTCGATGTACACTGATTCTCACGCGATCTGAGACAGCACTGGAGAACGCTATTGTAATGGAAATGGCCCTGGGATGGGAGCACAAGCTTAAATTTCAAGGCGCACATTTCAGGAGTGGGATACTATTTGTGGACTGTGATAAAAGAAGTAGCACGCAAGCTCAGAAACTGGTAGGGGACAAGACTCACAGCTTGCAGTTGGGAGGACATACCACGCACCCATTCCGGAACCATTTTCCTCCCACGTAGTGCTAATCAGGAGCCTAAAACATCCTTGGCACTACAGGAAGCGCAAAACGAGGGATTAAATGTTACTGCATGGAAGGTATTCCATGGTTTAAATGAGGGAACCGGCCAGGTACTGGCCCTGAGTATCGATCAGGAATCTTTGAACGCCATCAAAACAAAAAAGGATCTTTGAGCTACCGGATTGGCAGGGTGACGGTATGCGGACTCAAGAAATCTGATGAAATCACTGGGCCAGCCCAGAATGAGCCCAATCATAACCCGAAGAGCACTCAACCCGAAGAGGAACAATCTGATCAAAGAAAGGTTGTAACACCAGTCAACACTATCGTGCCGATGGTCCAGCATACTACGGAAGTTGCGGAATCGATGCCCATATTAGAGAGCACGCTCTCAGGTGGGGACGTAGACAACACGATTCAGGATTCTGGTGAGGCCGAGCAATCGATGTCCATCTCAGGTAGCACGCTCTCAGGTAGAGATCTGGATGATACGGCAACTATTTCCGACAGTGGAACTATAGACACTAACGTCCTAGCAGAAATTAAAACCACCTCTTCTGAACCAATCTATACTAAATCTTACCCTTATCCTGCTAACTTAAAAGCAGAAGTGGAAACGCAAATAAGTAAAATGCTCTCAGATGATGTTATTAGACCATCTAAAAGTCCCTACAACTCGCCGCTTTGGATAGTCCCAAAAAAGGCTAACGCTGCAGGCGAGAAACAATATAGGCTGATTATTGATTTTAAACGACTAAATGCTGTAACGATCCCCGATGCTTACCCCATACCCGACATAACAAACACTCTAGCAAGCTTAGGAGAAAGTAAATATTTTACAACGCTGGATCTTACATCCGGTTTTCATCAAATGAAGATGAAAGATAGCGACATTCCGAAAACAGCTTTCTCTACTGCTAATGGAAAATACGAGTTCACTCGTCTGACATTCGAGCTTACAAATGCGCCCGCTTTTATCCAACGGATGATTAACGATGTTTTATAACCTGTCGTATGTAAAACATGCTACGTTTACATAGATGACATAATCATCTTTGGAAAAAACAAAGAAGAGCATATCAAAAATCTCGACGAAGTCCTTTCACTTCGTGAAAAAGCCAACTTATGGATTAACTTGGATAAATCCAAATTTCTAAGATCCCAAGTAGATTTTTTAGGATACATAATTACCCAAGAAGGGATTCGTGCTGATCCCAATAAAATCTCTGCAATCCAAAAAATCCCACCACCTCAAAACCTCAAAGATCTCAAAAGCTTCCTCGGTTTAGCATCTTACTACCGGAAATTTATTCAAGATTTGGCTTTGACTAATATAACTAGAGGATTAAATGCTCAAGCAAAAGCAAATAAATCAAAGAAAATAGAAATTCATCTTGATGATCAAGCCCTTAAAGCATTTAAAAATCTAAAAGAAATGCTTATGTCATCCGACATTTTAATCTTTCCGAATTTCGATATGTCATTTATCCTTACGACCGATGCATCTAATCTGGCCATTGGAGGCCGTCCTTTCGCAAGGCGAAATGGGCAAAGATAAACCTGTTACATTCATATTAAGATCTCTAACCAAAACGGAAGAAAACTACTCAACAATTGATAAGGAAATGCTAGCAATAGTATGGTCCCTCGATAAGCTTAGAACTTACCTCTACGGTGCAAAAAGCATACAAATTCTTACAGACCATCAGCCATTAACCTTTGCGCTAAGCAATCGAAACAATAACGCCAAGCTTAAGAGATGGAAGGCAAGAATTGAAGAATTTAATTATTCTCTAATCTACAAGCAGGGTAAAACAAACGTAGTCGCCGATGCCCTTTCGCGACTTCCTGTTGAACTTAACATCTTATCAACATCATCTGGTACCCAGCATAGTGCTGATGAAGATAGCAGTGATCTTATTCCGCACTGTGAAGCCCCTTTGAATGTTTTTAAAAACCAAATCATCTTTCTGAAGGCAAGAATATTATTTGAAACGAAGAACCACATCCGAAATATCACAAACACTGCCAATTTTTGATTGCAACAGCCTAACAACTATTCTCAAAGAGAAACTTAACCCAAATACAATAAATGGTATTGTCGCGACCTACACTAAAGGTAGATCATTACGCAACATAATGATAATATAACACATTCAATCGGGCAGTAGGTCACTGCGACAAGTAGTATTAAGGTAGATATAAGTAATTTAGGTTAGACGAATTGGAACAGCATAAGCAATAAAGAAATACGTATTGCAGACCAAGCAGCACCAACCAGGTGTGGTAGCTTGCTGTCTAAATATGCAATGTAAGCAATTCATTACTATTTAATATCTCAATAGAGTAATAATAAAGCAATTTAAATTAACCATCCATTTGGGTAGTGTTGTTTTTGAGTATTCATTGAGAATAAATAGGTATAAAGATTCCAGAACAATATATCCGACTATTACAAGATATCTACAAGAATTCGTTTGAACGTTATAAAATAAGAGTCACATAAAGGGTAGTCACCGATATTAAGAAAGAAGAAAATAAATTTAAAATAATTCAAGATAAACAAAGACGTGCTCACCGAAACCATAAAGAAAATAAAGACCAAATATTAGAAAAATACTATTTTCCGCAGATGACGAAATTATAGTAAAGAAGTTTGCAAACTCATGTGACGTTTGTTGTTCTAATAATATTGTCAGTACTGACCTAAAGTACGAAATTATGCGCAATCAAAGGAACCAAATAAACAGACATAGGTAACCAGAAAAGATCCACGCCGAAAAAATATAGGGTAGAGTATCCTAATTGCGGCCCCCCCAGTGGCCGGCCACCTCTCAGAAAAGTCGTTATAACTAGTGAGTGAATTCGTATGTAGTTCTCTTTCTGAGTTTTTGTCTTATATTGTTCTCTTAAACTTCTCTCTTAATCTGTCACAATTCTTGTTGCCTTTGATCTGTCGTTCTCAAGAAATTAACTCATTTGCCTCGTGTTGCATTGGTGAAGGTTTTGCGTGAATTTGTTGTCCTAAGTGTTAGTGAAATTGCTGTTGGAATTAGTGTTTTGTGTGAAAATTGTGTAGGTAAGTGTTTTCAAATGTTGTTTTTCTAATAAAATATACTATTTTTAATCAAAATTTGCTTTTAAATGCGAAAAACTTCTGTATTTATTGTTGATTTTAAGGGGGCCGGGGATAGGACACACAAATAAACTCGATTAATTTTTATTTTTTTTTTACTGAGTACGCAAAATGATGGCTATGCCTACCCTGATTACCTTGTAGGAAAAAAAGTCGTTAAAATTCAAAGTTTGCCAGTGTTCGGCCGCCCCTTTTCAAGAAGATTTGGGATTCCAAGGACGACTCTTCAGGACCGAATTCACAAAAGAACCGCAGATAACCTTGGGAAATTTGGACCCTGCCCTGTGCTCTCAGCAGAAGAGGAAAATAAACTTAAATTATAAATCTAGCAAAATGCGGCTTTCCTCTAACCTGTGAAAATTTCTTAAAAACGGTGCAGGATATTCTCCAAGAGAAGGTCGCAAAACTCTGTTTAAAGACAACAAACCTGGTAAGAAATGGTATTACGGTTTTATGCGACGACATCCTGATTTGAGCCTACGAACCCCTGAAACTGTATCTAAAAGCCGAGCTCAAATAACCGAGGAAGGAATAAAAAAATGGTTTACAGAGCTCAAAGAATACCTGACACAAGAAGATGCTTTAGACATTCTTGAGGATTCTTCTAGAATCTTTAATGCCGATGAAACGGGATTCAGTATGGCTCCAAAAACCGGAAATGTCATTGCCCCAAAAGGAATTAAACATGTTTACGAAGTCAAGGCAGCAAATGAAAAGGAAAACCTAACTGTTCTGATGACTTTCTCAGCAGATGGAAGAACACTTCCCTTATGGTGGTCTTTCCTTACAAACGATCTCCCAACTGGCTGAAATCAGTCCAAAATAAGAAGCCTGAATGTGTTTTTGGCAAGACAGAGAGCGGATGGATGCGGGGAGAAACTTTTCTTCAATATGTGAAAGAAGGTCTTAACGTTTGGATTGCCAACCATGATGTTAAACGTCCAGTTCTTTTTTTCGTCGATGGACACGCTTCTCACATGTTCCTTCAACTAAGTGACTTTTGCAGCAGCGAAAACATCATTTTATATGCACTTCCTCCAAACACCACCCATATCCTTCAGCCAGCGGATGTGGGTGCTTTTAAAGGTTTAAAGTCGGATTATAAAAATATTTTAAACTAATGGCGCAAACGTTCGGGTAGTCACGGCAGCACGATCAACAAAGAGAGTTTTTGTGATGTGTTAGACGAGCTCCTGAATTACAAGAACAGGACGACCATCATACAAAATGCTTTCAAAAAATGTGGACTCTTTCCATTCGATCCAAATGCCGTTGACTATTCGAAATCCATCAAAAATGCGCTAGTAGCTTTAAATGCTAGCAATAGTGTTTCCGATCTTGGCGGTGATGCTGACAGCGGTTAAAATATTGGTGGTCCTGGTGGTAAATCTGGAGATGGCCGTGACGTTAATTCTGGTGGCGATGGAGATTCTGGGGTCAATCTTGGTGCAGATTCTGGTAGCATGTCTGTTCGCGGTCCTGTGAACGATGCTGATTATTTGGATTTTGATGTACATGGTGATCTTGGGAATGGCCTTAACGAGGATTTTGTTGCCAACTTCGATTGCGATTTAGGCCGCATTATGGATGTTGGTGGCGGTAATGCCAAAGATATTACGAATGCAAGTTTTCTCGAAGCCGAAAAAGTAGTACTTCACTTAAAAGATGATCTCCAAAGTAGTAAAATCGATAATAGGGTTGTGCTTGATGTTATTCGTCAGGGTAAACAAAACATGTTTGGCTTTCCTCAGAGTTCCCAAGTAATTGAAGGGATTTACGAAATTACCTGCTATGGAACATTGTTAAGAATACCTCAACCCAATGCAGACATTGTTCAAGACGCTTCTTTACCAGATAACAGTCCAAACGATTGGGAAGCAATCATGGGTGGGTATTTAGCTATAACTTTTGATTAGGAATTAGGAATCTGTCATTTTAATACTCGATTTTTCTTCTATAAGATACCATGGAGATGGAAATACGAAATGAAAAAAGTGATTTACATGAGGTCAATGCTAATATATTACAAGAAATTTCTTCCCAGATTATGGAGGAAAATACACAAACCACAATTCGTAAGCTTTATTTTTATGGTGTTAAACGAGTTCAAATTATTACTTTTACCATTTTACAGAACCCCACACCTCAAAAAGCGTTGAAACCCCTATAAAAAGCCTATCCATTTTTGAAAAGTTCCTAAAATATCCGAAACCCATACAAAACTCCGTTCGAAGATTTTTCAAGGCTCGCAAACCGCCAATGTCAATTTCATCTCAGGCTTGGAAAACGTTCCAAAAAGACAAAGAAGATGAAAAAAAATTGAAAACCGCCGAAGTTGAAAAAAGGAAGCTTGAGCGACAAAAGACAATAGAAGGAAAGAGAAACACAAATAAGAGAAAAAAGACTGTCCCAAAATGTCCGTCTTGTAATGAAGATGTTCTTACAGACGTGGAAGAAGAAGGACTAAAGAATATAGGCTGTGATAACTGTGAAAAATGGTTTCATCTCCAATGCACACATCTTTCAATCTTGTCTTTTGCAGAAGCTGAAATGGAAGATTTTATCTGTCCAAAATGTGATAAAAACTGATTATTTTTTTAATTATAAACATTTGTTATATTACATTCTTAAAAGTGGATTAAAAAAGTATTATTTATGTATAAAATTATTATTAGATATAGTTTCCATTACATTTAAAAAAAGTTCCTGAATTAAATTTACCTAAGGATTTTTTTTTTTATAGCTTTACCCTCGAAACTTTTTTATAAAATGCATTTAAATTATTTTTTTTTTTTCAATACCTAATTAAAGAACTTTATTTAAGGGGTGGCCGAAGATGGGACACCAGCTGGTCGGAAATAGGAAACAAGGGGCCGGCCACTGCAAAAAATGCATATTTTTTTTACAAAAATCGAAATAAAATGTTTTGTTGCGTAAACCAATTAATGTTCAGTTAATTTTACCGGTTAAGATATAAATAAAGAATAATTTATTTCAAGAATTATTCGAAAATGTTAATATTTGTGGTTACTTTGCTATATTTTATAACGAACAATCCTTAAGGGGCCGGCCACTAGCGACTCTACCTAATCCTGGTGAAACTGTACATAAGAGAGACAAACAAATTAAAGGGAAAGACAAAGACAGACCAAGGCTTTACAAGGAAACAGTAGGAATAGACAATAACGTTACAATATCTTCAACAAATGGGAAGAAAATCCATAAATAACACCTCAAAAACGTACCCTCTATTTCAGATTAAATATTAACTTATGGACGGAAGCAACAGTTAACATCTTCGAGTTCAGAAGTCCGCTTATTTCAATAGAAGAAGCAACATGCAACTTCCAATTCCAAATCAAACCAATTGTTGAACTTAAAAAAGAAAGCGAATTATTCGTAACAAATTATATAGGAAACCTCATCTATGGTAGAACTAATAGAAGCCTTAACGGCACATTCCTAATAAACTTCCATAATGAATCTATCGAGATAGATAATACTTAATATACAAATTGGGAAAGTATAACCTACCATTTCAAACCTCCTGTATTACAGAATAATCTCACAGAAGGTGATATAATATTACACCTTCAGTACCTTCATAAACTTCACTTGGAAAATGTGCAAAAACTATCTAATATGTCATTTCATACCGGATTTTTAATCAGTTCAGACCTCATCATCCTTCTAATCAGTCTAACGTTCAATGTTATATTAATAACATTTAATAACATTAATATGAAATCTCAAATCTCTCCCTTTGAACCCATTAAACTCAATCTTTAATCTGCAAGACGCTTAAGGGGGGAGTTAACACACCATTTCCTCACTCCCTTTTGCATACCTTTCCTATAACACTTCAAAACTCACAGAGAATTGCTGACTCAGTATTTTAATTTCATTTCAATTCTTCGAATATAATCACGGCATTGTGTCATTGCACTCAATATTGTAAACTCGCAATTATTCTATACTAGCTGTGCCCGCAACTTCGTACGCGACGTGAGCCTGTGTAATTTCCAATAAAAGAGATACCTACTAATAGTTAAGTTTCAATACATGAGAAATGAGACAATTATATTAATTTTATATGATAATTTTTTTTACATACAAAGCTTCTTGAAATACAATATGTATTTGAGGTTCTGTTGCCTGGAGCATACACAAATTTGTACCCACACCAACAATAAATCAAAACACATAATTCACCTATATCGTCTTTACTTCTTGAATTCTTCAATTCTTTACTGTAAGGTAGGTATCACCGTAGGTACTATAACAACCGTTAAAACAAAAAAAAATATATCAGGCACTCCGGGAGTGCCGACAGAAGTTATTACTTGAACATTTACGTGTGTATTTTTCGAATCGTCAGGAATTTTACTGCGCAGAAAATATTTAAAACTGTTTTGGGAGTAAAAACAGCGAACAAAAAAATCGACAACAGCGCCACCTATCGGATCCAAAACTATCCTATCTTTCTAGCTGCATACAACCATGCACACAAACAAAGTTTCATTGAGATCGGTTGAGTTTCTCAAAAAATTCGACAACAGTGCCACCTATCGGGTCCAAAACCATCCTATCTTTCTACCTGCATACAACCATGCACACATACAAAGTTTCATTGAGATCGGTTGAGTTTCTCAAATAGTCGACAACAGCGCCACCTATCGGGTCCAAAACTATCCTAACTTTCTTGCTGCATCCAACCATGCTCACATCCAAAGTTGCATTGAAATCGGTTGAGTTTCTCAAAAAAGCGACAACTGCGCCACCTATCGGGTCCAAAACTATCCTATGTTTCTAGCTGCATCCAACCATGCACACATACAAAGTTTCTTTGAGATCGGCTGAGTTTCTCAAAAAAGCGACTACTGCGCCACCTATCGGGTCCAAAACTATCCTAACTTTCTTGCTGCATCCAACCATGCACACATACAAAGTTTCATTGAGATAGGTTGAGTTTCTCAAAAAAGTCGACAACAGCGCCACCTATCGGGTCCAAAAATATCCTAACTTTCTTGCTGCATCCAACCATGCTCACATCCAAAGTTTCATTGAAATCGGTTGAGTTTCTCAAAAAAAACGACAACTGCGCCACCTATCGGGTCCAAAACTATCCTAACTTTCTTGCTGCGTCCAACCATGCACATATACAAAGTTTCATTGAGATCGGCTGATTTTCTCAAAAAAGCGACTACTGCGACACCTATCGGGTCCAAAACTATCCTATCTTTCTACCTGCATACAACCATGCACACATACAAAGTTTCATTGAGATCGGTTGAGTTTCTCAAAAAAATCGACAACAGCGCCACCTATCGGGTCGAAAACTATCCTATCTTTCTAGCTGCATCCAACTATACTCACATCCAAAGTTTCATTGAAATCGGTTGAGTTTCTCAAAAAAAGCGACAACTGCGCCACCTATCGGGTCCAAAACTATCCTATCTTTCTAGCTGCGTACAACCATGCACACAAACAAAGTTTCATTGAGATCGGCTGAGTTTCTCAGAAAATGGACAACAGCGCCACATATCGGGTCCAAAACTATTCTATCTTTCTAGCTGCATACAACCATGCACACAAACAAAGTTTCGTTGAGAGCGGCTGAGTTTCTTGAAAAAAGCGACAACTGCGCCACCTATCGGGTCCAAAACTATCCTATCTTTCTAGCTGCATACAACCATGCACACAAACAAATTTTCATTGAGATCGGCAGAGTTTCTAAAAAAAATCGACAACAGCGCCACCTATCGGGTCCAAAACTATCCTATCTTTCTAGCTGCATCCAACCATGCACACATACAAAGTTTCATTGAGATCGGTTGAGTTTCTCAAAAAAAGTCGACAACAGCGCCACCTATCGGGTCCAAAACTATCCTAACTTTCTTGCTGCATCCAACCATGCACACATACAAAGTTTCATTGAAATCGGTTGAGTTTCTCAAAAAAAGCGACAACAGCGCCACCTATCGGGTCCAAAACTATCCTAACTTTCTTGCTGCATCCAACCATGCACACATACAAAGTTTCATTGAGATCGGCTTAGTTTCTCAGAAAATGGACAACAGCGCCACCTATCGGGTCCAAAACTATCCTATCTTTCTAGCTGCATCCAACTATACTCACATACAAAGTTTCATTGAGATCGGCTGAGTTTCTCAGAAAATGGACAACAGCGCCATCTATCGGGTCCAAAACTATCCTATCTTTCTTGCTGCATCCAACCATGCACACATACAAAGTTTCATTGAAATCGGTTGAGTTTCTCAAAAAAAGCGACAACTGCGCCACCTATCGGGTCCAAAACTATCCTATCTTTCTAGCTACATACAACCATGCACACAAACAAATTTTCATTGAGATCGGCAGAGTTTCTCGAAAAAAATCGACAACAGCGCCACCTATCGGGTCCAAAACTATCCTATCTTTCTAGCTGCATCCAACTATGTATACTCACATCCAAAGTTTCATTGAAATCGGTTGAGTTTCTTAAAAAAAGCGACAACTGCGCCACCTATCGGGTCCAAAACTATCCTATCTTTCTAGCTGCATCCAACCATGCTCACATACAAAGTTTCATTGAGATCGGCTGAGTTTCTCAGAAAATGGACAACAGCGCCACCTATCGGGTGTCGGTTTCTCGGTGTCGATGACGCGGTGTCGTTTTAGAAGTAACCCAAATTCATTGATTTCTTCCCATCTAAAAGTGTCCAACGCGCCTAAAGAAGTAATAACTTCAAAAAAAAAAACCTTGAACTCAATTACTATATACACCACCATAATGTATGTACGATTGTACGTCCATCAGCGCACGTCATCAGCCACCTGCGCATTTCCTCAGAAACACATTGTCGTTATTGATTACATTTTACATACCCATTCACGTCGCATACTTCTCTTTCGTTTCACTTAATTCGGAGAAAACACTACGCAGTTTTTGTTTTTAACATGAACGTGCTTGTGCGATGTGCGCCACCCAACCACCCCAAAGCAGAACAACGATCAAGAACCGCGGTTGCTGATAAAGTTCGATTTGAGAAAATAAATTTATTTTTTTCGTGTTAGATTTTAGGTTGTAGCTCAGCTTCTAGAGTACATAGAAAGCTGATTGATTGATTGATGAAATAACTGTGAAAGTGTTGGCTCTCCTAAGGATTTTATTTTGTTTGCATTGATTAAGAATTGTTTGAGTAATGGCGACTTAAAGGCAGTAAAGTCAGGAAAAATAGCACATTTTGGTCAAAAACGCCCCCAAAAAATGAAAGGAATAGCCTATATGTTTCTCAAAATCTTAACTAACATTTCAAAAAAAGTTTCATCAAAATCTGTGCAGTAGTTTTCACGTCAACCGCGAACATAGAAAACGGCTACAGTTTTATTATATTTATAGATATAGATTTCAAAAAAAGTTTCATCAAAATCTGTGCAGTAGTTTTCACGTCAACCGCGAACATAGAAAACGGCTACAGTTTTATTATATTTATAGATATAGATAGATTTTGATCATGACGAACTTTTACTTACTATTATGCTTACCTTAGCTTATTGGAAAATGTCAACATATTTGTAAGAAATTCAATTATGACAATAAATTGCTGTGTAGGTAATTAGTTTAATGTAATAAAGGAACAAGAAATAATAATAAAGCGTACTTGTTGTTGACACCTGAAGGTGCACTCGTCTTATTTTTATCGCCCGTAACATCGACGCGATAACTTGCATGGAAAAATACTGAGTACCTATGCAAAGTATACCCACACCACTTTATCTCGTGACCATCGAATGCCTATGCCTACGTGATCAAAAGAGCCAATCCGAGGCGAAAGCTAAAAAAAAACTAAACCGCTACCGTACCCTGTGTATGGCGCGTGTGCAGCTGCCAATACCCAATAGGTATAATTTAAACATCATCACACGGGATTTAGTATGGTCTTCTTGGTGTGATTTGGATACACATGCAAAATCATACGACACCCTAAAAAAAACTCATGCCATTTCGAATGGAAGGGGAATGTTCACGTAGGTATTTGGTTTGCTTGCATGGTTTCACCTCCTCTCCCTCGGACCTGGCCAATCATCTCCTTGTGATGAATATTCCCCAGTGGTCAATGATAATGGGGCGGATATTTGCTAAATAAACTCGGCCACCCACCTGAGCTTTCGTACGACGGAAATTATTGTGGTGAATATCCCTAAATAAACGATTCTGATTTTGGGTTGTGCGCAGTGTTAGTAAATCGTGGGAAATTTACCTTTCTGTGGGAATTTCGATGGTAAGAAACCGTCTCGTGGGAAAAATGGAAAAAATAGGATTTCGGAAAGATTTTGTGGGAAATTTTGTTAACTTACAAAATAAAACAAAAATTCTATCAAACTTTAACATAATATCATATTTGTACTACCTTATTCTGTGTTTACAAAACAAGTCTAATATTACAATTACAAAACACGTAAGAGGGTAAGAGTATCACATTTTTGTTTTCTCTTTCGTATACATTTTGAACTTCTCCTTCTAACTTCATTGCTTATGTTTTCAACTGAGTTGATGTTTCTGTTTTTCGCTGCGCTGTTAACTATGCAAACTTTTAATTTTGACGACACGGTGTGTATTAGTGAAATTGAGTTTTGATTAGCTGTCTCTCTTTTTATAAACTTACAGCCTTATTTATAAGCCCAACGTAGAGTCTGCTTATTTTTACGCACCCTCTAAGATGTTATAAATGTGATTTATAAAGATTTTTCAAAGTTTAGGTCTGCGTAAGTAACATGAAAATATGCGTTTAGAATTAGAGCCAGCATAGAGCTTACTTTAATGTGTTAGGTACGTAATTTATTTCGCAT
This sequence comes from Cheilosia vernalis, assembly GCA_949126925.1. Lineage (NCBI taxonomy): Eukaryota > Metazoa > Arthropoda > Insecta > Diptera > Syrphidae > Cheilosia > Cheilosia vernalis. The sequence continues at coordinate 58,892,743 of OX421358.1, forward strand.
GTTGTGCACATTTTTTGAAGCGAATATAGCTTTTTTACGGACGGTCGGTGGGTCACGCATATAAATTATTCAAAAAGATGGGGAGTAAACCGAAAAAAATCGTCACCGTAGCGTTAACTTCCCCCTCCATGGCGCACTTGGAAGATGAAAACTCTAGAACGGCTCCACCGATTTGGATGTTTTTTGTTTTGTGTTGTTCGTCTTGATTCAGGGATGGTTTAGGAAAAAAGAAAAGTCGAAAAATTCTTAAATATATGTGTGTAGAGAGCGAAAGAGGAACAGAGAGAGTAATCTAAACTAACTGGCACTATGAAAAATTAAAATGAATTTTAAATAGGCCGCCACGTAACACGGGCCAATACTTTACGTCCAATGATTCGCTTCTTTCGGCCGTCCCACGACAGCTCGATTTTTTGTGTTAAGATTTCGTTTGCAAATGAAACTTTAAAATATAATTATTATATTTAATAAATAAAAAAATATCAAATAATTCTGCGTTTGTGACTTTATTTCTTCTACTTCAGTTTTATTGCTTGAATGTCTAAGGATGTGTGTCTTGTGTGAATTATGTCGTCCTTTGGCCTGGCATAAGATTTGGTGGTGGTTGGTTGAATTGGGCGCGGAATATGAATATAGGAAGACACATAGATATATGATTGCCGAATATATTTCGGAATTGTGCAGATAATTTGACTTTCTAGTGTGTAAATTAATATTAAAACCCTTAATCTACATATATAAAAGAAAGTGATGTTAGTTCCTACGCTTATAACTTTGAAAGAATAAAAAAAGAAAAGTCGGAAAATTCTTAACAGGTGGCGTTGTAGGCCCAAATTTCGTTTTTCATGGGGAAATGAACTCAAAAATAAATAAAACTGAATAGAAATCGAGTAGTGACATTTCAAATACAAAAAAAAAAAAATATTTTAAAGGCAATTGTTGTTGTCAATTATTTCAATTATTTTCCAAGCAAATATTTGTTGTCAACAATTAAAATTTTTTTTTTAAATATAGATACAATAGGTATACCTAAATTTGTTTATGTTTACTATGTTACATTAAGTAACTTTTTGAAATGGAGTAGAAACTTTGATTTATTTGATGGTGTTTGAACCAATCATTTTTGTTTGACATGAATTTTCAGGATCATTGCATTAGTATGTATGAGAACGTTGAAATGTAGTGCTGTTTGAGATGACGTGGACAATGATGACGGGCAACAGGAGTTGTTGAGTCGGGTGAAAACTCGAGAACAGCTTCACCGATTTTGATGATTTTTGTTTTGTGTTGTTCGTCTTGATTCAGGGATGGTTTAGGAAAAAAGAAAAGTCAGAAAATTCTCAACAGCTGGCGTTGTAGGTACATATTTCGTTTTTCAGTTAAATTCAATTATCTTCTATAACATAGTAATATAATAACAATGAACTCCATGATGATATAACCCGATAATCACCGGGAAATATTTTAATTTTTCTTTTGTTTTGTTCGTATTGCTGTATATCAGGTTTAGGGTGTCTTAAAATATACTACTTTTGGGAACGATAGTTCTCCGAAACAGCTCAACCGATATTAATGAAATTTTGTAAATGGATATGGTTGATAGCATACTCTTGGAGTCGATAGGTGGTGCCGTTGTCGAAAAAAAATATGGTCACTTGAACAATAAAACTACCTATACAGAGCTTCGAAATAAAATTGAATATGTATTATAAATCCTAAATATTTCTTGAGCGCGTAAGTTTTCGCCACTATAACTTATTGATATTTGTGGTTAAACAGATTTTCATTTCATTTTTTTGCACTCGGGTACGAACTACGAAGATATGCAATTATTAAATTCGCATAATATTACCTCCATTACTATTTGCGTGACACTTTGTTCGTTTAGGTACTTTACTATCCCCTTTAAAGAGGGAAGGTTATGTGTTTACGTTTTATATTGGTATCAGTATTTCTATTTCAAATTTTCTGTTTCGTTTGAACCAACTTACACACATAGGTATGAAACTGTACATAGGGTAAGGTCGCCTAATTTCGAACACTCCCAGTAGTCGAACACTTTTTGTAAAAAGCTGTGTAAACTGTATATTTTTAAGATTTTCCACTCCTACAAACGCAAATGCTACCTTGTGGTATTACCTTTAATCGTTTTTACAATATCAACTAGTACAATATTATTTTTAACGTTACAAAACTGCTGTTTAAATTGAGTCTTCAGGGATTGCGTTTGAGTGCGGGTTTTGCAGAAAAAACAAACTGTTGCTAGTGTTGAAGGAAAGTGTGTTTTTTGTTTGAAAATGCAGGTAAATGTTTATTTTCAATACTCGATTTATTAGTTTATATCTATTTTATGTCTTTTTAGTAAAGTTTTTATCTGAATACTTAATAGTTTTATTATTTGTTGACCGTTCGATCATAGGGAACCAAGGTTCTTCAAGTTTCCTATTCGAACACTAGTGTTCGAATACAGGCAACTTTGTCCAAAAAAGTTTTTCTCTGTCAGTTAATGAATATAACAGAATCTAAATTTTTTTTAGTGTTTTTCTCTTCATAATTATATCGAGATCGTTGGGGCCAGTATTCGAACACTTTTTTCCTCATAGTGTTCGAATACTGAACACTTTTTTCCTCAGTGTTCGGTTCAAGGAAACTCAATATTTTAGGTTTCCTTATTCCGAACAGGGGTCATCCTTTTTTAAATTACTTTGGAAACTGTCTTATTTCAGACAGAATGAAACGAAAACCAGACTTATAGTGAAGCTTCGCTAGCAAACGCTTTAAATGCTCTTCGTGAGGGTGGGTTAAGCATTCGAGCAGCAAGTAAGGAGTTTGGTGTACCCATAACTAAAATCCATGATGGGGTTCATGGGAAGATCGCAGACGGACTTAAGCGAATGGGACCTTCCATCACAGTCCTTACAGAAAGTGAGGAATGCATTGTCGTAGATTGGCTCATTAAGATTGCAAAGTGCGGATTCCCGCAAAGACCAAACGAACTCTTAGATGTTCTAGTAAGGGATATGAAAAACGACCAACTCCTTTCAAAGACGATCGACCGGGAAAGAAGTGGCATTATAGTTTTTTGAAGCGTCTTAAAGAGTTAAGTCTCCGAATATCTGAATCTATATACGTAAAGCCAGAGTCGTCGTAACTAAAGAAAGCATTCGAAAATGGTTCCATGATTTGGAAACCTTTTAAAAGAAATGAATGCCAAGGATATGTTCGACGATCCTTCACGGATTTTTAATGGGTACGAAAAATCCTTCAGTTTAGGCCCCAAAACTGAAAAGTTATTGGCCCTAAACGTTTTCGAAATTTGTGTGAAGTCAAATTATCAAATGAAAAAGAAGACTTAACGGTACTTTTGGTATTCAAATGGAGTAACATTACCCACTGAAATTGTATTTCCTTACTTACAAAACCCACCATCAAAACTTGACGAAAATATGCCGAAAGATTGGATAATTGGTCGTTCTGAAACGGGAAACCTTATACAAATATCTTGCCAATGATTTCAATGGATGGCTTGATTGAATATGATTTAACGCTCCAACAATCAGATACTCACTACCCCCTATAACACCACACACATCATGCAGTCTGCAGATGTTACCCCCACATTAAGGCCGATTATAAGGCATCAAAAAGTGATTGGCAGCGTTTACGTCATAAGTTCGTTACAAAAATGAACTTATGTTAAGCACTTAAACTGGTTCTAGACATCAAAGCCGATCGTATTAATAAAAAACCGTTCAAATTTTGATCTTTTGCTAAAATTTCATCGCATGCAAAAAAAAATCCAATTTATTTATTTCTTTTTAAGTTGTTTTGCTAGTGTTTTTTATGTTTTAAATAAAAGCCAAAACATGGATTTTTCTCATTTTCTTAATTTAAAAATATACACGAAATCTAGTGTTCGAATTAAGGAAACTTTATGTTCGGGTTTAGGAAGCTAGTGTTCGACTACTGGGGAATAATGCTTTTTTTTAGTTTTTATTTTTTTATAAAAAAACAATAACAATTACAGTAAAAAACTTAACTTTATTTTAAAATGTTTGAGTTATGACAGCTCCATAATTTTTCGTGGTATGTTATATCCAACGGTTCTCTCACAGTTAGTGATTTTTTCACAATGAACCACTAAGTGTTCGACTACTGGAGACATGACCGACCCTAAGAGAGACAAACAAATTAAAGGGAAAGACAGACCATGGCTTTACAAGGAAACAGTAGGAATAGACAATAACGTTACAATATCTTCAACAAATGGGAAGAAAATCCATAAATAACACCTCAAAAACGTACCCTCTATTTCAGATTAAATATTAACTTATGGACGGAAGCAACAGTTAACATCTTCGAGTTCAGAAGTCCGCTTATTTCAATAGAAGAAGCAACATGCAACTTCCAATTCCAAAACAAACCAATTGTTGAACTTAAAAAAGAAAGCGAATTATTCGTAACAAATTATATAGGAAACCTCATCTATGGTAGAACTAATAGAAGCCTTAACGGCACATTCCTAATAAACTTCCATAATGAATCTATCGAGATAGATAATACTAAATATACAAATTGGGAAAGTATAACCTACCATTTCAAACCTCCTGTATTACAGAATAATCTCACAGAAGGTGATATAATATTACACCTTCAGTACCTTCATAAACTTCACTTGGAAAATGTGCAAAAACTATCTAATATATGTCATTTCATACCGGATTTTTAATCAGTTCAGACCTCATCATCCTTCTAATCAGCCTAACGTTCAATGTTATATTAATCCTTTGCCTAAGACGTCAAATAGGACAAAAAGACATTAATATGAAATCTCAAATCTCTCCCTTTGAACCCATTAAACTCAATCTTTAATCTGCAAGACGCTTAAGGGGGGAGTTAACACACCATTTCCTCACTCCCTTTTGCATACCTTTCCTATAACACTTCAAAACTCACAGAGAATTGCTGACTCAGTATTTTAATTTCATTTCAATTCTTCGAATATAATCACGGCATTGTGTCATTGCACTCAATATTGTAAACTCGCAATTATTCTATACTAGCTGTGCCCGCAACTTCGTACGCGACGTGAGCCTGTGTAATTTCCAATAAAAGAGATACCTACTAATAGTTAAGTTTCAATACATGAGAAATGAGATACATAATTATATTAATTTTATATGATAATTTTTTTTACAAAGCTTCTTGAAATACAATATGTATTTGAGGTTCTGTTGCCTGGAGCATACACAAATTTGTACCCACACCAACAATAAATCAAAACACATAATTCACCTATATCGTCTTTACTTCTTGAATTCTTCAATTCTTTACTGTAAGGTAGGTATCACCGTAGGTACTATAACAACCGTTAAAACAAAAAAAAATATATCAGGCACTCCGGGAGTGCCGACAGAAGTTATTACTTGAACATTTACGTGTGTATTTTTCGAATCGTCAGGAATTATACTGCGCAGAAAATATTTAAAACTGTTTTGGGAGTAAAAACAGCGAACAAAAAATCGACAACAGCGCCACCTATCGGATCCAAAACTATCCTATCTTTCTAGCTGCATACAACCATGCACACAAACAAAGTTTCATTGAGATCGGTTGAGTTTCTCAAAAAATTCGACAACAGTGCCACCTACCGGGTCCAAAACTATCCTATATTTCTACCTGCATACAAACAACCATGCACACATACAAAGTTTCATTGAGATAGGTTGAGTTTCTCAAAAAAGTCGACAACAGCGCCACCTATCGGGTCCAAAAATATCCTAACTTTCTTGCTGCATCCAACCATGCTCACATCCAAAGTTTCATTGAAATCGGTTGAGTTTCTCAAAAAAAAACGACAACTGCGCCACCTATCGGGTCCAAAACTATCCTAACTTTCTTGCTGCGTCCAACCATGCACATATACAAAGTTTCATTGAGATCGGCTGAGTTTCTCAAAAAAGCGACTACTGCGACACCTATCGGGTCCAAAACTATCCTATCTTTCTACCTGCATACAACCATGCACACAAACAAAGTTTCATTGAGAGCGGCTGAGTTTCTTAAAAAAAGCGACAACAGTGCCACCTATCTGGTCCAAAACTATCCTAACTTTCTTGCTGCATCCAACCATGCACACATACAAAGTTTCATTGAAATCGGTTGAGTTTCTCAAAAAAAGCGACAACAGCGCCACCTATCGGGTCCAAAACTATCCTAACTTTCTAGCTGCATCCAACCATGCTCACATACAAAGTTTCATTGAGATCGGCTGATTTTCTCAAAAAAGCGACTACTGCGACACCTATCGGGTCCAAAACTATCCTAACTTTCTTGCTGCATCCAACCATGCACACATACAAAGTTTCATTGAAATCGGTTGAGTTTCTTAAAAAAAGCGACAACAGCGCCACTTATCGGGTCCAAAACTATCCTAACTTTCTTGCTGCATCCAACCATGCACACATACAAAGTTTCATTGAGATCGGCTTAGTTTCTAAGAAAATGGACAACAGCGCCACCTATCGGGTCCAAAACTATCCTATCTTTCTAGCTGCATCCAACTATACTCACATACAAACTTTCATTGAGATCGGCTGAGTTTCTCAGAAAATGGACAACAGCGCCATCTATCGGGTCCAAAACTATCCTATCTTTCTTGCTGCATCCAACCATGCACACATACAAAGTTTCATTGAAATCGGTTGAGTTTCTCAAAAAAAGCGACAACTGCGCCACCTATCGGGTCCAAAACTATCCTATCTTTCTAGCTGCATCCAACCATGCTCACATACAAAGTTTCATTGAGATCGGCTGAGTTTCTCAGAAAATGGACAACAGCGCCACCTATCGGGTGTCGGTTTCTCGGTGTCGATGACGCGGTGTCGTTTTAGAAGTAACCCAAATTCATTGATTTCTTCCCATCTAAAAGTGTCCAACGCGCCTAAAGAAGTAATAACTTCAAAAAAAAAACCTTGAACTCAATTACTATATACACCACCATAATGTATGTACGATTGTACGTCCATCAGCGCACGTCATCAGCCACCTGCGCATTTCCTCAGAAACACATTGTCGTTATTGATTACATTTTACATACCCATTCACGTCGCATACTTCTCTTTCGTTTCACTTAATTCGGAGAAAACACTACGCAGTTTTTGTTTTTAACATGAACGTGCTTGTGCGATGTGCGCCACCCAACCACCCCAAAGCAGAACAACGATCAAGAACCGCGGTTGCTGATAAAGTTCGATTTGAGAAAATAAATTTATTTTTTTCGTGTTAGATTTTAGGTTGTAGCTCAGCTTCTAGAGTACATAGAAAGCTGATTGATGGCTTGAAATAACTGTGAAAGTGTTGGCTCTCCTAAGGATTTTATTGTTTGCATTGATTAAGAATTGTTTGAGTAATGGCGACTTAAAGGCAGTAAAGTCAGGAAAAATAGCACATTTTGGTCAAAAACGCTCCCAAAAAATAGGCTTGACAATGAAAGGAATAGCCTATGTGTTTCTCAAAATCTTAACTAACATTTCAAAAAAAGTTTCATCAAAATCTGTGCAGTAGTTTTCACGTCAACCGCGAACATAGAAAACGAAATAGAATAGATATAGATAGATTTTGATGACGAACTTTTACTTACTATTATGCTTACCTTAGCTTATTGGAAAATGTCAACATATTTGTAAGAAATTCAATTATGACAATAAATTGCTGTGTAGGTAATTAGTTTAATGTAATATAAGGAACAAGAAATAATAATAAAGCGTACTTGTTGTTGACACCTGAAGGTGCACTCGTCTTTTTTTTATCACCCGTAACATCGACGCGATAACTTGCATGGAAAAATACTGAGTACCTATGCAAAGTATACCCACACCACTTTATCTCGTGACCATCGAATGCCTATGCCTACGTGATCAAAAGAGCGTAAGTAACATGAAAATATGCGTTTAGAATTAGAGCCAGCATAGAGCTTACTTTAATGTGTTAGGTACGTAATTTATTTCGCATGTTGTGCACATTTTTTGAAGCGAATATAGCTTTTTGAAGCGAATATAGCTTTTTTACGGACGGTCGGTGGGTCACGCATATATAAATTATTCAAAAAGATGGGGAGTAAACCGAAAAAAATCGTCACCGTAGCGTAAACTTCCCCCTCCATGGCGCACTTGGAAGATGAAAACTCTAGAACGGCTCCACCGATTTGGATGATTTTTGTTTTGTGTTGTTCGTCTTGATTCAGGGATGGTTTAGGAAAAAAGAAAAGTCGAAAAATTCTTAAATATATGTGTGTAGAGAGCGAAAGAGGAACAGAGAGAGTAATCTAAACTAACTGGCACTATGAAAAATTAAAATGAATTTTAAATAGGCCGCCACGTAACACGGGCCAATACTTTACGTCCAATGATTCGCTTCTTTCGGCCGTCCCACGACAGCTCGATTTTTTTTGTTAAGATTTCGTTGGCAAATGAAACTTTAAAATATAATTATTATATTTAATAAATAAAAAAATATCAAATAATTCTGCGTTTGTGACTTTATTTCTTCTACTTCAGTTTTATTGCTTGTAGGGAATGTCTAAGGATGTGTGTCTTGTGTGAATTATGTCGTCCTTTGGCCTGGCATAAGATTTGGTGGTGGTTGGTTGAATTGGGCGCGGAATATGAATATAGGAAGACACATAGATATATGATTGCCGAATATATTTCGGAATTGTGCAGATAATTTGACTTTCTAGTGTGTAAATTAATATTAAAACCCTTAATCTATATATATAATAGAAAGTGATGTTAGTTCCTACGCTTATAACTTTGAAAGAATAAAAAAAGAAAAGTCGGAAAATTCTTAACAGGTGGCGTTGTAGGCCCAAATTTCGTTTTTCATGGGGAAATGAACTCAAAAATAAATAAAACTGAATAGAAATCGAGTAGTGACATTTCAAATACAAAAAAAAAAAAAAATATTTTAAAGGCAATTGTTGTTGTCAATTATTTCAATTATTTTCCAAGCAAATATTTGTTGTCAACAATTAAAATTTTTTTTTTAAATATAGATACAATAGGTATACCTAAATTTGTTTATGTTTACTATGTTACATTAAGTAACTTTTTGAAATGGAGTAGAAACTTTGATTTATTTGATGGTGTTTGAACCAATCATTTTTGTTTGACATGAATTTTCAGGATCATTGCATTAGTATGTATGAGAACGTTGAAATGTAGTGCTGTTTGAGATGACGTGGACAATGATGACGGGCAACAGGAGTTGTTGAGTCGGGTGAAAACTCGAGAACAGCTTCACCGATTTTGATGATTTTTGTTTTGTGTTGTTCGTCTTGATTCAGGGATGGTTTAGGAAAAAAGAAAAGTCAGAAAATTCTCAACAGCTGGCGTTGTAGGTACATATTTCGTTTTTCAGTTAAATTCAATTATCTTCTATAACATAGTAATATAATAACAATGAACTCCATGATGATATAACCCGATAATCACCGGGAAATATTTTAATTTTTCTTTTGTTTTGTTCGTATTGCTGTATATCAGGTTTAGGGTGTCTTAAAATATACTCCTTTTGGGAACGATAGTTCTCCGAAACAGCTCAACCGATATTAATGAAATTTTGTAAATGGATATGGTTGATAGCATACTCTTGGAGTCGATAGGTGGTGCCGTTGTCGAAAAAAAATATGGTCACTTGAACAATAAAACTACCTATACAGAGCTTCGAAATAAAATTGAATATGTATTATAAATCCTAAATATTTCTTGAGCGCGTAAGTTTTCGCCACTATAACTTATTGATATTTGTGGTTAAACAGATTTTCATTTCATTTTTTTGCACTCGGGTACGAACTACGAAGATATGCAATTATTAAATTCGCATAATATTACCTCCATTACTATTTGCGTGACACTTTGTTCGTTTAGGTACTTTACTATCCCCTTTAAAGAGGGAAGGTTATGTGTTTACGTTTTATATTGGTATCAGTATTTCTATTTCAAATTTTCTGTTTCGTTTGAACCAACTTACACACATAGGTATGAAACTGTACATAGGGTAAGGTCGCCTAATTTCGAACACTCCCAGTAGTCGAACACTTTTTGTAAAAAGCTGTGTAAACTGTATATTTTTAAGATTTTCCACTCCTACAAACGCAAATGCTACCTTGTGGTATTACCTTTAATCGTTTTTACAATATCAACTAGTACAATATTATTTTTAACGTTACAAAACTGCTGTTTAAATTGAGTCTTCAGGGATTGCGTTTGAGTGCGGGTTTTGCAGAAAAAACAAACTGTTGCTAGTGTTGAAGGAAAGTGTGTTTTTTGTTTGAAAATGCAGGTAAATGTTTATTTTCAATACTCGATTTATTAGTTTATATCTATTTTATGTCTTTTTAGTAAAGTTTTTATCTGAATACTTAATAGTTTTATTATTTGTTGACCGTTCGATCATAGGGAACCAAGATTCTTCAAGTTTCCTATTCGAACACTAGTGTTCGAATACAGGCAACTTTGTCCAAAAAAGTTTTTCTCTGTCAGTTAATGAATATAACAGAATCTAAATTTTTTTTAGTGTTTTTCTCTTCATAATTATATCGAGATCGTTGGGGCCAGTATTCGAACACTTTTTTCCTCATAGTGTTCGAATACTGAACACTTTTTTCCTCAGTGTTCGGTTCAAGGAAACTCAATATTTTAGGTTTCCTTATTCCGAACAGGGGTCATCCTTTTTTAAATTACTTTGGAAACTGTCTTATTTCAGACAGAATGAAACGAAAACCAGACTTATAGTGAAGCTTCGCTAGCAAACGCTTTAAAGGCTCTTCGTGAGGGTGGGTTAAGCATTCGAGCAGCAAGTAAGGAGTTTGGTGTACCCATAACTAAAATCCATGATGGGGTTCATGGGAAGATCGCAGACGGACTTAAGCGAATGGGACCTTCCATCACAGTCCTTACAGAAAGTGAGGAATGCATTGTCGTAGATTGGCTCATTAAGATTGCAAAGTGCGGATTCCCGCAAAGACCAAACGAACTCTTAGATGTTCTAGTAAGGGATATGAAAAACGACCAACTCCTTTCAAAGACGATCGACCGGGAAAGAAGTGGCATTATAGTTTTTTGAAGCGTCTTAAAGAGTTAAGTCTCCGAATATCTGAATCTATATACGTAAAGCCAGAGTCGTCGTAACTAAAGAAAGCATTCGAAAATGGTTCCATGATTTGGAAACCTTTTAAAAGAAATGAATGCCAAGGATATGTTCGACGATCCTTCACGGATTTTTAATGGGTACGAAAAATCCTTCAGTTTAGGCCCCAAAACTGAAAAGTTATTGGCCCTAAACGTTTTCGAAATTTGTGTGAAGTCAAATTATCAAATGAAAAAGAAGACTTAACGGTACTTTTGGTATTCAAATGGAGTAACATTACCCACTGAAATTGTATTTCCTTACTTACAAAACCCACCATCAAAACTTGACGAAAATATGCCGAAAGATTGGATAATTGGTCGTTCTGAAACGGGAAACCTTATACAAATATCTTGCCAATGATTTCAATGGATGGCTTGATTGAATATGATTTAACGCTCCAACAATCAGATACTCACTACCCCCTATAACACCACACACATCATGCAGTCTGCAGATGTTACCCCCACATTAAGGCCGATTATAAGGCATCAAAAAGTTATTGGCAGCGTTTACGTCATAAGTTCTTTACAAAAATGAACTTATGTTAAGCACTTAAACTGGTTCTAGACATCAAAGCCGATCGTATTAATAAAAAACCGTTCAAATTTTGATCTTTTGCTAAAATTTCATCGCATGCAAAAAAAAATCCAATTTATTTATTTCTTTTTAAGTTGTTTTGCTAGTGTTTTTTATGTTTTAAATAAAAGCCAAAACATGGATTTTTCTCATTTTCTTAATTTAAAAATATACACGAAATCTAGTGTTTGAATTAAGGAAACTTTATGTTCGGGTTTAGGAAGCTAGTGTTCGACTACTGGGGAATAATGTTTTTTTTTAGTTTTTATTTTTTTATAAAAAAACAATAACAATTACAGTAAAAAACTTAACTTTATTTTAAAATGTTTGAGTTATGACAGCTCCATAATTTTTCGTGGTATGTTATATCCAACGGTTCTCTCACAGTTAGTGATTTTTTCACAATGAACCACTAAGTGTTCGACTACTGGAGACATGACCGACCCTAAGAGAGACAAACAAATTAAAGGGAAAGACAGACCATGGCTTTACAAGGAAACAGTAGGAATAGACAATAACGTTACAATATCTTCAACAAATGGGAAGAAAATCCATAAATAACACCTCAAAAACGTACCCTCTATTTCAGATTAAATATTAACTTATGGACGGAAGCAACAGTTAACATCTTCGAGTTCAGAAGTCCGCTTATTTCAATAGAAGAAGCAACATGCAACTTCCAATTCCAAAACAAACCAATTGTTGAACTTAAAAAAGAAAGCGAATTATTCGTAACAAATTATATAGGAAACCTCATCTATGGTAGAACTAATAGAAGCCTTAACGGCACATTCCTAATAAACTTCCATAATGAATCTATCGAGATAGATAATACTAAATATACAAATTGGGAAAGTATAACCTACCATTTCAAACCTCCTGTATTACAGAATAATCTCACAGAAGGTGATATAATATTACACCTTCAGTACCTTCATAAACTTCACTTGGAAAATGTGCAAAAACTATCTAATATATGTCATTTCATACCGGATTTTTAATCAGTTCAGACCTCATCATCCTTCTAATCAGTCTAACGTTCAATGTTATATTAATCCTTTGCCTAAGACGTCAAATAGGACAAAAAGACATTAATATGAAATCTCAAATCTCTCCCTTTGAACCCATTAAACTCAATCTTTAATCTGCAAGACGCTTAAGGGGGGAGTTAACACACCATTTCCTCACTCCCTTTTGCATACCTTTCCTATAACACTTCAAAACTCACAGAGAATTGCTGACTCAGTATTTTAATTTCATTTCAATTCTTCGAATATAATCACGGCATTGTGTCATTGCACTCAATATTGTAAACTCGCAATTATTCTATACTAGCTGTGCCCGCAACTTCGTACGCGACGTGAGCCTGTGTAATTTCCAATAAAAGAGATACCTACTAATAGTTAAGTTTCAATACATGAGAAATGAGATAATTATATTAATTTTATATGATAATTTTTTTTACAAAGCTTCTTGAAATACAATATGTATTTGAGGTTCTGTTGCCTGGAGCATACACAAATTTGTACCCACACCAACAATAAATCAAAACACATAATTCACCTATATCGTCTTTACTTCTTGAATTCTTCAATTCTTTACTGTAAGGTAGGTATCACCGTAGGTACTATAACAACCGTTAAAACAAAAAAAAATATATCAGGCACTCCGGGAGTGCCGACAGAAGTTATTACTTGAACATTTACGTGTGTATTTTTCGAATCGTCAGGAATTTTACTGCGCAGAAAATATTTAAAACTGTTTTGGGAGTAAAAACAGCGAACAAAAAAATCGACAACAGCGCCACCTATCGGGTCCAAAACTATCCTATCTTTCTAGCTGCATCCAACCATGCACACATACAAAGTTTCATTGAGATCGGTTGAGTTTCTCAAAAAAAGTCGACAACAGCGCCACCTATCGGGTCCAAAACTATCCTAACTTTCTTGCTGCATCCAACCATGCACACATACAAAGTTTCATTGAAATCGGTTGAGTTTCTCAAAAAAAGCGACAACAGCGCCACCTATCGGGTCCAAAACTATCCTAACTTTCTTGCTGCATCCAACCATGCACACATACAAAGTTTCATTGAGATCGGCTTAGTTTCTCAGAAAATGGACAACAGCGCCACCTATCGGGTCCAAAACTATCCTATCTTTCTAGCTGCATCCAACTATACTCACATACAAAGTTTCATTGAGATCGGCTGAGTTTCTCAGAAAATGGACAACAGCGCCATCTATCGGGTCCAAAACTATCCTATCTTTCTTGCTGCATCCAACCATGCACACATACAAAGTTTCATTGAAATCGGTTGAGTTTCTCAAAAAAAGCGACAACTGCGCCACCTATCGGGTCCAAAACTATCCTATCTTTCTAGCTACATACAACCATGCACACAAACAAATTTTCATTGAGATCGGCAGAGTTTCTCGAAAAAAATCGACAACAGCGCCACCTATCGGGTCCAAAACTATCCTATCTTTCTAGCTGCATCCAACTATACTCACATCCAAAGTTTCATTGAAATCGGTTGAGTTTCTCAAAAAAAAGCGACAACTGCGCCACCTATCGGGTCCAAAACTATCCTATCTTTCTAGCTGCATCCAACCATGCTCACATACAAAGTTTCATTGAGATCGGCTGAGTTTCTCAGAAAATGGACAACAGCGCCACCTATCGGGTGTCGGTTTCTCGGTGTCGATGACGCGGTGTCGTTTTAGAAGTAACCCAAATTCATTGATTTCTTCCCATCTAAAAGTGTCCAACGCGCCTAAAGAAGTAATAACTTCAAAAAAAAAACCTTGAACTCAATTACTATATACACCACCATAATGTATGTACGATTGTACGTCCATCAGCGCACGTCATCAGCCACCTGCGCATTTCCTCAGAAACACATTGTCGTTATTGATTACATTTTACATACCCATTCACGTCGCATACTTCTCTTTCGTTTCACTTAATTCGGAGAAAACACTACGCAGTTTTTGTTTTTAACATGAACGTGCTTGTGCGATGTGCGCCACCCAACCACCCCAAAGCAGAACAACGATCAAGAACCGCGGTTGCTGATAAAGTTCGATTTGAGAAAATAAATTTATTTTTTTCGTGTTAGATTTTAGGTTGTAGCTCAGCTTCTAGAGTACATAGAAAGCTGATTGATGGCTTGAAATAACTGTGAAAGTGTTGGCTCTCCTAAGGATTTTATTTTGTTTGCATTGATTAAGAATTGTTTGAGTAATGGCGACTTAAAGGCAGTAAAGTCAGGAAAAATAGCACATTTTGGTCAAAAACGCTCCTAAAAAATAGGCTTGACAATGAAAGGAATAGCCTATGTGTTTCTCAAAATCTTAACTAACATTTCAAAAAAAGTTTCATCAAAATCTGTGCAGTAGTTTTCACGTCAACCGCGAACATAGAAAACGAAATAGAATAGATATAGATAGATTTTGATCATGACGAACTTTTACTTACTATTATGCTTACCTTAGCTTATTGGAAAATGTCAACATATTTGTAAGAAATTCAATTATGACAATAAATTGCTGTGTAGGTAATTAGTTTAATGTAATATAAGGAACAAGAAATAATAATAAAGCGTACTTGTTGTTGACACCTGAAGGTGCACTCGTCTTTTTTTTATCGCCCGTAACATCGACGCGATAACTTGCATGGAAAAATACTGAGTACCTATGCAAAGTATACCCACACCACTTTATCTCGTGACCATCGAATGCCTATGCCTACGTGATCAAAAGAGCCAATCCGAGGCGAAAGCTAAAAAAAAACTAAACCGCTACCGTACCCTGTCCCTGTGTATGGCGCGTGTGCAGCTGCCAATACCCAATAGGTATAATTTAAACATAATCACACGGGATTTAGTATGGTCTTCTTGGTGTGATTTGGATACACATGCAAAATCATACGACACCCTAAAAAAAACTCATGCCATTTCGAATGGAAGGGGAATGTTCACGTAGGTATTTGGTTTGCTTGCATGGTTTCACCTCCTCTCCCTCGGACCTGGCCAATCATCTCCTTGTGATGAATATTCCCCAGTGGTCAATGATAATGGGGCGGATATTTGCTAAATAAACTCGGCCACCCACCTGAGCTTTCGTACGACGGAAATTATTGTGGTGAATATCCCTAAATAAACGATTCTGATTTTGGGTTGTGCGCAGTGTTAGTAAATCGTGGGAAATTTACCTTTCTGTGGGAATTTCGATGGTAAGAAACCGTCTCGTGGGAAAAATAGAAAAAATAGGATTTCGGAAAGATTTTGTGGGAAATTTTGTTAACTTACAAAATAAAACAAAAATTCTATCAAACTTTAACATAATATCATATTTGTACTACCTTATTCTGTGTTTACAAAACAAGTCTAATATTACAATTACAAAACACGTAAGAGGGTAAGAGTATCACATTTTTGTTTTCTCTTTCGTATACATTTTGAACTTCTCCTTCTAACTTCATTGCTTATGTTTTCAACTGAGTTGATGTTTCTGTTTTTCGCTGCGCTGTTAACTATGTAAACTTTTAATTTTGACGGCACGGTGTGTATTAGTGAAATTGAGTTTTGTGAAGGGATCGCACCAGCGGTCATTTAACTAATTGCCAAAAGCAATTAGAAATATCCAAATCCACTTCGATATCTGATACCCAGAACTCGCCCAACTTGTGGCGTCGTAAATAACATTGCTTCAAACATCAGAGTGATATGAACTACATACAGACACTCTCGAAGTGAACAATTAAATGAAAGAGTCATATTACTCTGATGGCACACTCGGTGCATGAAGCGAATGAATAAACAAATGTATGTATAATTGTATATGAGATACTGTGGCGAGGGCACGATCAGGGTACACTTGTGGACGACACTAAATATGTCAACTAAGCATCGCACGCAAGTGAACCCTAAACACTTGAAGTGTTGGGCCGTTTACCCTCGTCACGCGAATATGCTGATTAGGCATAACGTTGGGGTATCGATATTCGAGGTGGATATATCGATAACATTCTTTATAGTATAAAAGGGAAAAGAATTTAAATAAAGGAAGACTTCTACTTCGGGCTTCGAAGAAAACACTTGGCATTTAATTTGGCTTGCGAGCTGTGAGTTTCAAGTTGTTTGAAGTGTTGTTGGGATCCCCGCCTTGAGTGCAGACTACTGCCGGAAGGTTCAAGCTGGAGGCGCCATAGCCAGTGCTAGTGGGTACCAGCAACCAGTAAGTTGGCCATAGGACCAGCCAACGTTACATGGCGATCCTGCCAGGAGGAAAGTTAACCTTCCTATACTGGTTAAAGTTTTCCCCTATGACTAGTGAGGAACGTCTGGCCCTCGCAGCCACCTTTATCCACAAGGCTGAACTTCTGCTCAAGCAAATTTCGCCGCCAGACCCTCCGCTCTCAGAACCTGCGCTCAGAGTTGGACCAAATCCCCTAACCCTAGAGGAATATAGACGCCGGACGAAACCGAGCCACAACGAAAAACCTCCAGTTCCAGTAAAGCCAAAATCTACCCGAGGAGGCTTACGCGTCCAACAACGTAAGGAGCTCGCTGAACTAAAGCGACTGGCCAATATTCTCGGTCAAGCTTCCAACACTCGAGACAAATTTTTAAAACAAATCCGAGAAAAGAGGAAAGAACTGCGAACCGCCGAAAAACAGAAGCAAAAAGAAGCCAAACAGTTCCATCGTCTTTGCGAACATACTGCAGCCCGAGTAAAATCCTGGTCCAATGGGAGGACAGGAAAGTAAAGAAGTAATCAACACTGGACCGCAATTGATTGCAGCTTCCACCATCTCAGCAGAAAAACCCACGGACATGACCGCTGCTGTACTCTTACTGATTTTTGTAACCGCTCTAATCATCGAATTAGTGTACTTAGGGTTACAGCATTACCGCCGTAAACTAATTGCAGATACTATTAAACACCTGGAGCGACGACCAGCTCAGGTATAACAAGAAATGTGTTAACATTAAATTTCTAAGAAAAATTATAAAAATACAAAAATTTAAATGTTAACTTACGAACAAATATTTTTTTTTTATTCATGTATGTATTATGTTAACTATATATACGAAAGGAAACTCTAAAAAATACATTATATTTTCTTACATTATATTTTCTTTATCATCTAAATGAAAAAGTTTTTTTTTGTTTGGTCTTATGAAGGTGGGATCTGTTTTTTTTTTTCATTTTTAAGTCATTCCGCCCAATGAATTTTCCTACACTACTCGAAGCCGTAGATGCACTTAAGAAATGCTACACCAGCCTAAAGAAATCACCCAATAGAACGAGAACTGAAGAGAGCGCTAATACAAAATTAGGGCAGATTGAAGGGCTTTGGATTACATTCAAGAAACAAATTGATAGCATTGATCAAGAATCAATTTCCGAAGCAGGAAGAGCCAATCTGAAAAGCATAATAGCTACAGCGGCAAACTTTAAAGCAGAATCGGAAAAGATAGTGAGGAATAGTTTAGTTATAGAACCAAACCTTGAAATTCTAATTACACCACACACAGACAAGATGACGGAATCTTTCAGTTTTAGTTTTGCTCAAAAATTGCCTACCCTTAGGTGTGAGGAGGATGGCAAAAGGTCAGAAGATATTAGGGATTTCATAAACAACGCCGAATTTTACCATGACACCCTAGATGCAACATCAAAAACCTTGTTAGTAAAGTTCCTATTACAGTGTAAAATTCAGGGAAAAGCCCTAACAGAATTAGGTAACCAAAAACCGGAAAATTTCGTTGCTTTAAAGAAAGCTCTAGTCGAAAAATGTGGTCCTAAAGAAACTATCGGGACCATACAAACAAAACTCAGTAGGACACACCAAGGGAATCGACCCATACGAGAATTTGTAACAGAAATAGAAACCCTTATAGCAAGAATGACTGAACTTGAAGTCGCTTGCCATGGTGAACAAACTAGGCAAACACTTACTAGTGCCAACGACAGACGAGGATTAGCTTTCCTGAAGAGGGGAGTGAACGATCGACTTAAGGTTATTTTAGATAGCTCCCGACATGCCAAACTTCAGGACGCTATACAACATCTTTTAGAGTTAGATCAAAGTTCCACCCCTAGCACCGACACAGTTAGGTATATACAAAATAGAAATAGGAATCCTCGTAGACAAAATTTCAACTACAGTCGAACTTCGATAAGTCGAACTTCGATAAGTCGAACTTCGATAACTCGAATATTTAATAACTCGAATAAAATTGGTTGGCAATAGCGCCAACACTAAAATTTGCATGTAATTTGTATTTGATAACTCGAACTTCTATAACTCGAATGTCTTGATAACTCGAAGAGATTATTTGGCGTCACCTTCGATAAGTCGAATTCTAAAGGGGGAAATCCCAAATTCTGAAGGGGAATTCCCTAATTCTGCGTGTTTTAACAAGTTCGTTTTATAATGCATCGCTTTCGGGGGCACTGAGTTTGAATGTTCCTTATACATACCGTGTAGAAAATCGTAATTTTCGTATGTGTGGGTAAACATTTTCAAATTTCTTCCAGGTTGCTATATTTTTATGAATTATTGAAAAAAATAAGAGGAAGACAAAACAAAACACAGAGTTGAAGATTCGTATAAACAGTGGAGTTTGTAGATATTGTTAGTTGTTTAGAGAATCAATTTTGTATTTTACTTGATAACTCGAAGTCTTGATAACTCGAATTTTTTTTGTGGCAAGTGGTGGTTCGAGTTATCGAAGTTCGACTGATAATAATCCTAATCCACCACCAACTAACAACACACCAAGACACGTATATCCAAACAACCAAGCCCATCATGATCAAAATTACCAAAAAAGGAACAATGATAGGAATAGGTATGTTGATAACAGGCCTAGGCACGCAAATCAGTACGCATCAAACAATAATCACCACAACAACAGGCAAGGAAATCCTAATTACAACAACAACAATCGCGGTAATAACAGATCGAACAATAGAAATCCACCAAATAGGAACTACAACCGAAATAATAATAACAGAGAAAATCAAAGGGTATTAGCCGTGGGAAACGAGCAACCCACCGAGGGGGAAGCCGGCCCATCGGGGGGGAATCAATAGATCCACCAATGCCAAATGCTATCTGCACTGCTGGAATCTCAAACGGCATCTTCATACAGTTACAACTGAAAAATAACCAGAATATACGATTTCTCATAGATACCGGAGCCTCAATTTGTGTGATAAAAAGTAGTTCATTAAATAAAAACATTTCCGTATTAAAAAACAGGAGCACAAAAATTTTAGACGTATCTGGAGATTTACAGACAATAGGAACATGCAACATTGAGATACATTTAGGACAGTTTACCATACCATACGAATTTCATGTGGTATCAGATACTTTTCCAATTCCAGTTGAGGGCATAATAGGCGCGAATTTTCTTACAGAATTCAGTGCCAAAATAGATTTAGAAGCATTCATGTTAAACATCAGGAAAAATCAACAAACGGTTACATTACCCTTACATACAGAACACAGTTTAAATTCAATTTCCCTAGCTCCCAGGTGCGAAAAAACTTACTGGCTAGACACCAAACACACAGGGATTAGAATATTTTATCCACAAGAACTATATGGCAGGTTCGTTATCTACTGCCGTAAACGGAAAGATACCAATTAAAATTTTAAACACGCAAGAAACATGCGTAACCTTTAGATGGGTTGAACCTATATCCCAACCCGCTTCAGAACACTACATTTTACGTTACAACCAGACAGATAAATCGATAAACACACGGATTAAGAAAATACTAAGCGAAATAAATTTCGATACATTAAATAGCGAAGAGAAATCAGAAATTGAAGCAATATGTTCCAAATTTCAAGACATTTTTCACGTAGATGGCGACAAACTTACCTACACCCACATTGGTACAGCAGATATCACACTTAAAGATGGATCATCTCCAAAGTATACAAAGCCGTATCGTTTACCTCATACCCAAAAGCAGGACGTAAAAGAAGAGATACGAAAAATGTTAGCAGACGATATAATAGAACCATCTATTTCACCTTGGAATTCCCCAATACTCATAGTGCCCAAAAAGAAAGACCCTGTTACCGGTCTACAGAAATTCCGAATGGTGATCGATTATCGTCACGTGAATGAGCGAATCGAAGATGACAAATTTCCCCTCCCAAACATAACAGATATTTATGATAAATATTTCTTGAGCGCGTAAGTTTTCGCCACTATAACTTATTGATATTTGTGGTTAAACAGATTTTCATTTCATTTTTTTGCACTCGGGTACGAAGATATGGAATTATTAAATTCGCATAATATTACCTCCATTACTATTTGCGTGACACTTTGTTCGTTTAGGTACTTTACTATCCCCTTTAAGAGTGGGTGTCCCTCAGCTATGAACTCCGAGCTCATGTAAACATGCTTACATGTATTAGTGCACAGAATTTCAAATAGCCGAGCACACCCTCCCCCATTAAGATCACATTTGTGACTACACAGACACAGAGTCTGTAAAATGAGAACTCGCTCAACGTTCACTAAATAAAAATAACAAACAATTCGCTGCACAAAAAATCAAAACAAATCAAAAAAACAACAAAAAGGACAAGCTGGCTGCCTAGGGCGATAGGCTAGCTGTATTGAGCTGCAAACTCTGTCTGAATAGACTGAAAATGTTAGTGTGTGTGATATCCAGTTTTCTACGAATTACGTACAAATCCAATCGCAAATTTTCTACTTTTCAAGATATGTATCCAAAATTCTATAATTTATATTTTTGTAAAAATTGGTTCGGCTTGATTGTTGCTTTTGCTTTGTTTGTGGGTCTAGGATGGGTATAGTTAAACTAAGAATCTACGCCCACCGAACTTAGCCTAGGGATTCACTATTCATGGATGTAACTATTTATTATTGTCCTTTTACAAAATTCTACACCAAGGGGTTGGACAATCTTTCTTACCGCTAATATTAGGGGACATATTCTTAAATTTTAACAAGATAAAAGTTGTATCAATATGTAACTTTACGTTTCGGCCGTTGTGCGTAAATTGAAGTGTATTCTGTACCTACTACTTAGGGGATACCTAATATAATACATAAATTTAATGATATGTGCTGGTAATCTACACATTTCTTCGAACTAAAAGCGATATGGTATTACATGGATTATTCTATCAACTGTGAACTTTATTATTGCAGTCTAATTTAAGTCATTATCTGCCAATTAGAAAAGCAGAGCTTCTCATAGTTATGTTTATACTCGTTTTTAAAAACTTCAATTCACCAAAATATTCAAGTCTAATATATGTAGTTCTAGCAGTTACGTTGCAATAATGTACGTACTATATAGTCAGATCCATAATAACTCTTACCGATAATTACATTATATACATTATATAGAAACTGATGAATGGGAATTGTTAGTACCTACTACTTTTAAGCTTTTTAACCAGACAGCTTACAGGAATAAGGTGATTTTTTTTTGACATCGGAAAGTCATAATGAGCATCTCCACCAGCACAACGTAAAAAGAAATTAAAAAAACAAAAACAATCAAATAGGGCATTTTTTTAAAGCAGAAATTTACTTAAGGACGTGTTTTTTTTAGTTAGGTGTTCGATTTGCCATAGAAATTCTTGGATTTTACATTTACATTTCTCAGAAAGTACCTTCTTTTAATTTTAGTAAATACACAAAATCATAGGGCCCGAACACTGTAAAGCTAAATTATATCTTGGTATTATTAACTTGTCCTTCAATTTTTTTAAAAAGAGTTTCTGAGTTGTGGGTTTCTTTTACCTAAAAAAAATCTTTATTAATTTTCAATTTATTAATTTCTTTTTCTACACCTTCCATAACTATTAAGTCTCTAGGTGATAATACCATACTTTTCATTTTGTATAAGTGTTGACAATGCACTATACAGGAATGTTTTAATTAGGTACCTTATTTTAATTATTTTACTTTAAATTTATAAAACACAAATAATTATTATTTTAAAGCCAAATGTGACCCTGTAAAGTAGGTACAGCTTCATTGAACAGGGAAATCCCTCCCTTATTTCGAAATATCTAACTAAAAATACAAATATTATACGTATGCTTTTTCCAATTAGATATAAAACAATAATATTTGAAACTGGGGTTCTACATCTGCATACAAGCAAATAAATTCAAATACATCTACAACAAACAAATCATCACCCATTTCCCACCCACTCTCATATCAATGTTTTTTGGATTACCAAAATTTATACACAAATATTGAACGTATGCCTTTTCCAAGGAAATATACAACAATTTTATTTGAAACTTCTACAAACAAAAAGGAAAAAAATTAAACACATTTACAACAACAAAGTCATTACCCAGTCCCCACCCACTCTCATATCAATGTTTCTCGGATTATCAAAATTTATCTCATCTTTGCTTCCTTCACTCTATCAAACAGCAAGAATATTAGTATGTATCTATCAGAAACCCAAACAAAACGAAATAAACAATTTTTTGTCATTTTTTGTTCAAGCAGCTCTAGTGAGCGAAAATCTGCAAACTATAGATTCTCAATAGAGAGTAAATTTAGAGAAAAATCGAATAACGCCATGTCGGATATTTCGTGAACTACATTGCATAAGTGTGCGTAAACTCTGAAATAAAATTCAGAATGCAATAAAAAGGCAAACTTTTTAAAATTCGAATTTAACTATTTTATGAACTAAACATCTAATTTTTATTCATTGAGCAGACATACAAATATGCAAAGCCCATTCTCTTTTTTACAGATTAAAAAAATAGTTCCTTGTTCCTCCACAAAGATTGTTTGCTTTTAGTAATACTAACTTGCAGTTTTAAGATGGTAAGCACAAAAAATCAAAATTGTGCTTCAATAGCTACCTCGAGCAGTTCATTGGTAACAAAAGTAAATCATAAAAAAAATAAAAATGTTTGATCTAGGGATTGCCCCACCGGGGCGCAGAAAAAACACCCAAAAAAGGGGGTTTTTGGTACTTTATGCAATATCAAGGTCGAAAAATAAAATTGTGCTTCAATAGCTACCTGCGTCTATTTACTGGCTATTGAAAACCGTTTACTCCGGTCAATTATCTCTTAAGAACTGCGAGAAACTACGGGGCGCAGAAACGTCTACCCCTGCCACCCAGCCTTAAAGAGGGAAGGTTATGTGTTTACGTTTTATATTGGTATCAGTATTTCTATTTCAAATTTTCTGTTTCGTTTGAACCAACTTACACACATAGGTATGAAACTGTACATAAGAGAGACAAACAAATTAAAGGGAAAGACAGACCATGGCTTTACAAGGAAACAGTAGGAATAGACAATAACGTTACAATATCTTCAACAAATGGGAAGAAAATCCATAAATAACACCTCAAAAACGTACCCTCTATTTCAGATTAAATATTAACTTATGGACGGAAGCAACAGTTAACATCTTCGAGTTCAGAAGTCCGCTTATTTCAATAGAAGAAGCAACATGCAACTTCCAATTCCAAAACAAAGCAATTGTTGAACTTAAAAAAGAAAGCGAATTAAGTATTCGTAACAAATTATATAGGAAACCTCACCTATGGTAGAACTAATAGAAGCCTTAACGGCACATTCCTAATAAACTTCCATAATGAATCTATCGAGATAGATAATACTAAATGTACAAATTGGGAAAGTATAACCTACCATTTCAAACCTCCTGTAGGTATTACAGAATAATCTCACAGAAGGTGATATAACATTAGACCTTCAGTACCTTCATAAACTTCACTTGGAAAATGTGCAAAAACTATCTAATATGTCATTATTTCATACCGGATTTTTAATCAGTTCAGACCTCATCATCCTTCTAATCAGTCTAACGTTCAATGTTATATTAATCCTTTGCCTAAGACGTCAAATAGGACAAAAAGACATTAATATGAAATCTCAAATCTCTTCCTTTGAAGCCATTAAACTCAATCTTTAATCTGCAAGACGCAGTTGCTTAAGGGGGGAGTTAACACACCATTTCCTCACTCCCTTTTGCATACCTATCCTTTCCTATAACACTTCAAAACTCACAGAGAATTGCTGACTCAGTATATTTTAATTTCATTTCAATTCTTCGAATTTAATCACGTCATTGTGTCATTGCACTCAATATTGTAAACTCGCAATCAAGGGCGGATCCAGGATTTATTTCTGGGGGGGGGCACAAAGGCCAGATAGGTGATGAGTGTACCCCATAGTATTGCATTTGAATTTGTCTTTGGGATTCATTCTTTATCAATGGCATACAAAAATAACAAAGAATAAAAAACACTTTTTATTATGGTTTAATAATGAAAAAATATATGGTTAATAATGACAGTTTTTTTTATGTTTTCTGCTGAAGATATCCAGAACTTCTTCAGGGTTCATCTATGAAGCAATCTGGGCTATCACAGAATCCGTCGGTCGTATTCGGAATTTTGCTACGAACCCCGAAAGAACTATCATAGAATCCGTCGTAGAGTAAATGTTTGCTAGGAATTTCAAAATTCATATCCATCAATATCCCCTACGACTAAATTCGTAGCAAAAATTTCCCCCTACGACGGATTCTATGATAGTTCTTTCGGGGTTCGTAGCAAAATTCCGAATACGACGGATTCTGTGATAGCCCAGAATGTCTTGATGGATATGCATTACACCGCGTCTCTACGAGTCTGAATTATGTCAGACTTTTAAGTCAGAAGTTTTGTCCGCCATATTTGCATTGCTTTGGTTGGGCAAATTGTGTTACGACATTTCATTTCACAAGATGCTATCAACGAAGAAACAAGTGAAGGTGGCTCTTGCTTTGAAAGCATTGGAAAACCAGATGTTAGCCGAAAACAAAAGAAAGCACAGATTGTGGGTATATCCGTTTCTTCAGAAGAGAGAGCTACACGATTTGGAAGCGCATTTGTTAAAAGATGTTTTATGGGACAATACATAGGATATTTAGGTATGGAAATAACAATTTTAAATTATAGATGCCGTCATAGAAAGCGATTGGTTCAAAATTGCCAAGAATTTTGACAAATTCTGGGACTTTGCTCATACACTGGGATAGACGGAAAACATATCCTTAAAGGGCCAAGTTACTTTGACGCCATATTTCTTCACTTTGCGAAAATCTAAAATCAGCCATAATTCCATCCGCGCACATGTATTCCCGAGAATTACCAAAACAAAATGATTTTTTGCTGTCAAACGCTGGTCTAGACTTCAAATGTCAAATTTCAGTCAGAAGATCTGTCTGCACAGATGGCAGGAAAAAAAGTCAGACTGAAAAGTCTAGATTTCTATCGTGTCCACAAAATCGCGGTCTACACGAGACACATTGTTGTCGTGACTGAAGTCTTAACTGAAATTATGTCTCGTGGAGACGCGGTGTTAAGGCTAGTCCATTCAGGCGATCTACTCTCATATTGCTGCGAAGATATGTCTTTAACCGGCGTACTGTAATTGACAAAGGGTTCTTATGTTTGGCAGAGGCGTTGCTTTTTTATAAGCTTCTGCTGGTGACTTAGGAATATTTTCTTTCATCTGTTACCAAATTTGTAACTCTCCCTTCAAAACTAAAATATAAGGTAGATCCGCTTTGTATACTTCACCGCCTGGCAAAACTGAGATAGTACTTTTGCAGCTGAGCTCTAGAAAATTTATATACACTTTCACGCTTGTGCCCCAAGATTCACATGTGTTTCTAGGTAGCATATGCAGACAGATTTGGGTAATTTTTCGTCTTGATTTCCATGGAAAAGTGATTTTTTTTTAGCACATAGGCACACTTCGCCTGTTTTGATTATGGAATGAGCAAGCAGTAATAATGCAGTGCTCTGGGGGGGGGGCCCGTGCCCCTGTGCCCCCCCCCCCCCCCTGGATCCGCCCTTGCTCGCAATTATTCTATAGGTATTTTGATCATGACGAACTTTTACTTACTATTATGCTTACCTTAGCTTATTGGAAAATGTCAACATATTTGTAAGAAATTCAATTATGACAATAAATTGCTGTGTAGGTAATTAGTTTAATGTAATATAAGGAACAAGAAATAATAATAAAGCGTACTTGTTGTTGACACCTGAAGGTGCACTCGTCTTTTTTTTATCGCCCGTAACATCGACGCGATAACTTGCATGGAAAAATACTGAGTACCTATGCAAAGTATACCCACACCACTTTATCTCGTGACCATCGAATGCCTATGCCTACGTGATCAAAAGAGCCAATCCGAGGCGAAAGCTAAAAAAAAACTAAACCGCTACCGTACCCTGTCCCTGTGTAAGGCGCGTGTGCAGCTGCCAATACCCAATAGGTATAATTTAAACATCATCACACGGGATTTAGTATGGTCTTCTTGGTGTGATTTGGATACACATGCAAAATCATACGACACCCTAAAAAAAACTCATGCCATTTCGAATGGAAGGGGAATGTTCACGTAGGTATTTGGTTTGCTTGCATGGTTTCACCTCCTCTCCCTCGGACCTTGCCAATCATCTCCTTGTGATGAATATTCCCCAGTGGTCAATGATAATGGGGCGGATATTTGCTAAATAAACTCGGACACCCACCTGAGCTTTCGTACGACGGAAATTATTGTGGTGAATATCCCTAAATAAACGATTCTGATTTTGGGTTGTGCGCAGTGTTAGTAAATCGTGGGAAATTTACATTTTTGTGGGAATTTCGGTGGTAAGAAACCGTCTCGTGGGAAAAATGGGAAAAATAGGATTTCGGAAAGATTTTGTGGGAAATTTTGTTAATTTACAAAATAAAACAAAAATTCTATCAAACTTTAACCTAATATCATATTTGTACTACCTTATTCTGTGTTTACAAAACAAGTCTAATATTACAATTACAAAACACGTAAGAGGGTAAGAGTATCACATTTTTGTTTTCTCTTTCGTATACATTTTGAACTTCTCCTTCTAACTTCATTGCTTATGTTTTCAACTGAGTTGATGTTTCTGTTTTTCGCTGCGCTGTTAACTATGTAAACTTTTAATTTTGACGACACGGTGTGTATTAGTGAAATTGAGTTTTGTGAAGGGATCGCACCAGCGTTCATTTAACTAATTGCCAAAAGCAATTAGAAATATCCAAATCCACTTCGATATCTGATACCCAGAACTCGCCCAACTTGTGGCGTCGTAAATAACATTGCTTCAAACATCAGAGTGATATGAACTACATACAGACACTCTCGAAGTGAACAATTAAATGAAAGAGTCATATTACTCTGATGGCACACTCGGTGCATGAAGCGAATGAATAAACAAATGTATGTATAATTGTATATGAGATACTGAGGCGAGGGCACGATCAGGGTACACTTGTGGACGACACTAAATATGTCAATTAAGCATCGCACGCAAGTGAACCCTAAACACTTGAAGTGTTGGGCCGTTTACCCTCGTCACGCGAATATACTGATTAGGCATAACGTTGGGGTATCGATATTCGAGGTGGATATATCGATAACATTCTTTATAGTATAAAAGGGAAAAGAATTTAAATAAAGGAAGACTTCTACTTCGGGCTTCGAAGAAAACACTTGGCATTTAATTTGGCTTGCGAGCTGTGAGTTTCAAGTTGTTTGAAGTGTTGTTGGGATCCCCGCCTTGAGTGCAGACTACTGCCGGAAGGTTCAAGCTGGAGGCGCCATAGCCAGTGCTAGTGGGTACCAGCAACCAGTAAGTTGGCTATAGGACCAGCCAACGTTACATTGCTATCCTGCCTGGAGGAAAGTTAACCTTCCTATACTGATTAAAGTTTTCCCCTATGACTAGTGAGGAACGTCTGGCCCTCGCAGCCACCTTTATCCACAAGGCTGAACTTCTGCTCAAGCAAATTTCGCCGCCAGACCCTCCGCTCTCAGAACCTGCGCTCAGAGTTGGACCAAAACCCCTAACCCTAGAGGAATATAGACGCCGGACGAAACCGAGCCACAACGAAAAACCTCCAGTTCCAGTAAAGCCAAAATCTACCCGAGGAGGCTTACGCGTCCAACAACGTAAGGAGCTCGCTGAACTAAAGCGACTGGCCAATATTCCCGGTCAAGCTTCCAACACTCGAGACAAATTTTTAAAACAAATCCGAGAAAAGAGGAAAGAACTGCGAACCGCCGAAAAACAGAAGCAAAAAGAAGCCAAACAGTTCCATCGTCTTTTCGAACATACTGCAGCCCGAGTAAAATCCTGGTCCAATGGGAGGACAGGAAAGTAAAGAAGTAATCAACACTGGACCGCAATTAATTGCAGCTTCCACCATCTCAGCAGAAAAACCCACGGACATGACCGCTGCTGTACTCTTACTGATTTTTGTAACCGCTCTAATCATCGGATTAGTGTACTTAGGGTTACAGCATTACCGCCGTAAACTAATTGCAGATACTATTAAACACCTGGAGCGACGACCAGCTCAGGTATAACAAGAAATGTGTTAACATTAAATTTCTAAGAAAAATTATAAAAATACAAAAATTTAAATGTTAACTTACGAACAAATATTTTTTTTTTATTCATGTATGTATTATGTTAACTATATATACGAAAGGAAACTCTAAAAAATACATTATATTTTCTTACATTATATTTTCTTTATCATCTAAATGAAAAATTTTTTTTTTGTTTGGTCTTATGAAGGTGGGATCTGTTTTTTTTTTCATTTTTTAGTCATTCCGCCCAATTAATTTTCCTACACTACTCGAAGCCGTAGATGCACTTAAGAAATGCTACACCAGCCTAAAGAAATCACCCAATAGAACGAGAACTGAAGAGAGCGCTAATACAAAATTAGGGCAGATTGAAGGGCTTTGGATTACATTCAAGAAACAAATTGATAGCATTGATCAAGAATCAATTTCCGAAGCAGGAAGAGCCAATCTGAAAAGCATAATAGCTACAGCGGCAAACTTGAAAGCAGAATCGGAAAAGATAGTGAGGAATAGTTTAGTTATAGAACCAAACCTTGAAATTCTAATTACACCACACACAGGCAAGATGACGGAATCTTTCAGTTTTAGTTTTGCTCAAAAATTGCCTACCCTTAGGTGTGAGGAGGATGGCAAAAGGTCAGAAGATATTAGGGATTTCATAAACAACGCCGAATTTTACCATGACACCCTAGATGCAACATCAATAACCTTGTTAGTAAAGTTCCTATTACAGTGTAAAATTCAGGGAAAAGCCCTAACAGAATTAGGTAACCAAAAACCGGAAAATTTCGTTGCTTTAAAGAAAGCTCTAGTCGAAAAATGTGGTCCTAAAGAAACTATCGAGACCATACAAACAAAACTCAGTAGGACACACCAAGGGAATCGACCCATACGAGAATTTGTAACAGAAATAGAAACCCTTATAGCAAGAATGACTGAACTTGAAGTCGCTTGCCATGGTGAACAAACTAGGCAAACACTTACTAGTGCCAACGACAGACGAGGATTAGCTTTCCTGAAGAGGGGAGTGAACGATCGACTTAAGGTTATTTTAGATAGCGCCCGACATGCCAAACTTCAGGACGCTATACAACATCTTTTAGAGTTAGATCAAAGTTCCACCCCTAGCACCGACACAGTTAGGTATATACAAAATAGAAATAGGAATCCTCGTAGACAAAATTTCAACTATAATAATCCTAATCCACCACCAACTAACAACACACCAAGACACGTATATCCAAACAACCAAGCCCATCATGATCAAAATTACCAAAATAGGAACAATGATAGGAATAGGTATGTTGATAACAGGCCTAGGCACGCAAATCAGTACGCATCAAACAATAATCACCACAACAACAGGCAAGGAAATCCTAATTACAACAACAACAATCGCGGTAATAACAGATCGAACAATAGAAATCCACCAAATAGGAACTACAACCGAAATAATAATAACAGAGAAAATCAAAGGGTATTAGCCGTGGGAAACGAGCAACCCACCGAGGGGGAAGCCGGCCCATCGGGGGGGAATCAATAGATCCACCAATGCCAAATGCTATCTGCACTGCTGGAATCTCAAACGGCATCTTCATACAGTTACAACTGAAAAATAACCAGAATATACGATTTCTCATAGATACCGGAGCCTCAATTTGTGTGATAAAAAGTAGTTCATTAAATAAAAACATTTCCGTATTAAAAAACAGGAGCACAAAAATTTTAGGCGTATCTGGAGATTTACAGACAATAGGAACATGCAACATTGAGATACATTTAGGACAGTTTACCATACCATACGAATTTCATGTGGTATCAGATACTTTTCCAATTCCAGTTGAGGGCATAATAGGCGCGAATTTTCTTACAGAATTCGGTGCCAAAATAGATTTAGAAGCATTCATGTTAAACATCAGGAAAAATCAACAAACGGTTACATTACCCTTACATACAGAACACAGTTTAAATTCAATTTCCCTAGCTCCCAGGTGCGAAAAAACTTACTGGCTAGACACCAAACACACAGGGATTAGAATATTTTATCCACAAGAACTATGTGAAAACGTTTTCATGGCAGGTTCGTTATCTACTGCCGTAAACGGAAAGATACCAATTAAAATTTTAAACACGCGAGAAACATGCGTAACCTTTAGATGGGTTGAACCTATATCCCAACCCGCTTCAGAACACTACATTTTACGTTACAACCAGACAGATAAATCGATAAACACACGGATTAAGAAAATACTAAGCGAAATAAATTTCGATACATTAAATAGCGAAGAGAAATCAGAAATTGAAGCAATATGTTCCAAATTTCAAGACATTTTTCACGTAGATGGCGACAAACTTACCTACACCCACATTGGTACAGCAGATATCACACTTAAAGATGGATCATCTCCAAAGTATACAAAGCCGTATCGTTTACCTCATACCCAAAAGCAGGACGTAAAAGAAGAGATACGAAAAATGTTAGCAGACGATATAATAGAACCATCTATTTCACCTTGGAATTCCCCAATACTCATAGTGCCCAAAAAGAAAGACCCTGTTACCGGTCTACAGAAAATCCGAATGGTGATCGATTATCGTCACGTGAATGAGCGAATCGAAGATGACAAATTTCCCCTCCCAAACATAACAGATATTTATGACATGGTAGGAGGAGCAGTCTATTTTTCATGCATAGATTTAAGCCAGGGATAGTAGCAGGCCAATTACAGCATTTTCAACTGAGGATGGTCACTACCAGTTAAAACGACTACCAATGGGACTAAAGATCTCACCCAGTAAATTCTCAAGAATGATGTCCATAGCGATGTCTGGGTTGACATATTCACGATGTTTTGTCTATCTTGATGATCTTATAATTATCGGTAGAAGTTTATTAGACCACAATAAAAACCTGATCCAAGTTTTTCAACGTCTCAGGGAGGTGAACCTCAAAATACACCCAGGAAAATGTTCTTTCTTACGAAAGGAAGTAATATACCTTGGATATACTATATCCAAAAAATGGCATTCTGCCTGATCCCACTAAATCTAACGTAATGACAAATTATCCAGCACCAACTAGCGCTGATGAAGTCCGACGATTCGTAGCTTTCGCAAACTATTATCGTAAATTCATTCCAAATTTTGCTACCATTTGTATACCACTAAATAATCTATTAAAGAAAAATGTCGAATTTAATTTCAATAAAGACTGCGAAGAATCATTCAATCAGCTTAAAGAAATTCTTACTAGTCCTAAAATTTTACAATTCCCGAATTTCAGCGAAGAATTCATTCTACGTACAGATGCCTCAGGTTTCGCTTTAGGAGCTGTGCTATCCAATTTCGACGATAGACCAATTGCCTACGCAAGCAAAACTCTTAACAATGCAGAGAAAAACTATAGCACAATTGAGAAAGAATTACTTGCAATAGTGTGGGCAGTTAGACACTATCGACCCTATCTGTTCGGAAGAAGATTTAAAATTATGACAGATCACAGACCTCTAGTGTACCTGTTCTCGTTAAAAGAACCCAGTAGTAGACTAACCAAATTTAGACTATTACTGGAGGAATACAATTTTTATGTAGAATTTTCTCCGGGTAAAGATAATTGTACCGCTGATGCACTGAGTCGGATAAAATTGGACTCTGAAGAATTGAAAAGCTTATATATCTGTGTTGTAACGAGAAATCAATCAAAAACGAATAACCAGTCAGTAACAAGAAATAGCGAAAGTCAAGAAAACAATAAGGTAAAAAGCGACGAACAGCTAATAACAGAATTACTTAAGTTACCAGAAACTGGACTTAAGCTCGTAGAACTAAAAATTGTGGACAACTTTGCGGAAGATTTAGTTAATTTCAAGGATATCGGAGACGTAATAATTGGACCAAACAAAGTTTTGGCATATATTCCTAAGGGAAATTGTTTACTCCTAATAAGGCCCAAGGACAGCACTACCACCCAATCGACATTGTTTGGCAAAACACTGTCGAGGGATGTGCAAAAACTCTGCGGACCCACATCAATTAAAAGAATCTATATCACAAAAAATGAATTAAAGAAGCTTGCAGGCGGCCGCCAACAATGCAGCATTAATGAATAAATTAGGAGAAATGTTTAAAGAAAGTGATATTAAAGTGCACCTTATAGATAAAAATATTGAAATAACCGATCCTTGTAAAAAGAAATTGATACTAAATGACTATCACATACTTCCAACCAGCGGACATGCAGGAATAAACCGCATGATCCAGACCATAAAGAAAAAGTACTTTTGGACGGGAATGCAGAACGATGTGGCCACATTTGTAAAGCATTTCCCGATATGTCAACGAAACAAGCACGTACAACCTAAAAAGCAACCAATGACTATAACATCGACAGCTGAATCAGGTTTTGACAAACTATTTTTAGATCTTGTAGGACCTTTAGAAGAATCAGAAGACGGATCTAAATACATCCTCACAATACAAGACGAATTGACGAAATTTGTCGAAGCTATACCAATCCCAAATAAAGAAGCCAGCACAGTAGCGAATGCGCTAGTAGTAGGTTTTATACTTAGATACGGAGTACCGCACACAATAGCATCTGATCAGGGTACCGAGTTTTTAAACCAGGTTTTGAAAGATATCTGTAAATTACTAAAAATAGAGCAGCTACAATCGACAGCCTACCATCATGAGAGCATCGGAGCACTCGAAAACTCGCATAAGGTTTTAGGAGCTTATCTTAGAAGTTACGTTTCAGAAAACCATAGCGACTGGAGCACATGGTTACCGTATTATGTTTTCTGTTATAATACGTCTGTACACTCCGAAACAGGTTTTACACCGTTTGAATTAATATTCGGAAAACAGTGTAACCTGCCAACGAACTTAACAAAACATGTAGAACCAGTGTACAACTACCAGGATTACGTAATTGATTTAAAACATAAATTACAAATTGCTCACAGGGACGCCCGCGAAACTCTCTTAAGGAAGAAAAATATTAGAAAAGGTAGATATGATACAGACAGACAGACAGCCAGTGCTAACTTTGAAGTAGGAAGTTTAGTATTACTGAGGAATGAGACAAGAAAGAAACTGGATCCAATTTTTATAGGACCATACGAAGTTTTGTCACAAAATGGTGTAAACTGTGATATAAAATATGAAAATAAAAGAATAACAGTTCACAAAAATAGATTAAAACCATTTTATATATATTTGGCAATTTTGGAAACATGTACTATTTAGTTTTTCTTTTTTCTTCTTTTCTCTCTTTTTTTTTTTAAAAAAAAAAAAAAAAAAAAAGGGGGAGAAAGTCCTGTGAATATACACATATGCATATGTATAGAGTAAAAGGCCTTATAATTAAGCTAACAAACTAAAATAGGTAAATTTGTATTCCTTATAATTAACAAACTAAAATAAGTAAATTTGTATTCCTTATAATTAATAAACTAAAATAAGTAAATTTGTATTCCTTATAATTAACAAACTAAAATAAGTAAATTTGTATTCCTTATAATTAATAAACTAAAATAAGTAAATTTGTATTCCTTATAATTAATAAACTAAAATAAGTAAATTTGTATTCCTTATAATTAATAAACTAAAAATAAGTAAATTTGTATTCCTTATAATTAATAAACTAAAATAAGTAAATCTGTATTCCTTATAATTAAGCTAATAAACTAAAATAAGTAAATCTGTATTCCTTATAATTAAGCTAACAAACTAAAATAAGTAAATTTGTATTCCTTATAATTAAGCTAATAAACTAAAATAAGTAAATTTGTATTCTTTATAATCAAGCTAGCATAATATTTCAAAAATATAAATAGGTAATAAAAATAAGTCACTTGCTAATAAGCCATTAAAAAAAAAAACAATAAAATACATTAATTTGTAAGCCATTATTTGTTAGTAGTAAGATAAAATTAATTTGTTGATATAATATTCCGAACATATTAATGCAAGAAAAACAGCTAATGTATAAATACAACAAATATGCAAACCATTTTGTAATGGCATTAAACTAATCCCTTATTGTACAAATGACGCGTAAAAGCAGAAATCAAGTTGAAAGAAAAACATGATTTCTCCTTTTTCCCCAGGAAGGGTGGTGTGAAGGGATCGCACCAGCGGTCATTTAACTAATTGCCAAAAGCAATTAGAAATATCCAAATCCACTTCGATATCTGATACCCAGAACTCGCCCAACTTGTGGCGTCGTAAATAACATTGCTTCAAACATCAGAGTGATATGAACTACATACAGACACTTTCGAAGTGAACAATTAAATGAAAGAGTCATATTACTCTGATGGCACACTCGGTGCATGAAGCGAATGAATAAACAAATGTATGTATAATTGTATATGAGATACTGAGGCGAGGGCACGATCAGGGTACACTTGTGGACGACACTAAATATGTCAACTAAGCATCGCACGCAAGTGAACCCTAAACACTTGAAGTGTTGGGCCGTTTACCCTCGTCACGCGAATATGCTGATTAGGCATAACGTTGGGGTATCGATATTCGAGGTGGATATATCGATAACATTCTTTATAGTATAAAAGGGAAAAGAATTTAAATAAAGGAAGACTTCTACTTCGGGCTTCGAAGAAAACACTTGGCATTTAATTTGGCTTGCGAGCCGTGAGTTTCAAGTTGTTTGAAGTGTTGTTGGGATCCCCGCCTTGAGTGCAGACTACTGCCGGAAGGTTCAAGCTGGAGGCGCCATAGCCAGTGCTAGTGGGTACCAGCAACCAGTAAGTTGGCCATAGGACCAGCCAACGTTACAAGCTGTCTCTCTTTTTATAAACTTACAGCCTTATTTATAAGCCCAACGTAGAGTCTGCTTATTTTTACGCACCCTCTAAGATGTTATAAATGTGATTTATAAAGATTTTTCAAACTTAAGGTCTGCGTAAGTAACATGAAAATATGCGTTTAGAATTAGAGCCTGTAACGACACTTCACCACAAGGCTTGAACCGGACCGTGGATCGGATGCGGGTAGCACGCCTGGCTATGCACAACTAAGCTCGTCGGAATGGGGGAGTTCTTTGCACCGCCCAAGTTCTCGCTGTCGTTCACAAATAAGAAAACAAGAATGCGTGCTATCAAACAAAAAAAAAACACATTTGAACCCGCTACAAGATGGTAAACCCCTCCCTATTTCCATATCTCTATCATATCTCTACGAACTTCCCGTTTAGGTCTTCCAGAGTTATTGAAAAGATATCAAATTAAAGGCACTATTCTTTTGTAGTAAATTTTCTTCTATATTAAGTAAAATAGGCTCAAAAAATTATAGTGACTTGTTTGCTGTTTTTTATGATAATGATATGAAAATTAGAAATTTGTAGAGAGAAATATTTTTTAGTTACTAAGTTATTTTTTTATAAGTAAAGTATTAAATATGCTCAGTGGTTTTTTTAAATGATTTCTTAACACTTCCCCCTGGTACAGCGATATCAGCATTAGATGTCGTTGTATCCTCACATTTTCCCACATCAATCACTGCAATTTTAACGGCTGGTCTCTCCAGTATCCCTTCAGTAGTTTGAATAACTGCGCTACGCACTTGCCCATCTTTTGCTGTTCGGACACTAATGATTCTTCCTTTCGGATAATTATTTCTAGGTAGATCCTTATCAATGACTAAAACGATGCTTCCAACTTTCAATGGTAATATTTGCTTGTGCCATTTAGCTCTTAAAGTTAATTCTGGTGCATACTCGGTCAAGAACCTTTTCCAACACTTATCAGCAAATCGGTCTTTATATTGAAAAGTACATCTTAAAACCGCTGGACTGTCGTTGATTACTCCCATTTGTTTAGTTGCTCCAGATGTCAGTCTTAAAAAATGATTAGGTGTTAAAGCTTCTTGCAGATCACTTTCAAGCGGCATATAGGTAAGTGGCCTGCAATTGATAATATTTTCAGCGGCAATAAGGCAACTTCTAAGAAGAGGATCTGAAGGTGTTCTTGTAGGTAAGGAGTCATACAAAGCTATTTTGAATGATTTGACGAGTCTTTCCCATGCTCCACCCATATGTGGCGATGCGGGTGGATTAAAATGCCAGTTTAATGTCGGACTAATGAAATGTTGAGCTATCTTTTTAACATCAATGGCTAGTAAAGACTCTCTCAACATCCTCTCAGCTCCGATGAAATTTGTTCCTCTGTCGCTGTATATTTCCTTTGGAAATCCACGTCGGTTTATAAAATCACGGAAACATAAAATGAATGCATCTGCATCTAATTTGTGCGCTATCTCCACGTGTACTGCTCTTATTGTGAGACACGTGAAAATTACACCCCATCTTTTTTCGGTGCGACGGCCAATAGAAACGTTGAACGGTCCAAAGTAATCAACTCCCACAAACGAGAACGGTTGAACAAAGACAGCTAATCTTGCAGGTGGTAGTGGAGCCATTTCCGGTTCTTGTGGTTTTGCCTTTCGAACTTTGCACCATTGACAAATTAGATTAATTTTCTTTACAAAGCACCTTAGTTTCGGAATCCAGAATCGCTGTCGCAATTGATTTACAACACTTTCATTGTTCCGATGCAAAAATTCTTCATGCACCCTTTGCACAATTAGTTGGGTAATGTAATGACTTCTTGGGAGGATGATTGGTCTTTTTGCATCGTGGGTAATGCAAAGTGCAGCATCTGTTCTTCCCCTTACTCTTAAGAGACCCTCTTCATCAAGGTATGGGGACAAATGGTATATAGAGCTTGTGTGAACAACTGTAGCTTGAAATCCATGTAATTTCATTCCTGTTTGGTTATGGATATAACTTATCTCGTTTTTATAGACGTCTTGTTGAGCTGACTTTAATATTATGATTTCTGCTTGATGAAGTTCTTTGCTGTTTAAAATACCTTTTCTTTTTGAATTATTATTTTTGTTAGTATTTTGAATAAATCTAACTACATAAGCCATGGTGTTCAGCAGTCGTTTCCACTTTGAAAATTTAGTAAAATTTATAGTTGTCAAATCCGGTGTATGAAGATTAATAAGTTCTTCCGGTAATTCGTCAAGGGTGCCCACTTCTACCGGCCATTTTGATTCGTTTAGATATAAAAAATCTGGACCTTTATACCAGCGATCAGATTTATCGAGTCTGGGAGGTTTTACCCACTTCGTTCCATCATCTGCAACGTTTTCTTTTGTTGTCACATATCGCCAGTCTCTTACATTGGAATTTTCTTGAATCTCTGCTACTCGGAAGGCAACGAACTTAGTGTATTTTCTTGGATCTCCTCTTATCCAGGTTAATGTAACCTTTGAATCACTCCAAAAGAAAACTTGTTCTATATGAATGGTTAAATTCTCTTGAATGCTATTGGCAAATCTACATCCCATTACTGCTGCATCCAATTCTAATCTTGGAATGGAACGAAGTTTTAATGGTGCAACTTTAGTTTTAGAACCAACCAGTGTGCATTCCACTTGTTGTCCTTTTACAATCCTCAGGTAAGATACAGCAGCACATGCTTGCTCACTGGCGTCTACAAAAATGTGTAGCTGAGCTTTAACATTGTCCCAATTTAAAAGATTTTTCATATAACAGCGAGGAATCCTTAATTGTTCGACCTTTGGAAGTATTTTAAGCCAATTTATCCATAAAATATTTTGTTCATCTTGAATTTCGTTATCCCATTCAGTTTGACTTCGCCAAATTTCTTGTAAAATAATTTTAAGGTACACCAGAAAATGTCCAATCAATCCTAGTGGATCGTAGATTGACATGAGTATTCTTAATACATCCCTCTTTGTAGGTCTCTTTACGCCTTCCAATACATTACGATTACCTTTATTGTATCGTAAGGAGTAAGTTAACTCATCTGTGCTTATACACCACCACATCCCTAGTACTTTTTCTTTTGAGGCCTCTGGATTCATATTCAAATCTTTATTTACTTCTTTAAAGTCGGTGTTAAGGATGCGCATTACTGCATCCGAATTGGATTTCCAACCTCGAATTTCAAAACCAGCTCTCTTATGTATTTCTGTTACCTCTTCCGCTAATTGTATGGCTTCCTCATCGGTGTTGACACTATCCAATAAATCATCAACGTAGTGGTTATCAGTAATACATTTTACAGCTCTGGGATATTTTTTGATGAACTTTAAGGCATTTTCGTTTTTTATGTATTGAGCGCAACTTGGAGAACAGGTCGCCCCAAAAGTCATAACTTGCATAACGTATGTGTCTGGTTCTATTTCTTCGTTACAATCTCTCCATAGAAATCGTAGAAAATGTTGATCATTTGTTGCTATTTTCACTTGATGGAACATTTCCCTGATGTCCCCTGTAATGCATATCTTCCTTTCCCTGCTGCGTAGAAGTACACCCAGTAAAGATGAATTCCAATCGATGCCTTTCATTAGCATTGTGTTTAGTGAAATTCCATTGACTTTTGCAGCTGCATCCCAGACAATACGTACTTTTCCTGGTTTGTTTTGATTTTGTACCGTGAAAATTGGTAAGTACCATACTTTTTCTCGCGGTTCCCGCAACTCTTGTTGGCTTAGCTTTCGAATATAACCCTTCTCCTCATACTGTTGTATTTGATGTTTTATGTTTTCAGCCAATGCAGGATCGGATTTAAGACGCTTCTCCAAACAAACCAATCGACGAACAGCCATTGGTCGGCTTTTTGGTAACTGGAATTCGTCATATCGCCAT
This sequence comes from Cheilosia vernalis, assembly GCA_949126925.1. Lineage (NCBI taxonomy): Eukaryota > Metazoa > Arthropoda > Insecta > Diptera > Syrphidae > Cheilosia > Cheilosia vernalis. Next base: position 58,932,699 of record OX421358.1, read on the forward strand.
AAAAGTCCAGTTTCGTAGCGGGAACCCAAATCCGTGGTTGTCGTAGCCAAAATCTGTCTGGTACGATCTTCTTCTGATTTTTGTTTCTCATCTTTTTTACCAGTGACACCCAAGTTGTCAACAGTAAAGTATTCTTTGATTAATTGGTGTAAATCTGCATCCGTTTTTTGTTGGCATTCACACAAATGGAAACTATAGTCAAATTCGCCATTATTGGTACAGTTTTCAGATGCGGAAAATATTGTCCATCCTAAACGACATTTGGCTGCCATAGGCTCGTCTTCGGAAGCTTCTTTAATTCGAAGTGGGACGGCAATCCTCCAATTTTTTAGACCAATTAATATACCAGGGCTAGCGTTGATATATGATTCCACTGGTATATTACGGAGATGTGCATATTTCTCTGACATCTGCTTGTAGTCCAAAGACTGTGATGGTAAGTTCAGTGAGCGCACAGTTCGCACATTTGATAATGAAAATTCTGGTGAATTTTTGTAAGCTCCAGATATTGTTAAATGTACCTTTCTTGACTGATTTTCCATTCTTGTCACTTCCGCAGTCCACTTAAGACAAAAGGGTTCCTCTTCACCTTCTAGATTCAGATATTTAGCCAGTTCATCGCTTATAAGAGAACTCGATGACCCTTCGTCCAGAAATTACGGGAATCACCCTAAAGAGAATCTTAGATGTCATATGATGATTCATGGACGCTTCGATTTCAACTGAGGCTGCATTTTTGTCCTTATGAAATAGTGGATGGTGTCTTATCTGGCAGTTATCTTTAGTACATTGTACTGGAGTTTTGCATTTAAAAGAATGTCGTTTAAGACATTGACGACACAAGTTGAATTGCTTTAAAATATCCCATCGCTGTGATAAGTTCATATTTTTGAATTTGATGCAATTTGAAACATTTTTACAACTGTCTCCACATGTTTTGCAAACAATAACGGGAGGAATAGGTCTCGATACTAATGATGTAGAATTTTCTTCAATTTTTTCATGTAGGTTAAGAATTTCATTTCTATTTCTCCCTGGCTGTTGTGGTTGCTTTGTTGTAAACCAATTTGTTGTCGTCATAACACTGCAAGCGTCGGTGGTGATTTCATAAAGCCAATCGGCAAATGTAGCCAGATTGTCGTTATTAGTTGTAGATCGTTTGTATGCTGCCCAATTCATTTTCAAAATTGCTGGTAGCTTTTCTACTAATTCTTTCATCAGCATAGGGTTTCGAATATGGTCTTCCATGTTTGCCTGTTGGAGTGTTGCGTACAAATTTCTGACAGCAACAGCGAACTCAACAACTGTTTCTAGTCGCTCGTATCTGGGTGCTGACATTCTTCTGATTTTTTCGACATAATGTTCCATTAAGAGTTCCGGTCTGCCGTATAAAAGCTTCAATGTTTCAATTATTTGTGGGACACATGAAGGTATAGTTAATTGAGCCTCAACGATTTCTCTTGCTTTGCCCCTTAAGCTTCGTTGTAGCCGGATCAAGTTTTCATTTTCTGTAAAACCACAAGCTGATGTTGTTTGGTTGTATGTGCTTATAAAAACTGGCCACTCTGCTGCTTGTCCTGTAAATGTCGGTAAATCTTTTGATATTGCGGATCTAGTTGCAAGTTGTTGAGGAGTAAGTTGGCAGAAATTTATTGGTGTTTGCGTCTGATATGTGGAAACTTGAATCGGTGTCGAAATGGGAATATTTGGTTGTTGTTTTGGCTTCATAGAATCTAAATAACTGAGAACTCGTTCATTGACTTGAATTTGAGCATTATTTTGATTTTGTGATTTTTGATTAGGTATTATTTGATTCTCTATCTCATCATCTGAAATCGAGTCCAACATAGCTAATTTTTTCTTCATTATTTCTTGCCTCATTTTAAGGATTTCATCTTGTTCTTCTAGTAACTTCATATGTTCTTTAAATCGTACAGATTTACTGGAACGTGATGAGCATATTGAGGCTGCAATGGAACGATGAGATATATTTTGTTGATTTGGATTGTTACCAGTGTCTTTTTCAAATCGCACGTTTGTTTGATCGGAGCTTTGGTTCAGATTATGATTGATTGTATTAGTTGCCGTATATGTGTTGCATAATATTTTTAAATTAGATTCCTCTTGGTCTAGCGGATTCTCTGAATTCGGCCTTGAATGGATTTTGGAATTCGTCGGTGTCTGGCTGGTCTGCGTAGCAGATAATTGCGTGCAATTATCGCATTTCCAGTTCCTGACGTTGACTATTTCTTCCCCCACGTTGGCACATGCATAATGAATCCATTTTGTGCAACTTGAGCATTGCACCATACTGGAATCTTGATATGGTTCATAACATATTGGGCACATATTTCTTCTTCCCAAGATTAAATTCGGAGGTGGTGTTGAAAACATCTTTTCGTAGTATAAAATTATAATTTTTTGAGAATATTGAAAAGATATCAAATTAAAGGCACTATTCTTTTGTAGTAAATTTTCTTCTATATTAAGTAAAATAGGCTCAAAAAATTATAGTGACTTGTTTGCTGTTTTTTATGATAATGATATGAAAATTAGAAATTTGTAGAGAGAAATATTTTTTAGTTACTAAGTTATTTTTTTATAAGTAAAGTATTAAATATGCTCAGTGGTTTTTTTAAATGATTTCTTAACAAGAGTGTAGTACGAGGATCCAAGCTTTTCCCGGACTCTCGCTTTTACAAAAAGAGGAGATAGTTTTGCACTGAACCCTTTTTGGAAGTTGCTTTGAACGAAATTACGCCTATGAATCTCTTGCCCCACCTTAAAATCTACGGGTCTAGAACGAGTGTCGTACCTGGTTTTGTTCATTTCGTACGATCTTCGCATGTTATTTTCTGCCTTGCCTCTCCACAATTCCATCTGTCCCTTGGGCTCTATACGGGTATCGCAATTATTGATCATACCAAGATTCCTCATCAACTGGTAATCCGCAGCATGGGTTACCATATTTACGCTGAACAATAGGAAGTATGGAGTGCATCCTAGGGATTGGTGCAAAGAGTTTCGGAGAGCGCAGCTTATTCCGCTTAAATGCTCATCCCAATCCATGTGGTCGGCCGCAACAAAAGCTCTCAGTGCTGCTCCCACCGACCTGTTAACTCTTTCCGATGGATTAGATTGAGGCGAATACAAGGCAGTACATGTTTGCTTTATCCCATATGAAGTCAGGAAAGCCTGAAACTCTCCAGACTTGAATTGCGGCCCGTTGTCTCAGATAATCACCTCCGGGACTCCAAACATATGAAATATATCTTTTTCTAAATATTGGCAAATCAGAGTAGCGGTGAATTTTTTTAAGGGTTTCAAAAAAGTAAATTTTGAATAATGGTCTAAGCCTATAAAAATTCCTAAGTTTCCGGACCTTGAACGTGGAAAAGGGCCAATCAGATCAATACAAAGTCTCTGGAATGGTCTGGTTGTCACCACCTGTTCACCCATTGGTGGCCTCAGGATTTGATTAGAACTCTTCGTGGACTTGCATATGTCACAGTTGGATACATAATCTTTGATTTGCTTTACCATTTTAGGCCAAAATAAATGCCGTCGAATTTTTTCTAACGTTTTACCCATTCCACCATGTGCCGAAGTCAGACCGTCGTGTGCATTTTGAATCACGCTCTGCGTCAATTGCTTAGGTACCCATAGTTTCCAGGAATCCTGACTCAACTCACCTTCTCCCTTGGGATACATTTTGCGGCAGTAAACGTAATTGTCAATTACAATTAAGTCCGCAAGTCGCGACTGATTGTGCTGAATTTTTGACTTGATGGCTTCGTACTCCGGGGACTGAAAATGCTCTGTTGACAAGGCAACAAGAGCGCAGTGAGTAGTCAGCTCATGTATGTCATCGCAATGAGCCCTAGACAAGGCGTCCGGAACCACATTATCGGTACCACGCCGGTGTTGAATGTTAAAAGCAAACCCTTGTAATTTAAGTGCCCATCTTGCCAATATCCCATTGAGATCGGTTTGATGCATTAGCCATTTTAGGCTGGCATGGTCCGTTACTATGGTGAATTCCTGCCCATCTACATATGAGCGAAATTTTTTTAAAGCCAGGACAGCAGCGAGGCATTCTTGTTCCGTAACGGAGTAATTTCTTTGTGCCTTATTAAGTTTCTGCGACATATATTCGATGGGCACCTCTACACCGCCTTGGTTCAATTGGGCTAAGACAGCCCCGACACCATTTTGACTAGGGTCGCATTGAATTATGAAGGAGTTTTCAAAATTAGGGTTAGCCAGAAAAGGAGCTGACGTTAAGTCTTTCTTTAAAGCATCAAATGCTAACTGTGCTTCCGACGACCAACTAAATCGTTTCCCCTTTTTTAGCAAATCCGTTAAAGGATGTGAAACTTCCGCAAAATTGGGGATGAAATGCCGATACCAACCTAAAAACCGCCGAAGTTGCCGAACGGAAGTCGGTATCGGGAAGTCAGAGATTGCCGTAACCTTGTCAGGGTCGGTTTTCAACGTTCCGTTTCAATATACAATATAACCTATATACTTAACTTCGGTTAAGCAGAATTTGCTTTTACCAATGTTGATTGTCAGACCTGCTTTCCTAATTAACTGCGCAACTTCTTGAAGCAGTGCCATGTGAGAAAAGAAGTCCTCTGAAATCAAAAGGAGATCGTCTAAGTATACAAATACTCTCTGACGAAGATGGTTTGGGATAACTTTATCCATGAGCCTGCACATGGTTTGGGGAGCATTACATAAGCCGAATGGCATTACCTTAAACTGGTACAGCGGCCTATTCGGTACCGTAAATGCCGTTTTCTCGCGCGAGCTCATTTCCAGTGGAATCTGCCAAAAGGCGTCCTTAAGATCCAAACTAGAAATGAACTCCGCTTTTGGTAACCGACTCAAAATTCCCCCGATGTGCGGCAATGGATAAGCATCCTTCACAGTTACGGAATTTAACTTCCTCGAATCTAAACAAAACCTAACTTTTCCCGGGGTTCTATGCAGTACTACAGGTGAACTCCAGGAACTGTTTGATTCTTCGATTACCCCTAACTCTAACATTCTGTCGACCTCTCGGAACATCAACTTTTCAACCGCAGGAGAGATGGGAAAGTGCCGTTGTTTTATTGGTATGGCATTCCCTACGTCGATAAAATGCTCCAGAATACTAGTCTTCCCAAGACCTTCTTCCTCAAAAGAAGGAAACAAAAGTTTAGTTGCTTCCAATTGTTTCCGCTGTAGGTGTGACAGTTCATGTTCATTACTTGTTTTTACCGGAGGGGAATCTAATTCAGGAGCTAGTTCAAACGCCTTCCAGAAATCTATTCCTAGGTATAGATTCTGGGACAAACTAGGAATAATAAATAGCTCAATCGATTTAGTTTTATTTCGAAAAGTTATTTCAGCCATAAGGGAACCCTTAACAATCTGCGCACTGCCGTCAGCTGTGGCGACTGAACTTTTAAATTGTTTATATTTAGAGTTTGATTCTAACAACTCTTCAGCGGCTTTGGAACCTAGACAGCTAATCGTCGCACCAGTATCCAAAAGTCCACTCATTGTTTTGCCAAATAAATTAACCTCAGCATATGGTCGCAGGTCATTTTGCTTATCAATAATGGCTGAAACGAGTTTCCTTTGTGTTTTTCGCACAAGGCGCCAAAAGTTACGTATACGCACCGTTGACCGTTTAGGTTTCGCAGTTTTACTCTCTGAGAATATCCTTTTGCGAATGTCGTTATAATTTTTGACACGAATATGATAAGGGACAAGAGGTTTTACCGTGTAAGCTTGAGTCTTACTTGGTAAGTTGTGGTTGCTAAGTGGGGGTTTGACAATTTTTGTTAAAGGAGCTGTTTATTCCGAGACCTGTAATCCGGATGTCCTCTGCTCCTGATGACATCCTTCCTCGAGTTTCCCGGGTCATTGCATTTCACGCACTGAGGTTTGTAGGTATTGATTGCTCCAAATTTAACCACAATTAACCGAATTCCTTGCAACTACCGGCGGATCTTGGGAAATTTCTTCCACTTCTGGGCTATTGTAAAAGAAAGAGTGTTCTGCCTCCGCAACTTCCGAAATTTGTTTCCTAGATGGGGCATTAGCACGACCAGGAACTTTTCTTAGGTCTTCGACGAAAAATTCTCGCTTACGACAAGCCTTCCGAAGCTGAGCAATGGAGTCGATTTCCACATGAAGAAGTTCATGCCTTATATCCGGTCTTAAATTACGAATAACTGTCTCTATTAGTTCAGTTTCAGACATAGGACACTGAAGTTTGTCAGCTATTGACGAAACTCTATCAAAATAATCATCGAAACACTCGTGTTCCTTTTTGTTTCCTGCTTCGAATTAGGTCCCGTATGTCGAAATCGGTCCTCAAGTCATTGTATTGACGACGAAACGCCTGACATAGAGTCCGCCACTGTATGGGCTGCTCAGTGGATTTCCGATGGAAACGCAAGTACCACTCACGTGCTTTACCGCTAAAAAGAGTGTGAACGTAATCACATAGCAAAGTGAAATTGCCATTAAGGGATTGTCTAGTCAGTGCCTCCACTCGATACAAAAACTCCTCGATCGTTATGCCATCTGACGAACCGTCAAACTTTAAATGCCAATTGATTATGATACTTGAGATCTTTTTCGGATTATAAGTTTGTGATTGGGCTAATGCCGGAGGATCTCCAAGACTTTGTGAATTCATTCGATCAGTAATCGGATTCCTCTGATTTATAGAACCTGTCTGTGGTTGACCCGGCCCCTCTTGGTCACTACCTTGCGGTTGTACATATGGAAGATCATTTGATCGGGAATTTCCGAGACACCCACGAACAGAATCGTCAATCATGGGATCTAGCATTTGTTTTAGGTCCCGCAATAATTGGTTTTGACTCCCATTTACCGTTTCATTGACCATAATTGCAATCTCATCGCGGAGGGGATCTGCGCTTTGTGCCTGAGTCGGAAGGTTAAAGGAACGGTTCAAACTGCTGGTCGATTTTTCAAATAATGCCTTGCCCCTTTTGCTGGAAGGATTTATTCATATTAAGAGAATCTCGCCTCTGCGAGTTCTTTTGAAATCTTGTGTTGGGGCGTTGAATCTTACTGACTGCCCCCTTGCCTCGCATGGGAGACGGGTGCTTCGCTAAATTACTAACTGAATTCCCTTTCCGTTTAAGGTCCTTCACATCACACGGAGCGTTGCAATTTGGGCAAAGCTTAGTCTTTAAACATGACTCGGAAGCACATGCTTTATGAAAGCAATGTTCACGTGGAGTAGTGACCACCTCTAAGCCATTACTCAATCTATCTTTGCATATAAAGCAAATATCAACACCCATGATAAAATCATCCAAGTTTTCGGTACTACGATAAACTGCCATTTTTACTATATAAAATAAATTTTAACCAAAGGTCCAAAAAAAAAAATTCTAGATATGTAGGTAATTAATCAATCTTCATAACAATAGATCCTATTTCCCCGGGTTGGTAAATATGTATAAGTCGTGGCACCTCAAAGAAATTATGGGTCAGTAATTGTTAAAGTAAAGGAACACTTTGGAGCTAATATTAGTATTATATAGAAACAATCATTCACCTGAAGTACCTGTCTCTTATTGGCCAATGACCGAATCTATTTAATTTCTGCCTTAGGGTTCCAAATAAGACCAAAATAATTTAGGTGAATCTCCGAAGTTATAAGCTGTAGAATTAGAATATGTACTTCCAGTTTAATTACAAATTTGAACTTTGGCGGTACTGGTTCAAATTCAGCACCAGTAATTCCTACCAAATTACCCTAAGTAATTAAACGGTACTTCGTACTCCAATTAATAACGAATAATTTTAACAACAATTGATTGTATTTAATAAACATGTAGTCAGTATTATGCCTGGTCGTTAAGCCATTCAATAAGAAAAAGCTCTCGAATTCCAAAAACACAACACTGTCCATGTGGTTATAATATAATATAATTATTGGCGCAATAGGTCCGTAGGGACCCTAGGCCTAGCTTCTCACAACCATTCGTTTTGTGTGAGATTTAATTTTTGGAACGAATGGAAGGGATCTACAATTCCAAACGGCTAATTGAGAAGCTCTTTCAAGACATGTTATACTCTCGGATGTTTGTCAGACGTTCGCGAGAAGTGGCGCAGTGAAAAAAACCCTGAGTTGGAATTTGGGTTTTTGCGGGATTCGAACCTGAACCCCTCGCTTAGTAGTCCAACACACTAACTACTAAGCCACTGCGCCTACTGGTTAGGTGGTATTAACTCTTAGCATAATATAATATACAATTATGGAAGTCCTGGAGACTGCTGTCATCGGGCCCCACGTTGGGCGCCAATTTATGTAACGACACTTCACCACAAGGCTTGAACCGGACCTTGGATCGGATGCGGGTAGCACGCCTGGCTATGCACAACTAAGCTCGTCGGAATGGGGGAGTTCTTTGCACCGCCCAAGTTCTCGCTGTCGTTCACAAATAAGAAAACAAGAATGCGTGCTATCAAACAAAAAAAAAAAACATTTGAACCCGCTACAAGATGGTAAACCCCTCCCTATTTCCATATCTCTGTATTTGAGTGTTCACTTTATTCTAACCATCACTCGACATGAGAAACTAGGTGGATTGTTTCTCTTCTTCGTATCCCTCCCTTCCGAATGCTATTCAGATAATTGAAATCTATGCTGAATGCCCACACGGAACCACGACACAAATTTACTCAACCCTGGACCATAGGATCATTATAAAATGCTCAAGCAGTCATTGTAATTCCGCAAAGCATTTATTGACAGTTAGTTCTAAGCAATTTCATTGTTTTTCAATCAAAAAAAAAAATCAAATACAATCGTTATCATTAAAAGTTCAAAATTTAAATTTCTATATATGTACTAATGACCTCTTCACTTCTTAATTATCATCTCATCTTCCACCAACCGGGAAAAAAAATATGTATCGAATTTCCTATCAATTTATAGTACGTCAACAAAACCAAACATCTTAGGTGCACCAAATCAATCCAGCCTCCGCTCCCAGTTGTCGCCCAAATCCAACAATTGGTCCCTTAAAGTGATATTGATTACACCGGTTTTTATTTTATTTTCCTTTTAGAGGAATAGTTAGTTACCTTAGGGACCTCCAAATAAAGCACCGGAATTAATGAAAAGAATGTTTACTCACGGTTTCGCTTCTACTTAGGGCGCAATGTAAGTTCTTAGTTTCTGTATTTTTTTTCCGTAACTAGCCGAATATTTAACCTTAACGCATCGATGGCGTTAGAAATTAGGTTCTCAAAAAAAAACAATGATTTGATGGACGTTGTAATTACGTTGTAATGGTTGACCACGGAAATGAGCTAAGCAGTTCTTTTAACTTTCCAGGAAACCTCGCCAAGCGCATCGAGGACCGCGTAGTGTCTGATGATATTCCCGTTTAAAAGAAAGAAACTGATTACGCTTATATAGACAATTACCAATACCTGCCAATTAGATGTGTTTGAAGAAATTATCGTTCATTTTCCACTCGGTTCACCCTAGGGGAAAAGTGGGTTCCTTCGGGTTAGTTCGGGGCAGTTATCACATTTTTAGGAAAAGTTGGGTATAGAACACAATGTTTTCATTACAAGCCAGCATAGAGCTTACTTTAATGTGTTACGTAATTTATTTCGCATGTTGTGCACATTTTTTTGTTAAGATTTCGTTTGCAAATGAAACTTTAAAATATAATTATTATATTTAATAAATAAAAAAATATCAAATAATTCTGCGTTTGTGACTTTATTTCTTCTACTTCAGTTTTATTGCTTGTAGGGAATGTCTAAGGATGTGTGTCGTGTGTGAATTATGTCGTCCTTTGGCCTGGCATAAGATTTGGTGGTGGTTGGTTGAATTGGGCGAGGAATATGAATATAGGAAGACACATAGATATATGATTGCCGAATATATTTCGGAATTGTGCAGATAATTTGACTTTCTAGTGTGTAAATTAATATTAAAACCCTTAATCTATATATATAAAACAAAGTGATGTTAGTTCCTACGCTTATAAGAATAAAAAAAGAAAAGTCGGAAAATTCTTAACAGGTGGCGTTGTAGGCACAAATTTCGTTTTTCATGGGGAAATGAACTCAAAAATAAATAAAACTGAAAGGAAATCGAGTAGTGACATTTCAAATACAAAAAAAAAATTATTTTAAAGGCAATTGTTGTTGTCAATTATTTCAATTATTTTCCAAGCAAATATTTGTTGTCAACAATTTAAATTTTTTTTTTTAAATATACGATAGATATACCTAAGTTTGTTTATTTTTACTATGTTACATTAAGTAACTTTTTCAAATGGAGTAGATACTTTGATTTATTTGATGGTGTTTGAACCAATCATTTTTGTTTGACATGAATTTTCAGGATCATTGCATTAGTATGTATGAGAACGTTGAAATGTAGTGCTGTTTGAGATGACGTGGACAATGATGACGGGCAACAGGAGTTGTTGAGCGTCTTGAGGTGTCACGGGTTATTACGAAAAATGAGTGAGTAGCAATCATGGTGCTCTGCTCATTCGTGAGTAGGGTTATGGGGAGGGCAGCTCAAAGGTACCATAAGTCCATAACGCCTTGATACCGGTGTGGAGAGAGAAGAGAGAAGTCTTACCAACCAAGATGATAATTGTGGTTAGTTTTGTTCTTGGCTGTTAAAGTTACAAATATGTCATTTAGAGTTAATCCTTTCCTTATTTTCTTGCAATTTTAAAACCTTTCCATCAAAATTTCAGGCATGTAAAAGTGAAAATTTATATTCCTGTGTCTCTCTCTCTATACAGGTCGAAAGAAATATCTGTGCGTTAGTCGGGTGAAAACTCGAGAACGGCTCCACCGATTTTGATGATTTTTGTTTTGTGTTGTTCGTCTTGATTCAGGGATGGTTTAGGAAAAAAGAAAAGTCGGAAAATTCTCAACAGCTGGCGTTGTAGGTACATATTTCGTTTTTCAGTTAAATTCAATTATCTTCTATAACATAGTAATACAATAACAATGAACTCCATGATGATATAACCCGATAATCACCGGGAAATTTTTTTAATTTTTCTTTTGTTTTGTTCGTATTGCTGTAGCTGTATATCAGGTTTAGGGTGTCTTAAAATATACTACTTTTGGGAACGATAGTTCTCCGAAACAGCTCAACCGATATTAATGAAATTTTGTTAATGGATATGGTTGATAGCATACTCTTGGAGCCGATAGGTGGTGCCGTTGTCGAAAAAAAATATGGTCACTTGAACAATAAAACTACCTACAGAGCTTCGAAATAAAATTGAATATGTATTATAAATCCAAAATACTTTTGAGCGCGTAAGTTTTCGCCACTATAACTTATTGATATTTGTGGTAAAACAGATTTTCATTTCATTTTTTTGCACTCGGGTACGAAGATATGCAATTATTAAATTCGCATAATATTACCTCAGTAGTATAAATTTGCCAATCCTGGCACACAGGGAGCAGGGAGCCATTCTGTGACGTCATCCACATATCCGAAATATCTACAAACTACAATCTGAAACAGCTGTTCATATGACCGAGTTCAACCAATCAAAACCGAGATAGATATAGTCAGACAGTTTTTTTTATGGTGTTTTTATTTGGGGTCAGTGACCGTGGCGATTTTGATGTTTTAGTTCAGTTGCAGTCAGGCTGATATGAAATGGTATTCCTTTTTTTTTATTTTTCTTGGAAGTTGTGTGAAAGCAATGGGAATGTAATTCATTCGATCTGCACATGATCTAAAAATAGAACCGAAACGAATGCAGACAGCCGAACTATCTACAATCTGACACAGCTGATCATATGTATGCGTTAAACCAATCAACCCCCACACACACACTAATTGTTTAGCTACCACTCAAATAGCATTGATAAGGGTGGGATTGTGAAAATTGATCTTTTAGGACACTGCTAGTAATAAGAGTTAATTTTTTTTTATTTTTTTAGGTTTTTAGTTGTGGTTGGTGGCATGCATCATTTTTGGGATCAGTGACCGGGGGTGGGGGGGATTTTTATGTTTTAGTTCAGTTGCAGTAAGACTGATATGAAATGGTATTAGTTTTTTTTATTTTTCTTGGATGTTGTGTGAGAACAATTTTGATGTGTTAGTTTCAGTTGCAGTCAGGTTCAGTGTTGCCGTTTGGTCTCTTTATGAAGCTTTTGAACCTATTGAAGCTCAGGACCCCTGGTCCCCACTTTTTAAAAAATGATCAAAATGGTCCCCTTTTTTCAGTGTAAGTAAGATTTTATTCTTTATTGAACGAAGAAGAATGCAGACATATGGAATGAAGTGTTTCGTGATGAATAAATTTAGTTTTTTTTGTTAAAAGTAAATGTAATTGTGGCTCCGTTTCCTTTTTTTATTAGTATTTTATGTGGTGGCTCCTTTTATCGGTTCGGGCCCCTTTTTATTCCCCTTTTTGAATTTTTCAGCGGCAGCACTGGTTCAGGTTGATATGAAATGGTATTAGTTTTTTTTTTTATTTTTCTTGGAAGTTGTGTGAGAGCAATGGGAATGTAATTCATTCGTTCAAGTCAAGTGTTTGAAATCGGACATACTGCTAATTCGCGTGCTCGTTATCATCGCAATATAATATATTAATATGAAGGGTTTTATTTGTGACATTTGTCAGATGGAATTTTCCTTAAATAAAAATTTAAGGAGACATATTTTGAACAAACATAAAAATAATAGAGTGCAATGTAATAGTTGCTATAAAGTGTTAAACAGGAGTGATGCACTATTAAATCATAAAATTAAGTATCATAGTGTGCGTTCGGACCATCACATTACAAATGTGAGTGTAGATAATGAAAATCAAGCGGGTACTTCTTCGGCGGGTTATTTAAAAACGAAAATATGTGAAGAGTGTAAAATAGAGGTTCCAAAAAGTGTATGGTACTCCCACATTCGCACAAATGTACATAAAAAGAATAGTGCAAAATCATGTGAGCCATGCGAACAATTAAAGGTGATCAAAAGCACTTTCAATAACCGCATACAGACATTAATGTATGAGAACAAAAACGAAGAAATCATAGAACCTATGACATTCTTAAATCAATCCGAAAATATAGTTTGTGAAAATTTAAACCGGTTTCTAAAAATACATTCAAACTTCAAATTTAATGTTGAGCTCTTTGGTGAATATGTGAAAATACATAAAACTGATGAAGAAGAAGTTATGGTGACATCAATAAAATCATTTCAATCAAAAATGTGCCTTGTCCAGTGTACGGTAGATTTAAAGTCGTTATATAAAGAAATGTGTATGAACATTGTTAGAAAAATGGAAGAATTTCAAGAGAGGGATAGTGGATGGTCATTAATAAGAATTATCCATATTGAAATTAACATGAGCGAATATAGACCAATTAGAGGCTCACAATTTATAGTACTACCAAGTTTTCTGGCAAATAAAAAAGCGTGTATTAACATTGAAAATAGTGATGAATATTGTTTTAAATGGAGTGTAATATCAGCAATAGTACCATCAAACACTAACCCGCAAAGGATATCATCGTACAACATAAATGACATTACAGAAAGAAAAATTTCATTAAATAATGGAGTGACACTTAAATTCGGAGATTTAGAATTTCCATTGAAAATAAAGGATATAAAAGCATTTGAACTATTAAATACAAATATAAGTGTAAATGTTTTCGGTTACGAGGAGGAGAATTAGAAGATTGTGGGTCAAAGTGGATCTATATCTAGAGAGCCAACTGAGAGCAGAAACGGTACATTTGCCTACAAGCTGTTGTTTGGCTGCTGTCCGGCACAGGAATTCCTAAGTATTAGTGCCTGTACAAATCAAAGGAGCGCCATTGCTGCCGCACGCATACTTAGGAAATCCTATGCCGGGACTTTATGTCAATTGGGCGGCCATTATTATGGTGTGGGCGACTGTGTTCGGTATTTTTGGTGCCCATTAGCTACACGGCGTTCACATCTCAGTTCAGTTTAAAAGTTTTTAAGGTTTATGAAATTGTTTTTACCAAATGTAATTTCTGATATAATTTTGTCACAATGCCAAATACCTCAATAAAATCATGTTTTTTTTTTAATGTCTATCAGAAATCGATCTCATGACATCAATCAGAGAAAAATCAACTCAAACAATTTTTGCACTTTTATTAAAAGAGATTTATTTGTAACTTCAAGCATCTATTGTAGGTATATTTTAAAGAAAACAAATTGTTTTTCGTCGATTTTAATGCTTTTCATTTTGAAGTCATATTGAAACAAAATAGGTATTTTAACACTGTTTGGGGGAAAGCATTTGTTTTACGTTGTGGGGAAAAAGCTGTTTTAGTTTCAGCATCATTTTTAATCTGTAAATGGTACATAAAATGGATAAATAATTCTTGTTTTTGTCCGTTTATAATACCTACCTACCTGATTATAACTATATGCGCATTTCATTTTTTCGGGTACCTACATTCCAAAATAAAAAAAAAATCCTTATAGATCGCCTTTTATTTATGTGTTTTTTTAGCTTCGAACTCAGCAAAGAAAAGTAAAGTAAGATTTTCAGCACGCAATTACAACAATTACTGAAAAACATACTTTGCTGAGTTCGAAGCTCAAAAAAACACGAATACACGTAAAGTAATAATCTATATATATAAAAGGCAATGAAGTCCGTGTGTGCGCGCATAACTCGATAAAGGATTGTTGGATTTCAAGGATTTTGGGCTTGACGGTTTCGTTTTGGACCAAGGAAGGCTATAGGCTACTTTTTGTCGCGAAAACAGAACTTTGAGGGGATGAAAAAGGTTATGAAAGTTTGTATGCGGAAATGCACTTTGAAAAAAAATAAACGGGGTGGAAATCGAGTAGTGATACTTCATATACAAAAAAAAAAAATTTAATTTTAATGCCAATTGTTGTTGTCAATTATTATTTTTATTATTTTGCAAGCAAATTGTTGTTGCAAACAATTTTGAAATTTCTTTTTTTTAAATACACCTAATAAGATTGCTTATGTTTACTATGTCACATTAAGTAGCTTTTTGAAATGGAGTAGATACTTCGATTTGTTTGATGGTGTTTGAATGCATCATTTTTGTTTGCCAAATATTTTCAGGATCCTTGCATTAGTATGAGAGTGAGTAAGTTGAAATGTTTGAGATGATGATGATGATAGGCAACACAGGAGTTGTTGAGCGTTTTTAGTTTTTACGCACATAACTCGAAAGAGGATGGTTAGTTTTTAAAGATTTTGAGCTTGATGGTTTCGATTGGGCCCAAGGAAGGCCATAGGCTACTTTATGTCTCGAAAACAAAACTTTGACAGGATGATATAGGGGATGAAAGTTTGTGTGGGATTCGGCGATTCCAAGACAAATTTGATCATGCCGCCAGTGCGAAGGTCAAACGTTTCACGTCGCAGAAAATCAGGACGAACAGTTAGATCGGAATATTAACAATCGATAGAATATTTCGGAACTTCAGGAAAGAATACCATGCAGTCGTCCATACTGGAGACCGAGATAGACAACAACACAATCATCATCAGCATAGCGTTCCATGTTTCTCACATGGTCAATTGTATGTGGCGTGCTCACGTGTCGGCAAACCTCTCGCCTTGTACGCGTACGCACCCGTAAATGGAACGTAAAATGCTATGTACCATAAAGCACTTCAGTAAAAAAGCGGTAGGTTGACCGACAAGTAAATCGCTGCGGTTATTGCAATTGTATTTCACCGGGCCAGCGACAGTAGTAAGGACTGGTACAGTGGATCGGGAAGCGCCCCATCCAGTCTCAATCCAGAGAAAGACTAGGGACGCAACAAGTACACCCTTACGAAACCGTAGACGTAACGCTATTCGTCTAATTCGGCGGCTTGGAAAGCGCGATCCGAAATCCTTCACGGATAAGGAAAGGGCGGCTCTGGATAGAGCCCGCAACACGCTCAAGCTCGCTAGGTCCACTAGGGAAGACATAAACAAACGGGGACAAAAGGAGAGAAGACCTCTTACGACGAGGGCGGGAAGCCGATTGCTCCCCACCTCAGTCGATGAGAGACTTCGGCCAGCAACCGACTCGGTATCACCCGATTCCGAGCCGGCTGCAAGCTGTTCCAATAAAGTCCCAGACGTACGCGACCGACACACGAAAGGTACAAACGATAGACGACGCTTTCTAGGGACGATTGGCGAACTGCTGGGGGTTTGGTCGGGACGAGGAGGGAAGGCCTTTTGCCATCCACCTCAGTCTCGGACAGACTCAGGCGACCATCAATCGGCACGGGGGTTGTCGCCGGACAGGCATCCGTACCGGTTGCGGGAAGTTCGAAGAGGGGTAGGCACGACGATACCCAAACGCCACCCTCGACTAGGGTAAACAAGAGGGCCAAACTAGCTGCGACTACCAAGCCTAATTTCCAAGTGGCGGTAGTGGACTTCAGCAAGCCAGATCGCAGGTTGAGCAAAGACCAATGGAGGCTCATCGAGTTGCGCATCCTTGATGGTGTTAACGGAACTATCGTTAACAAGGAGGGGCAGTTACCCCTCTTTGAGCAGCTCTCGAACTTCAAAGGTTTTAAACTCCTATCCTGTGATAACGAGTTTACAATGAACTGGCTGAAGACTTTTGTTGAAACTACACAGGCTCCATGGGCTAATGCCGACTTACGACTTGTCGTAAAGAAGGACCTGTTAGAATTCACGAGACCTAAGGGTCGGATTTCGGTTCCCGGACCACATATCCCCAAAGAACGGATCGAGAGAAACCTACGGCATCTAAATCCCGAACTCCATAGTGAGAACTGGGAGGTGCTCGAGGTAGGTGAACACTCCGAAGCAGGCACTGAAATTGTGGTTTTGCTAGACCACAAATCAATGCCTTTGCTGAGGAAGTTTAACAACAAGGTTCGTACTGGAATTACCCGGTGCAAGGTTCGACCCTTTACGGAAAGAACTGTGAGAGAAAGGAAGGTGGTGGCTGATCAGGTAAGTCCAATATGAAGATTGCACAAATAAACCTACACCACAGCAAAGCCGCTAGCTCTAACCTTATCTATCTCTTAGGTGTTAGAGACATAGATGTCGCCCTGATACAAGAGCCATGGATATCCCGTGGCAAAATATGTGGGCTAAATCATAAAGATCTAGTAACCTACAGTATAACGCCGCTTAATGCGGAGAGTAAGAACAGAACGTGTATAGTAGCTAGAAAACATATTAACTTACTACTTCTATCTACCTACAGCAACCTAGACCAGACCGCAGTAAGGCTTGAACGGAGGGGGCTCCCCCCACTGATCTTATCAGCCGTTTATATGCCTTACGAAGATGAAGGACCACCAGCTCCACCTACCCACGCCTTAATTCACAAAGTGGAACAGGAGGGATGGGACATTATAATGGGATGCGACGCAAATGCCCATCATTCACAATGGGGTAGCGGCGATATAAACCAATGGGGTGAGTCAGTTTTTGAATTTATTATTGAAAACAATCTTTTAGTAGCTAATAGAGGCCATGAACCAACATTTATAGTTAGAAACAGGCAGGAGGTATTGGATATAACACTATACAATAACTCCAACACCCTTACCATCAATAAATGGAGCGTTCTTAATGTAGAATCCTACTCGGATCATAAAGTGATAGAAATTCTTGTAGGTAACTACTGTGACCCTCCCCAGTCATACAGAAACCCTAAAAAGGCCGACTGGGTTCTTTTTAGCAATGAGATTGAGAAAAGAAAGGATCTCTTACAAAATGGTAACCTTAACTGCCCGAACGACATCGACCTGAAAGCCGAGAAAATAGTCACTGTTTTCAAAGAGGCATTCGAAATAGCATGTCCAGCGGTAAAACGTAAAAAGAAAATATCACCTCCATGGTGGAACAAGAAACTGGCCGCTATAAGGAAGGAAACAAGAAAACTTCTCAATACGGCCAACCGGACAAAATTGAACTCTGACTGGGAAATGTACAAGACAAGTCAGAGAAACTTCAAGAATGAAATTCAGAAATCCAAACGCCAATCGTGGCAAAATTTCTGTGATGAAATAACGGGCACTACAGAAACCGCGAGATTGAGGAAAATCCTAACCAGGGAACCAGTAACCCTGGGATCTCTCAAGGACCCCGAAGGCAACTGGACTGAATCTTGTTTATATATAAAACTAGCTGATCCCGCGAACTTCGTTCCGCCAAAATTCGTTAATGTAATGAAAGTAATAATTTCGAGCATGCACAATGCACATGCTATTTTATGTAGACGCTTAAATACCAATGGCAAGTCGTTCTGAATAAGCGTAATCTGCTTAGGTTTCCAAAGTGCTTTATTTGGACAATATCCATTATAATTTTAATTATGTAACTTAAGAAATAGCGCTTGATTTAATTTTTGAATGGGAGGTGCCACAAATCGTTTTCCTATACCGCTTATGTTTTGCAAAGTACCACCTATAGTGCGTGGTATCCTATCTTTCAGCACTACCTATCGGATCCAGAACTCAAGTAGAAATTGATGGTTATAGTGTAAGCTCTGTTCTTACATTTCAGACATATTTCCGTAACAGTAACAGTGTCTATAATGTATTTGGCAATGACTTGTTACCGAAATGTGATCGAATTTTAGTGAGCTGTTAAATTGGTTTTCATGTGTTTGTAGGTTGGGTCGCACGACCAATCTGGAACCTGGGCACATATGATGTCATCAACTTGGTATGGTTGCATTCTTTCGACTAACCAAATGAGAATGTGCGCATGAGGCAAGCCTCTTTTTGCCATTCAATCGAATACATCCAACATCGAGTATAACCAAAGACACGATGCTTAACAATATAGTCCATCAGCGACCGACGAAAGCCTTTTCTCTTCTCTCTACATCGGTACCGAAGGTGTGATGGTACCTTTGAGTTGCGCTCCCTATAACCCTATTTACTAATGAGCAGAATAGCGCGATTGTTACTCGCTCATTTTTCGTAACAACCCCTACGTGCAAGCTCAAAACGCTCCACAACTCCTGTTACCTGTCATCATTGTCCACGTCATCTTAATTACCCCTACATTTCAACTTACTCACACATACTTATGCAAGGATCCTGAAAATACATGTCAAACAAAAATGATGAATTCAAAAACCATGAATAAAAAAAAGTATCTACTCCATTCCAAAAAGTTGCTTAATGTAACATAGTAAACATAAACAAACTTATTGGTTATAACATTTAAAAAATGTCAAAATTGTTGACAACAACAATTTGCTTGGAAAATAAATCAAATAATTGACAACAACAATTGCTTTGAAAATATAAAATTGTCACTACTCGACTTCTATCCAGTTTATTTTTTTTCAACGCCACCTGTTGAGAATTTTCCAACTTTTCTTTTTTCATAAACCATCCCTGGTTCAAGACGAATAAAACACACCAAAAATCATTGAAATCGGTTGAGCTGTTCGTGAGTTATAAAGTCACTTATAAAATTTGCAAAAGAATATCTATAAAAACGAATGGAACACGCGAGAACTAAAAATTAACAAAACAATTTGGATTCTTACGTTGGATTGAATACGCAAAATCTGAAATCGGATAGAATCACAGAATCCAATTAAACTCCACATTATATTGTCTTTTTGTTGGGAGTTTAATCTTTAATCATAATTATATCAGAGAATAATATTTTTTAAATTTGCACTTTAACCGTTCCTAAGTAACAACACATTTCAGTGTTCACTCTAATTAAACCACAGGATTCCTAATCATATTTTGATTTTGCACAAAAATGGTACTAAAAAAAATAAGTTGAAAACACCCACCAAGTAAAAGAAATTTATGCATAGTTCATAAATAAATCACTTTAGCCCTAGTGAAAACTTGGGCTTAACTTGCATGGTAATAACCTATTTTTGGAACAACCCCCAAAGGTAGCTGCATGAATTTTGTTGTCAAAAATATTTTTCATATAAAGAAAACTAAAAAAACCTAAAATGTGAATGGATGAACATTTTTTGGCACCTAAAATGGATAGAGCACAAGTAAAGCTATCTAAAAAACCATACTCAACATGTATTCCTTTTACATTTATTGTTATAAATTCATTTACAAATTGTTTGTTATTGAAAAAGTGCCACCCGGCGGCCATTAATTACACGTATTCACAGACAGGAAAAATAAGAGCGCGCGAGAGAGGGCTGTCATTCAAAAATTGAGGGGATAATCGGTTAGGGGCAAGTGAAGTTGGCTCTATAGTTATAGATCCTCTTTGTTGTGGGTCCTTATTACATCACGTCTGAGGAAAAGGAAATTCATATCAATTTGTTACTGTTACAGGATATGGAGAGATACCATTATGTATGGATTAAGAATATTTCAAAGTAAGATTGCATAATACATATTAGTTTCTATACTTTTTATCAATTTTCTTTTTAATTTCAGACTATTAAATGCACAAATAAGAACAAATGGTCATAAGTTTCTTATATGCAACGGATGTCTTCAATATTTCGGTAACGAGCATAATTTCAATACACATAAGTTAGAATGTAAGAAAATTGTTAGTAAATTACCATCCATTGAAGAGTCTTATTTAGAATATAGTCATTATGAAAGACAGATGGATGTTCCATTTGTAATCTATGCTGATTTCGAATGTATTCTTAAAGATGTAGATATTTGCTTTCCACATCCAAATATACCATCTACTACTACAGTTCAAGAACATGTCCCTTGTGCATTCAGCTATTTTATTAAGTGTTCCTTTGACGATACATTAAATGTGTTCAGAATCTATAAAGGTTTAGATGCATCAAAAATGTTTGTAGAATTTTTAATTAACGATGTTCAACATATAAATGAAACATATTTGTCTGTTAAGAAGCCGATGAATTCTCTTACTGATGCCGAATTAAAATTTCATAACGAAAGTCTATGTTGTAATATTTGCAAAAATTCATTAGATAATAATCCGGTAGCAGATCACTGTCATCTAACGGGTAAATTCAGGGGTCCAGCTCATAATGAATGTAATTTAAAATTTAAAATAGCGAACATCATTCCCAATATTTTTTCATAATTTTTCAGGATACGACTGCCATTTGTTCATAAAAGAATTCTCAAATATTCCAGGTAATATAAATGTAATTGCAGTGGAAAGGTATGTATCACTTAGAAATTCGATTAATCTTGTTTCTGATAAATCATTTGAGATTCGGTTTCTAGATTCCTTAAGAATTTATCAAGAGATGATTTTAAAATTGTTCGTTCGATTTTTAAGTCTGATGATGAATTCAATTTAATGACTAGAAAGGGAATTTTTCCATATGAATATGTAAATTCATGGAAGAGATTAAGTGATAAAACGCTCCCACCACTCGATAAATTCTTTAGCACAATTAGTAATTCTAGTTGTACCGAAGACGAGTATAAATTTGCTAAAAAAGTATGGCAAACCTTCAAGTGTGAAAGCCTATTAGATTATTTGACAATTTATTTAAAAGCTGACGTTTTATTATTGGCTGATATATTTAAGAATTTCAGAAAAATATGTAGAAATATTTATGGTATGGATCCCTGTCAGTATTACACATCACCTGGTCTATCATGGGATGCCATGATGAAAGTAACAAAAATTAAATTGGAACTTTTAACTGATATAAATATGTATACGTTTATACAAAGTGGCATTCGAGGTGGTATTGTGCAATGTTGTTGCAGACACTCCAAATCGAACAATAAATTCATGAAAGATTTTAATAAAGAAAATCCGTCTGAGTATTTAATGTATTTGGATGCTAATAAGAATAACTTATACGGTTGGGCAATGTCACAAAGTCTACCCTATGGCGAATTTGAATGGATAGAAATCGATGACTTTAATGTATTCAATATACCATCAGATTCACAATACGGTTACATTTTAGAAGTTGATTTAGAATATCCAGATCATCTTCACGACGATCATAGTGATTTTCCCTTTTGCGTGGAAAATAAGAAAAGTCCAATTGCTAAATTTAGTAAACTCATTTCTGATTTAACAAGTAAATCAAAATATGTTATACACTATAGAAATCTTCAACAATGCGTTAAACAAGGGTTGAAAATTTAAAAAATACACAGAATTTTGAGATTTAGGCAATCATGTTGGCTAAAAGAATACATTGATTTGAATACATATCACCGTGCATTGGCTAAAAATGATTTTGAGAAGAATTTCTTTAAATTATTGAATAATGCTGTTTATGGTAAAACGATGGAAAATGTAGACAAAAGAAAAGATATCAAAATAGTAACAAATTGGGAGAGTTGTGGAAAACGGTTAGGTGCCCGAGCTCTAACAGCCAAACCTAACTTTCGCAGTTCTACCAAATTTACGGACAACATGATTGCTATTGAAATGAGACGTGTTCATGTAACTTACAACAAACCAATTTATTTGGGTTTTAGTGTTCTTGATTTATCAAAATGGAAGATGTATGATTTTCACTATGAATATATGAAACCAAAGTATGGTAAAAATATAACTTTAAATTATATGGATACTGATTCTTTCGTATATTCTATTAAAACCGAAAATTTCTACAATGATATACTGATGGACATTGATAACAATTTTGATACATCGGATTATCCATCTGATAATAGGTATAATAATTATACCAAATAAAAACAAGAAGATAATCGGAATGATGATGAAATGAATGGTGAAATTATAAGAGAATTTGTCGGTCTTCGATCTAAAATGTATTCAATTGCTACTGAAAATAGTAATCAAATTAACAAAGCTAAAGGTGTTAAGAAAACTGTACTAGATGGTATGAATATAGATGATTACAGAGATTGTTTGTATAAAAAGAAACTATTTAATGGAAATATGTACATAATTAGATCAAAGATTCATAATATATATACACAATCTGTTAATAAACTTGCACTTAGTTATGTAGATGATAAAAGATATATAATGGAAAACGGTGTTAATACCCTTGCATGGGGGCACTACAGTTTAGAAAAATAAAGATGAAAAAAAAAAAAAATTTTTCTTTGATTTTTATTTAATGCACACTTTTAGTTTAACTAAAAATTTCTCAATAATTCACAGTTAAGTCATGAATTAAATTCAAGGTCATATACATACACAATATAACGAGAATATATATTAAGAAGAATATAAAGAAACTGTGGGTAAGCAATTGACTCATTGTATTGGTTAGCATATTTTTTCTGATAACCTTGATTTAAAATGGAATATCCAGAATATGCTATTGAAGCTACTCATTGACAATCTTTCATTTAGTCACCCATACCTATGTGACTGCAATATGCAACGTATGAAACAGCCCTTTATGAAACAGCTCTTTATGGAACTGCCTTTATGAAACAACCCTGTAAACAGCCCGAAACAGCCCGAAACAGCCCTGTAACAGCCTGAAACAGCCCTGTAACAGCCCCTGTAAACAACCCTGTAAACAGCCCGAAACAGCCCTGTAACAGCCCGAAACAGCCCTGTAAACAGCCCGAAACAGCAAGAAACAGCCCTGTAACAGCCCCTGTAAACAGCCCGAAACAGCCCTGTAACAGCCCTGTTAACAGCCCTGTATGAAACAGCCCTGTAAACAGCCCTGTATGAAATAAAACTGCCCTGTTTGGAATAGCCCTGTTTGGAATTGCCCTGTTTTCCCCAAATGCTCATGTCTTTATCAAAACATTTTCTATGGACATCCATCGCATCCATTTTAAAAATCAGACGACACACATTGTTTTTGAGATGCCAACCGTTAAGTCAAGTACCTATTAACAATTAAGGATTAGGGTCCTCTGCATGAGGCATGTTTCAGAAAATCCACTGTAGATCAATGAGACCTATTGGTTTTACGACACAGTACTCAGAGAAAAAAAAAAAACAAAATAAACAAAACAAGTGCGGCATTTTATTGGAAAGGGATCGATATGCTACACACTTCTCCTATCATTATTAGGGTACTTCATAGCATATAATTTTTTATAACGTCCACTTCCACATGAGGCAATTCCATTTTCTGAAAATGCATTCTCATCATAAATTTCATTATTTATTGACAAACGACACCAATAGTCTAAAATCAATGGTAAGTGTTCCCTCAAATACAGTGTAATAGATCCTATGGTCATAGCTACTTGACACTGACTCTGCTAGTGAGGGATAATACTTTGCCTCTTGTGGAA
This sequence comes from Cheilosia vernalis, assembly GCA_949126925.1. Classification (NCBI taxonomy): domain Eukaryota; kingdom Metazoa; phylum Arthropoda; class Insecta; order Diptera; family Syrphidae; genus Cheilosia; species Cheilosia vernalis. Next base: position 58,956,910 of record OX421358.1, read on the forward strand.
GTGGACGTTATAAAAAATGATACGCTATGAAATACCCTAATTATGATAGGAGAAGTGTTTAGCATACCGATCCCCCAATCTATGCTTGATCTTGAGTTTTGTTTCGACCATCTTTGTGTGTAAAAAATGCCGCACTTGTTTTTTTTTATAATATCTAGGATAAGACTTTGCCTCATGTGGAAGTGGACGTTATAAAAAATTATATGCTATTAAGTACCCTAATAATGATAGGAGAAGTGTGTAGCATATCGATCCCTTTCCAATAAAATGCCGCACTTGTTTTGATTATTTTGTTTTTTTTTTTCTCTGAGTACTGTGTCGTAAAACCAATAGGTCTCATTGATCTACAGTGGATTTTCTGAAACATGCCTCATGCAGAGGACCCTAATCCTTAATTGTTAATAGGTACTTGACTTAACGGTTGGCATCTCAAAAACAATGTGTGTCGTCTGATTTTTAAAATGGATGCGATGGATGTCCATAGAAAATGTTTTGATAAAGACATGAGCATTTGGGGAAAACAGGGCAATTCCAAACAGGGCTATTCCAAACAGGGCAGTTTTATTTCATACAGGGCTGTTTCATACAGGGCTGTTAACAGGGCTGTTACAGGGCTGTTTCGGGCTGTTTACAGGGGCTGTTACAGGGCTGTTTCTTGCTGTTTCGGGCTGTTTACAGGGCTGTTTCGGGCTGTTACAGGGCTGTTTCGGGCTGTTTACAGGGTTGTTTACAGGGGCTGTTACAGGGCTGTTTCAGGCTGTTACAGGGCTGTTTCGGGCTGTTTCGGGCTGTTTACAGGGTTGTTTCATAAAGGCAGTTCCATAAAGAGCTGTTTCATAAAGGGCTGTTTCATACGTTGCATATTGCAGTCACATAGGTATGGGTGACTAAATGAAAGATTGTCAATGAGTAGCTTCAATAGCATATTCTGGATATTCCATTTTAAATCAAGGTTATCAGAAAAAATATGCTAACCAATACAATGAGTCAATTGCTTACCCACAGTTTCTTTATATTCTTCTTAATATAATTCTCGTTATATTGTGTATGTATATGACCTTGAATTTAATTCATGACTTAACTGTGAATTATTGAGAAATTTTTAGTTAAACTAAAAGTGTGCATTAAATAAAAATCAATGAAATTTTTTTTTTTTTTTCATCTTTATTTTTCTAAACTGTAGTGCCCCCATGCAAGGGTATTAACACCGTTTTCCATTATATATCTTTTATCATCTACATAACTAAGTGCAAGTTTATTAACAGATTGTGTATATATATTATGAATCTTTGATCTAATTATGTACATATTTCCATAAAATAGTTTCTTTTTATACAAACAATCTCTGTTATCATCTATATTCATACCATCTAGTACAGTTTTCTTAACACCTTTAGCTTTGTTAATTTGATTACTATTTTCAGTAGCAATTGAATACATTTTAGATCGAAGACCGACAAATTCTCTTATAATTTCACCATTCATTTCATCATTCATCATTCCGATTATCTTCTTGTTTTTATTTGGTATAATTATTATACCTATTATCAGATGGATAATCCGATGTATCAAAAGTGTTATCAATGTCCATCAGTATATCATTGTAGAAATTTTCGGTTTTAATAGAATATACGAAAGAATCAGTATCGATATAATTTAAAGTTATATTTTTACCATACTTTGGTTTCATATATTCATAGTGAACATCATACATCTTCCATTTTGATAAATCAAGAACACTAAAACCCAAATAAATTGGTTTGTTGTAAGTTACATGAACACGTCTCATTTCAATAGCAATCATGTTGTCCGTAAATTTGGTAGAACTGCGAAAGTTAGGTTTGGCTGTTAGAGCTCGGGCACCTAACCGTTTTCCACAACTCTCCCAATTTGTTACTATTTTGATATCTTTTCTTTTGTCTACATTTTCCATCGTTTTACCATAAACAGCATTATTCAATAATTTAAAGAAATTCTTCTCAAAATCATTTTTAGCCAATGCACGGTGATATGTATTCAAATCAATGTATTCTTTTAGCCAACATGATTGCCTAAATCTCAAAATTCTGTGTATTTTTTAAATTTTCAACCCTTGTTTAACGCATTGTTGAAGATTTCTATAGTGTATAACATATTTTGATTTACTTGTTAAATCAGAAATGAGTTTACTAAATTTAGCAATTGGACTTTTCTTATTTTCCACGCAAAAGGGAAAATCACTATGATCGTCGTGAAGATGATCTGGATATTCTAAATCAACTTCTAAAATGTAACCGTATTGTGAATCTGATGGTATATTGAATACATTAAAGTCATCGATTTCTATCCATTCAAATTCGCCATAGGGTAGACTTTGTGACATTGCCCAACCGTATAAGTTATTCTTATTAGCATCCAAATACATTAAATACTCAGACGGATTTTCTTTATTAAAATCTTTCATGAATTTATTGTTCGATTTGGAGTGTCTGCAACAACATTGCACAATACCACCTCGAATGCCTCTTTGTATAAACGTATACATATTTATATCAGTTAAAAGTTCCAATTTAATTTTTGTTACTTTCATCATGGCATCCCATGATAGACCAGGTGATGTGTAATACTGACAGGGATCCATACCATAAATATTTCTACATATTTTTCTGAAATTCTTAAATATATCAGCCAATAATAAAACGTCAGCTTTTAAATAAATTGTCAAATAATCTAATAGGCTTTCACACTTGAAGGTTTGCCATACTTTTTTAGCAAATTTATACTCGTCTTCGGTACAACTAGAATTACTAATTGTGCTAAAGAATTTATCGAGTGGTGGGAGCGTTTTATCACTTAATCTCTTCCATGAATTTACATATTCATATGGAAAAATTCCCTTTCTAGTCATTAAATTGAATTCATCATCAGACTTAAAAATCGAACGAACAATTTTAAAATCATCTCTTGATAAATTCTTAAGGAATCTAGAAACCGAATCTCAAATGATTTATCAGAAACAAGATTAATCGAATTTCTAAGTGATACATACCTTTCCACTGCAATTACATTTATATTACCTGGAATATTTGAGAATTCTTTTATGAACAAATGGCAGTCGTATCCTGAAAAATTATGAAAAAATACTGGGATGAAGTTCGCTATTTTAAATTTTAAATTACATTCATTATGAGCTGGACCCCTGAATTTACCCGTTAGATGACAGTGATCTGCTACCGGATTATTATCTAATGAATTTTTGCAAATATGACAAAATAGACTTTCGTTATGAAATTTTAGTTCGGCATCAGTAAGAGAATTCATCGGCTTCTTAACAGACAAATATGTTTCATTTATATGTTGAACATCGTTAATTAAAAATTCTACAAACATTTTTGATGCATCTAAACCTTTATAGATTCTGAACACATTTAATGTATCGTCAAAGGAACACTTAATAAAATAGCTGAATGCACAAGGGACATGTTCTTGAACTGTAGTAGTAGATGGTATATTTGGATGTGGAAAGCAAATATCTACATCTTTAAGAATACATTCGAAATCAGCATAGATTACAAATGGAACATCCATCTGTCTTTCATAATGACTATATTCTAAATAAGACTCTTCAATGGATGGTAATTTACTAACAATTTTCTTACATTCTAACTTATGTGTATTGAAATTATTCTCGTTACCGAAATATTGAAGACATCCGTTGCATATAAGAAACTTATGACCATTTGTTCTTATTTGTGTATTTAATAGTCTGAAATTAAAAAGAAAATTGATAAAAAGTATAGAAACTAATATGTATTATGCAATCTTACTTTGAAATATTCTTAATCCATACATAATGGTATCTCTCCATATCCTGTAACAGTAAAAAATTGATATGAATTCCCTTTTCCTCAGACGTGATGTAATAAGGACCCACAATCTTCTTATTCTCCTCCTCGTAACCAAAAACATTTACACTTATATTTGTATTTAATAGTTCAAATGCTTTTATATCCTTTATTTTCAATGGAAATTCTAAATCTCCGAATTTAAGTGTCTCTCCATTATTTAATGAAATTGTTCTTTCTGTAATGTCATTTATGTTGTACGATGATATCCTTTGCGGGTTAGTGTTTGATGGTACTATTGCTGATATTACACTCCATTTAAAACAATATTCATCACTATTTTCAATGTTAATACACGCTTTTTTATTTGCCAGAAAACTTGGTAGTACTATAAATTGTGAGCCTCTAATTGGTCTATATTCGCTCATGTTAATTTCAATATGGATAATTCTTATTAATGACCATCCACTATCCCTCTCTTGAAGTTCTTCCATTTTTCTAACAATGTTCATACACATTTCTTTATATAACGACTTTATATCTACCGCACACTGGACAAGGCACATTTTTGATTGAAATGATTTTATTGATGTCACCATAACTTCTTCTTCATCAGTTTTATGTATTTTCACATATTCACCAAAGAGCTCAACATTAAATTTTCACAAACTATATTTTCGGATTTATTTAAGAATGTCATAGGTTCTATGATTTCTTCGTTTTTGTTCTCATACATTACTGTCTGTATGCGGTTATTGAAAGTGCTTTTGACCACCTTTAATTGTTCGCATGACTCACATGATTTTGCACTACTCTTTTTATGTACATTTGTGCGAATGTGGGAGTACCATACACTTTTTGGAACCTCTATTTTACACTCTTCACATATTTTCGTTTTTAAATAACCCGCCGGAGAAGTACCCGCTTGATTTTCATTATCTACACTCACATTTGTAATGTGATGGTCCGAACGCACACTATGATACTTAATTTTATGATTTAATAGTGCATCACTCCTGTTTAACACTTTATCGCAAATATTACATTGCACTCTATTATTTTTATGTTTGTTCAAAATATGTCTCCTTAAATTAAAATTCCATCTGACAAATGTCACAAATAAAACCCTTCATATTAATATATTATATTGCGATGATAACGAGCACGCGAATTAGCAGTATGTCCTATTTCAAACACTTGACTTGAACGAATGAATTACATTCCCATTGCTCTCACACAACTTCCAAGAAAAAAAAAAAAAAAAACTAATACCATTTCATATCAACCTGAACCAGTGTTGCCGCTGAAAAATTCAAAAAGGGGAATAAAAAGGGGCCCGAACCGATAAAAGGAGCCACCACATAAAATACTAATAAAAAAAGAAAACGGAGCCACAATTACATTTACTTTTAACAAAAAAAACTAAATTTATTCATCACGAAACACTTCATTCCATATGTCTGCATTCTTCTTCGTTCAATAAAGAATAAAATCTGACTTACACTGAAAAAAGGGGACCATTTTGATCATTTTTTAAAAAGTGGGGACCAGGGGTCCTGAGTTTCAATAGGTTCAAAAGCTTCATGAAGAGACCAAACGGCAACACTGAACCTGACTGCAACTGAAACTAACACATCAAAATTGTTCTCACACAACATCCAAGAAAAATAAAAAAAACTAATACCATTTCATATCAGTCTGACTGCAACTGAACTAAAACATAAAAATTTTGTTGAGGGCTGTTAACGTTTGAAATTCGTTTGTTTATTAAATTGTTGCAAACTTTGTTAAAAATATAATTTTTCCCCCCTTTTTGTTTTCGGTTATTACACGGTTACTTCATGAAAATATTATAACTCATAAATTATACCCAATCAGAAATGTTCATATCTCTCCTCAGAACCCCAACACATTTTATGTCTTAAAATTCCTTAGTTCTTCGCTTTGAATCCGTTGCCTTTTTTCTGTCGCCATTCGCGGGCAAAATAACATTTCGCCAAAAACAACAAACGAAAACAAACACAATTATAATTGTGAAAACAAAAATGTTTTATTTTATTTCCACGAATGAATATTTCTACCATTCTGCAAAACACGTTTTCGTGGTGAAATAAAACAAACAATCTTAACTGTGGGAACGCATCCATCAGCTGATCGAAATACACTAAACTCAGTCAGTGTTCTTAGCATTCTCTCTTTATTTTTCCCACGAAGCGAGGGCATTTTTCCCTTTTCGCCGTACTCAAATACCCTTGATTTGCTTATGAAAAAATATTTCTTCTAAAAGTAAAGCTGGTATTATTCGGAAAGAAATTCACATTAAATTAACCTTGAGTATAAAAATCGCAGTTTGTTAACATTATAATGGTTAATACTTGGTACTAGAAATCTTTTGCTAAAAGGCGAATCTCTTTTTATAGGCATTAAGTGTGTTCCATTGTAGATCGAATGTTTTTTCGTCAGATTCATGGTATTTAAACCATTTTGATGCTTTATTTTTGTTTTGTACGAATCGTTTTTTCGGGCAACAAAATGTCCACAAAAGGTAGAAATTCCACGATGTAGGATGACTGCTGAGTGTCAGTATTTCATTATACCCCCTCCATTCGCTTTTTTTTTTTTTGTTTTGTTGCCTCACATGTATTCACCGATACGAAATTTAAGAGAGAATTTTTCTTTCAAAATTTGCGGGGGGAATCGGGTAGGTGCGCGGGAGCTGACCGTCTATTTAATGCTTAGTTTATGGTTTATGCCCTTTACGCATGGTTAGCTGGATGTGAAAATTAATAACTATAATTAATATTAAAAAATGTGTTTTTTTTAGCGTATAGCTAACCCAATGCTTAAGACCAGGAATCGCCACTGGTGTCGTGTCGTACGCGTGCTGCCTACTTGTTTTGGATTCCTTTGTGGGTATGTGATATGTGATGTGACTGGGAGCAGAATCGTTCGTCCCACCCGTGAGGTTTATGAGATATGATCATGATTGTGTTGGTTAATGGTTGGCTGCAGCTGTAGGTTGGCAAGTCAAGATGAGATATCTTTCATTTTTCTATATTTTTCGCCGAAATGGTGATTGGTACATTTCCGAAACGTTGCTACATTTCATTATTTCTTTGAAATAAGCGACGTTTCTTTGCTTTGGGTTTTGCTGCATAGGCCCGTTTGTTGAAAGGTGGATATGTAATGTACTTAGATTATTATTCTTCTGGTTTTGTAGCTACATAATGTACCAGTACCAGGACATAATTTTTGCATTTAATCTCATATAGGTCATTATCAACGCTCAACCCAATCGGAAGCTAATAATTATCCGAGGATATCCGGAAGTTTTTCGTGATTTTAATCTGTGATCTACCTATATGCCTACGTTTACCTAACCTATTCCGAAAAAATAAAGCGCACAAACCTAGTTTTTCTGCAATCTTCCAGTTTTTCATAATTTTTGAGGAAAAACTTTAAACGTAAAGGGTAATTATGTTTCTCAGTAAAAGATTAATAAAATTGCACCATACTGTCCTCCAGTTAAGAACAACATGGAGTGCATTTGAAAAAATTTCGTATCTAGCATATGGGTACAAAGCGATGGAGATTTATAAAAACATTTTAAGCAAATATCCTTTTCTTCGTCGTGAAAATGTGCCTAAGGCTTGTGAAATAGTTTCATATTGACAAACGTGCTTACATCAGGGTTTTTGGATTCTAATTGAAGCTCAACATTTTTTTTGCAAATTGTATTCTCTATTTTCTTCTAATCTTTTTGGGGTATCAAATAAAAAACGAGATATAGTCGTCTTAATGCTATTTGCTTCTAATGTTTTGTTATTTGTTTGTCTATGGGGAGATGGAAACTGCGAGGAAGAGGCCTCATTACCATCATTAATATTTAGAGGTAAACTATAATCCCTTATAAATGTAATTGGAGAAGAGGTTTTATTTACTAATAATGGAGGTGAATCATTTTGAATTTCTTCTATCACAGTAGCAACTTTTAAAATACCTGTACTTTCCCTAAAATTTATAACCCCAAAGCACGGGTCACCAATAACAGTGTCAGTACATTTACACACAGCTATAGCTGACATTGGATTTGCATTTTTAGTAAGGCATTTTCGTGTCCCCTTTGTTATTATATCTTTTGGGTAAAAATGTTTCTCGCAAAAATAGGCAGTTTTTTTCAAAATGTGTGTTCCGAGAATGTTTTAACCAAATTTCCTTTCGGTGGTCATTTGGAACTTGAAAAAATGATAAGGAAAACGTTTTTTATACGCTGAGGCAATGAGTGTAGGCATCTCTAACAGGCATTTTTATTTAAAACTTAGGGCGTATGCACTTTAAAATAATAATAATTGTATTTTAACTAAAACAAGCACACCACTTAGTCTATTCTAATTGTAGCGCATACGTTACATAACTCTTTAAAACATATTAAATTTTTGCCTTTTTCTATTCTCAGTGACAGTAATTGGTGTCTGTGGTAAGTGCAAAACTATGGTTGCCGTCAATGATAGGAAAATAAAGTAATCGGGCCGTTGCTCTATAGAGGCGCTAGTGTCGATTTCCTCTGATGAGAGTACTATTAGATTTATATACAATGGTGGTAGCTAAATAATTAGTGTGTGTGTGGGGGTTGATTGGTTGAACGCATACATATGATCAGCTGTGTCAGATTGTAGATAGTTCGGCTGTCTGCATTCGTTTCGGTTCTATTTTTAGATCATGTGCAGATCGAATGAATTACATTCCCATTGCTTTCACACAACTTCCAAGAAAAATAAAAAAAAGTAATACCATTTCATATCAGCCTGACTGCAACTGAACTAAAACATCAAAATCGCCACGGTCACTGACCCCAAATAAAAACACCATAAAAAAAACTGTCTGACTATATCTATCTCGGTTTTGATTGGTTGAACTCGGTCATGTGAACAGCTGTTTCAGATTGTAGTTTGTAGATATTTCGGATATGTGGATGACGTCACAGAATGGCTCCCCGCTTCCTTGTTGCCAGGATTGGCAAATTTATACTACTTACCTCCATTACCATTTGCGTGACACTTTGTTCGTTTAGGTACTTTACTATCCCCTTCAAAGAGGGAAGGTTATGTGTTTACGTTTTATATTGGTATCAGTATTTCTATTTCAAATTTTCTGTTTCGTTTGAACCAACTTACACACATATGAAAACCAATTTAACAGCTCACTAAAATTCGGTTACAAGTCATACCCAAAATACCAATTTGTTTGTTTCGCAAAGTAGTAATTTTATGGGCTAAAAATTATTCCCCACTTTGGTCAACGTTTCATCCTGCACTGGAAACAGAACGCACTTTGATACATTATATAAACTGTTACCACAGATAAGTAATATACAGATGTCTCACGCCAATGTAAAAAAATGCTGTACTTTTTGCGTTCGTCCAACAAAGATCGTCCAACAAATCGATGGTGAAAACAAAAACCCACCACACCTCATTCGAAAAGTGGTTGATTTTTTGTTTCAATTAATGCTACTTTTAGTTGAATTATGACCGCACGCAGAAAGGCATGTGCGCAGCGTGATGCTTTATTTAATTCCACACTGAACAGTGGGTTAAAGGGTAAGGAAAGAAAGGATAAGGAAAGGAAAGGGTAAGGAAGGAAAGGATTCGTTCTTTCGTATTGTCAAAGCCTTATGATTGTGCGCCGGCGGGGGGATGTGCAGTGAGGAAATATTCGGTGATGTAATGCATGATGGTTTTTGTTGGGAAGAACAGCCGATTTGGTTTTGGATTCGTTTTGCTGAAAAAGTATCTAAAGCGATATGAACAATTTATTTCCATTTCGGCTGGGGATACAATTTAAATTTTTTGTTTGGGTAGGTATGCATTCACATTATTTTTAGGGTTTTCGTTATGCAATGCTCGATAAAAGAAACAGTCTATAAAATATTAAAAATGAATATTGTAAAATAAAATTCGCTTTTGGGCAGTGCATACCTACCTACATATCAATAATAACAATGCGAGTTTTTATAAGTTGAAGCAATTGAACTGTCTGTTGCAAGTTCTGGCTAGAGAGTTTTAAAAACTCTTACACTTTACAAGAATTTTGACTTCAAAGCAAAGTGTAGTTCGTATTAGTCCGATATCTTTACATAGATATTTATATGTAAGGTTTTAGAGATTTGTTTTTTTAATTTCCACTAGCAGTTACCTATAGACCGAATATGCCGATGGACGTGTGTGGGGGTGCAAATGAAGTGGGAATTTTTGATTGTGTAACTCTCCAAGTGGTTGGAATTATCTTTAGGTCCATAATCAATTATGATTGAAAGAAAGAAGTGGGAAATATTTGCTAAAATATGCGTTTTTTGCAGTTGTCATTACATTTTTATTGGCAGTACGGTGTTGAGTTTTATAAAAATATGTATACGGAGACAGATCGGGATTTGGGTAATCATTTTGAGAAATAATTAAAAAACCGATTTATTCGAATTTGTTTGAGAAAAAAATAATTGGAGGATTTCATTTAGGATACTTAGGTATTTAAACTTTTGATCAAAATCGTTAGAACGGTTTTTGTAAAATTTTGCAGACCAAACTGTACCTACCTACCAAATATTGCAATGCTTAGTTTGAACAATACTATTGCTTATTAATTTAGCTTAACATCTCCAGTTCGAAATTTTGAACGAATACTATAATATAGATATTATCGATATAAAGATATTATCTTTCTCTTACTACGTAATAGCGAAAGTTAAAAATACGTGATTGATTTATTATTATAATGTTAAAAGGCATTCATGATACAAAGTCAGAGCGTTTTGATTGATTTTCAGGGATGAACAATACTATTTTTTATTCCTTTTTTTCATAGTGATTACAGGCATGTAAATGAAATAAAGTGCACGACTGGGTCGAACTAAACTTTCTCGATACTAGATAAAAGAAAACAAATATTGTTGGAAAAAGAAGAAGTGGGTTGTATTTGCTAAAACTAAGTTTGGCGTAGCTATGAGGCATTAAGCCTATTATACAAAAATACCGTAAATATGCTAAAATACATAGATCGTGATTTCTGTTGTATTTTTTTGAGAAATAATTAAAAAACTGACTTCGACTTTTTTTGGGGAAAACTAAGTACGGGAACTTGTTTAGAATACTAACGCTATCTTCAATATGTATTTTGTTCAAAATCGTTAGAGCGGTTTTTGTAAGATTGTTCAGATAAAACAGTACCAAATATTGCAATGTTTAGTTTAAGAAATAATATTGCTTAACTATTGAGCTGAAAGCTGATTACCTATAAGTTATTGTTCGGGATCGAAGCATTACTTCGTTTTTTGAGTTTTCCCGAAATCGAAGATGGGGTTTTCGAGATATGAGTAGTTTTTAAAATTAGCGTTTTCGGTTCTTCGAATTTAAAATTAATAATAATAATAATTTTTGGCGCAACAGGTCCGTAGGGACCCTAGGCCCAGCTTCTCACAACCATTCGTTTTGTGTGAGATTTCATTTTTGGAACGAATGGAAGGGATCTACAATTTTATGCCGATGCCAAACGGCTAACCGAGAAGCTCTTTCAAGACAGTTATACTCTCGGATGTTTGTCAGACGTTCGCGAGAGGTGGCGCAGTGAAAAAAACCCTGAGTTGGAATTTGGGTTTTTGCTTAAAACTTAATTTTCACAAAATTACTACTATTTTCAAAAATTCATTGAACGATAAGAGAAAAATTGAGCTTGGTATTAAGTTATAAATTAACGCATTTTAATTAGGAATGAATTTGTGTTACAATCGGATCGACCGTTTTCGAGATATGTATGTTGAAATTTCAAAAGTACCGTTGTTCGAATTTTTAGCCAAAAACTGGGTACGCAGTCATGGTAACCTCACCTACCTAAGCTTACCTAAATATCAATTTTGGTTGAAATCGTTGGAGGCGTTTTCGATCAAATCAAACTGGTACGAACATTTTATACGGGAAGTACCTACCTACCATTAATATTAAGGTTACCATGCAAAAAAAAAAACCTCCCGAACTTAAGCCCAAAAACTCCAAATCCGAGATTTAAACGTAATCCGGGAAGCCGTATAGGCTGTAGGCCTGTGGAAGGACGGACAGACCGAACAGAATTTTGCGACACACTTTTTTGAGTTTCTCTATCATCGTAATATTAGAATTGATTAATATCTCGAGTTCGAAATTTTGTAGGTACCTACCTAGTTACATAATGTCATCTATACAGACAATCTACGTATTTCCTACAACAGGAACTTGAAAACGCAGAATTCTTTTTTCGTTATCCTACTTTATTTATTAACAGGGAAGAAACCCCAACAGTTGTCAGTTTAAATGTTATTGATCCTACCTAATAGGGTACCTATTACCTAATTAATTAATTAATTATAGGTATTCAAAAGAAAATTATATAAGTCTAAAATTTGACATACAATTGTATCGAATATAATGAAAACCCTAAAAATAATGTGAATGCATAGGCATACCTACCCCAACAAGAACATTAAAATTGTATCCCCAAATTGAAATGTTTATATCGCAAAGAGGTACCTTTTCAGCAAAACGAATCCAAAACCAAATCGGCTGTTCTTCCCAACAAAAACCATCATGCATTACATCACCGAATATTTCCTCACTGCACATCCCCCCGCCGGCGCACAATCATAAGGCTTTGACAATACGAAAGAACGAATCCTTTCCTTCCTTACCCTTTCCTTTCCTTATCCTTTCTTTCCTTACCCTTTAACCCACTGTTCAGTGTGGAATTAAATAAAGCATCACGCTGCGCACATGCCTTTCTGCGTGCGGTCATAATTCAACTAAAAGTAGCATTAATTGAAACAAAAAATCAACCACTTTTCGAATGAGGTGTGGTGGGTTTTTGTTTTCACCATCGATTTGTTGGACGATCTTTGTTGGACGAACGCAAAAAGTACAGCATTTTTTTACATTGGCGTGAGACATGTGTATATTACTTATCTGTGCTGTTACTGTTACGGAAAAACGTCTGATCTGAAATATAGGAACAGCGCTTACACTATAAACAACAATTTCTACTTGGGTTATTGACCCGATAAGTGGCGCTGTCGTCGAAATCCGAAAACAACCTACCTATTTCAAAGAAATTGTGTGCATGTGTATCTAAGGTTTGTTCAATCTTGAGAGATAAGGTAGTTTTCGACCCGATAGGTGCTTTGTCGATCTGCGAAACCACACAACTGATTTCAATGAAATACTGTGCATGTATATGACTGGTGCCCGTTTGAAAGATAGAATACCATCCTATAGGTGATACTTTGCAAAACATAACAGGTATAGGAAAACGGGTTGTAGCACCTTCCATTAAAAAATAAAATCAAACGCTATTTCTAGAGTTGTATAATTAAAATTATTAATGGAAATTGTCCAAATAAAGCACTTTGCGAAATGCGAGCAAGACTTAAAACGAAAGGTACTTTCAAAGTCGGGTGGGTATAGCTACATATAAAAGAGACTGACGTACGTATGTGCATTCATAACTCGGGAACGGATCGTTCGATTTTTATGATTTTTAGTTTAGATTCGAATTGGCCCAAGGAACGACATATTATGCTTTACTTTTTGTCGAGTAAACAAAACGGATAGTATCACTTCCATTAGGAATAACAAAAATTATGTAAAATTTTGAATTTTTGTATTCTTTGAATGTTCCGGGCCTACCGCTGCACAATTTGAAAATTGTCGGCCCATTTATAATTTTTTTGTGAAACCTCAATGCACCGAAAGTTTGCGAATGATGAAACACGTCGACATTACTATACTTTAGTTATTTCTATTGTATAACTATAAGTTTTGAATAAAGAATTTAAACGAATAACATAAAGTAGCATTAGCTTTGTGCATGCTTGAAATTATTATTTTCGTTCCATTAACGAATTCGGGCGGAACAAAGTTCGACGGGTCAGCTAGTATGTAATAATTGTGTGCCTTTTTTTATTTTTTGTTAATAAAAGTATTGAAAATTTACTTTTTTATTTAAATTAACTATGTGGGAATTTTGACTATGTCCAAAAGGGAAAAATGGGAAAAAAATTAGCTGTCCGAGGGAAAAACCATCTCAATGACATACTAACACTGGTTGTGCGATCGAATATTCACCTTGTACGATTTGCGACGAATATCAGATCTTACCAAGGTCACGATTTTTATGATTCGACCGAGGAAATTACGGTGATAAAAAAAATGTATGGCGTTTCCCACAAACTAAGCCTTCTTCAACGTTATTTTACCACTGACGTCGTGTTTAGGTAAAGTATTTAATTTTGTATGCTTAGGTAAATAGCAATGGTACTTGATAAGTGTCGCTGAGTCATTAATTTATGCAAATACTTCTTCAACACTTCCCCTCAAAACTTAACAAGTACATTAACATTTTTTTTTGACAAAATTGTAGATAATTCACTTATATCCCAACACATTGCAAAATTTTAAATGTTTTGTTTTACATAAATTCTTCGTTAAAATGTCTGACATCATAGCATCTGTTGGAACATAATATTTTATAATAATAATAATAGTTGGCGCAACAGGTCTGTAGGGACCCATTGCCTAGCTTCTCGCAACTATTCGTTTTGTGTGAGTTTTTCATTTTTGGAACGAATGGAAGGGATCTACAATTTTATGCCGATTCCAAACGGCTAATTGATAAGCTCTTTCAAGACAGTTATACTCTCGGATGTTTGTCAGACGTTCGCGAGAGGTGGCGCAGTGAAAAAACCCTTAGTTGGAATTTGGGTTTTTGCGGGATTCGAACCTGGACCCCTCGCTTAGTAGTCCAACATAATATTTTAATTTTATAAAATTTTTATGAAAAACTTCTCGTACATAGTGTATTCTAATATCGATATGTTTACTACGGCTATGATTAACTGCATTTTTAACAAGTTTTTGGGAACTCAAATTGTCACCGTTCAATTCAATAGGCTCCGTCACGGTACTAGAAAAGCCTAACAATGCCATACATTCAGCTTCGGTACTGCTAAGGGCAACAGATTGTTGCTTTTTCGATTCCCATCCCAAGTTATCGCTGCTGTAGAGTCGCCAATGAAGAAGGCATATCCAGTGAAGGATCTTCGGTCATCGCTGCTACCGGCCCAGTCGGCATCAGCAGAACATTTCAGCTGACCGCCAGTTCTTCTGTAAGTAAGTTTAAATTTTAATGTGTTTTAAGATACCTTAATGCCCAAAACACATGTGCAGAAAGTCTGTACGCAGCGCAGAGTGCAGTGCTGCAAGTAAAACAGATGTGCAGAAAATTGTTCGACATCCATTGCATCGGCTAATATGGCAACTGTCTTTCGCCGACTAAGCAGCTGATGTGTTTACAACCAAAACAAAAACAAACACAACCAGCAGTGTCAAAAGCCGATGATGCCAAATACTTGATATTGCAATTTATTTTCTTTTGTGTTGTGGTATGTTTGAATTTTGCAGCAAATTTAGAAATAGAGACATGTTGCAGTACTGCAGTGAGTGCAGAATTTACGTGTGTCTATAACCATATCAACGTGTGTATTCTAATCTTGCTGCGCAGTGAGTTCTGCACATGTGTTTTGGGCATAATATATGCTTTGCTGCAGCAAGGTGCTCTGCATGAGGGTTCACATTGAATTGTGAGAGTTTATTCACTGAGTGTATGATGTCAGGCCTTGAACACACACCGAAGTACAGGAGAGATCCTATAAGTGAATGGTACGAAGTCTTATTAACTTTCGCACACCTGGAACAGCCACCACATCTCACGAATTTCTGGCCAGGGTCCAAAGGAGTACTACACTTCCGAGTATGCACCATATTAAATTTCTCCAACAAAATTCGAGTAAATTGTTGCTGCGATATACAAATTTGATTTTCCTCCACCTCCTCCATTTTCCATACCTACCCATAAAATTATCGATTGGTCCCTTGTCAACTACGTCAAACTCCAAACTTACTTTGGTTTGATTTCAGCTAGTATTTATGGATTGGAGCAGGCTAGCATAATGTCATCTACGTAGACAGCGATAATATAGATTTCGCCTTGTTTGTTCTTCGTGTATACACATGTATCCGCGTTAGACTGATTGAAACCCAAATCTCTTAAGACCTTGCCCAACTTGGCATTCCATACCCGGCCGGCCTGCTTCAAGCCATATAGTGGCTTTTTTAACTTGCAAACCTTTTCCGGATTATCTTTATCCACAAATTGCTCTGGTTGACTTATGTAGACGTCCTCTTTCAAATCTCCATTGAGCTACGCCGCTGTTACGTGTACCACTAGATCGAACTCGGCAGCTAGCGCTTTTTGGCTGCAGCCTTTTGCCACCAATCGACTTTTTTAGCGCACGACTTTACCGTCTATATCGTGTTTGTTTCATTTCAGTTTGCATCGGTTGCAACCACCTTCGACCATCACTTTGACTTAAAGCCTCTGAAACAGTAAGCGGATTTGATAAGGACTTATTGGAGTCGTCAACTAACAAACAAAGCTTCTGTCGTTGGGTTGAACGCAATGGATCACGTGTCCTTTTCTCGACCCCTTGAGTATTTCCTCTTCCGTTCTCAATTCCACTTGAACCTTCGCTAATGTTTCCTTCATTGCTTCCGCCGCTATTGCCCCCAACGACTTCACCACCATTAAAATCATCGTCATTAGCGTCCGCAAGCGAATCCTCAGCATCGTAGAAGTCATTTTGAATGTGATCCTCGTCTTCGAAATTGGCATCTTTCTTTCCAACAATACCCACACCACATGCATCGCCATCTGTGTTGGCTCTACATTCTTCTAATTCTACAAATTCATAATCATTAGAATCGTTTTCAAACTTGCTCTTACCGATTTTGTCCAAGAACTTATCACGGCTTTTGTGTAGTTTTCTTCGTACAATAAGTATGCCTATAACTCGGAGGAATAGCCAACTATATAAAATATAACACTCAATCCCTCTTGCAGCAAACTTCGATTTACCAGGCAGCTTGTTCAGCATTATCGCTCTGCAACCGAATATCTTTAGATGGTTCACCGAGGGCTTACGTCCAGTCCAAGCCTCGTAAGGTGTAATATTTTCCAGCACTCTGGTGTAGGAGCGATTTAGTAGATACCGCCGTTTTGACAGCTTCTCCCCACAGCATCTCTGGATCCTGAGCTCAGAAGCATGCACCTTGCCATTTTAATAATCGTTCTATTGGCGCGCTCACCAATCCCATTTTGTTGTAGGGTGTATTCAGCAGTCGCTGAATACCTTCCTGACATTAGGAACAATAAAATTGTTTGCTTAGGTACTCACCCCCATTATCGGTGCGAAGAATTTGTAGGGGAAAGTGGTCACCCTTCGTACACTTTTTGAATTTTTATTATTTAGTCAAAAATTAACTCACCTTTGTATGTAGTTAATGCATTTATATGTTCTATATATATCGAAGCTTATAACAAAAAAGTATGAAACAATTATGTCAAAGATTTACAGAGTTATAGAAAATATTCTAGGATTAGATTTTTGTACGAATGCACCCCACCTGTGGGGTACTTTCGTACAGCAGATGGGGTACTTTCGTACGACATGGGGAAGACTCATACAGGGTATTTAAAAAGTTTATTTAACTTGCTAATTTTTATAAACAGCAAAAAAAAACTTATTAAATATCAAAATAACTAAATAATATTCAAATTGACTTAAAGTTCACTTAAAATCTTATTCCCATTTCGCTGGATACTTTAAATTCAATGCTTTTGCGTATTCACTGAGAATACTATATGGGTACCAAACCCGAAAATTTGTTTCCTATACAAAATGTTGCTATAAGTGCAGATTTGTCTGCGTTTTGCAGATTTCCAACCGAGCTGCAGACTTTTTACAATCAGATTTCTCCATAAATCTGCACTTCTGATTTTGCCTGCATTTAAAATAATATACTTTGGTCCTTAAAAAAACATGTCAATATTTTTTCTACACTTGCTTTCGCTGTATGCTGTCATTTTCCTATTCAACTCTTTTTTTTTTGTGTTGTTATTTAAATAAAAAAAAAGTCTGCATTTCAGATTTATTTTTTGTCATTCATAACTGCAGATTTATCCAAATATTTTTATGGCAACACTGCCTATACCCCTAACTTGGCAAACTTAACCATATCTTTGATGTCCATAGTTACCATACCATAGCTCTTTAAGGCGCGATTGTTAACAAACCTAATTTGGGTAGGGTGTGAACATCGTTGATCAATGTCCTGTTAGCTGTTACCCGTTAAATATGCTTGTTTACAAGAGCCTTTTATCTACTACGTTACCTAGTCGTATGACAGCTCTTTGCTGTGCAGTTCTGCTTAGGGTAAGGTTGTTCTGGCTTGTAGAGTAAGTGAGAACTGAGTCGTTTCTAGGTATAACAACTGATATGAAGCTATGACAGCTCTGTGATGGACTAACGAATCCTCTTTCTTCGTTTCTACTGCTATTAGTGCCGAAGAAGTCGTGCTGTAGAGACGTGTTATTAATTTGACCAGGTAAGAGTTTTAATTTTTTTTAAACTGGTCTAAATCTTTTTATGCATTTTAGAAAAAAACGATAGGTACCTATTCATTCATTTCGAATTTTATTTTTATATTTTTTATATTGCCTAGATAACTGTAAAGGCTACAACAGATAAAGACATTGCCATTTCTAATAAACCTCAAAGAATGCGTGAAACAAGTTTTAAAGAGGTCTATATAATTTTGTTTCATTAAAATCGATATTATTGATCTTTTGCTTGTAATTTTAGTAAATAAAATTTGAAGGGGAGCATTCGTACGCGTACGAATGTGCCCCCTGTATTACTGTCCGAATGTACCCCAGGCTATGCACAAAATAAAAATTACAACTTTTTAATAAATTAAAATTTAGTAGGGAAATATTAGTAATTTAAAAACAAAATAAACATTGTAAACATAAATTCGTCATCCCTATTTTGCAAGAAACGTAAAAAACTTACTCGCAATGCGATCGCGAACTTCGGTAAAAAAATTACTCACAGCGCTCGAAAACACGTTACGCTTGTAAGCTATCATACCTTTTGCCCGACTGTCCCGAAGTTCGTTTAGCGAAATGCTACCTGGTATGTCTATGCACACGAGCAAACACGTGTTTTAGCGAAGCTTAGTTTTTCTTTTATACTTACTGTATGAATGTGCCCCATGTACGAAGGGTGACCACTTTCCCCTATGTACTTTGACGTTTCTCTCTCTACTTTAGACTTAAATATTTTGAAAGCTTCAAAAATGACACTTTTATTTTTAAGAAATTGAATAAATTTATTAAATGTCACTTTTATTTTTCAGCAACTGAATTAATATATTTCGGCTATAATCATTGATGAACAAACAAAAATATTTGAAGCCATCTGGTGTGGCCACTCTCATAGGACCGCATAGCACTTGTGTGGTCGGTTAGTTGATCGTTTAATAAAAAGTACACAAATTTCCTCTCAAGCATGTTTCACACTCCAACGCAGTTAACAACAAATCAAATCAAACTAAGGCTTCTTCAACGTTATATTTTTTTTTTTATTTATTTTTTATAATTTATTTTTAGGCAAAGTAATTCATTTTATATATAGCAATGGAACTTCTTAAGTGTTACTGAGTCATTAATTTATGCATATTCAAATGCTTCTTCAACAGTAAAGTGTAGTTTTTACAACTCTCTAGCCAGAACTTGCAACAATTGAGGGTAGGTAGGTAGGTAGGTAGAAGTGGCGGTCCAGCTTTGAACCAAGTAGCACTGTGATGAGCCTTTTTGTTACCACGATTCGTGTTACCTTTGTGATGTTTGTTAGGGGTGTGAAGCATTCGGTGCCTATATCCAACCTGTGAAGTTGAGGAAACGGATTATGTCTAATATCCCTTTACCCGAAATGTCGCTAGGGTTGTCGAAAAAAAGGTTGGTTCAGTGTGTGCAGTCTGGCTCTTGCCATTGTACATTCCAGCAACTGCGGCAGTGGGTGTTGTGTGGGATCCCAAGTTTGGCCGCATGGTCTCCAATTGGCCAATGCCCCGTGATTGAGTTGCTTCAACTTATAAAAACTCACATTGTTATTATTGATATGTATAGGTATGTACCTACTGCCCAAAAACAAGAACATAATTGTATCCCCAAATTGAAATAAATTGTTCAGCAAAACGAATCCAAAACCAAATCGACTGATCTTCCCAACAAAAACCATCATGCATTACATCACTGAAGATCTCCTCACGGCACACACCCCCGCCGGCGAAAGATCATAAGGCATATACGAAAGAATAAAGAAAGTAGATATAGAGATAAAGGCGAACATTTTCTTTCCGCTTATTATTATTTCACACTATTTTTAGGGATTTCGTTATGCAATGCTAGATAAAAGAAACAGTTTATACCTAAAATATAAAAAGGAATAGTGTTAAATAAAAAGAGAGAAAAGATAGAAATGGAAAGAAATAAAGAAACTGGCTATTGTTGCATTGCGTAGTAGTTCAAAAGTGAAGCTTTAAAGTTTTTACTATTTAATATACGTTTAATGTATGAAGGCAAGGCATTCCACAACTGAATTGCATGGATGAAAAAAAGACGAGATGAATTTAAATAGTTGTGTGTATAGGTTACGATGTTGAAGGTTCTAAGGGAGCGGGTGAATTGGAGCTTGGAGTAGAGGTAAGAGGGTGACTAGGTTCTAATAACTTTGTGGAGAAACATACAGTTTCTAATGCTTCGATTTTGCTGTAAGGTACAACCTAGGACGCTCTTTACGTACAAAGATATTCTCTGGTACCTGCGTATCTGGTAAATGTATCTCACAGCATCATCAAAGGCCACTTGTAATTTATGGTATGAGAGTGAGTCCAGATTACTATAAACGACTTCAGAGTAGTCAATCATGGGCAAAATAAGAGTAAGTACTAGTCGACGACGTGTATCAAGCGGTGTAAAACTAGCTGAAATCCATAACTTTCTCAGGCAACCATATATTCTTCCTATTACCACGTTGATGTGATTGTAGCATGATAGGTTACGGTTTATTACGAAACCGAGGCTAGTAGCTACTTCGACAAACTTCATCTTCGTACCAGATAATAAAATATCAGGCATAGAAGAAAGCTCGTAAATCCTTTTTGAAATAGGGATGACTTGGCATTTTTTTGGATTTAGTACTAATCTATTTACCAAAGCCCATTTATCAATAGAGGATAAATCTTCATTTAAGCACGAAGCGAGTTCATCCAATCTACTAACGGGTTTCGAGTAAAAACGTTGTACATCATCAGCGTATAGATGAATTGATGAATTGCCACAGACTGAGGGTAGGTCATTAATATATAGACAAAACAGAATGGGGCCCAGGATTGAGCCCTGGGGAACACCTTGCACAAGTGACATAAAATCTGAGCATTTGTCACCAACAGCAACTCGTTGCAGGCTATCACTTAGAAAGCTAGAAATGAGTCTAATGGCCCTATCGCTAAAACCAAAATAATAGCGAAGCTTCCAACAGAGTATGGAATGATTAACCTTACCAAATGCCTTTGAGAAGTCAAGAAGGCACAGGAAGGTAATAAATCCCTTGTCAAACTCTTGTCGTATGTCATCTAAGACATGCACCATAGCAGTTGAACAGCTATGACCTGCTCTAAACCCTGATTGTAGCGGGCTCACTGGAATTCACCGACAGATGATGTCGTATTTGTCTCTCTAAAACTCTTTCGAAGACCTTAGACAGACAGGGTAGAATGCTGATAGGTCGATAATCATTGGCTATTGTTGCGTTAGGTTTTTTGACTACTGGTATAACTTTAGCAATTTTCCACGATAAGGGAAATGTTGAAGTCATAATACATGAATTTATCACGTGCGTCAGATGGCTTAAAATGTGTGGCACCAACATTTTTATGAACCGAAGCGGTATTCCGTCTTCTCCAACAGCATTCGATTGTAGTGTCATTATAATATTAAGGATTTCAGTCTCAGTTACAGTCTCGAAATCAGCTAGCTGATCAGAATCTGTAGATGGGATAGCATTATAGTCAAATCTGTGGGGCGTAATTTCATTGGACAGAAATGAGAGATTGAGATCATTTAGGTCAAGCGTACAGTTATTTATATTAGTTTTATCAATCATTCCTATTTGGCGTAAATTTTTCCATAGAATTTTGGAGGGCAGGGAAGTACCTACTTACTTACTTACTTAGGTGGCGCTACAGTCCGGGGTGGACCTGGGCCTCAACCAATACGCCTCTCCAGTTAGCGCGATCTTTGGCTAACTGCCTCCAGTTGCGCACTCCAAGTTGGTTGAGGTCCCCTTCTACTTGCGCGCGCTCCACCTAAGGCGAGGTCTTCCTCTACTGCGCTGTCCCTCCGGGTTGGAGTCGAAGACTCTTCGGGCCGGAGCGTTGGTGTCCATTCGCTCTACATGTCCTAGCCATCTTAGTCGACTGATGCGCACTTCTCTGACCAGGTCGATATCGCTGTACAGCTCGTAGAGTTCGCTGTTAAATCTCCTCCTCCAAAGCCCGTCAACGCAAACGGGACCGAAAATAAATCTAAGAATTTTGCGTTCAAACCGACCAAGGAGATCTTCATCCGCCTTTGATAGCGTCCATGCTTCTGCGCCATAGAGTAGGACTGGGATGATGAGGGTCTTATATAGAGTCTCCTTAGTGGTTCTTGACAAGGCCTTACTTCTCAATTGCCTTCTTAGACCAAAGAAACAGCGGTTGGCAAGTGTATTTCTTCGATTGATTTCTGATGTGATGTCGTTGTCAGAATTTATAGCGGAGCCGAGGTAGACAAAATCCCTAACTACCTCAAAATTATAGCTGTCTGTCGTGACGCTCTGACCGATTCGTCGATGTTGTGTGTCCCTTCTTGTTGACAGCATATATTTCGTTTTGCCCTCATTCACCACTAAACCCATTTTTGCCGCTTCTGTACTGATACCTGCAAACGCACCAGTAACAGCTCGCTGTGTTCTGCCAATGATGTCGATGTCGTCAGCGTATGCAAGTAGTTGCACAGACTTCTGGAAGATTGTGCCTCTGGTGTTGGCTTGCGAGTTTCGCACAATATTCTCAAGAATGATGTTGAAGAAGTCACACGACAGCGCGTCACTTTGTCTAAATCCTTTTTTGACATCAAAGGTCTCGGTGAGATTGTTTCCGACCTTTATGGAACAGCGAGCATTCTCCTTCGTCATTCTGCACAATCGGACGAGTTTGGCAGGGATGTCAAAACTAGACATGGCTCTATATAGCTCGTCTCTATAAATGCTGTCGTATGCAGCCTTAAAATCGATGAAAAGACTCACCATCTTTTCATCGATTTTAAGGATCTGAACTTCTTGGGTTTTCTCCAGGATCTGCCGCAGTGTGAATATTTGGTCGGTTGTGGACTTACCGGGCCTAAAACCGCACTGGTAGGGACCACCCAGATCGTTTACAAAAGGTTTCAGGCGTTCACACAGTATGGCAGACAGGATCTTGTATGCGATGTTAAGAAGACTGATACCTCTATAGTTGGCGCAGTTTAGAGGGTCTCCTTTCTTATGGATCGGGCAAACGATGCTGAGGTTCCATTCATCAGGCATATTTTCCTCCGACCAAATCTTGGAGACGAGTTGGTGTATGCTCTCTACCAAGTCATCTCCCGCTGCCTTAAAAAGCTCGGCAGACAAGCCATCTGGTCCAGCAGCCTTGTTCGTCTTAAGCTTGGATATTGCTATCCTCACTTCGTTTTGGTCGGGTGGACAGAAGTCTTGGCTTTCATCGTCTAAGCTGAATGGTTCGTTCTGCCTGACAGCGGGATTTGGGTCGTCTTCGCCGTTTAACAGTTTGCAGAAATAGTTTTTCCATATCCTCAGCACCGACTGTGACTCTACCACAAGGTTTCCTTGTTCGTCTCTACAGGTCTCTGTTCGGGTCTTGTTGGGTTGACACGTTCTTTTTACCCTTTGGTAAAACTTCCGAACATTGTTCCTGGAGTAGCACCTCTCTATTTCCTCGATCGCGCGCTTCTCGTGCTCTTTCTTTTTCTTCCGGAGAAGCCGGTGTTCTTCCCTCCTCTTTTGCTCGTAGA
This sequence comes from Cheilosia vernalis, assembly GCA_949126925.1. Lineage (NCBI taxonomy): Eukaryota > Metazoa > Arthropoda > Insecta > Diptera > Syrphidae > Cheilosia > Cheilosia vernalis. The sequence goes on from OX421358.1 coordinate 58,980,828, forward strand.
GCTCACGAGCTGCTCTCGTCCTTCTGTGCAGCGCCGCTTTGTATTGCTGCATGTGCTTGCCGGCATTCTTCATCAAACCAGGGGTTTCGTGAGGGTGGTCGTGTGAAACCCAGCACATCGGTTGCGGCCTTTCTGATGGCTTCTTGGCATCTATGCCACTGGTCTTCAGCACTTGATGCTGGCTGCATAGGACTTCTCGAGAGGTTGAGGGATACGCGATCAGCAAAGGTTCTGGCGGTTTGTTGCGATTGTAGCCGTTCAACGTTAAATCTCCTCACAGTATTTTCCCGTTGTTGTGGCGTTTAAGATATCCGCACACGCACCTTGGCTACAACAAGGTAGTGGTCCGAGTCTATGTTGGCCGCTCGGAAAGTTCGGACATCTAGAACACTGGAGGAGTGCCTTACGTCGATCGCAACATGATCAATTTGGTTGACGGTTTGATGATCTGGCGACCGCCATGTTCCTTTGTGGATATTGAGGTGAGGAAACCGTGTGCTAGCTATAGAAACATTACGCCCCGCAGCAAAGTCAATTAGCCTAAGTCCGTTCCCAGACGTGATGTCGTGTAGGCTGTGCTTCCCGATTATGCTACCAAAGATGTCCTCCTTTCCTATTTTGGCGTTGAAATCACCTAAGACAATCTTAACGTCATACTTAGGACATTGCTCATATGTTTTGTCGAGGAGCTCGTAGAAACACTCTTTGGCAGCATCGTCTTTTTCTTCTGTGGGGGCGTGGCGCATATTAGGCTGATGTTGGCGAATTTAGCCTTGATGCGGATTGTTGCAAGGCGTTCACTAACGTGTCGAAAGCTCAAGACTTTTTGCCTAAGTCTGCCGCTTACAACAAATCCGCATCCAAATAGACGCTGCTTTCGTTCCCTATAGCAATCACCGTAGTAAATGTCACAGGTTTTCATCCTTCTTTTGCCCGGCCCATCCCACCGCACTTCCTGGATGGCGGTGATATCTGCTTTGTAGCAGTCTAGGGCCTCCGCTAATTGTTCGGCTGCACGCGGCCGGTTCAGGGTTCGAACATTCCACGTGCAGATACGAACGTCGTTGTCCTTTTCTCGTTTTCCAGGGTCGTCAAAAGTGAATCCGTCCATATCCGAGGCTTTTGGTTGCTTCGCAACAGTATTTTTTTTCCGTGGTTGGGTAGTTAGCCCCACGCACAACCCCCAACTTGGAGGACCAGGCCCTAGATTGACCCTAGGACAGCGGGTCGGATATTCCGTTGTCAGTAACCCACTTCGGGGATATGAGTGCTGCCGTTGGCCCATAAAGGGTTCATCCGCCACCACTTCTATTTGAGCACCCTGACTAGTGCTGAAAATCCTTACTGACCTTAGCTCCAAATATGTCAGAGTAGCTCATGCAAGGTATCTGCCATCTTGACTGTTGACACCACCGTTGATCCAACCTTGTGGATTCATTCGCTGTATGTCCTCTTTCTGAGGGGCTCATGTAAGACCTCTGAGACTCGATCAGGCAGTCATTCCGACAGAGCATTATAGTGTTGCTATTTTCTTCGTGCTCAACACTCGCGCTTATAAGTTTAGCAAGTCAAGCTCGGGTGGACGAGACCAGTATCCGGTGGCTACCACGGGGAGGTAAAATAAGCACAGTTGATGTGTATGAGACAGTTGCAACAGCTGGGCATCGCCAAGTTGATGCCAATCAGTGTCTACACTATTCATACAACACCCAGCCACCGGGAAGTACTTAGCTTTGATGAATAAAAGTTTTGTTTAGAGTTTCGTACAGCAGTTGTTGCATTATTGCGTGCTACTTTATATCTGCTCCAGTTGGTGGGAGAATTGTTTCGCTTCCACTTACTATAAAGTTTGTTTCTTATCTTTTGGGCAGTGTCATACATAAATCAATAATAACAAAGTTGAAGCAATTCAATTGTTGCAAGTTCTGGCTAGAGAATTGTAAAAACGCTAACACTTTACGAGAATTTTGACTCAAACCGATATCTTTACATAGATATTCATATGTAAGTTCTCAGAGATTTGTTTTTGAATTTGCATTTTAGTAGTTATAAACAGAATATGCCCATGTACGTGTGTGGGGGTGCAAATGAAGTGTGAGTTTCTGATTGCGTAACTCTCCTAGTGGTTGGAATTATTTTAAGGTCCATAATCAATTATGATTGAAAGAAAGAAGTGGGAAATATTTGCTTAAAAATACGTTTTTTTGCAGTTTTAATTACATTTTTAATGGCAGTACGGTGTTGAGTTTTATAAAAATATACGAAGACAGATCGGGATTTGGGTAATCATTTTGAGAAATAATTAAAAAACCGATTTATTCGAATTTTTTGAGAAAAAAATAATTGTAGGATCTTATTTAGGATACTTATTTACCCCCGTATTAATAAACGACGAACAGCGGCGAGTTAGCACTAACACAAAACACACATGTTAGCTTCAAATTCCTATTAATAAACGTGAGTTTGGTTTCTCTGACATTTAAAAACGAGCGGATAACTTAACTCACCGAATTTGGCGTATAGAGAGCGGATAACTTTTTAACTCAGAGAGGGTGAGGGACTTTACAAAATCTCGAATCCTTTTCGGTGTTACGAATACCAGAAGTTAAGGTTTTTGTTTATATTAGGTTTGCAAATTTGTGTAGATAAATTTGGGTTCACATTTCGAATAATAATTAAATATAAAATATATCCTAGGAACATAAATAATTTTCAAATGACAAGACATCAATATTCGAATGACGCGTGATATCTGAACATTCTACAAGAGAGAATCTGAGAGAGAATGGTGAATTTCTGAGCGCAACCAACAACCGCTTGAAAAACGAAATATGACAGATGTACTAGAATGTTTAGTACAATTCCGTGTAGTGCTGCCGTGCGTTAGGTGATAAAGAGCGAATAGCTAATATGTAGATGGAATATGTTTATTAATAAGAAAAGTTAACAAACGAATAGGGTCACTATCCGTCTGCCAGCTAAAACACGTGTTAGAGAGCGGATAGCGTTTTTTTATTAATACGGGGGTTAACGTTTAATATGGATTTTGATCAAAAGCCGGTTTTTGTAAAATTTTGCAGACCAAACTGTACCTACCTACCAAATATTGCAATGTTTACTTAGTTTGAGAAATACTATTGCTTATTAATTTAGCTGAAAATCGAGCATAAGTTATTGTTCAGGATGTATAAGCGTTACTTGGTTTTTAAAGTTTAATCGAAATCGAAAATGGAGATTTCGAGATATGAGTAGTTTTTAAAACTAACGTTTTCGGTGATTCGAATTCTATTGTCAACATACTATTCAAATATGTTTCTCAATACCTACCTTTTATTTACTTCAAGGTTAAATCGAAAGCCTCAATTACCTGAGTAATGCCTGGCAAAATATGAAATCCTATGTCAGTAATTAGCTGGGATTCCGCAACAACTCTCAGCAAATTGATACAGAGTCTTTATTTTGAGCAAAGGGTCGATATAATTTTAATATCGTACGCAACCCCATAAAGACTTATCCTTAATTTATCTTGATTATATTTTATTTGCAGGAGTAACATGTTGAACTATCTAGCCACCCGCCCTAATTTACAAAACTTCAAGCACTTGTCACACTCTTGGCAATAGAAACAAAATACGGATGGTTAGACACGTACAAGAACGAGTATAAATTATAAAATGTCGAAGATGTAAAGAAGTTTCTTCAGGTTTGTTTTGTGATGTGCTTTTTGTCTGCGGCTGGGGTATGTTCGTCGGATCCAGGGTTGCCCCCAAAGAAACACTAACTTTGGGGCGTTATACAATTGTACCTTTTATTGGTTATTCGTAAATACTTAATTAACAATCTTAAATTCTTCTTAATCTATCTTGACATTTCATCGATACTTAATTCTTAATTAAAGGAAGCTACCGTTGATCGGATATCTCACAATACAACTTTAAGGGGAAATTAGCTACGGTTGATCGGATAACTCACAATACAACCTTACGGGGGAAAAGGAACTACTGATGATCGGATAACTCACAATACAACACTACGGGGGGAGAAGCTACGGTTGATCGGATAACGCACAATACAACCCTACGGGGGAAAAGGAACTACGGTTGATCGGATAACTCGCAATACAACCTTACGGGGGGAAAAGGAACTACGGTTGATCGGATAACTCACAATACAACCTTACGGGGGAAAGGGAACTACGGTTGATCGGATAACTCACAATACAACCCTACGGGGGAAAAGGAACTATGGTTGATCGGATAACTCACAATACAACCCTACGGGGGAAAAGGAACTACGGTTGATCGGATAACTCACAACACAACACTACGGGGGAAGAAGCTACGGTGGATCGGATTACTCACAATACAACCTTCACTTCGGTATACGGATGGCCAATTCTGCTAGCAGAATTCAGCCGCCAAAAATTTAGGGAATGGTGCAAGTCCCCAGAGAACAGAGTCAGCGCCAAGTGTATTGCACTTGGAATTGAGTGTACTATCCTCCCGAATCAGTTTTTGCCTCGGGTACTCATGTAATTTTACTTGCTAAGTCAGTGTGACTTCTAAGCCTGTGTAAAAATTGTCACTCGTGTTGTTGTTGTTTTGGTTGGTGATGCTGAGTCGTGTGTTGGCGCTGGTGGTGGGTGCTTCGGTAGTAGTGGGGTTGGATGAAGGGACGTGGGCTGTTTTTGTAGCGGGTCACTCGTGTTGTTGTTGTTTTGGCTGGTGGTCCTGAGTCGTGTGTTGGCGCTGGTGGTGGGTGCTACAGGTAGTAGTGGGGTTGGATGAAGGGACGTGGGCTGTTTTTGTAACGGGTCGTTACACTCCCCCCTTTCTTCGGAAGACGAGAACCCTCTCGTTGAGATGAACCTCGGTTTGGCAGAAGTTCCTAAGGGAAAGAAAGAAAACGACCACAAGTGAGTAGGGGAAAATGGGCAAATTAAAATTTTATTCTCTAAATTAAACTTGCCTCCAGTGGCATTTTTGTTTTTTCTTATATACACATACTTTTCTTTTCGCCTTCAGTGGCTCTTCCTGCTTAATTAAATATAACTTAATCTAGAACTTAAATTATCCCAGCAACTGTCGTCTTCTTGGCCTGAGCCTTTAGGTAGCGTCAGCGGTTGAGCTGGGTGAAGTCCCGGGGTCGCAACCGGGCGCGTTGTCGGCCAGGCTCGACGGCTGCTGTGGGCGTTGGGTTAGGCTGGTCGGTGGCTGGTCGTTGTGTCATGGTCGGGACTGGATATCGGGTATACAGTATCTCCTGATGGAGGATCCGGGGAAACTGCGACAAGGTTTTCCCTGGGATTGAGGGCCGGTCTGGTCGTCTGGCGGTGCTGGCGTCCTCGTCCTCACTGTCCACCAGTATTATTTCGAAGGGGCCCAGTGACGGGGTGTGGTGGGTCGGAGCGGTGCTTGGTGTTTTGATCCGGACGGTCCTCTGGGTCCTTGGCATTGCTTCCCCCGGTCGTCTCTTCCTCCAGAGTTCGTCGGCGTTGTCTCTCCGGGCTCGTACCGCGGAAGTCGGCTCTGCCTCCCTGATGGCTGCGGTAATCAGCCTGCTGGGGACCCGTTGGTGCTGCATACGGGGTACTCCCTTCCGTGGCGCGGTGGTTACTCGGCGGGGTCGGGTTGGTCTGCGAATGGTTGGTTCTTCCATATTGTCTTGTGATGCGTCGTCTACCACGGTTGGACTTGATCTGGTTTTATTATAGTTGCTGACACTCCTTTTATACTCTTTTAAATCCCGTATGTGTGTTTTGCTGATGCCTAGGTGACCTGCGGTAGGGTCGTCATGATGGTCCCAGAGCACCTGATTTTGGTCCGTTTTGGGTACACACCATTTCCAAGTTTGGCTGTCTGGGTCTCGGAGGGGGTCGTGGCTCGGGAATCGGCAGTAGAGTTTCCCCTCCTGAATCAGGAAATCCGGGTCTGGTTTGGGCGTCTTTTGCAGGGCTTGTAACTTCTCCTATACCCAGCATTGAACGGTGTGGTTGCAGGCACGAAGGAGGCTGGTTCCTGGATCGGTCTGGGGTAGCGGGTCTCTGGATAGGGTGTCCGCGACTACATTCAATGCTCCTTTGCGGTAGCAGATGTCGAAGTCATATTGCTGCAATTCGATAGCCCAGCGTGCCAAACGTCCCGATGGGTTTTCCAGGGAGTGTAGCCATTTCAGCGAATGGTGATCGGTGACGACTGTGAAATGGTAGCCCTCTAGGTAGGGCCGCATTTTCCTAATGCCCCAGAGGATGGCCAGGCACTCCCTCTCGGTCGCGGAGTATTTCTGTTCTAGCTCGGTCAATGTACGGCTAGCGTATGCGATTACTCGCTCCTAATCGTTGGGTTTTTGTAGTAGTACAGCTCCTAATCCATTTTGTAGGTCTGTAGGATGAACGGTAGCGTAAAGTCGGGGCAGGTAGGTATCGGTGATTCTGTGAGTTTCCGCTTCAGAATCTCGAACGCCGATTGTTGGTCGGGTCCCCAGGTCCAGGGGCGGTTTTTTTTTAGCAGCGCCGTTAAGGGGCCACGAAACGGGAGAAGTCCTGGATGAACCGGCGATACCAGGCGGTTATTCCCAGGATCCGGCGTAATTCGCGCATATTAGTGGGTGGCTTTAGCTCTTGGACGGCGGTTATCTTGTCGGGGTCGGTGTGAATTCCTTGGTTGCTGATTACGTGTCCGAGGTATTTCAGTTCTCGGCGGCGGAAAACACTTTTTTCAAGATTAATTTTCAGGTTGGCCTGTCGAAGACGTCGGAGTACGTCTGTCATGTGGAGGAGGTGTTCCTCAAAAGTTTTGCCGATGACGATGATGTCGTCGTGGTAGGCGAAGGCGTACGGTTCCATTTCTGGGCCAATGATTTGGTCAAACGCCCGTTGGAACGTGGCTGGGGCGGAGTGTAGGCCGAAGGGCATCACCTTCCATTGGTATAATCCTCGGCCCGGGACGGTGAAGGCGGTGTAAGGACGGGAGGTGGGTTCCAGAGGAATCTGCCAGTACCCGTGTCGTAGATCGATGGTGGAGATGAAAACGGCCCCACTTAGTTTGTCCAGAATCGGGTTGATCTGTGGCAGGGGGTATGCGTCTTTGATTGAAATCGCATTGAGTTGCTGGAAGTTTACGCAGAGTCGCCATGCCCCTCCCGTTTTCTTTACCAGGATAATAGGTGAGCTGTATGGGCTTTCGGATGATTCGATTTTACCTAGCCGTAACAAATTGTCGATTTCCTCGTTGATGACCTTCTGCATGGCGGGGTTACGGGGGTAATATCGTTGTTTGAAGGGGTCGGTTGTCGTTAGCTTGATCCGATGTTGGGCGATGGTGGTGGTGCCTAATTCATCCGACGCAACTGGTACTTCCCGTTTCAGGAGAGCGTCTAGCTGTTGTTGTTGGTGTCGCGTAAGACCGGTATCATTCGACAGGGGTTGGAGGGTTGGTATGGTTTCGGTGCGGGGCCGGGGTTGGTAAGTTAGTCTCTGTCCGTCTATCGTCATTCCAAAGTTGACTTGGTCCAGGAAGTCGATCCCCAAGATCGCATCTTCGTGGAGGTTTTCCAAATAGGTGATCTCCTGGGTGGTCTTTTTGGTACCCAGGCGTAACTTTATGGTGTAGTGTTCGTGGGTGTTAACTGACGTTCCGTCGGCTAGTCGAATGGGTTGTCTTTGGTATCGGACTGGGAGTCGTAGTCGTCGAACATCCTGTCTTACCGCGGGATTCAAAAATGATCGGGTCGCCCCGGTGTCGATTAGAACGTGAAAATCCCGGTTCCCAATGCGGATGCTGATGAAGTACCGAGGATCAGTCCAAGCAGCGGTGGACAGCATAGCGATCGGGTCCTGTCGGCATGGGCAGTCCCGGCTCAGTCTCCCGTCCTCCCCGCAGAACGAGCAGAATAGTCGGAATGGTCGGCGGCATTCTTGCTGATGGTGTCCGCGTTGTTTGCAGTGCCAGCATGTTTCGGTCGTAGGTGGTGCTTGGTGCTTCCAGGGCGTTCGGCAAGGGCGATCTGCGGGTTGGGGTGGTCGTGGACCGTACTGGTGGCGGCGTATGGGGGGTGGCTGGTCGGTGGTAACATTCTTCCGCTCTGATATATTCGTATTCTTCAGCGCGGTCGGTGGACTTCGTTTGACTGGAGTGATGGTAAGAGGTCGGTAGTTGTACTTCGTTTGAAGTCCCGGCTCGGGCGCCAATTTGTGATGTGCTTTTTGTCTGCGGCTGGGGTATTCTCGTCGGATCCAGGGTTGCCCCCAAAGAAACACTAACTTTGGGGCGTTATACAATTGTACCTTTTATTGGCTATTCGTAAATACTTAATTAACAATCTTAAATTCTTCTTAATCTATCTTGACATTTCATCGATACTTAATTCTTAATTAAAGGAAGCTACCGTTGATCGGATATCTCACAATACAACGTTACGGGGGAAGTAGCTACGGTTGATCGGATAACTCACAATACAACCTTACGGGGGAAAAGGAACTACTGTTGATCGGATAACTCACAATACAACACTACGGGGGGAGAAGCTACGGTTGATCGGATAACTCACAATACAACCCTACGGGGGAAAAGGAACTACGGTTGATCGGATAACTCACAATACAACCTTACGGGGGAAAGGGAACTATGGTTGAGCGGATAACTCACAATACAACCCTACGGGGGAAAACGAACTATGGTTGATCGGATAACTCGCAATACAACCCTACGGGGGAAAAGGAACTACGGTTGATCGGATAACTCACAATACAACCTTCACTTCGGTATACGGAAGTGAAAATTCTGCTAGCAGAATTCAGCCGCCAAAAATTTTGGGAATGGTGCAAGTCCCCAGAGAACAGAGTCAGCGCCAAGTGTATTGCACTTGGAATTGAGTGTACTGTCCTCCCGAATCAGTTTTTGCCTCGGGTACTCATGTAATTTTACTTGCTAAGTCAGTGTGACTTCTAAGCCTGTGTAAAAATTGTCACTCGTGTTGTTGTTGTTTTGGTTGGTGATGCTGAGTCGTGTGTTGGCGCTGGTGGTGGGTGCTTCGGTAGTAGTGGGGTTGGATGAAGGGACGTGGGCTGTTTTTGTAGCGGGTCACTCGTGTTGTTGTTTGTTGTTGTTTTGGCTGGTGGTGCTGAGTCGTGTGTTGGCCATGGTGGTGGGTGCTTCAGGTAGTAGTGGGGTTGGATGAAGGGACGTGGGCTGTTTTTGTAACGGGTCGTTACAGTTTATCGAATATAAAATTGGCTTTTCATTCGAATGTTGTTTTTTATGCTTTCAGCCAGGCTGAGCAATGTACTGTGCAAATTCTATTCATTGTAGAAGCAGATGTGAATTTGTCTTTCTCGAAGAATTGTCACATCCTTTCACCACCAACAGTCCTACGACATTTTTCTATTGTCTTGTTCGCTGCTAGTAACAGCAAGAGGATTTTGATGGATGAATCACAACAAGCGTATGTTGATTGGAAATGTTATTTGTATCACAACGAAAAAGAGATGTAGCAGAAGATGCTGGGTCAAGCAAACAAATTGGAACAAAAGAGTAACCCGCCATGGCAAAGAGACACCCCATAGCTGATTATTTAAAAATTAACATATCTTAAAAGAAATGTTGCCTATTTATTTGGGTGGCAGGTAAATACTGTCTAGTGTAGCTACTAACAATCAACAAATCCTGCAGCAAATTTGTGGAGCGACTGTTTGTATGTTCTCTTCTAATTGTAATCTTTTCTAAAGCGTTCCTTGTTGCAGAACTTAGAAGTAGAAGAGTTCTACTTGCTACAAAATGGATAAACACCCCCCGAACAGCAATCCACAACAAAGCAGGCGTTCATATACACCTCCGAATGCTCGGTGGCAAAGGAGGATTTGAAATTTGAATCCATACTTCGTGAAATCGGTGCCCAAATCGAAGACTACAAACCATGAAGCTTGTCGTGATATCAGTGGTCGGAGACTTCGCGATATCAACGAAGAGGAATGCCTTGAGGCATACGCATACGGTAAACTGGATGAACCCAATGAAGAGCTTTCGACATCCAAAAAGGAAAGTCCATCCATTTCAGCTAAATAGAATTAACAAAACTTTGTTTACTTTAATTGAGCGTATAATACACTAGTTACATTACGTAAACCGAATAAAATGATTTTTTTTTTATAATAGACACGCGCTAAAGAGGTTATGACTACTCTTATATTGTAGTTCGAAGTACATAGCGCGGGCGTTAAGGAAATTGGGATAGAGAAGATAGGAGATTCCGATGCACATTGGTTTTAAATGTCTGCAAATTGCACCGAGGGGGAAAGACCGAGCTGGGCAAGGCATTCCATATTCGTGTTGTATAAGCCGAAAAAATCTCTATATTTCAGAGTACGACCGAAAATAGGCTGAAGGAAACTGATGGGCATTCGCCTGGCTTGGCGAGTATTGCGGTTGAATTGTTGAAGGGGTGGAATGCAGCTGGCGATTTCATTTGAGCACTGTTTGTAGAAATAGCTATAAAACGTTTGATTCTTGAATTCTTCCTCCCACACGCAATATCTGTTGATCATCTATAAAGGGAGACAGGTTAGCAATTTTACAGCTGTTACTAAAATGACGATGTTTCTGAAAATATGTGATATCTTCTCCGAAATAAATATGTTGAAGCCATTTGATGACATTATATTTAGCGTTGTATAATTCCTGAGGGCGAAGTTGAACAGTGGTCCTCTGCGATAACTTCCGACTAATAGGCAATAATTCGAACCAATCGATTCCAAGAAGACACACGAGGAAACAGAATATGGAATGGATGTTCTACATTGACCACAAAACACGAAATTTGACTTTGTCTTTTCTCCTCCTGTTGGCAATCAGGGTGTTCTTGAACGTAATTCACAATTGGCCAATGGGTTTCCTTTTTTGCTAACCAATGTGGCCCTCCCCACTAGATTGGGTGCTGGACAAGAAAAAATGGTGCTATACTGCGCGAAGCACAGTCCGCGGGATTCTGTTCAGACCTGATGTGGAACCATCGATTCCGAGGGATAGTGCTTAGAATTTCCGACGTTCGATTCCCGACAAAAATATCTCAACGACGAGAAGGAGACGAGAGCCAAGATAGGACAATTTGGGAGTCACACCAAGCAAACACATTTGAGAATGTTGTGTTCAAAGACCTTTGAACGGCGACGAGTAATCGAGCAAGCAACAAAGCCCCACACAGTTCCAACCTAGGGATACTGAGCTGCTTTATTGGTGCCACTCGACTTTTAGCAGCGACAATTGTAGTTTTTATGACACCGTTTGGTAGAGTGTGACGCGAATATATTACGGCGGCATAAGCAGAAGCCGAGGCGTCTGAAAATCCGTGCAATTGGAACGATGTATCCGCTATACCGATGCAGCGAGGTATACGAATGTTTGTGAGCTCGGGAAGGTCGCGGCGATGCTTATACCATTGTGATGCGATAGAATCCGGGAGAGGATCGTCCCAGGTGAGCTTAAGATGCCACAAATCCTGAAGTATAATTTTCAGCTGAACTACCGAGGGCGCGAGAAAACCGAGGGGGTCAAAAATGCGAGCGACTTCTCGCAGGAGTTGTCGTTTGGTTGCAGATTCACTGGGTGTCAGATTTAAACGAAAGGCGAAATAATCGAGTTCAGAATGCCAGTACAAACCCAGTACTTTTACCCACAAATCTGTGCCACTATCGAATGAAATATCTTTGCCTTGTAAAAGTTCTTCTTCTTTAATTAGTTCTTTGCAATTGCTTTGCCACTTACTTAGTTTGAGACCCCCTTTAGCAAGGAGCTCGATAAAGGACTTCTTTTTTGTCATTGCCTCAGCGATCGAGTTTCAACCTGACACAACGTCGTCGACGTAAAAGTCATTAAGTAGTATCTCCGATGCTATGGGATACTCTTCGCGGTAATCGCGGGCCAATTGTTCGAGAACGCGTACCGAAATATATGGAGCACACGATGTGCCATATGTTACCGTGCACTTGCACAACCGAAAATGTTCAATAGGATCTGTTTGCGACTTACGCCAGACGATCCGTTGGTAATGAGTATCTTCATCAGCTACCCACACCTGGCGAAACATTTTCACAATATCAGCGGTGAAAACATAATTGTGACGGCGAAATCTTAAACAGACCGAGAAAAGGTTCCTTTGTATTGGAGGACCTACCAGAAAGGAATCGTTTAGGGAATTTCCGCTCGTGTCTTTAAACGAGCCGTCGAATACAACGCGAAGCTTTGTTGTTGCGCTGTCTGTTTTTAGCACTGCGTGATGTGGCAAATAGAAAATATTGGGCTTCAAAATGTCCGACGACGGTATCCGACGCATGTGGCCCAAAGCTATATACTCTTCCATGAACTTTGAGTACAAAAGAAAGAGTGAGTTATTTTTGGAAAATTTGCTTTCCATTGCCGAAAGACGTGAAATTGCACCACCGAGAGTGTTCGAGAAAATTGGTAACTTTTTAAAGGGCAGCTTGACAATGTATTTGCCATCGGCACCCCTTCGATGCGTTTTAACGAAGTGGTCTTCAATTGCCTTGTCTTCTGTGGAAACAATTAATTTTGGATCAACTTCCTCAACTGTCCAAAATGCTTGTAGTGTGGAGTCTATGTCAATAATGGTGTGATGTGACCGAATGTTTTGTTCAACGCCCGAAAACATTTGTCCAGCTAATACGTAGCCGAATATAGTGCTTTGTGCAATGGGATGACCAGTTGCACCGCGAACGATATCACCATGCAGAATGTCCCAGGCCTTATCTGCCCCAAGTAACATATCTACCGAACATGACTGATTACATGCAGGATCAGCTAAGTTGAGATGCTTAATGTAGTCCCAATCGTTAATGTCAAATGAGACGGATGGCAACGCAGCTGTAAAGTTTGATAAAACGTATGTATCAACCGCGATACTGACGGAATCAAACCGAGAAACGATTACCATCGAAACTAGGCCTCTCGATGTACCAGCGAAGGTTTCGCTAATTCCGTTTATTGGTATGCGAGCATTCGTTCGTCTAAGTCCAAGTCTTTGAACGCAAGACTCGGTGACGAAAGAAACCTGCGATCCAGAGTCAATTAGAAGGCGAATGAACTGATAGTTTCCACTACTATCAAGAACTTTACAAACTGCTGTAGGAAGTAAAGTTTGTGGTCGAAACTGAGCAAAATTAATAGAGTGATGGGTGATGAGTTGGTTTATTTGAGATGACGATGATGGACGATTGGAGCTATACGACGATGACGATGGGAGATTGAAGTTATGCGTTGATGACGATGGAAGATTGGAGTTATGCGATGATGACGATGGAAGATTGGAGTTATGCGATGATGACGATGGAGGATTAGAGTTATGCGAAAGATCGCAATGCAATGTAGTGGTAGTTTCCGAAAGCGAGTGACTGTTATTTGAATTAGTTGTACCAAGATGTACAAGACTATGGTGACGCGAGTTACAGGCTCTACATCGAAACTTTGACTGACATCGAACCGCACTATGACCGCTGCGCAAGCAATTAAAGCAAAGCTTCTTCGATTTCACAAAGTTCCTCTTTAACTCTACGTCCATTGCGAGAAAGTCGGGACATTGAGATAAAGCGTGAGAACAATTGCATTTTGAACACTGAGTTGCGGACGCAACGTGCATACTTCTCAAGGACGTGACCTTCTTAGTTGGGTCACGAACATGGGGTTTACATGATTCCAGAGCCTCACAACGACGCTCCAAAAAAGTTACAAACTGATCTATAGTGGGGTACTCAGTATCTATACAGCTGACCAGGCTTGTCGAGTATCTGGAAATCTGGATCAACCTTGCTTACTAAAGCGTAAATCATCCACGGATCTCTTTAGTAAGAATTCAATGAATTGAGACCGCGTACAACCTCGTCTGCGCAGTCCGATATTTTACAAAGACCTCGAACGTTTGATATATGAATCGACGGTAATTGTATGAACGTTTCCAAAAGACTGTTTATGATGTAGCGTCGATCATACCTTTTCTCTAACCTTTCCCACGCCTGCTCGTAGGTAGCATCAGACAGTGGGAGATGAGAAAGCAAGTTTAATGCCTCACCCCGAAGAGAAGAACGTAGGAAATGAAACTTTTGAGTTGGCGAAAGATTCGTCTTATTATGTACCGAACTCTCATACATATCGCGAAACGCCGGCCAATCACGATAACTACCCGAAAAAGGCTCTATATGAAACTTGGGAAGATGATCGCTAATGTGAGTGGACTCACTTGGTATGTTCACTTGCTGCACGACTGGGGCTTGTGAGATGTTTAGGGGATTAGCCAGGGCTGTATTGGACTCCGGTTTCTTTCTTTCCCGAATCGACGAAACGAAAACCGATTTGATGAGTAGATATTTTGATTCGAAATCCTCAAATTCAGGTTCAGGGTCAACATACCCCTCTTCCTTAGCAAACGTATACATTTGTTGTTGCGAAAAATAAAATTTCTCCCACAAATCTTCTAACTTTTCTAAACGAACTTGAAGAGCATCAACCGTAATAAATTCAGTAATTTTTTCCGAAAAGGTGGCTAATTTAGTTAGCGAACCTTTAAGTTGCACGCAAGATAGAAATATTGTCAGCGACCATATTTATTGATTTAGATTGCTATTTTGTGTAAACGCGCGAAAATGTTTGGTAATATATGATATGTATATGTCTAGTATGTAAATTACACGAGCAATTCACCTTTCATGCAAATTATTATTGCTGCTATGTTCATGCAAATAAGGGATTACTTTTCACAGCCAAAACGAAATGTATCAATGAAGGTAATGCCTAATACGTAATAGTCTAATCACGTTAATTAATATCGGAGCACGGTGGAACTGTACTAGCGTTCTATCAACCACGTGCAAAATTGTCTGCATATGCAAAACGTCCGATTGTTCGCAATTTATAACTTAACGCAACGGCATACGCGTACGAGCGACCATAATAATTATGATAAAGGTAAGTATGATTAACGCGATGTCCGTTAATCAAGACGACGAAACTTGCATAGTCTGTATTTCCTCAAAGAATAATCAAATCCGGCTCGATTTGGACCAAAAAATGTATGTAAATATTCCGAAACGAAAGAAGGACCAGCACTTAGACCTCGTACAGAGCAGAACAGCAAAAAAAAAAAACCCAAAGAAATGATGAACACGATGAATACAGCTTATATTTTTAGCGTACTTATCTCGTAGGCGGTTGGAATCCAAGTGGACGAGAATACAAATTTACATAATGGACTATGAGCTATGACTAAACTGTTATACAATGAACAAAGAGGAAAGAGCAAGTACAACAGAACAGGTTTATGAGCGCAAGAGAGTTACAAACAAAATAGAATATAACATGTTATATAATGTAGGTATATGTGCATGATTAGATGTCTACATAGGGTAAATACGGAATATTAAGGTGTGTCCAGACCAACGAAACATATCATAAACATTTATAATAAATGTTTCATAAATATTTCATTAACATTTATAACAGAAAAAAATGTTTATGAAATGTTTATTAAATATTTCGTTGGTCTGGACACCAATGAAACATATGAAATGTTTATGAAATGTTTCGCAGTTTCCCATTCGTGATGGGAAATAATTTTTGTTTCACATGTTTCCGGGCAGAGAGTAGGCGCTGTTTTGTGAATTTATCTGAATATAAAAATTAAAATGTCAAAAAAAATCTTGGAGTAGGTAATGAGGAAGTTATCCATTCATTTAATTAAATTATCTTTTTATTTTTTTTTATGATAATGAAGCATGCTGCTAAAAATTCTACAGCTTTAGAGTTCATCATTATTTAGTGCAAAAATGGATAAAAATTAAACATTTCATAAATGTTTCAAAAATGTTTCATCGGCGTCCAGACTGAAAGAAACATTTAAGAGGTGTTGAATAAATATTTATGAAATGTTTCTGAAGCAAATCGGAAACATTTTATAAACATTTAATAAAAATTTATTAAACAAATGTTTCACTGGTCTGGACAAACCTTTAGACAAATCAATTGAAACATTCTAGCAAACAAACAATGTTAAAATTGAGTTACAAGTAACTATAAGTATTTTCAAACAGAAAGTCTTTCGGTTTCGGCGATGCAAGTGCCATTCATGGGTAATGGCTGAGGGTTCTGGTTTCGCTTTAATGACAGCAGACAGCATTGTGTTTTGGAAGCATTAAATTCCACTCTATTGGCTAAACCCCATTTTATAATGCTGTCGAGATCGGAATTTAATGAGCTTTCAATACTTTGCCGTTCCAGTTCTACGGCCGAAGAGAAGGGACGTGAGTTCTGAAATGAATATGAGTAGCTGAGGGTGCTGTCACTTTTTTTTTGATAAACGGATTTTGAAGCGGAATGTTTTAATGCTGTTATAATTTATATAGAATTTTTTAGATATATAGTCTTATTGGTTATACTGTGCCCTTATATGTTTAATTTCAGTTAGTCTTATACTTACAGCATAACTGGGACATTTCAATATACTATGTGATGTTAGTTCTATATAACACCGAACATATCAATTCAAAAACTATACTAAGTACACTTAGAACGAACGTGGTTGGAAATCACTAGGAAAATAGGGACTAATGTGTAACTTAGTTATTGTATGTTTTGTTACAATTACCAATTTTTAGAAATTTTAGTTTGTATAAAAACAACCAAATGAAATTTTTCAAAATAACTTTTATTTCGAAGATGAAAAATAGCTTATAGTTTATTCGTCTTCTTCAGAGTCAGATGGAACTGGAGCATGGGAAATGCATTTTAATGTTCTGTAGAAATTCTGATATGGTTTGGGAACGAGGTTTTGATCGCAAAGCCAAACCAAATCCATATATTTCTCCACCGAAACTGCAAGAAGATCCTTGTAGGTTTTTTGGTCTTTGCGTTTCGTATAATGGAATACCATTCTATTGGTGTGTAGACCGTTTTGAATTTTTGACATTTTTCGATCATGCCGTGTACACTGTCTCGCTCGTTTTGTGTGTGACCTTTCTCCAGAAATCTATGAGTGATGTTTATATTATAATTTTTTGAAGCCCATACAAAGAATCCGAATACAACTTTGTTCTTATTTTGTCCTCCACAGTTATCTGACCAGAAGTGAAAGTTTCGTACCCCTCTTGACGCATGAACTTCAATAAATGTGTTAAGGCAGTTGGACACCTCTCCTTTAGGCTACCGGATACGGCCAGTGTGTTTCAGGCGGAATTACTGGCCATCCGCGAGGCCTGTCGTCAAATCAAACTTCAGACAAACATATTTTCGAGGCAAAAGATAGACATTTCTATTGATAGTCAAGCTGCCATCAAGGCTATCGCCTCAGTCAATATAACCTCAAAATTAGTATTAGAATGCCGCAAGGAGCTGGCCTCGCTTGACCAGTTCAAGGTCACCCTGATCTGGGTTCCAGGTCATAGCAACGTTTACGGAAACGAACATGCTGACGAGCTGGCCAGGCAAGGCTCTGCCCTTCACTGTTCACTTGCGGAATCGGTGCACATACCGCTCGGAGCAGTCAAAGCAAAGATCTCCTCAGAATTCCTATCGAAGGCAAACCTCAGATGGAGGAGGCTGACGAACTGTATCGTATCCAGAAGGATGTGGCCAAACTACAGCACGGAAAAAACTACCTACCTCCTAAGCAAATCACGTAAAGATATTGCCAGAATAACAGCGATAATCACAGGCCATTGGTCAATAGAGGAACATGCATTAAGACTTGGCATCCCACATAATACACATTTCCGTAGCTGTAATGACGCAGCCGAAAAGAAAACACTCACTCACTACCTCTGCGTTTGTCCGGCACTAGCTAGGGCCAGACAAAGATCTCTTGGTAGACCCTTCTCCGACTCCCTTGAACAGGTCTCGAAATGTGGTATTAGAGAATTGATAACCTTCTTGAATTCCACAGGCTGGATCTAAAACCTCCTATTGATAATCTTAAACAACCGGGTCAAATGAGTTGTGGTAACAAAACGGCACATGATGCTACATGGGTTTTTAGTTAAACCGCCACTCCTACCTACCTGGACACCTCTAAAGAACCCTTCTTTGCAATAGTTTCATCCCATCTGGCCTCATGTGATGCAAGCTCGTAAATTGTAAAGGTATAAATCTGCAACTTTCTTTTATAATAAAAACAGCTAGCATTGGCATTTGGAGTTGAAAGGATTTTTTCAAAATCGATATAGATATCGATGAGAATCCACTAGAGGAAAAGATTCAATGCGTTCCTTTACAAATGTTTTCGAAATATTTTGTATCTCATTTACAGGCCTCAAATGTTGACCTCGTTTATCTGGACTTATTATTACTCCGTCATTATTCGCAATCTTATCAAAAACTGTTCTAATCGTTTGTGAGGAGATTGAAAACGTATTTAGGAACATTTTTTTGGCAAACCTGAACTTTCTGTGCAATACCGTTCTGGGTGAAAATGAAATTGTACTTCCTGGTAGATGTCCTTCTTGAGGTTGAACCTACCAAAGTCCTATTTTTGTCATTAACCTCTACAAGTCTTGCAAAAAAATCCCACTGCCTTGTTCTGCATCCGATTTTATAAAAATTTGTAAAAAGTTCATACCTTGCCTCCTCCGAAATTTTGCCTTTACATTTCATCCTGCAGCTTACTCCACAACCTTTTTGTAACGTTTTTTTTTTGTTTAAAACGCCTTTTGAAGAAATGTAGGACTTTCCTGAATTTTTGGAATGTTTGGCTTGATTTCGTTTCCAAAGTTGTTTATTAGCTGGTCGTTTTCTTCCACTTTTCGCCTTCAGATTTTCAGGGGTATCGAACTTAGGATTTGCCTTAAATTGTTTCCTTTGTATTGGTGTCAGGACGCTATATGCTGGCCTTGAACCGCTGGTCTCAGACGAATTTTCGTCGTCCGGCTCATACTCGCTGCCACTGTCTGGAAATGGTTCTGCAAATGCAAAAAAAGTATGTAAATACATTTGCAGAAGAATGTCTTAAAATAGTTTGCGATTTACCCATAAAATCTGAATCTTCAATACATTCCATTAGAGATGCAGCGAATTTTGACGAACTACCTATTGAAAACAATTACGAATGCAATTTACAATAATTCAAGAGAATAAATAATGTAAAGTTACCTAAATCTGTGTCGCTAATTGTGTTTACAGCAGCAGTTTTATCTTGAAGTATCTCTACACTTTCATCTAAATTATATTTTTCTAAAACAATAGTTCACAACTTCCAAACTCATTACTTACCTATTTTATTTTGATTTGTTGCATTTTTTTTTTGCCCTTGAAGACATTTTTTTAGTTAATTCAGAGAAAACTTCCTTACACATTCAGCTCATAAACACAACTGAACGAAATTCTTCCAAGCAATAATATTGTAACGGTAGTTAAAATTCATCAACACTCAAAAAAGTTCACTGGAAATTATACTAAGATCAGTGTTGTTATATCGTGGGATTTATCCCTTTTTGTGGGATTTTCGATGTCTAAAAAGCCTTCCGTGGGATAAAGGGAAACAGCATGAAATCGTGGGATTTTTAGGAATCTAACAAAAAACATTCGAACTATAAACTTTTGCAGCAATTTCATTGAAACATTTACATTTTACCACGAAAAAGTGTCTATAAAAAATTGACAATGTTAATTTATTGCCTTTCATGAAAATTTTCTAATACCAAAAATAGTCATAGTAATGTTAAAAATCTGCGATTTTAATACTTAAGGTTAATTTAATATAATTGGATTTCCGTGTAATAATAATTTTAATTCAAAAATTCGAATTTTTATCAATAAAAGTATCGAGGGATTTTTAAGGGAATTTAAGTACTGTGAAATGGGAAAAAATGGGAAAAATGACTACGATTCCAGCCAAGTAATCAAAATTCCATGCAAAATAATACTATGTCAACATAATAGGTTTGTTTGACGTGGGCCCTAGTGCGCACTGGGTTAACCCTAATGTGTTAGATATAGCACTGAACTGACTACGATTCCAGCCAAGTAATCAAAATTCCATGCAAAATAATACTATGTCAACATAGTAGGTTTGTTTGACGTGGACCCTAGTGCGCACTGGGTTAACCCTAATGTGTTCGATATAGCACTGAACTCGCCCTGGTACTGAAAACCTGTGTTCGACATGACTTCTAGGGCGCCCTAGTTGTGCCCTGAACTGACCCCAGTTATTTTGTCGGGGCAAGAACTCAGTGCTGAGTTGCGCTGTCATTTCGCTTTGCTGTTATCCGTTTATTTAAATATTGTTATAGAGAAAAATACAATAAATTTAATATTCAAGAGGGAATTGTTTGAAAACAACAATGGACTAAAACTTTATATTATAGGTAAATGCGATTGAAACAAATTGGAATCGATGTTGCATACATTTTTAAATGCATCGTCTATATTGCAAAGAATTTTATCAACTTGTTTACAAGCATGACAAGCAGGCGCAGGGTCATAAGTCCACAGGCCAAAAGTCCACAATGGACTTTTGACCCATCTATGTGGGTTATAAGTCCACAAATCAATTGTGGACAAATCAAACAAATCAATTGTGGACTTATAACCCACCCAGATGAGCCAAAAGTTCACAATAATTTGGGCCATAGATTCACAATTTTAAAATGGAAGTAGGCCATAAGAGCACAATTATCCATATGACAAAAAGAGTTGTTTTAACAACTCAAAAAGTATGGGAATGTTTGATAGATGCCGTGAAATAAGACCACCTTCTAAAAATGTACCTTATTTCGCTCTTAAATAGTGTAATAAGGATAACTTCCAACAGTTGGTCTTATATCACTCCCACAAAGTGCAATAACGCCAACAAAATTTGAGTAATAAGAAGAACCTTGCACCCACCCCGTAATCCATCAGTAAACCTAAGCAGGGGGGTTGCAGGGGGGCAGCATGCCCCCCCATACAGAATTCATAGTTTGAAAGCGCAATCTTAAAATGATAACAGTTGGTCTTATTTCACTCCCACAAAGTGCAATAACGCCAACAAAATTTGAGTAATAACAAGAACCTTGTACCCACCCCGTAATCCATCAGTAAACCTAAGCAGGGGGGTTGCAGGGGGGCAGCATGCCCCCCCATACAGAATTCATAGCTTGAAAGCGCAATCTTAAAATGATTGCAATGCTGGAGAAGTGTGTCTTGTGGTTTTTGGAGGCAAACACCGCAAATGAGGTCATTACTAGAATTTGTAGCTTCGCTTTCAAGCTCGTTGTCCTCTTCTTCACCTTCTTCATCCGTGAGCCATAAGACCACAATCAGTGAGTCAAAAATTCACAAGAATTTTGTGTGAACTTTTGGCTCACCTAAGTGGGTAAAAAGTCCATTGTGGACTTTTGGCCTGTGGACTTATGACCCTGCGCCTGACAAGCACAAGATCAGAATTGAGTTCACTCATTTTTAGCAATAAACAGAAAAAAGTGTTGTCATCTTCATACTCCGTTCTCCGAAAGATAAGTATTTTCAATTTCAAAAACTGACAGACTTCAGGGCAACATATTTTGCGTTCGATATGATAGCCGAATTTTCAGGGTTGTGCAGGGTTTTGGGCAGGCGGGAAAATCAGCTGATACTTCTCAGTGCGCACTAGTGGGCACTAGTGCTAGCCACGTCAAACAAACCTAGTATGAATGCGATGATCGGAAATTTTTTTGAAAACAATACTATGATATGTTGGTATGATTTTGCTTGGAATAATTGTTCGCATTAGGTGTTATCCTAAGTGCAATTATGGCTCTGCTTTCAAAGTTTTTGGTTATATTTGCATGAAAAAAATTTGAAAAATAAAAGCTGATATGGGGACTCTGATGGTACACATAACTCCAAACTATAATAAGTGCACTTAGGCCCATTTTATTCACTCGAAGTTGAACACAACTTGGGGATTTTTATATGGGAAACTTCCCAAGTTGTGTTCAACTTCGAGTGAATAAAATGGGCCTTAGGTTGTTTTTGCACGGGGCCATCGATTTATGAAAATGAGAAAGAGAGTCGGAGACCAAACGGAGCCTTGGGGAACACCAGCATTTATATGGTGAATTTCACGAAGATGAGACCGAATTCTTTATATTTTTTACAAAAGACCAAAAGTTCTTACTACCCTTGGGACATTGTAGTATTTTTTGCCTCAACTTTTGGTCATACGAGAATTTTACACGCTTAATAGTGATAGTGGTATTGCAGTCATTTCTGGCTCGCTTGAACTTATTTCGGTTTTCCTCAGACGGGTTGGCCTTATATGACCGAAAACTTAACTAATTTGGTCTGATAGCCTCTTTACAGCTCGAGTCGTACCACGCGTTTACTTTCCGAAAAAAGCCTACTCCAGAAGATAGAGACCCAGTGCAAAATAAAAGCCTTAAAGACGAAAACGACGAACTTAAAACAAGGCTTTCAAACATGGAACGGCTATGCGACGAGCTTCGGAAAGAAATTAGTCATCTTAAAGCCGAAAATATGGCTATTAAGAACTCAACGAAAGTACGGGATGAGTCCAACCCTAACTCTAGCAATCCCAAAAAAACTGACTACCAAACGGATGAAGAAGAACTTCGTCACGAAACCGATTGGTTGCAAAAAAAAGACCGGGCAAAAAAAGGAAAACTGTATCCTCTCCTGAAATAATGAATAGGGAGAAATTATCAAATATTGAAGTCATACAACCAAAACAGCGGCCACCACCGCCAATTAATGTTATCGGTATAGCGGACTATAACAAGTTGCATACCATGTTAAAGAATTTGTTGCCTACAGACTACAAAGTAACGTCACTTAGAAACAATGCGTGGAAAGTCAACGTCAAGGACCCCGAAAGTTACCGTCTACTGTCTCGTAAATTAAATACAGACAAAGTAGAATGGTATTCTTATGAGAATAAGTCAGAAATACCTATACGCGTCGTGGCAAGAGGGTTACACCGTCATGTTCGAAAAATGATGTAGTAAATGACTTAAGAGACAGGCACTTTAAAATTATGGATTCCGTTAATATCGTCAAAAGAGAAAAACAGAATAAAGAGGGAAATGAAACTATGGTAAATCGTGGTCTTCCGCTCTTTATACTAACCTTCGATAAGACTGAGGACTTAAAAAAAATTTATGATATAAAAACAATCATTAATATTGTAGTTAAAATTGAACCTATGCGTAAGAACAAAAAATTGGTTCCACAGTGCAAACGGTGCCAAGGATATAACCACACGCAAACCTACTGCCAGAAAGAGCCACGGTGTATAATATGCGCCGGTAGTCATCTGACGACTGACTGCAATTCAAATAATAAAGCTCCCGCGCAGTGTATTAACTGTAATGGTAACCATCCTGCAAATTATCGGGGCTGCGAAGTAGCTAAGGAGCTCCAAAAAAGACGGATGCAATCCATGAAGCCACAGAAGCAACGAAACAACCCAAGGCTTAAAACCGTGTCAATCAGCACCTCGAAACCGGCAAAGTTAGATAAGCCCAACCATAAAAAAGGAAAACGGGCAACAGAAACGCCATCGTACATCGTACATCAAAAAACAGATATCCCAACTTACGCGCAAGCTGCAGCATCGTGTAGTGGACAAACTAATAATCCACCAGACACTAATTCCAATGTCTTTTCGATTATTCTGTCGAGACTTGAGGAACAAAGCAAAACGAATAAACTAATTGTCGACAGGCTAGTTAAGCTCTAAGCTCGAAAGTAATATTTCGAGACAGAAAAACAACCAAATATGAAGCGAATGTTTAAAATACTTACGTGGAATGCCAACGGTCTTTGGCAAAAACTCGGAGAGCTAGAATTGTTCTTAAGGGAAAAAGATATCGATATATGTTTGATATCAGAAACCCATATAAAGGAGAAATCAAATCTAAAGATCAAAGGTTATATTGACTATCACGCCGTTCACCCGTCGAATAAGGCTAGAGGTGGAGCATCATTGTATATAAAGGAGTGTTCGGCCACTCAATCGATTTACAATTAGAACTCGAAACAATGCAAGTGATTTCTGTACAGGTCCAATATCGAAACGCATTTTTAAAAATATCTTCTATCTACTGCCCACCACGATGCAAGATAGAGAAAAATGATTATTTGAACCTAATCAATTCCCTCGGACAACATTTTATAATTGGAGGTGATTTTAACGCCAAAAATAGTTTCTGGGGATCTAGATGCATATCGCGAAAGGGAAAAATACTTTACGAAGTGTGTATGCAGAACAATTGCGATTCGCATTCGACAGGCAAACCAACATACTGGCCGACTGATGTCGCTAAAATACCTGATTTGATTGATTTCTTTATTACAAAAGGACTACCCGCCAATCGTATTAAAGTTGAAGAATGTTTTGACCTTTCTTCTGATCATTCTCCGGTAATTTTAACAACTACTGAGACATTTATAAAAAATTAAATACCGCCAAGGCTAACAAACGCAAAAACAGACTGGGAAGGCTTCAAAAAAGAGGTCCAGAGCAATACAGAACTGCGTGAATCACTCAAGACGCCTTACGAATTAGAAGTCGCGGTCGACCGCTTCGTTAGTGTCATACAAAAAGCTGCATGGAATAATACTCCTCACCAGCAGAGAACATCGAACTATAACTGCGTCAAATACACGCAGGAAATAATTAATATGGTCAAAACAAAACGAAAAGCACGAAAAAGATGGCAACAAACTCGAGACCCGCAAGATAAAGCGAACTTAAATCGACTTACTAACTTGCTAACAAAGTCGATATAAGATTTTAAAAATGACGAGGCTAGAAATTACCTCGAAAGCCTAACAGCTGAAAAAGAGTCCAATTACTCGCTTTGGAAGGCTATTAAAGCCACAAAAAGGCCGAAGATCGCAGGGCCACCTATTGAGATGTTTGGGCAAAAAGCGACAAAGAGAAGGTGGATATTTTCGCCGCTCATCTAGAAGGAACTTTTAAGCCGTTCGATGGTCAAGCGCTTGATGGAAATATTTATGCGTCAGACAGACGAACATCTGAAAATAATATAGTAATAAACGCTACACTCACCGAGCTCGGACAAGTAATAAAGAAACTTAAGCCCAAAAAAGCTCCGGGTTATGATCTGATCACGGGTGAACTCCTAAAAATGCTACCTCGGAAAGCATTAACTAAGCTTCTCCACATTATAAACGCCGCGATCAGACTACAATACATCCCGAGTCAATGGAAAATCGCGGAAGTCATAATGGTTCTAAAACCAGGCAAACCACCGAATGCAAAAAAGTCTTATAGACCCATTTCGCTTCTTCCAATTATTTCCAAAGTTTTTGAGAGGATATTACTCAGACGCTTGCAACCAACTATAGAAGAAAACCGTCTTATACCCGACCACCAGCTCGGATTTAGAAGCAAACATTCGACAATCGATCAAGTGCATCGGATAACTGACGTAACAGAGAAAGCTCTAGAAGAAAATAAAATTTGCTCTGCCGTATTCTTGGACGTCTCGCAAGCATTTGATAAGGTTTGGCATGAAGGCCTCAAGTGCAAATTAAGACAAGTTCTCCCCGAACGGTTATGGAAAATTCTAGAATCGTATCTAAAGAATAGACTCTTTCGTGTCAAACACGGAAACGAATATTCGAAATTTAAAGAAATAAGGGCAGGTGTGCCGCAAGGAAGCGTCCTTGGGCCTCTCCTGTACCTGCTATTTACGCGTGATATTCCGCAAATAGAAGGTACTACCGTAGCTACTTTTGCCGATGACACTGCTATACTAGCAGTGGGTACAACGACCAAAGAAACAAACAAAGTATTTCAAGGCGCGCTTAACCGGGTCTATGAATGGACAAAATCATGGAGGATCGCTCTTAACGAAACGAGATCGGTCCACGTGGATTTTACATACAAAAGAACAAATAACTTGCCTGTATTTATAAATACGGTACAAGTTCCGTTCACAAACGAGGCCAAATATCTCGGAATGACTCTCGACACCAAATTAAAATGGAAACCGCATGTAAAGAAAAAATGCGAAGAACTTAAAATCAAATATAGAGAACTTTATTGGTTGCTCGGAAAACATTCCAAGCTTACCCTCGAGAACAAGCTTTTATTATATAAGCAAGTGATGAAGCCTGTATGTCCAGTATGTCCAGTTATGGGGCTGTACCAGCGAAACAAATCTAAACTTTTTACAAACTTTTCAAAACAAAGTGCTAAGATCATTCGTCAGTGCACCGTGGTACATTAGAAATGAAGATCTTCATAGAGACCTCGGAATTCCCACCGTTAAGGACGAAATGAAAATATGCGCTCGAAAGCATAGAAATCGATTATTAGGACATATTAATAGCTCGGTCCGTGAAATTCTCGATGAAACAAATTTATTGCGGCGTCTACAACGAACTAAACCTTCGGACTTAGCCCGATAATTTTCAACCGCGTTAAAATTGCGGAACGAGCAGGAACTCTCGCCGGAATGTTGCCTGCCAAACGTGTAAAACTTCGTGATAAAAAAAAATTGCTTGATAAGTCATAACTTAGTTGCAGTACAAAAGAAAATTTATGGAGGTGGTTTTAGTGAGTAAAAATCTCACACTACTATGAGCACGCCCCGAGTGTTCTCATAGTGTCTTCCAGAAGATTTCCAACTACTTTCGGAGTGATACTCTTTATCCTGTTAGGAATAAATGATTTCATACCTAAGGTGATAATACTAGACACCATATCAGCGGCGGCATCCACGTCGTTATCGAGGAAACATAACGACCAGTTAAAACTCTTAAAGAAGCTGTTAAGTCCGCTCCAGTTGGCTTTCTCGTATTGCCATACGGTTCTTTTCGGAGTTTTTGCTTTAACTGTGTGGTTGGAGTACGAGAAATTAGCTGATATGATGCAGTGGTCCGACGAGCCTAAAAGCGATAATACTTTTGAAGTGTATTTATCAGGGTGGGAGGTAAGAAACAAGTCCAGAGTGTTGGCATTTTGACCGTCAATGTCAGGTACGCGTCTTGGCTCATTTAGAAGCTGGGTTAATTGATTTACCTCAGCGAAGATTTGAACATAAATTCCTTGGGGTGTTGTCTGTCCAGTACGTCGAAGCCAGTTAGAATTGTGAATATTGAAATCGCCCGCAATGACAATTTCCGTATTAGGACACAGGGAGACAATTCTTGTAAAGTCGAGTTGATATCAAGATTAGGGCTTCTGTAAATGAAACAATAATGAATGATTTGCATACGGATGTGGAATTTCAGCCGTATGAAATAAAATTCCGAATTGGAACATTGGCCATAGAAACCTGGAGTTTGATAGGCAATATCATCGCGTACGTAGATGGCGAGACCGCGGTGGAGAAAGAATAAAGGCACTAGAGGATTTTTTATCTCTTTTTTTTTCCTTTTTCACAACACTTCACTGGCACTGCACTCAGGATTGATTTATTTGCGCGGCAGAAGATTAGTGTTTTAATAATTTAATTAATAAATTGCTAATTCTTTGTTTTTAACTTTCTCCATTACGTAGTAAGAGAAAGATATTGGTTTCGTACAAAATTTCGAACTCGATATTTTAATCAATTCTGATATTACGATGATAGAGGAAATTAAAAAAAGTGGGTCACAAAATTCTGTCCGGTCTGTCCGTCTGTCCGTCCTTCCACAGGCCTACAGCCTAAACGGCTTCCCGTATTACGTTCAAACTTCGGATTTGGAGTTTTTGGGCTTACAGCTCAGGAGGTGTTTTCTTTTTGCAAGGTAACCTCAATATTAATGGTACTTCCCATAAAACATTTTCGTACCAGTTTGATTTGATCGAAAACGGCTCGAACGATTTCAACCAAAATTGATATTTAAGCTTAAGTAGGTGAGGTTACCAGGACTGCGTACCCAGTTTTTGGCTAAAAATTCGAACAACGGTACTTTTGAAATTTTGACATATCTCGAAAACGCTCTATACGATTGAAACAAAAAATAATTTCTAAGGTAATGTGGTCATTTATAACTTAATAGCAAACTTAGTTTTTCTCTACATTATCGTGCAATGGATTTTCGAAAAAAAGAATTTTTTAAAATTTAGTTTTTTTCAGTTTACCAGAAAACGGCTCTAACGATTTCAACCAAAATTGATATTTAAGCTTAAGTAGGTGAGGTTACCAGGGGTGGGATTCTGTAAATAACGAAAGGAAAACCACTTTCGCGTTTCAAAAAACGAAATAAATCACGCGAAAGCGAAAATCTGCTTCATGTAACTCCTAACGTTTTTTTTGTTCACATTCGTTTAGGTTTGAGAAACTGTGTGACAACAAAATTATAGCACAGATAAGTAATATAATTATAGTTTGACAGTCTCAGTATGTAGCTTTATTTTCGTTAAATTCTTTTGACGTTGAGGAAAGCTTTAAAATAGGAGGCACGTATGTATTTCGTGTACCTGTATGCAAATGAAAGGCAGCTATGTTTAACCTAAAACGTTGAACAAAACTAAAAGAAAAAAATAACTTTCTAACTAAGAACCAAATTTAAATAAACGAACAATCCCGCAGATTTTTTCAATTTTTTTTTGAGTTTACGTGTTCATTTTCCATTTCACTTTCGTCGCTTTCGCTGTTCAAAAAGTAGTTTGTTAGCATTTCTATTAAAATATTCAGCACAATTTTAAAAGTTAAAATCACCAAACTCAAAGACAATAAATAGGAAAATGATAAACGTCAACAAAATATCTGTCGTTTGTTTTCTTTCGTGGAGACGATAAAATCTGTTCGTTTTTAAGGTTACATGAAGCAAGAAAAGCGAAAACGTCAAAGAAAAAGTGTTCGTTCGTTTTTTTTCGCGCCCACGAGAATTTCTTTCGTTTTTGATGTTACATGAAGCAAACTGTTCGTGTGCACGAAAACGTTTAAATGTTTTCACCTTACAGAATGCCGGCCCAGGACTGCGTACCAAGTTTTTGGCTACAAATTCGAACAACGGTACTTTTGACATTTCGAAATATCTCGAAAACGGTCTACCTATACGATTGTAACAAAAATTAATTTTTAAGGTAATTTGGTCTTTTATAACTCAATAGCAAACTCAGTTTTTCTCTATATTATCGTACAAAGGATTTTTGAAAAAAGG
The DNA here is from genome assembly GCA_949126925.1 of Cheilosia vernalis. Classification (NCBI taxonomy): domain Eukaryota; kingdom Metazoa; phylum Arthropoda; class Insecta; order Diptera; family Syrphidae; genus Cheilosia; species Cheilosia vernalis. The sequence continues at coordinate 59,009,918 of OX421358.1, forward strand.
AATTTTAGTTTTTTTTAGTTTACCGGAAAACGGCAATAACGATTTTGACCAAAATGCAAACTTAGAGTCAAATGGATGTTTTCAAAACTTTTGTGTCCTCAATTTTCGATTTGCTGAAGACCCTGAAAGTCAGTCAGACTCGCACTAAACGAGAAAGTTTCGTGCGACCCAGTCGTGCACTTTATTTTTTTTTTGGTGTTGTTTATTTTGTTTGTGTGTTATTTGCGCGACTAAGGGGGAGAGGGCTACGGCTGCACACACGTGTGTTCGCGACGGGTTGCAGTTCGGAACGGGGATGTTTGTTACAAACGTATTGACCGTTTCCGAAATACGTCCAAATTTATAAAGTAGCGTTATTCGTTTTTTAAGCGAAAAACTGAGCATGCACATGCAGACATCTTCAATTCACCTACGTTAGGTTAAATATCTATTTGGATTAAAGATGTTAGAGTTGCTTTCGCACAAATCAAACTGGCATGAACATTTTATATGTGGAATACCATTAATATTGAGGTTACCGTGCTAAAGAAAAAAAAACAGCCCTCAACTGTAGGCCCACAAACTCCATATCCGAAGTTTTAACGAAATTAGGGCAACCGCTTAGGCTGTACGTCCAAACAGAGGGACAGAATTTGAAGACGCACTTTTTAGAGCTACTCTTTCATCGTTATTTCAGAATTAATTTATTCTTTTTTTTACGAATGCAGTCCACGACAGATAAAGGAAACACTCGTATAAGAACACTTTGCTGATAACAAACGCATTTGGAAACACCATAGAGTTTGTTTCTTGTATAAGTCTTCGAATATAAGAACACCTCGGATATGAGAAACAATTTTTTTTTGGTATTTTAGAGGTTTCTTATATCCGTCGTGGACTGTACAATAAATTTTTCTTACTACGTAATTTAGAAAATAAAAAATACGTGAATGTTACTGTAGCAGCAAGGAAAAACAGTATAAGTCGACTTATGTCAAAATTGAGTCAAAATTATAATCGGATGCGCCGTACCCTGCTCGATATGTCATATTTTTTTCATTCAAATATCTCTTACGGTTGCTGTGTTATGGGTCAGGAAAAAAAACGCATAGATCGTCCTCCCCATATACAGGCAAAACTTTATCCTGCTCTCCTAAAAAGTGGCTAAAAATGACTTATGCTGTTTTTCCTTGTTGCCACAGTTTGATTGTCCCCTCTATATTATTTCTGTAGTTTCTGTAGTGTGTTTCTCCCTTTTGCGGTTCACACGCTCAACCAATCTTAACAAATCAAGTGTCAAAAAAAAAGATATTTTCAGGGTGCTTATCTTTGCATTTTTACTTTTTTTTTAAATATTAACAATTGAAAAAGTTGAATTTTACTACACTTAATTTCAACTACGAAGTTGTGTACATACTTTGATTCGGGATACACTTTTCTTTCGTTCTTCATGCCTGTACAAATTACAAACGACGTCACGTAAGAGAGTCGACGGCCGAAGAGAGTTACAGCTTACAGTCAAGGATCAAGATTAGTGAAAACATATATATGTAATGCTCTTATGACTCTTAACACATTACAGATAGGAAATCTAAGAAAGAATTTTAATTTCAAAATCTACGGAGGAATTGGTTAGGTGTTATCGATCTCCGAAACCACTCAACCGATTTCAATGAAATTTTGTGGATACCCATCCAGTTGGTTTCAGTTTTAAAGATAGGATAGTTTTGGACCCGATAGTTCCAAATGAATGGCACGGAAAAATCGGGTGGGTACCCCTATAAATAAAAGAGACTGACGTCTGTGTGTGGCACTCATAACTCGAGAATGGATCGTTCGATTTTTACGATTTTGGACTTGGAGGATGCTACTTTTTGTCGTGAAAATAAAAGTTTAAGGGGATGAGATTGGGAATAGAACTTAGTATGGCAACCGCATTTTTAAAAAAAAAGACAGGCACTCTGGGAGTGCCGACAGAATTTATTACTTAAACAATTACATGTGCATTTTTCGAATCGTCAGGAAATACTTTTAAATGAAGTGTTTCTTTATTGATTATTATAAACTACAACTACAAATATTATATTATAATTTTCACTTTCATTTAAAGCGCTATTGTAGGTAGGTACATGAAAAATAATGCATATTATTTTACAACAGCGCCACCTATCGAGTCCAAAACTATCCTATCTTTCTAGATGCATCCAACCATGCTCACATACTAAGTTTCATTGGGATCGGTTGAGTTTCTCAAAAAATCGACAACAGCGCCACCTATCGGGTCCAAAACTATCCTATTTATCTAGCTGCATACAAACATGCACACATACGAAGTTTCATTGAGATCGGCTGAGTTTCTCGGAAAATGGACAACAGCGCCACCTATCGGGTATAAAATTATCCCATCTTTCTAGCTGCATACAACCATGCACATAAACAAAGTCTCATTGAGATCGGTTGAGTTTCTCAAAAAATCGACAACAGCGCCACCTATCGGGTCCAAAACTATCCTATCTTTCTAGCTGCATACAACCATGCACACAAACAAAGTCTCATTGAGATCGGCTGAGTTTCTCAAAAAAATCGACAACAGCGCCACCTATCGGGTCCAAAACTATCCTATCTTTCTAGCTGCATACAACCATGCACATAAACAAAGTCTCATTGAGAACGGTTGAGTTTCTCAAAAAAAAAACAACAGAAGCGCCACCTATCGGGTCCAAAACTATCCTATCTTTCTAGCTGCATACAACCATGCACTCAAACAAAGTTTCATTGAGATCGGTTGAGTTTCTCAAAAAAATCGACAATAGCGCCACCTTTCGGGTCCAAAACTATCCTATCTTTCTAGCTGCATACAACCATGCACACAAACAAAATTTCATAGAGATCGGTTGAGTTTCTCAAAAAAATGGACAACAGCGCCATCTATCGGGTGTCGGTTTCTCGGTGACGATGACGCGGTGTCGTTTTTTTCGGTAACGATGACGCGGTGTCGTTTTAAAGGTGACGCGAATTCACTAATTTCTTTCCATCTAAAAGTGCCCAACGCGCCTACAGAAGTAATAACTTCAAAAATATACTGGATAGGAAAACGGGTTGTGTTACTTTCAATACAACAAAACTTATTTCAAAAGTTTGATTTTTAAATTCTTTAGATGTTCCGGGCTCACCGCTACACAATTTTAATTCGATAGTCGGCTCAGTTATAATTTTGTTGAGCAACCCCAATCAACCGAAACTTTTTTAACGGATTGGGTTTGATTTGAATGTGAAGAATCTCAAATCAAATGTCTTGGAAGCGAAGATTTTGACTTAAAAATTCAAGCAACGGATTCCGATGATTTGCAATTGGTTTCCGACCGCCTTCAATTTCCCATGCATATCGCTTTCATTATGAAAAAAATATAATAAGTCGCAAGGACAATCGCTGGATATTTAATAATAATTATTGAATTCCCATGTTTGTCAATCGTATCATTCAATCGTATGTGGCGTGCTCACGTGTGAACAAAATCTTCCGCTTTGTACGTCGTGTACCGTAAAGCACTTTAGTGAAAAAATTAAGGTTGGCTATAACAATGCTATACTTTAGTTATTTGTATTGTTTTTAATATAACTTTTGAATAGGTACAGAATTTGAATTGACCGAATTACATAAAGCAGCATGTTCATTGTTCGTTCTCGGAATTATTATTTTTATTACATTCACGAATTTGGGCGGAACGAAGTTCCCCGGGTCAGCTAGTCATTATATTGATACGTGAACATCCGAGCTTTCCGTACGCTTTTTTGGTATTTAATATAAAATGGGGATAATAAAACTTATGTTATTTGAAAGGTGCTGTGCCATAGATGTGCACAAAAACAAAATCGTGTGTATATGTCGCCATTAAGACTGGTAAAATTAAGTTATGAATTCTCCATACAAAACGGGTAATAAAAGGATTTTGGTGACAATCAATTTGTCGCCGTCGTGTTTCCATAGTGACGTATGTATTAAATCATCTTAGATTAGAACCTGTTGGAGAGAATCATTTACCCATAAAGGTATGCAATTTACCTGCCCCTAAAATTAAGCAATAATTGTAAGTAATTTATTTAGGGGAGTTATTTATTATTTGTCGCCACCATATTACCATAGTAACGTACCTATTTAAATATAAATCATAATAGATTAGAGTCTGTTTCCGATGGAGCAGCTCACTTACGTATTTTTTAACTCTCTCCATTACGTAGTAAGAGAAAGATATTATTTTTGTACAAAATTTCGAACTCGAAATATTAATCAATTCTGACATTACGATCATAGAGGAACTCAAAAAAGTGGGTAGCAAAATTCTGTCCGGTCTGTCCGTCTGTCCGTCCTTCCACGGGCATACAGCGTAAACGGCTTCCCGGATTACGTTCAAACCTCGGATTTGGAGTTTTTGCGCTCATAGTTCGGGAGGTGTTTTTTTTTTGCAAGATAGCCTCAATATTAGTGGTACTTCCCATACAACATTTTCGTACCAGTTTGATTTGATCGGAAACGGCTCTAACGATTTCAACCAAAAATGATATTTAAGCTTACGTAGGTGAGGTTACCATGATTGCGTACCCAGTTTTTAGCTAAAAATTCTAACAACGGTACTTTTGAAATTTCGACATATCTCGAAAACTATCTGTACGATTGTACCAAAAATTAATTTCTAAGGTTATGTAGTCATTTATAACCTGGACTAAAAGAAAGCTTCGGTTCGAACCGAAGCCTGCAAGGACGAACAAGGGAACATCGTAGTAGAATCGCAGTCGATGCTGAGGATATGGAAGAACTACTTCTGCAGACTGTTTAACGGCGATGACGACTTAAATTCCGCTGTCAGGCAGAATGAACCGTTCAACCTGGACGATAAGGATCAACAATACCGTCCACCCGACCTGGACGAGGTGAAGATAGCTATATCTAAACTGAAGTCCAACAAAGCCGCTGGAGCAGATGGCCTAGCCGCCGAGCTGTTCAAAGCGGCAGGCGATGACTTGGTTAGGAGCATGCACCAACTCATCTGTAAAATATGGTCGGAGGAAAGTATGCCCGATGAATGGAACCTCAGCATTGTTTGCCCGATCCTCAAGAAAGGAGACCCTCTGAACTGCGCCAATTACAGAGGTATTAGTCTTCTTAATATCGCCTACAAGATCTTATCTGCCGTTTTGTGTGAACGCCTGAAGCCTTTCGTAAACAACCTGATTGGTCCATATCAGTGTGGCTTCAGGCCAGGAAAGTCCACCATAGACCAAATATTCACACTGCGGCAGATCTTGGAAAAAACCCAGGAACTTCAAATCGATACCCACCACCTTTTCATCGACTTTAAGGCCGCATATGACAGCATTTATAGGGACGAACTATACAGAGCAATGTCTAGTTTTGGCATCCCTGCCAAACTCGTCCGTTTGTGCAGGATGACGATGGAGAATGCACGCTGCTCCATCAAGGTCGGTAAAGAACTTACCGAGACCTTCGATGTCAAAAAAGGATTTAGACAAGGCGATGCGCTGTCATGTGACTTCTTCAACATCGTTCTTGAAAGAATAGTGCAAAACTCAAACGCCAACACCAGAGGCACTATCTTTCAAAAGTCCGTCCAATTACTCGCATACGCCGATGACATTGACATAATTGGCAGAACGCAGCGTGATGTTAATGGCGCGTTTGTGAGTATTGAGACTGAGGCGGCGAAGATGGGTTTGGCGGTTAATGAGGGCAAGACGAAGTATATGCTGTCAACTAAAAAGGACACCCAACACCGACGGCTCGGACAGAACGTCACAATAGACAGATATAACTTTGAGGTGGTTAAGGACTTTGTCTACCTAGGCTCCGCTATGAACTCAGACAACGACACCAGCGCTGAGGTTAAACGTAGAATTACTCTTGCCAATCGCTGTTTCTTTGGGCTAAGAAGGCAATTGAGTAGCAAAGCCCTCTCTCGAACAACTAAAGTGACCCTTTATAAGACCCTTATCATCCCAGTTCTGCTATATGGCGCAGAGGCATGGACTCTATCAAAAGCGGATGAGGTAACTCTCGGTTGTTTCGAGAGAAAAATTCTTCGTGTTATTTTTGGTCCCGTCTGCATTGACGGTGAATGAAGAAGGAGATTTACAGACGAACTGTACGGGCTGTACAGCGACATCGACCTAGTCAGAAGAGTGAAGGTCCAACGACTGAGGTGGCTGGGTCATGTAGAGCGGATGGACACGAATGCTCCGGCCCGGAAGATCTTCGAATCCATACCCGAGGGAAGGCGCAGTAGAGGAAGACAGCGACTCAGGTGGCGCACGCAAGTGGAAGGGGACCTTAACCAACTTAGCGTGCGAAACTGGAGACAGCTAGCTAAAGATCGCGCTGGCTGGAGACGCTTGTTGGTTGAGGCCCAGGTCCACCCCGGACTGTAGCGCCACCTTAAGTAAGTAAGTAAAAGAAAGCTAAGGAAAACGAGAACTTTGTAATGTAAAAAACTCGAATATGGCTTATGTTGACAAAAGCTACTTCAACTTATTGCCACAGACTTAATAGCAACCTCACTTTTTCTCTATATTATCCTACAAATGATTTATGAAAATAGCCATTTTAAAAAAATATAGTTTTGTCTAGTCAACTTAAAACGGCAATAACGATTTTGACCAAAATGCAAACTTAGAGTCAAATGGATGTTTTCAAAACTATTGTGTCCTTAATTTTCAATTCGAAGCGCAGAAAACGCTAATTTTAAAAACTGCTCATATCTCGAAAACCCCATCTTCGATTTCGATAAAATGTCAAAAACGAAGTATTTCTTTTATCCGGAACAATATCATACAGTCAGTTTTCAGCTTAATAGTTACGCGATAGTATTTTTCCAACTAAACATTGCAATATTTGCAACTGTTATGTCTGGATAATTTTACAAAAACTTCATTTGCACAGCTCACACGAGCATCGGGATATTCAATTCATAACTACTAATACAAATTCACAAACACCTGAATTATTACATGATCTATTTAAAGATATCGGTCTATCACGAGCAATACTTCCAATAATTGAAAACTTAAATCATATTCCAATCAAAATTAAAAACATATCCTTAGGTCAAAAACAAAATCTGCTACTAGGTACGCTTGTCAAAAATCAAGTGAGGAGTAAGACCTTATAGTAGACGCTTGCGACATTGCCAGTTACTGAGAGCTTTTACCTTTAAAAACTTATATTGTTATTTTATATAACTGCCATATGAGAAGAATATCCAAAAGAGGATTTTGTTTTCTTTTGTCTAGTATCGAGAAAGTTTCGTTCGACCCAGTCGTGCACTTTATTATTTCTAGAAAAATGTCATGGAGAGTGAAGTGCGTTATTACTACCTTAAATGGAACTGCCACAAAACTTCCAGATATAATTTTTTTTTTAATTTCCGAATAAAGATACTAAAAGTTACAGTGATTGATTTAGATATTTCTTGCTGCATGTTGGTAACGTTAAGAATGTGCTTCTTTTAAGTATGTCATCTATCTTGATTTATTATAATTATTATATAACAGTGAAGAAATCCCAACAGCTATGTTTTTAAAAAATAAGATAATTAGGTAGGTAAGTGATATAAAACAGTTTTTAGTTTAAATATTATTCTTGATAACTAATAGTAGGCGTAGTGGCTTAGTGGTTAGTGTGTTGGACTACTAAGCGAGGGGTCCCAGGTTCGAATCCCGCAAACACCCAAATTCCAACTCAGGGTTTTTTCATTGCGCCACCTCTCGCGAACGTCTGACAAACATCCGAGAGTATAACTTTCTTGAAAGAGCTTCCCAATTAGCCGTTTGGAATCGGCATAAAATTGTAGATCCCTTCCATTCGTTACAAAAAAAAAGTGAAAAACTCACACAAAACGAATGGTTGTGAGAAGCTAGGCCCAGGGTCCCTGCAGACCTGTTGCGCCAACTATTATTATTATTATTAACTAATAGTTTACCTATTAATGAATTAATTATTTTCAAAAGAAAAGTCTAAAATTTTACATACATTTCTATCGAATATAAAAATAATGCGAATGCATACCTACCCAAACAAGAACATTAAAATTGTATCCCTAAACAGAAATAAATTGTTCCACCAAATGCAAATCGGCTCCTCTTCCCAACAAAAAAAAAAAAAATATCTCTTCACGGCACACACCCCCGCCGGCGTACAATCGTAAGGCATTGACAATGGCAATACCAATGAAAGTAGATAGAGAAATAAGGGCGAATATTTCCTTCCGCATTCTTTTTACCTTGTATTCTTCCTTACCCTTTAACCCATAGATCAGTGTGTAAGTAAATCTACCTGCCCCATAAAGCATCACGCTGCACAGGCACACAATCCTTTCTGCGTAACTGCGTGCGGTCATAACTTAACTAAAGGTGGCATTCATTGAAGCTGTTCAAGGAATATAAAAGCAATGCGGCAAGGCGACATCACAACAACAACACAGAGCAACAACGATGGAAATTTCCATCGTCCGAATAGCGGTGGTTGCGACCTACAATTAGTGCACAGGGCCAAGCACTATCCGACGATAGCCACCAACAACAATAACACGAGCACAGCACAGCAACATAAAATCGACACCAAAAAACCCAAATCAATACCGTCGCGAGCAACAAGCACCGTACCCTGTGGCGCAACGAAGGAACAGAGAAGAAGGAGCAGCCGATAACCCGACTACTCACGAGACGACGCAACGGGACCTGCGACCGAAGTCTGTGCAATATACAGGCACTCGACAGCTGTATATAAACCACAGCCAGAACAACGAGCCGCTTCATGTGCTAAACCTGAGCAGTGCAGTACACAGTCCACTACGATTACAGAAAAACAATAATAAATAAAATCATTTTTATACCGATTAACAGCAGTGCGTTTTATTTTTGAGCCTTGGCCTCAACATTCCTCGACCGTGCCGAGCACCCCATCAAGGAGGAGCAAAGGAATTCCAGATCCGGCAGCAGCGCAACCGGTGGAAACAGAGCAACACCCGTCCTACGATGTCCCCTGTGCAGGACAGAGCACGCGCTATACCGGTGCCAGGACTTTTTGGCACTGTCGGTCCAGGCAAGAGTTGACAAAGTGCGTCAATGGAAGCTATGTGCCAATTGCCTGAAAGGCGGACACACTGCTGCCAACTGCCAAGCCGGTAGCTGTCGCAGGTGCAACAGGAAGCACAACAGTGTTTTGTGCCCAGGGGCAAGAACCCCCCGAGCAAGCATCGCAGCAGCAGCCGTTAATGAGCGCGAGCAGCTCACTGTTCCTCAGGAGCAGACCGATCAAGCAGATGCGTAGCAATTAATATCCAAACCAATAGCTACCCAGCACCCGAGGAGCATCGAGGACTCTGGTGGACAGTGCATTGCTGGCTACAGCACGAGTTGACGTCAGCAGCGGTACTGGACGAACATTAGAGGAACGAGCGCTTCTTGACAGTGGCAGCCAAATAAATTTGGTGACGGAACAATTCATCCGAAGGATTGGCATCAAAGCGCCTAAGCCAGACATTCGGGTATCAAGCATCGATCCGAGTGCAAACGTGCGGCTATCTGGGGTCGTCCATCTGTACATCCGATCCCAGGTGGAACCAGCATTTACATTGCGAATCAGATGTTACACGATGAAGAAGATAATATCCGATCTACCTAACAGCGACCTTATGCCAGACGAGATGGCGGACCTTCACGAGCTAAGTCTGGCAGATACAAGCTTCAACAGGGTGTCCGGCATTGATATCCTGTTGGATGTTGGGCAGAAATCATCCAGAGCAGGATTATCAAGTACGATTCCGGACTCGCAGCGCAGGACACACGCCTCGGATAGATCATATTCGGCCAGTCGCAATCGCAATCATCGAGTGCAGTAAGAGTGATGGTTGTGGCCGAAGAACCATCAAACAAGGAGCTGAGCTGGGAGATCCGTGAGGAAGACGGAGCGATATCGATGTCCGCGGATGACCAGTGGACGGAAGAAAACTTCCAGAGCACACACCGCCGGGACTCACGGGAAGGTACGTGGTGAGCATACCCCTAAGTCCACTGATCCGGAGCCTGGGCAGCACGAGAGCAGCGGCCCTGCAGCGATTTTTCCAGCTGGAGAAAAGGCTGCAAGCCAACGCGGAGCTAAGGGCAAAATACGTGCAGTTCATGAGCGAGTACCGGCAGTTGGGCCACATGACTCCGGTCACATCAGAGCACAATCCAGGAGGTCCGGTGTACCACAGTCCACACCACTGCGTCACAAGAAAGTTCCGCGTAGTGTTCGATGCGTCTTGCAAGAGCGACTGCGGAATCTCGCTCAACGACGCACAGTTTCCAGGCGCGAAACTCCAAAATGACCTGGCCGACATAATCACACGCTTCAGGTGCTTCAAAGTGTCACTGACGGCGGACGTCAAAAAAATGTTCCGCCAAGTAAGAGTAGATCCGGAGCAATGGGACCTTCAAAGGGTTTTCTGGAGAGAGCATCCGGGTGAACAGCTGCAGGAATACTGGCTGACCGTTGTCACTTACGGGAGAACATCCAGTGACTTCAACGCTGTGAGAGCAATGCAACAATGTGCGCGCGACCAAAAGGAGGCGTACCCCCAAGCATCTGGAGCCATACTCCATAACTTCTATGTGGACGTCATGCTCACCGGAGCAGAGAACGAAGAGCAAGCTATCTCACTGGGCAGAGAAATCATCGCATCCCTCAAGGCGGGCGGCTTTGAACTGGACAACATAAGTCTTCTGGAGCGAAAGTCTACACTTCAAGGCATACTGGGGACCACTGCCTATGTCATCAAATTCATCCGTTTGGGCAAGAAGGGCAAGCAGAAGAGCAAACCTGGTCACACAACGGCAATGGAGCGGAAGGAGGCATTAGAGTACTGGGCCAAAGTAATGCAACGAGCAGCATACGAGCAGGAGATTTCGCAGATAGTGAAGAAGCGACATATCAACAATTCGAGCAGCATCGCCACCCTGAATCTATTCTAAGACTTAAATGGGGTACTTCGGGTCTGTGGACGTTTGCAACAATCAGCGCTGGATAAGGAGAGCATGCATCCGATAATCCTACCTGCCAAGAGCAAATTAACCGAGCTCCTAATAAGGGAGGCGCATTTCCGAACGCTGCACGGTGGTGTGCAACTCTGCATGCAATACATCAGGCAGAGATTCTGAATCCCATCCCATGGGCAATCTCCCGAGGGATCGTGTGCAGCCAGCGAGAGCCTTCAAGCAAAGCGGCGTAGATTATGCGGGTCCAGTGCAGATCAAGGCTAGAGCAGGGAGCTCCAGGATCATCAAGAAGGGTTACATCGCGGTTTTTGTATGCATGGTGACGCGCGCAATACATCTGGAGCTTGTCACCAACCAGACGACAGACGCCTTCCGGGCAGCATTCCAGAGGTTCACTGGACGACGCGGCGCTTGCTCAGTGCTGTGGAGCGACAATGCTACAACCTTTGTCGGCGCTGACAAGGAGTTAAAGGCGTGGGCAGAGCAGTGGAGAGTAATCCTTCCGATCAAGCAAATCAGCGCGATGGGCACTGAATGGAAATTCATCGCCCCAGGTGCACCACACGCAGGTGGCATTTGGGAAGCTGGCGTGAAGTCAATGAAGCACCATCTGCGCAGAATCTTGGGCAGACAGATCTTCACTTTCGAAGCGTTAGCTACCACTCTCGTGCTAATCGAAGTCTGTCTGAATTCAAGGCCACTAACTGCCTTGACAGATGACCCGGACGACTTGAGTGCGCTAACACCGGGGCACTTACTCATCGGCGAGCAAATCATGCAGCCACTAACGGCAGACTTCAGCGAGGTGCCACAAAATCGGGTGAAGCTATGGAGCGTAATTTCCCAGATGCAGCAGCACTTCTGGAAGAGATGGAGCAAGGAATACGTTAACACCCTACAGCAAAGATTCAAGTGGAATCAACAGCGCGAAAACATTAAGGTCGGCAGCTTGGTGCTTATCAAACAAGAAAATCTGCCACCTACGCTATGGCTTCTGGGACGGATATCGGCAGTTCACCTCGATAAGGACAGATTCGTGCGAAGAGCCGAGATAAAAACCGAGCATTCAACGCTGGTACGACCCATCCAGAAGCTTTGCGTTCTCCCCATGGATCAGAGCGATTTCGAAAATTGAAGATAACTCTTCAATTGGTGGGGGGAATGTTCAAAGAACATAAAAGCAATGCGGTAAGGCGACATCACAGCAACAACACAGAGCAACAACGATGGAAATTTCCATCGTCCGAGTAGCGGTGGTTGCGACCGACAATTAGTGCACAGGACCAAGCACTATCCGACGATAGCCACCAACAACAATAACACGAGCATGCCACAGCACAGCAACATAAAATCGACACCAAAAAACCCAAATCAATACCGTCGCGAGCAACAAGCACCGTACCCTTTGGCGCAACGAAGGAGCAGCCGATAACCCGACCACTCACGAGACGACGCAACGGGACCTGCGACCGAAGTCTGTGCAATATACAGGCACTCGACAGCTGTATATAAACCACAGCCAGAACAACGAGCCGCTTCATGTGCAAAACCTGAGCAGTGCAGTACACAGTCCACTACGATTACAGAAAAACAATAATAAATAAAACATTTTTATACCGATTAACAGCAGCGCGTTTTATTTTTGAGCTATTTGAACAGAAGCAAAAAATCAACCCCTTTTCGAATGAGGTGTGGTGGGTGTTGGTTTTCACCTTCCATTTGTTGGACCATCTCTGTTGGACGATCGCAAAAAATGTGAATTATTTCATATTGAACTATATTATTAAAGTATAACTTCCTAGTGTAAATATCATGAAGTACCTATAAATCCTCAACATGCACAAATACATAACTTAATGTATGATCTCTTTCCTATGTTATTAGTATTGTAAGTAACAAAAGTCAGTTGCTCTTGAACACTTGATCTGGCGAGTTTTACTCAACAATTTTTTCCAGTAATTTAACAGGTTATGGGCCCAGTGTTCGAGTCCCATTGAACAGTGTTTATTCGCCTAGAAAATCGGAGTTTCGCGAAATAGTTGACAAATTAAATTTGAATCGTTTCTTTTTGCGATAGATACTACGAGTGGCAGTAAAGGTTTATTAAAGTAGTTATGGAAGGCGAGCTAGTAAAAATAGACAAGCTCCAATGTGCAGAAGAGTGGTCCACTTGGAAATTTCAAGTAAAGATTCTTTTAAATGCAAGTGATTTATTTGAAGTAGTTAGTGGTGCTGATGTTAAACCAGTAGTTACAGAAGCTGATGAAAAAAAATTAGTAAGTTGGACAAAACGAGATCGAAGGGCACAAAAAGTAATCGCTACGTCAGTGGGGGGCCAAGCTCTAACACATATTCTTAACTGTTCCACCGCTCAAGATATGTGGAATAAACTTTTGTCTGTGTATGAACACAAAAGCAGTACAAGTGTAAATTTATTACAGCAAAGGTTCTACAGTTTTGAAAAAGATCCGCAAGATGATATGGCCACACATATTAGCAAACTGGAAACTCTCGCACAACAATTGAGAGAATCAGGTGCAACAGTTTCCAAATCGATGCTCACCACCAAAATTCTTATGATTTGCCAAAAGAATACTCTCATTTTTTTAGTGCATGGGAATCCACCACAGACGAGTTGCAGACGGTCGAAAATCTAACATCACGTTTAATCATGGAGGAAACGCGCTTGAACAACAACAATAGTAATTCACCGTCGTCGTCTACTGCTGCGGTAAATGAAAGTGCTTTGTTAATGCAAAGGGGAAAGAAATTTTTCTTAGGGAGGCATTCGAATGTGAACCAAAAGCAGAAGAAAAACGGAAAATGTTTTCAATGTAATCAATTTGGTCACTGAAAAAAAAGACTGTCCCAATAAAAATCGAAAAATATATCAGGTTAATTTTGCGAATGATAAAACTACTGCAAATCAATCTGGCGATGCTATGGTTTGTGATGCTAATTTCGTTAGTGGCAGTAGTGCAAGCGAAGATAAATGGTTTTTAGACTCGGGGGCAAGTCAGCATATGACGTATCATCGTGAGTGGTTCAGTATTTATCAGGAACTACAAAATCCAATGGCAATCACTATAGGCAATGCAACAAAGATTATGGCATATGGTAAAGGAGAAATCCAAATAATGGCATTTAACGGGATCTCTTGGGAGCAGAAGCGATTGGTGGATGTTTACTTTGTTCCAGAGATAAAAGTAAATTTATTTTCGTGAGGAAGTACCCTGGACAAGAACTACAAAGTGGTGTCAGATAGTAAGAGTTGCGAAATATATAAAGAGGGTGTTGTTGTGGCGGTTGTTATACGAAGCAACAGTTTATACGAAATGCGTTTCAAAGTTGTATTAGCGAATGAAGCAGTATGCTGTTCAGCGAAGGTCATAGTGTCACAAAAGAAATCAATAGAAACTTGGCATCAAAGACTTGGTCATTTGTCTATTAAACATATTAGGAGTGTTCTTAAAGCCAGAAGTATTGATTTTGTAGACAATCCAAATTTTTTTTGCGACGCATGTGCATTGGGAAAAATGCATCGACTGCCATTCAAAGCTAGCGTCTCGAGAGCAGACAAAATTGGTCGGTTAGTTCACTCCGACGTTTGTGGGCCAATGCAAGAGAAGTCTCTTGGTGGATCACGGTACTTCCTCCTATTAGAGGACGATTTTTCACACTATCGAACAGTCTATTTCGTCAAGGAAAAGTCTGAAGTACTACCTCTGATTAAAGCATTTTCAAGAAGCAGAAACAGGTTTTAAGGTGAAATTTCTCAGATCAGATAACGGGTCAGAATATAAGAACAAGCAAGTAGAATCGATTCTCATGAGACGTGGAATTATACATCAGACATCCACTCCAAACACGCCGGAGCAAAATGGAAGGGCCGAAAGGGATATACGTTTTGTAACAGAAATCGCTAGAACTTTGCTTCATGCAAAGAATTTGCCAATACGGCTATGGGCTGAGGCAGTTAATACTGCAGTGTTTCTAATAAATCGTTTCGGTCCTAGTCCAGTTTATGAAAAAAGTCCGTTTGAGCTGTGGTATGGAAAGAAACCAGACATTACAAATTTAAAGACGTTCGGAAGCGAAGTATTTGTTCATATACCGAAGGAAAAGAGGAGGAAGTGGGACAAAAAGTCTTGGCCAGGCATTTTCGTTGGTTACCCGGATAACACAAAAGGATTTCGTATTTGGAATAGGCAGCTTAACAAAATTGATGTATCAAGGGACGTTGTCTTCAAAGAGGAATTGAATGTTCAGCTTAGTTTAAATCCTCCAAGTTTTGTGGAAGAAACAAATGAAAGTCCGGAGCAAAAAATTAATCATTCTGACGAGCGAGAGTGTAAAATTAAATCAGAGGATACCGGCGCAGACTCATCGAGGGAATTGAATAGTGAAGCAGCTGAAATTGTAGAACCGACTGCAGTGGATCTACCAACCGATTCTGGAGGAAGATTTTTTGGGTCGTCAGACAGAGTTCTTCGTAGTCAATCGAAAGCTACCAGACCAAGTTCGAGTTTGATTGCATGTGCAATGCAGGGTTATGCTTTCATAGCTCAAAATGATGAACCATTTTCTTACGAAGAAGCAGTGAGGTCAAACGAGGCAGATAATTGGCGGAAGGCTATGAATGAAGAAATCCAGTCACATCAAGAAAACTGAACCTGGCAGCTGGTGAACAAACCACAGGATAAGAAGGTAATTGGATGTAAATGGGTGTACAAAGCAAAACTTTCTCCACAGAACCAAATTACCCGGTATAAGGCACGCCTTGTCGCCAAAGGCTTTAACCAGCAACAAGGATTGGACTATGAGGAGACGTTCAGCCCAGTCGCCAAATTTACCTCAATTCGTGCTATTATGGCCATTGCTGCTAAGGAGAATTTGCATTTAATGCAGTTCGATGTCAAGACAGCATTTCTCAACGGAGATCTCAACGAGCAGGTATACATGTCACAACCACCTGGATTCGACGATAATTCTGGCCGAGTGTGTAAACTTCTAAAAAGTTTGTATGGACTGAAGCAGGCTTCCAGGTGCTGGAACCAAAAGTTATCCGGTATTCTTCGAAAGATGGGGTTCAGTCAGTGTGATGCGGATCCATGTGTTTTTGAATCACATCGATGCAATAACAAGTTTCTCCTTGCACTGTACATCGACGATGGACTCATGGCAGTCAGCGATAAACAGAAAGCGATTCAGGTTGTCAAAGAATTGAAACGATATTTCGAACTAAAACTCAGTGATGCCAATTACTACTTGGGACTTCAAATCATGGATCAGTTTTTGTCAACCAATCCAGTTACATTGACAGGATGCTTAGTAAATTCAGGATGTCGGATGCAAGTCTTGTCTCAACTCCATGTGCCGTCAACTGCAACCTAGATGTTTCCATAGACGATACAAGCAAGTTTCCTTTTCGTGAAGCAGTGGGAAGCATAATGTATTTGATGCTTGCAACGAGGCCGGACATAGCCTATTCCGTTGGTATTGTAAGCAGATATCTGGAAAAACCAGCAAGCCAACACATCACAGCAGTGAAACGAATTTTTAGATATCTAAAAGCAACCAAGGATCACGGTATTATTTTTAACAAATTTAACTTATACTCTTTATCTTGCTTCAGCGATGCAGACTTTGCGGGTGATTTTGAAACAAGACGATCGACTAGCGGATTCGTTTTATTACTTGGTGGAAGCCCAGTGTCTTGGTCATCAAGAAGGCAACATTGCACAGCCCTATCTACTACTGAGGCGGAGTACGTGGCTGCGTCAGAGGCAGTGAAGGAGTTAGTATGGCTTCGTATACTCTTCCAAAGTCTACTACCAAGGAATAGCCTAGATCTTACACTATACGTTGACAACCAAGGTGCTATTAAATTAGTCAAAAATCCTGAATTTCATGCAAGAACAAAGCATATAGATGTAAGAATTAATTTTATACGTGAAAAATATAATGAAAAGTTTTTTGAATTTGTCTTTACTAAAGCTTTATCAAAAGAAATGTTTGTTAAATTTAGAAATGCTATGAACATTATGTCAAAAGATTCTATTATAGTTTGAAAAACTTTAGTACCCTTTTCTCATTGCTTGATTTTTTTTTAATTTTACATGCAATTACAACCGGTGGAAGTTTTCCTTAGTTTTACGATTAAGTATACATATTATACACTTGCAAGAATTATGCAGTTTAATAATAGGTGGAAGTGTGAATTATTACATATTGAACTATATTATTAAAGTATAACTTCCTAGTGTAAATATCATGAAGTACATATAAATCCTCAACATGCACAAATACATAACTTAATGTATGATCTCTTTCCTAACGTATCTTATGTTATTAGTATTGTAAGTAATAAAAGTCAGTTGCTCTTCAACACTTGATCTGGCGAGTTTTACTCAACAATTTCTTCCAGTAATTTAACAATCATTTTTTTACATTGGCATGAGACATATGTATATTATTTATCTGTGGCAATTCTGTTATTGGATTATATTAAATCTTGTTGATCGCCTTGCTCATTTTCTGTTAAAAGGAATTGTTTATTCTGCTAAGAAAACTATTTACTTTGTCATAGTAGTCTTCAATAGTTGTCTCAACTCGAGCTGTTCTAATGTTGTCTATTAATTTATTTGTCGAAAGTTTTTCTCGGAAACTATTTTTAAGAACATATTTTATCGCTGACAAAGTTCTTAATCTGCCATGTTTCTGAAGCTCATTCTTAGTAGCAACACAATTACCCTCTCCAGGAAATCTATCAGGCTATTACTACAGCCATTGTGTTCTGGAATTTTACTTATTAAATCGAATACTAATCTAAATTTTTGAACTGGATTTTGGATATTCATGACTCACTTAAAATTACTTCGGCTGCGCTCCAATCGTTCCAAGTCCAATTCCTTCTCGTTGCTCAGCACTTATGAAGTCGTTCACGATGTTGTTTTGCGGTCTTGTTTTTTATGCGTTGCTTTGCTGTAGAGCTGTGCCTTGATTTTGTGCGGCGATGTCGCTAGGAAACGATCCGAATCGGATTTGAATGTGTGAGTGAGCCGCGCGAAATAAATAAATTACTGCACAGCAAGAATTTTTCGTAATTGTCTTTTATTTATTTACGTATTATTCCTTGCTTTTCATATACCGGTTGCTGTATATACAGGGCTGCACCGCTCAGTAATCTATTCTACACTAATTCGTCTTGTCCAAGAATGCCAGAAGACGGTTCGGTTTGTTTATTGTTTGTCGCATTTTCCATTAAATTGCTTGCATTCACCTTATTTTCCCTGTGGTCAGCCGAATACACTGGGTTCATTTAATTCCACTATATCTCAATAGGTTAACCCAGTGCATTGGCTTATTCATTTACATTATGGCGTAATTCGGTCGTCTTGTGTTGACACACAAAAGTGACGACGATGACAACTTCCGTATTACGCCAATGTAGGTGAATGCAAGCAAGCATTTTCGATGGTATGGTCTGATAATAATGCATTCTCATGATCCTCCTTCGCTAGAGAAAATTTTCTCCTGGAAATTATTGTGGTATGTGGTATCTGTTAATATCCTTTCTGTTTTTTCCGTTAAGTTATTAATTTCGATATAAATTTTTCCCGTTTTTCTGACATTCTTGTACATTATACTTCCGATAACAATTCTTATTAATATGATTATAAAAATAGTTGTACCGGAAATTACATAGGTTTTTATTTTATGGTATTCAACTAGTTCTATAGTTCTTCTGTTTCCAATTTCTTCCCATTTTTCAAATTTTTTGAATATGGTATTTACGGTAACATTTTCTTTTATAATCTCTTCGTAATAAAATTGAAATGTATAATTGGTTTCCTTATTTTTAAATATAGCGTCATTAATTTTAATGTTACAATTCTGGATATTAATAATTTAGTTTCCTGTGAGAGTTAAGTCTCTGGAGTTACAATTATTTTGTTTTATTTTCAGTATTTTTAACAATATAAGTTCTTTCGTTTATTTTCATAATTTCAAAATTTCTGTTAATTTTCATCAAAAAATTTTGTTTAACAATACAATCGTTTTTTCGTCTTAACTCATTAACATTATTTTTTTCATTGTCATACTTGTACCCGTTTCCTTTATACACCGTTACTACGAATGCTTCTAGGTCTACTTCTTGTTTTTCGTGGTTTGTTATAGGTACAATTAATTTTATTGGGAGTGTAATGATGTCATCTGGTATTTTTAATGCTATAATAATACACTCATCCGTATATTTCATGACTCCTGATTTAATATTTCTTAGTTTGCTTAGATTCATATCTGTCATTAATAACTCGTCTCTTGTAAGTAAACTAGGGTGGGTAGTTTCCATTCTGATTGCAGCTATGGTATCTAATAAATTATCCATGAGTTTTTCTAACATTTGTAATCTAGTGAATACTTCGGTACGTTGTAGGCGCTTGAGTATTGTCTTTTGTAGCTGTTGACTTTTGTTCTGATATCGTTCTATTTCTTCCCTGTCTTTTAAAACTAAGTCTCTTATATTTTCCATGTTTTCATCTAGTTGGGTGTTATCAAGCTAAGTTTGAGTGTCTCGAACGCATTTACGTATTCGGGGTCATTGACGTTTATCTTGGTGTCTTTTTTAAGGTACCTGGTCATTGGGTATGCTATCTTTGCAAAATCTTGTATGAACTTTCTGTAATACCCTGAAGCTCCTAAAAAACTCCTGACTTGTTTCTCCGTTTGGGGAAGTGAGAGGTTTTTTATTGTCTCTACTTTATTTGGGTTCGGCATTATGCCCTTTTCGGTAAGAATGTGACCTAATGTTTTTTTTAGAATTACAAAAATGTCTCTAAGGTTCTTCATATGCTCCTTTAGAGAAGTGGAGAATATCAGAATGTCGTCTAAATAGACAACGCAGGTTTTATTTATGTATTCCCGTAATATGTGGTTCATAAGACGCTGAAAGGTAGCTGGTGCATTTTTAAGCCCGAAAGGCATACGAACATATTCGTTTAGGCCTTGTGGAGTTATAAATGCAGTTTTTGCTATATCATTTGGATGCATTAGTATTTGGTGGTACCCTTTTGCTAAATCCAACGTTGAAAAATAAATCGCTTTTCCTAACTTGTCAAAGAGATTGTCTATATTTGGTAAAGGGAACCTATCATCTTCAGTGATTGCATTTAACGACCTATAGTCGACACAAAGGCGATACTGTAACTGTCTGTCTCTACACGGTTTTTTCGCGACAACTACGACTGGGGAAGTGTATCTACTCATACTCTTCCTGATTATACCCTGCCGTTCCATATCAATAATTAGCCTAGCGACTTCATCTTCATGTTTCTTTGGTAGCCTATACAATTTTGAGTGTATTGGCTTATCTTCCCTTAAGCCGATCTCGTGTTTTATTGTCGAGGTGTGGGTTAGCTGATTACCATCCCGATATTGGATATCTGTGAAATCATCTAGTAGGGAGGCCAATGCTGATTGTTCTTCGCGATTGAGGCTGCCGAAGTCAGGATTGCCTTCTTCTAGATAGTTGCGAGACAAGTCTTGACCTCGCTCTATCTTCAGAACGGTAGGTATTATTTTTTAGAACTATGTTCCCTTGTTCGATATCAATAATTTTTACGATTTCTTTAAGTACATCCATGCCTAGGAGTATAGTATAATTCTTATTTTGTAAGCTTTGGGCGTACGCTTTCATAAATGTATTGTTACTATAGCCGAATTCCGTCGGCACGGGGAATTGTATTATATTGGTATTCTGGGTTATGGAACTATTGATAGTTCTAATCTCAATTTCTCGGGTCTCTAAGATTGTATAGGGTGTCATGTCAAGTTTATTCGTGTTAGTAGCTAAGATCTGTAGTTTCCGAGGCTCCATTCAGAAAAACCGGTGGCTCTAATGGATGGATCTCTTGAATAGTGGGCGCTCTGTCGGTCTGCAGATTGTTAGTATCCATAGGCTGTGGCCGGGGATACTGACTTTGCATTAAATTTCCTGCTAATCCCGGGTCGTTCTGGTTAAAGTTAATATTTCTAACATTCCCCGAAGGTCTACCACCTGTTGCGGCAGCCCATCAGGTCCTCGTAATTCCAACGTTTTTATGCAACGAAAAATAACTTTAAAAAGTAAAAACACGGAAGAACTATCGCGGCGACCGATTTGTTGACATTTTAAATGCATGTGCACGGTGCAATTTGACATTTCCAATAAAATCAAGTGGAAATATCTGTCTCCCTCGCACCTTACCTGTTGTCTCGTCAACAAAATATGCCTGCGTTCAGGATACAAACCAATCTGAGCATGAACTGATCAAAAGCTGTGCAATGTAGAGTTAGTTATTGTTATTTAGTAGTTAGGTATTGTTATTTATTGTATTTATTTATTGGTTACGTCATATATGTATATTTATGCACATATCTATTTATTCACATGTCCGTTTTATTTTAATATTTGGTTGTGATAATTTTATTTGAAAGTCTTGCTAACGAGTGTCGGTAAGTAGGTTTCCATAAATGACTTATTGTGAACTGACCCGACCAAGGAAATTCCCTGTCCAGAAGAGTGGAGAGTTAGAAAGAGATAATCGATGAGACAGAAATAGATAGAAAATATAGCTAAAAGCAATGATAGAGGATAGAAGGGTATAAACAAAAGAAACGTAATGAGGCGAAAGAGAGAAAGGGTATAGAGGGGACACTTAGGCAAAATAAGCACTTTTCAGTCATTTTTAATCGATAACCGATCTAGAGAGGTCATTGCCCTCAGGATAGAGAGAAACTCATTAAACAGTGTTACAGTGTGGAAAAAAAATCTGAAACAGGTCTTGGGGTGAGTTTAATGTGAATTTTTGGGAATAATAGTTAAATAGTGATTTTTATGTAGGATTTTATTGTGAAAATTAAAAGGAGCGTCAAAGGCAGTTACAGAGGCCTTAGGTGGGACACGGACAAGAAGTCCAAAATTAATAAGAAGGAAGCTATCTTTAAAAAGAAGAATATGATTTTGGTGTTTTGTTAACAGTGCATTCCCCATTTAAACAGTGTGTGTCCAACGACCGATTCCGTGATCGTAACGCCGATCTCCGCGATTCTTTGTTCCGGGGTCCGTTCCATCAATATCGCACTGAGCCCAACTGTAACAACGGGCATTTAGCGGTATCAAGGCAGCGGTAAAGACCTATGCAAAGTCAAACCGTACGCTCTGAACTTGTTAACCCGCATACAGTGCACTCCAACAAAGGATCCCCGGACAAAGAATTCCAAAGCCAGGGAATCCCCAAAAATTTTGACCGTGGAGATAAATTTTTTTGATTTATCCCCGCTACCAAACAGGCGGTTAAAGAGCGGTTACAAAAGGGGGTGCTCCGCCACCTCAGGCATCTTACGAGAAAGCGTTTTGCCGTAAAGGGACACCGTTCCTACTCTACGCCTCACAAACTCCGCCGACGTTTCTGTGCAACAACACAATTCAGAGGAGGTGCTCCGAGGGACTTATTGGATTTTTATGGAATTTTTTTTTTTTGAATTTTTTTGAATTTTTTACGATTTCCATCTGAAATCAGATAAATTAGAGTAGTTTTTTTTTAATTTTGGATTTTGTATTAAGGTTAGGAAGAGTTTCTGCACTTAGTGTTTATTTTATTTGCTCGCGGCCACCATATTTGGAACCTCAACAGCGACGACCTTTCTTGTGCTGGTACCAGGACAACGGGGGATCGGTATAAATCGTAAGTTTTAGATTTTAAGTTATTTTTTTTGATTTTGAATTTTTGGAATTATCAGTAGTTATATAGGGTTAATATTAAGCGCAGAATACGCTTCAGAATACTTTAGGTTTACTATTTGAATTAAATGAATTTATATTATTATCATTAATACGAGTGTTTTGATCGCAAAGATGTCGGCTTAAGAAAGTTTCGCAACGGGTGTGTGTATGGCCGGACAGGCCGTCCTCGGGTGGACTAACAGTGACGGGACGTGACGTTAACAAACGACGACTTAACATGACGTGAAACTAAAGAGGTTCCCTTTTCGTCGTCGATAGTGACTGGGAGGAGATTTTGGGGTTGCCATTCACAACATCGGCCTGAATGGTAACTTTTGGATGTGTTTATGACACAAAAGGGAGGGTAGGCCGTCCTTTGCCACTGTAATCCGGCATGTCTCTGAGTTTTGACGAACCTTTGTCGTCGAGAGACTACGGGAACAATTTGCGTCTAGGGTAATATTTAGTATAGGCTAGTTTAAGTTGGTTAAGGCTTAGAGTAGGACTTAGTTTGTAAATGATAGATTAGTTTAGGCATAGTTTAGGTTAGGTTAGTTAGATTTAGTTTCGCGTTCAGCTTCCCGGTTTCTCTCGAGGGCATAGGCAAAAGTCTTTGAACTTTTCCTTTCATTTCTATTTTCTCTTTCTATCTTCGTTGTCCTTTTGTCCGTCCGGGGTCGACGTAACGTAGAGTAGCTTTCTTTTTCTATTTTGTTTTGTTTTTTTATTATGGCACGATTACAAAAGTGTTTGAGCAGGAGGTGTATGGTGAGAGGGTAAGAACTACCCCATCCGTCGAGCTGAGCCGAGCAACCGCGAGCGTGCCACACCCTTTCTCACCTGCATCGAAGATGCCTCCGTGGCCTAAACCTGGCTCATAACAATGGCGCCCAACGTTTTTTTTACCGGCTAGGCCAATTGTGACTCCAAGGGGATGATTTTCACCTCGAAGGTCATCGCCTTGGACTTACAATGGCCTTCGCGAAATCTAGTTTCTTTTATTTCCTTTAAAATTTTTCTTTTCTATCAACTTTTGTTCAGAGACTGTTTAAGCTTTTGGTTGTTTATCTGAATGAAGGTAGCTGTCCTGTCCTTAGGCGAAGAGCTTGGGGATCGTGAGGTAACCAGATTTCAGAGAGAGAATCGAGAGCGAGTTCTCGGTTCTGGATCAGACTCACGATGGCTGTCCAGTCTCCAGGCGTTGAGCCAAGAGACCTCGTGAGGTAGTCGGAGGTCTGTGGTAGAGTCGAGGGCTAGGTCCAGGTTAACAGGCCGATTACTGGCTGCCATCCGTAAGATTAAGGCTTTTCAGTCGGTCTTACGTGAGGTGAAGGTTTAAGCCTGAAAGCCTTGGCCGTGTTGGAGTTCATCCTGGAGGTCCCGGCCATCCTTGTATTTTGGTATACCAGATAGCAAGTAGTGGTAGGGAAAGAAGGGGTATCCACCGGCACTCGTCAAAATTTAGAGATACCAGTCACAGTGAGACGTCGATTAGGGACAACTTTTACGAACATTACTCAACAGACTAATTCCACCCAAGAGTGATTGGAAAACCTGTCCCAAAGTACACACACCAACGCGATTATTTGAATTTATAAAACATAAAAAGATCAAACACTGAAAATATTTTAGTAATCTTTTGAATTTACCTTTTTTTATATTTCGAATTGATATTGAATTTTTTTAATTCGAAACAAACAATTTTAAAAGCACCAGTAATTGAAACTGAATTCTGACCCATAATTACGACAGAATTAAAACAGTAATTCCATTATAAATTTATTGCAAGCGGGGTCGGGAAGAACTCTCGAAAAATGAGTGAAGGGAATAGGAAGTTAGGAGCTGTCCCAAAGGCTACGCTTTCTCAGGCGGCGAACTATTCCGCCAGTAACATCCCAAAGGATGGAAATAACTCGGCGGATGACTATTCAATCGACCTTTCAACGTCAGCAGGAGCCCCTCCAAAACGTTGTAACCGCGCTAGGAACCACGTTCAAGAAAGGGATGAGAATAGCAAATATGATAGCAAGGTGACAACGACAGGAAACGACTATACGGACTTATCACTATACTCTTACGATTTGATGGACTTTAGTCCAGACCCGGCAGACAAAACCTCGTTCCGAAAGGGAACTAATTCGGCCCGAAAAAGGGACAAGATACATCAAAAGGGAGTTCCTCAAATGGAACCCGTTCAAGAGGAACAAATACCTCTTCCCTCAGTACGCCATGAACTCGAAGGACGCAACAACCCAATTGAACGGACTTCGAGTCAGAAACGAACGCCATTGACAAGACAGGACGCAATACAAAGGGACCACTCAGGATTTCCTAAAAACGAAGAAGAAATAGAGGACGAAGAACGAAATAACAGACAAGAACAGACTTACGATAAAGACGACCTCAAAATTCGCAAGCAAACGCAAAAAGAGGTCGAACAAAGTATAAGACGTATACCAGAGGTTGTTTGTGATGCTGCGAAGGAGAACCCAGTAGAACTGATGTCAGCTTTTGCTGAAACAATGAAAAATATGATGTTCACCTTCCAAGATAGCATCAAAACCATCACTGAGAAAATCGGGGACTTGGAACTCTCCGTAGCATCACAAAGAACCCCTCTCATAACGATCGACAGACAGCAGGATCAGAATAGGGAGCAGACAATAAGTCAAACCCAAACGGGTAACCCAAGACCCAGTATCCGGTCAGAGAGATACAACCAACGCGATACAGGCGGTAAAATTGATATGCCAGTTCACAAGTGGGGAGTCAAGTTTGACGGAACACCAAAATCAATGTCTGTAGAGAGCTTCTTATTTAGAATAGAAACCATGCAGAGGCAGAGCGGCCTCTCAGACAGACAACTACTAGCCCAGTTCCACCATCTAGTGTCAGGTCCCGCCGAAAAATGGTATTGGCAATTCCTGCAAGAAAGTGAAGGGTATGAGGAACTAAGATACCGAGACCTAAAAGCAGAGCTTTTATACCAATTTAGGGACAATAAAAGGGACCATGAGATCTTGCGATCAATCATGGACAGGAAACAGCAGCCTCAAGAAACTTTCGACGACTTTTACAGCGACATACGCTCCATGACGTTACAGATGACGAACCGACCGCACGAACAGGACATAGTAGACATCATGAGGCAGAACATCAAAGACAGGGTCGCGACGCTCATCTTCGGATGTTACATCAAAAACATTCAAGACCTGCGGGATGAGTGCAGGCGGGCAGAACGTCATCTATCCAATAGGGAACAAAAATTTAGAAGGCATTTGAACGAAATAGATGAACACGGGCGACATACTATCCACAAAGAGCCACAAGAAACAGAAGAAGAAGAAGAATACGAAGAAGTAGGGATAGCTGCAATTCACCAACAGCACCACAGAATGAATAGGCAGGGTAATACGAGACAAACAGACAGACAAACTAGGGCCGAACGGAGCAATACGAACAGACCAGATACAACAACAATGACTAGGAACACGCCGACGATGCCGCAGGCATGCCCCTCAGGCTTTCACACCCTGACCTGTTTTAGTTGTGGCCAAGGCAACCTTAGCTTTAATTGCTCCAAGTGCCAGGAAAACATGAATTTCGGCGGTTTGCCCGGGAGCAACCCGCCGATACCAAGACCACTCCCGGAAACACAGAATCTCCCGGAAGCTACACAATTTTAAAGAGAGTAGGAAGAGAGGAGGCAGACTCCTTACCAAATGACCCTCCACATAGGAAAAGCCTGCACCAGCGGCTTATAGAATATCAGGCGGCAAGAAAGAGAATTTTTGGAGAAGAAGTCTCTGGTCAGGTGGTGAAAAACAGAAATTATAAAAAGATAGGTAGGCTAAGGGAGAAAAGTGCAATGAACAGACATAGGATGAACAAGATTTTAGCGTCAGTAATTAATATCAATGACGACAACCGACCCTACGCCAAAGTCAAGATAGAGATGGAGGAAATGTTGGGTCTGTTAGATAGCGGAGCTTCGATAAGCTGTTTAGGAAAAGGAGCCCTAGAGTTCCTAGAAAAGCATAAAATTGAAATGAAAAAGATGAAAACCGATATAAGGACAGCAGATGGGAACCACCAAAAGATTTTAGGACGATTTACAACTACCGTTACCTGGGGTGACAAATCCCATGAGATAGAGCTATTTGTAGTACCAAGTTTGCAGCAAGCATTATATTTAGGAGTTGACTTCTGGAAGGTATTCAAGGTCGCTCCAAACATCATCGACGAACTAGACACTCCATCGCCAACAGAGAGTACACCGCCAGTCCAGGTACTCTCACCAGTACAGACAGAACACTTAGAGAAAATCAAAAAACTATTCCCGTCGTTTGCAGTGTTGGGGTTGGGGAAAACCAGTCTCGAAACACACATAATTGAAGTGGAAGACGAAAAGATTCCCATCAAACAACGACACTACCCCGTCTCACCCGCAATTCAGAAACTGCTATACGAAGAGCTAGATAGGATGATCTCTCTAGGTGTAATTGAAGAGAGCAATAGCCCCTGGAGTTCACCAGTAGTACTGGTGAGAAAACCGGGAAAGAACAGATTATGCCTGGACTCGCGGAAAGTTAATTCAGTAACAAAGAAGGACGCGTACCCGCTTCCCCATATCGAAGGCCTTTTAAGTCGCCTTCAAGATACTCGATTCATTTCGGGAATCGATTTAAAGGATGCATTCTGGCAGATTCCTCTGGAGCACAAATCAAGAGAGAAGACAGCGTTTACAGTACCTGGGCGACCGCTATATCAGTTCACGGTAATGCCGTTCGGACTGTGTAACGCTGCCCAGAGAATGTGTCGGCTGATGGACAAAGCCATACCCGCTCGGTTAAGGGAGTGTGTCTTTGTCTATCTCGACGATCTCTTGGTTTGTTCTCCAGATTTCGAATCTCATGCCAGATTGCTGGAGGAGGTGGCTAAATGTTTGAGGGAAGCAGGGCTTACAATTAACGTAGAGAAAAGTAAGTTCTGCTACAAGGAAATTAAGTACTTAGGATACATCGTTGGCGATGGATGCCTGAGGACAGACCCCGACAAGGTATCGGCGGTCGAGAATTTTCCGGTTCCTAAAACACCTAAGCAACTCCGTCGGTTTCTAGGGATGACGGGGTGGTACAGACGTTTCATTCCAAATTTCGCAGCTTTGGCTGCCCCAATGACCGACTGCCTGAAGAAAGGACAGACATTCTCCATGTCGCAAGATGCGCTAAACGCGTTTGAAAAACTCAAGGCGACTTTGGTGTCAGCACCTATTTTGACGAATCCGGACTTTACGAAACGATTTTACGTACAATGTGACGCCTCGACATCGGGTGTAGGGAGTGTGCTCTTCCAAATGGATGCGGAGAACAACGAAAGGCCGATAGCATTCATGTCCCAAAAGCTTAATTCCGCACAGCGGAATTATAGCGTAACGGAACTTGAGTGCTATGCGGCCGTTCTGTCTGTTAAGAAATTCAGGGCCTACGTGGAGGGATTACCTTTCACTATCATTACGGACCACGCGAGTTTGAAATGGCTCATGACCCAAAAAGATTTGTCTGGACGTTTGGCCAGATGGAGCCTTAAGCTACAAGGATTTGACTTTCAAATCGAACATAGGAAAGGTACCCAAAACGTAGTCCCTGATACTCTGTCCCGCGTTCATATGGAGGAGCTCCTTCCCGGAAGCGAAATATTACCGGTGGACCTCAACTCTCCATACTTTGCGTCAGAAGAGTATGAGGAGTTGAGGAAAACCGTAGCCGACAATCAAGACCGACTACCTGACATATGCGTTTCAGACGGATTCGTCTACAAAAGAACGGACATACGAACTGGGGACGCAATACAGGACGACAGGGCATGGAAGCTCTGGATACCGGCGGAGTTGCGAGGGAATATTGTCCAAGCAGCCCACAATCCACCAGCAGCAGGCCATGGTGGCATTCATAAAACGCTAGCTAAGATAAGGCAAATGTACTTCTGGCCAGGAATGGTCACTGACGTTCAAAAATGGGTGAAATCATGCGACATCTGCAAATGTTGCAAACCACTTAATATGACTTCTCGGCCGCCGATGGGACAACAGACCATAACGGAGCGGCCTTTTCAACGACTGTACATTGACTTCCTTGGACCCTACCCACGTACTAAGAACGGACACACCCACATATTTATAGTGTTAGATCATTTCTCCAAGTTTATGTTCTTAAAACCGATAAGAAAGGCAAGGCATATCTTTGGTATTCCTGAATATATCCACTCAGACAACGGTAAACAATTCGTTTCAGAATTGTTTGGCAGCTTCCTAGAAAAATACGGAGTCGTACATGTGCGCACAGCATTCTACTCCCCCCAGGCAAATGCTTCCGAACGAGTCAATCGATCCGTCCTAGCAAAAATCCGATCATACATAAAAGGCGATCAGAAAAACTGGGATAACCATGTCAGCGAAGCAGCATTTTCTCTCAGGAGCGTGGTTCACGACGCGACCACGTTCGAACCATACTACGCTGTCTTCGGCATGCACATGGTGCA
This sequence comes from Cheilosia vernalis, assembly GCA_949126925.1. Classification (NCBI taxonomy): domain Eukaryota; kingdom Metazoa; phylum Arthropoda; class Insecta; order Diptera; family Syrphidae; genus Cheilosia; species Cheilosia vernalis. The sequence continues at coordinate 59,039,253 of OX421358.1, forward strand.
ACACGCCAAATCCTATGACTTACTCCGAAAGATAGAAAACATAAAAGATATGAACACGGAAGTCATAGAAAGAAACGACAGATTACAACTAATCAGAGAAAAAATATTTGATAATCTTAAATTAGCACACCAAAAAGCTACACGTACGTATAACACTAGATGTAGAGACGTGAAATATACAGCTGGTCAAATAGTGTATAGACGAAATTTTAAGCAAAGTAGTCTAGCTGACAAATACAATGCTAAGCTAGGCCCGAAGTTCATAAAATCGGTAGTACTTAGATCTATAGGCAACTCACTATACGAAATTGGAAACCTAAACGGCGAGAAGGTAGGAGTATTTCATGCTAAGGATATCCACACATAATCCAAAGCAGCCGAAATCAAAACATGACGCACTCAGCTGCCCGTTGTCCGACGAACTGTGATATTTATGTTTAGTTACTAGGATGTATATTGACAATGAACAAACTAAGTCGTCGTATTATTCATGTATCTAGTTATTAAAGATTTATATGTTATTTATTATCAACACAGTTTCGTCTACAGAGTGTATTTACTTTTCCTATATATATATAGTTTATTTATTTACATCCACATAGTTTATTTATTTATTTATTTATTTATATTAGAGTCATATTTATTTATATTATTTAAGTCTATCTGTGATATTTAGAGGTATGAGTTTCAACGCAGGAGCTAGGTAATCCGACAGGAATGAAGCTCTGCACGATCTGTGCAAACGGAGAGCGCAAGATCAACACACGTCCTTGCAAAATTGCCACCTGCGACTGTGATAAACTAGCTGTGATAAGCATCAACTGTGATATAGTACGATAATTTGAATACCTTTACACTTCCTAATTCTCGGTAATCTGCTCACACGCAACCCGGCTAGATATATCCATAGACAATTATAATCATCTCAGGGAGTGGGCCCTTGCCACACGTTCTATCAAACACGCTCGCGAAAGATTAACACAAAAAAACACGAACCGATGGTCTTCCTTTATTTACGAGGCCGGTTGCATCACGACCACTCAACAACCGTCGTCGATCCTGTTGCGGCAGCCCATCAGGTCCTCGTAATTCCAACGTTTTTATGCAACGAAAAATAACTTTAAAAAGTAAAAACACGGAAGAACTATCGCGGCGACCGATTTGTTGACATTTTAAATGCATGTGCACGGTGCAATTTGACATTTCCAATAAAATCGAGTGGAAATATCTGTCTCCCTCGCACCTTACCTGTTGTCTCGTCAACAAAATATGCCTGCGTTCAGGATACAAACCAATCTGAGCATGAACTGATCAAAAGCTGTGCAATGTAGAGTTAGTTATTGTTATTTAGTAGTTAGGTATTGTTATTTATTGTATTTATTTATTGGTTACGTCATATATGTATATTTATGCACATATCTATTTATTCACATGTCCGTTTTATTTTAATATTTGGTTGTGATAATTTTATTTGAAAGTCTTGCTAACGAGTGTCGGTAAGTAGGTTTCCATAAATGACTTATTGTGAACTGACCCGACCAAGGAAATTCCCTGTCCAGAAGAGTGGAGAGTTAGAAAGAGATAATCGATGAGACAGAAATAGATAGAAAATATAGCTAAAAGCAATGATAGAGGATAGAAGGGTATAAACAAAAGAAACGTAATGAGGCGAAAGAGAGAAAAGGTATAGAGGGGACACTTAGGCAAAATAAGCACTTTTCAGTCATTTTTAATCGATAACCGATCTAGAGAGGTCATTGCCCTCAGGATAGAGAGAAACTCATTAAACAGTGTTACAGTGTGGAAAAAAAATCTGAAACAGGTCTTGGGGTGAGTTTAATGTGAATTTTTGGGAATAATAGTTAAATAGTGATTTTTATGTAGGATTTTATTGTGAAAATTAAAAGGAGCGTCAAAGGCAGTTACAGAGGCCTTAGGTGGGACACGGACAAGAAGTCCAAAATTAATAAGAAGGTAGCTATCTTTAAAAAGAAGAATATGATTTTGGTGTTTTGTTAACAGTGCATTCCCCATTTAAACAGTGTGTGTCCAACGACCGATTCCGTGATCGTAACGCCGATCTCCGCGATTCTTTGTTCCGGGGTCCGTTCCATCAATATCGCACTGAGCCCAACTGTAACAACGGGCATTTAGCGGTATCAAGGCAGCGGTAAAGACCTATGCAAAGTCAAACCGTACGCTCTGAACTTGTAAACCCGCATACAGTGCACTCCAACAAAGGATCCCCGGACAAAGAATTCCAAAGCCAGGGAATCCCCAAAAATTTTGACCGTGGAGATAAATTTTTTTGATTTATCCCCGCTACCAAACAGGCGGTTAAAGAGCGGTTACAAAAGGGGGTGCTCCGCCACCTCAGGCATCTTACGAGAAAGCGTTTTGCCGTAAAGGGACACCGTTCCTACTCTACGCCTCACAAACTCCGCCGACGTTTCTGTGCAACAACACAATTCAGAGGAGGTGCTCCGAGGGACTTATTGGATTTTTATGGATTTTTTTTTTTTTGAATCTTTTTGAATTTTTTACGATTTCCATCTGAAATCAGATAAATTAGAGTAGTTTTTTTTTAATTTTGGATTTTGTATTAAGGTTAGGAAGAGTTTCTGCACTTAGTGTTTATTTTATTTGCTCGCGGCCACCATATTTGGAACCTCAACAGCGACGACCTTTCTTGTGCTGGTACCAGGACAACGGGGGATCGGTATAAATCGTAAGTTTTAGATTTTAAGTTATTTTTTTTGATTTTGAATTTTTGGAATTATCAGTAGTTATATAGGGTTAATATTAAGCGCAGAATACGCTTCAGAATACTTTAGGTTTACTATTTGAATTAAATGAATTTATATTATTATCATTAATACGAGTGTTTTGATCGCAAAGATGTCGGCTTAAGAAAGTTTCGCAACGGGTGTGTGTATGGCCGGACAGGCCGTCCTCGGGTGGACTAACAGTGACGGGACGTGACGTTAACAAACGACGACTTAACATGACGTGAAACTAACGAGGTTCCCTTTTCGTCGTCGATAGTGACTGGGAGGAGATTTTGGGGTTGCCATTCACAACATCGGCCTGAATGGTAACTTTTGGATGTGTTTATGACACAAAAGGGAGGGTAGGCCGTCCTTTGCCACTGTAATCCGGCATGTCTCTGAGTTTTGACGAACCTTTGTCTTCGAGAGACTACGGGAACAATTTGCGTCTAGGGTAATATTTAGTATAGGCTAGTTTAAGTTGGTTAAGGCTTAGAGTAGGACTTAGTTTGTAAATGATAGATTAGTTTAGGCATAGTTTAGGTTAGGTTAGTTAGATTTAGTTTCGCGTTCAGCTTCCCGGTTTCTCTCGAGGGCATAGGCAAAAGTCTTTGAACTTTTCCTTTCATTTCTATTTTCTCTTTCTATCTTCGTTGTCCTTTTGTCCGTCCGGGGTCGACGTAACGTAGAGTAGCTTTCTTTTTCTATTTTGTTTTGTTTTTTTATTATGGCACGATTACAAAAGTGTTTGAGCAGGAGGTGTATGGTGAGAGGGTAAGAACTACCCCATCCGTCGAGCTGAGCCGAGCAACCGCGAGCGTGCCACACCCTTTCTCACCTGCATCGAAGATGCCTCCGTGGCCTAAACCTGGCTCATAACACACCTTGACCATTATTATTCCTAAAATGTTCCGAATGTCTTTCTCTACTAGGGTTATTATTGTAACTATTACTAGCAACTGGTCTGCTTTCTGGGTCATTGGGAACATTATATCTAGGGTGTTTACGTTGGTATATTAAATTTCCACTTTCATAGCCTATGTAAGAAAAAAGTATGTTTTTTATTTCGTACAAATTCCTTATTTCTCTTGCTAAGTTCCCTATTGTTAGCTCTCGTACTCTGTTAATTATAATATTGTAGTACAGTAATTTCTCTTGTTCCTGGTTTTCACAAAATACTATATACGTGTTTACTCTACCTAATATGTACTCTAACTTATTTGCTAGGTCATAAATCGAACTTACTTTCATGTTTACAATTTCTCTTGTCAGGTCCGTGTTATTGATGATTGATCTGTAATGTTGCTTGAATAGGTCCTTCGCCTGTCCCCATGAAGTAGCTCCGTTGATAAGCAGTAAGTCCATGACTCGTCCTTTGATATAGTCTCCTGCTGTATTCCGAAGATGATTTTCTACCATGACAATGAAATGCATTAGGGAGTTATGGTCACCAATTCCGGTAGGTATTGTATTTCCCGCAGGACGTTACTTCCGTGGCTTGGCTGCGGCATTCTCGACACTATAGCCATTAAGCTCTGTAGGATCTCTCGGTTAGATACTTCTGGACCGACGTTCTGATTTTGTTCAGCCATGTTCGTTAACCAGTTTCTGCCTGTGGACTGTATACTTATTTGGTAACTTCGTAATACCTAATAATAATTACAATAAATCTTTTTTTATTTTCTATATATTTTTTCCTTGAAACTTGTTTTTTCCCTTTTTGAATCTATATATATAAAAGAAAGTGTCCGAAGCGATGTTATCCCATAACTCGAGATTGGCCCAACCGATTTTGATGATTTATACTTTGTTGGAAAGGTATTTTCTCAGCACGGGTTTTAAAAGAAAAAAATTTAAAAATTTCAAAATGTCTTATTTTGAACAGCCAGCGTGTTACGACAGGTTTTTTTTTTTTTTTTTTTTTTCATTTATTTTATTTATTTTGGCAACAACCAGAAAAAGAATCAAATTTGAATGTAACATATCGTATCACAATTGAACTGTCTGATAGACACGCAACGTAACGCCATCTATAAGCCAATTTTGTTTCATGTGTGGTGGCGCTGTCCACGTTGACTGTGCCATTTGATTCAGTTGCGCAGTTTCTTCATTCGCTCGTTCGAATAACGTTTGCCGGCCGTTGCGCATTACAGATTCGGATTTCTACATTGCGATTTTGTGAGTTTTTATAAATTAAAATTGATAATCTTATAAAGAAATTGGTGTAGTTCTGTTTGACTTAGAATACATTTGACTGCCTGCCTTTAAATGCAAAAATCTTAGAAACTTCTTAATATATTTTGGTGCATTTTTCACAGGCCTATAGAGGATATCTATAGGACCACAATCTCCAATTTGTTTCAACATATATAACTTAATAAATTCCGGAAAAAATGGACAAGAGTAATTTATTTTTTCGTTTCGTTTCGCTTTTTTCTTTGCCACGCTTTGCGTTCGAAAATAAATATAGTAAATGCCACCTTATAGAGGACATCTGCAGGTACAACATAGGATGTCCAATAACTCGATAACTTAAATTTTATTTTAAATAAGTACTAGGCGAAATTTGAGACATTTTTACGATTTTCACCTGGTTGAGTTTACTACATATTTACTAAGCTCATGATTAAAAAAACAAATATGTTCCCTCCTTGGCCTTTATATAAAATAAGTCGATATTTTGAAAATATTATTGGTGACATAATATAATGACCATTATAAAAAATACATTGTTTTTGAAAACAAAGGAATTCAGACTTTCAAAGGATAAAATAATAATAATAGTTGAGTCTTACCTCAGGATTTAGGCTTTTTAGTCCGCCTTATCACTATTATTTGTGAGTTCTTTTGTAAAAGAAAGCTTTCAATTTTAAAATTATGATATGCGTTTCTTAACAAATTCTTAGTTTCAATACTTCATTGAACATGTATTGTATTGACTGATACAATTGTATCCGCTTTTGGCGTGTAAGAATGTGGCGTGTGGGGCGTGGGATTGAAAGAGATAGGGTGCGAAATGTATACGGGACTGAAAGAAAATGATTTAACATTTGAAACGAATACCTGTTAAAATTACGGAAGGAAGACAAATTATTTTATGCAGTGGGAAGAAATATCCTGTTATTGGCCAACTCAAGCGTTATGAGAATATATATTTTTTTGGGAAAAAAAGGCCCCCTACAAGATAGCAAATTTCTTAGATCTTTTTTCCATCAACTGTTCTGAAACCACATATTGCACGGGCGAAGCCGGGGGGTACAGCTAGTAACATATAAATATTTATAAAACATATTTTTAGAATATATTGTTTTTTTTGTTCTTTTTTTAAGTGTTTTATTAGGTAAGTGTTTTGTCGCTTAGGTGTTTTTGTCGGCTTCAACACCCTGCGCCCTTGAATGCTGTGCTTCAATATCCACTGGAAGCCGACAAAGTTTCTGAACTGGGCGCTCGAAAAATTTTGGTTTTCTCTTCAAATTTGTACGCGGCATCTGGATTTTCACGTTTCGTACTAAGCCGTCTGTTCCTGGATAAATCTCGATGACACGAGCCACTTTCCACATTGCTGGTGGCGCGTTATCATCGCACACAACGACCATTTCACCGATCATCAAATTTGGACGCTCGGCTCGCCACTTTGGTCGCTGCTGAAGCTCGTGTAAATAATCATGTTTCCACGACCGCCAAAAATCTTGGCTCATTTTCATAATTCGTTCAAAATATTTTAATCTGTTGTCCGGAATGAGAGCACCGTCCGCGCCAAATGGCTGTATTATTGGTCCGCCGATTAGAAAATGAGCTGGCGTTAAAAAACGCAAATCATCTGTGTCCTCTGAAAATGCTGATATAGGCCGTGAGTTCATTACAGCGCTTGTCTGAGCTAGTATTGTTTGAAATTCACTGCTCACTAATAATCGTGATCCCATTACGCGTCGCAGATGATACTTCATCGATTTTACAGCCGCTTCCCACAATCCGCCTTGATGTGGAGCGTTTGCGGTAATGAATCGCCATTCAGTTCCATATGCCAACAATTTTTCGCCCATATCAGCATGTCGCCACGTTCGGAGCATTGTTGCAAGCTCCTTTTCAGCCGCCTTGAAATTCGTGTCATTGTCGCTCCATAGTCGTGCACATCGCCCACGAATACTTGTAAAGCGTAAAAAAACCTCGATGAAGTCAGTGGATGACAATCCTTCCGCCAGTTCTAAGTGCACAGCTTTCGTGGCCATGCATACGAAGACTGCGACAAATTTCTATTCGATAATGTTGCAACGTCCTTTTCGGGCCTTTAATGAAAATGGACCAGCGTAATCAACTCCGGAGTGCTCAAAGGGACGGCACTCTCTTACACGATCTGCTGGAAGATGGCCCATCATTTGCTGCGCCCCTTGTTGTCGCTGGCGCGTGCATTAGATGCATCTTGAGTTGCTTGACCGCACTGCTCGCTTCAAATTCATGATCCAAAATTTCTGGCGCAAGTAAATTGCCATTTGACGATGACCGCCGTGCGACGTTCGCTCGTGTGCTTGAATAAGCAATAGTTTTGAAAACAAACTTACATCAGGTAAAAGCATTGGATGCTTCTGCTCATACGGGATCAACGCTTGGTCTAAACGACCACGAACTCGCAATATACCTTTATCATCAAGCTGTGGATTGAAACGAAGAATTGCACTGGATTTATCGATACACTTCGCATTCTTAAGAGCTCTGATTTCCTTCTCATAAAACGTCCCTTGTTCTTGTTGCACCCAAAACTCCTGCGCTGTATTAATTTCGTCAGATCATTCCTCAATACTTCTTACACTTGGCGATAGAATAATAATAAAAGAACATAGCCCTAAACTAGTTAATAGACTGACTGATTGGAACCACTTCAGGCAGAAGTTGGAAGAATGTATCCAATTATCATCAGCTATTCAAACAGAAGATCAACTAGAAGAAGCAGTGCAAATACTAACACTGGATATACAAAAAGCTGCATGGGCTGCAACTCCCCAAAGAACGAACAAGATTAAACAAACCTCTTATCCGCGTGAAATATGTGAAATTATTACAGAAAAGAGGAAAGCTAGAAAACGCTGGCAACAGACAAGGGCGCCAAGCGACAAAACCACACTGAACAACTTAAATAATAAGCTCAGAAAATCTATAAGAGAATTTAATAACGAGTCTTTAAAAACGTATCTTACGAGTCTTACAAATGATGCTAGTACCGACTACTCGCTCTGGAAGGCAGCAAAGAAAATGAACAGGCCAATAGCTCACATTCCGCCAGTAAAAACCAGAGAAGGTAACTGGGCAAAAAGCAGTCAAGAAAAAGCAATTACTTTTGCAGAGTACCTTGAGAACGTCTTCAAACCTTATGAAGATAAAGATTATCAAGGAAACGAAGAAACGTGCGAAGAAGACAGACCTATTCGGCCGGTAACAGCTAAAGAACTTGCCAAAGAAATCAAAGAAGGCATAAACATAAAAAAAGCCCCAGGGTTCGATTTAATCACAGGGGAAATTTTAAAACAATTTCCTCGAAAAGGTTTAAAAAAACTAGCGCAGATTATAAATGCTGCATTTAAATTAAGATGTGTGCCAAGCATGTGGAAGGTCGCGGAGGTAATAATGATACCAAAACCAGGTAAACCACCTAGCGAAGTAGCCTCATATCGCCCAATATCGATACTACCAATGTTGTCCAAGCTATTCGAAAAAATGCTGGCAAAATGTCTGCAATAAATTATGGATGAAAAATCGCTACTTCCAAGTCATCAATTTGGGTTTAGAAACAATCACTCTACAATTGATCAGGTGCATAGAATCACAGATAAAATCGAAAAAGCATTTGAAGAGAAAAATGTGTGCTCTACAGTATTTCTTGGTATTCAACAAGCTTTCGATAAAGTCTGGCACAAAGGACTGATACACAAATTACAAAAGCAACTGCCGAAGCAGTATTCGACCATTCTGGAGTCTTATATATCAGATCGATTCTTCACAATTAAGCAAGATACAGAGTGTTCAACATTAAGAGAGATTAAAGCTGGTGTACCGCAGGGCAGTGTGCTAGGTCCAGTCTTATACCTACTCTTCACTAGCGATTTGCCTGAAAGTGTAGAAACCACCATAGCTACTTTTGCAGATGACACAGCCGTCCTTGTGGACTGTGGGAACAACTGTCGAAATAGCAACAAAAAAGCTTCAGACGGCAATAAACAATATTTCAGAATGGACTAAGAAATGGCAGATTAGATTAAATGACCTTAAGTCAGTCCATATTAATTTTACGTATAAAAACGTACCACACATTCCAGTCTACATTAACAACAATGTAGTAGAATTTTCTAACACAGCTAAATATCTAGGCATGACTCTAGACGCTAAACTGCGTTGGAAAATGCACGTTAAGAAAAAAAAAAAGATGAGTTGAACATGCGATACAGTAAAATGTATTGGCTTACGACGACTCCTGTCGACTCTGCGGAGAAGAGGAGGAGACAACGGAACACATACTCTGCGAATGCCCTGCTGTGGCAAAGAGCAGAATGTTCCACATGCAAGGGGCATTTATAAGCCCTGCAGATATAGGAAACATGGAACCAAGAAGGGTACTGAGGTTTATAAAGAGCCTCAACAGCTCTAATAATAAAGGCCAACACAATAGATCTCTTCTGGTCGCAGTGTACAGGGCCTAATACTTACAATACTTACAATACAATTGGCTTATTGGGAGATACTCATCCCTGTCCAACTACAATAAGTTATTGCTATACAAGCAAGTTCTAAAACCAGTATGGACCTACGGGCTCCAATTGTGGGCATGTACATGCCAAACAAACTTACAAAAAATTCAGGTTTTTCAAAATAAAGTACTAAGGAACATAGTTAATGCACCTTGGTACATACGCAATGCCGATCTGCATAGGGATCTAAATGTTGAAATGGTTGAAGATGAGGTTAAGAAGGTTGCTCGGAGGCATAGAAATCGGCTTCTCAACCACGTAAACACAGAAAAAACAGAACTTTTACATAATGACAATGTAATCAGGAGACTGAGACGGATTAAACCTCTTGATCTGTAAGATTTAGCTAGGGCTAAGAAATTAGGTATTAATTTCAAACAAAACAAGTTTAAAAATCCGACAAACAGCGGATTTATCTCTTTAAATTCATTAAATTATTCAAAATATAATTTGCTGATTAGTCGTACGACTAGGTGCAATCTTTTTCGGGATGGCTTATGTCAGTCCCCCGGGAGTTTTTTAGATGAGTTAAAGTCCATCACTATTGCAGAAGCATCCCTCGCGTATAGCTCTGCAATGTCTTTCGATGATTTTTTACTTCCAGCGAATTCCACAAAAAAAAAAAAAAAATGTATTTCGTCGCTGGTCAGTGCACCTGTTAGGCGATGTGTTTTCTGCTCTTTTTGTTGACGTGTATTCCATATGAAACGCAAAATCCAAGCTGTTAACCTTGTCAATGCAAATGCGTTTGATGATTTGGACAATAAATCCACACCGTTTAATGATATGCTCATAACTGTCAGCTGTTTTTGATTTGGTCGCAATTTTTCACCTTCCTGACTGCCATTTTCTTTTAATTCTCGCTCTACAATTGCTTGTCTTTCGGCTGATAAATTTGATTGCGCTTCAGGCCACTGATCGGACAATTGTGCCATCCACGCAGGTCCGTGCCACCACAACTTTGATTTATGCAATTCTCCTATTGTCATACCACGACTCAGCATGTCTGCTGGGTTGTCTGCGGATGGCACATATCGCCAATCTGCGTCAGATGTCAATCTATTGATCTTCTGGACCCTGTTATGGACGAACGTCTTCAACGTGGCTGGGGCTTTTCGGAGCCATGCTAGTACAATCTGTGAATCGGTCCAACGAGTTGTCTTAAATTGCAATGAATCTGTTGCTCGCTGGAATGTATTCACTAGTTCACTTAACAATTGAGCAGCACAAAGCTCAAGACGCGGAATAGTGATTGTTTTTAGTGGTGCCACTTTCGATTTCGCAGCGATAAGTGAACATTCTATTCCATCTATAGATTCCACACGTGCGAATAGGACTGCGCCATAAGCTACCATTGATGCGTCTGTACACCATGTAATGTCACATTCCGTTGCTTACTAATACCAAGCCAACGCGGAATACGAAGGCGTGATACCAACGGTAATTGCTCCTGAATTTGCATCCATTCTTTATAGATGCCAATCGGCACGGGTGCATCCCATTTCACTTGCGCTGTCCATAATTTTTGCATGAGAATTTTTGCAACAATCACAATCGGCCCGATGTAACCATTGGGATCGAATAATTGCGCTATTTGGCTAAGTAATTTTCGTTTTGTCATTTCGTGTGGTCTCAGTGCCGGCGGTGGTTAAAATTTGAAAAGAAGCTCATCCGATTGCGGTAACCAGCGCAATCCAAGCACTGTAGTGTCCCCGAACTCGTTAAGTTCAAGCTCGTCATTCGAATAGTGTCAGTTGGAACAACATTGCGGTGATTTGAGCGCCATTTATCTAATTTGAATCCGCATGACTTTAATGGAACATCCATTTGTTTACACAAATGCCTTGCCGATGTCGCATCTTGTGCCCCAGTTAGGCAATCGTCCATGTAAAAGTCACGTTCCACTGCCGTTGCGCCAATCGGGTATTGATTGCGTATGTCACGTGCTCCTTGAATCATTGCGCGTACAGCGCAGTGTGGAGCCGATGCCATTCCAAAGGTGACTACGGTCAACCAATATTCCTGAATCGGGTCTGATGGCGATGGCCGCCAAAATATGCGCTGTAAGTCCCATTGATTGGGATCTACTCTCACCTGCAAGAACATTATTTTCATGTCGGCTGTAATTGCAACTGGGTTACACCGAAAACGCATAATCAACGGACTCAGATCATCCTGCAATTTCTCGCCAATTAACTGTACCTCATTTAGTGAAATGCCGAGATCCGTAAGACATGACGCGTCATTTACAATTCTGAACTTTTTGAGCACTGGATGATGTGGGATGTAATAGCACCAGCCGCGTGGAGGCCGATCGACTAAGCGCATATGATCCTCTTCTAGTAGTTCGCTCATTGCTTTTTTGTATTTTTCGTACAGAATTGGATCACGATTGAATCGTCGCTCCAATTGCCGAAAACGATGCCAAGCTATTGCACGTGATGATCCGATGCTCTCAATGTCTTTGCGCAGCGGGATTGTCACCTGAAATCGGCCATCTGCCAGACGACGATGAGTTCTTTTAAAAATTACTTCGCATTCCTCTTGTTCTTGGGTGCGTAGACGAATTGGGGAAATTTCTTCCAGTTCCCAGAAACGGCGCAGTGTTTTATCCAATTGGCCCTCTAAGCTGGCATCTACTGAAAATCCGCATACAATATCTGGTGACATTTGCAAGCCACCGCCGAATAACAGCCAACCAAGACGAGGCGGCTGCACCACAATACCTACATTATTAATTCGACTTCCGTCCTGAATGATCGCCGCCCATACACCAGCTCCTAGCAGAATGTCAACAGGTGCTGGCGTCCGCATTTGTGGATCGGCCAAACTATGATGTACATACTTCGAGTGGCACAAATGCTTCCGGAATCTCTTATCTTGGCAGCCATGAAGATGTTATCTGCGGCATTGTTATTAATTCTATTACCGCAACCATCTCGTCATTTGTTCGCGACAATAATTCGCAAATAATTTTTCGAGTATGTGGTCGGTTATTTACGCCGTTGATGCTATTAAGGCGCACATGACACTGCTGTACTGGCCATTGAAGCTGTTTCATTGCCAGTTCCGAAATCATATTTACCTGCGATCCATTGTCACATAAAGCACGTAAAGGCGGTGATATTTTATCGTTCAACCGGAATCGCACAATGGCTGTTGCCAACGTCGCTGCCCAAATATTACCATCTGTCAACCGCATGCTCACATCGTCCTGCGGCTGAAGCACCTGTTTTGCGATGGTGAGCGCACCGAGGTCACAGCGCTCAATTGATAATGGTTGCTATTGTGCTCCATCAAGAGCTGGAGTGTTTCCTGCCTGCTTACGCCAATTATCAGTTGCACTATTTGCTGGACAAAGAGTGCTGTTGTGCGGTTTTGTACAGCGTGGGCATTTACGATCCGGACACTGCTTTGCAGTATGTTTCAGGCTGAAGCAATTGCCGCACATTCTGTGATCGTTTGTGTATTTTTGACGTTCAAAAAAAGACTTCCCTCTGAATTTCAAACATTTGAAAGGCCAGTGAAATTTTCCTAGAATGTCGCGCGCTCTGCCATCCACTGCGTTCAATAGACGTTGCAGCTTCTGCTTATCTATGTACCGAGTACTGCTGATCACTTCCGATGTAAAAGCGTCACGAAAATTGGCCCAGTCTTCATCGCGACCTGAAAACCGTGGCACGATGGCCGATTCGGCTAGTGAATCTGAATAACTTGGCCTTGTGTGCCAACTATAAATGAGTTTGAGGCGTCGGAAGCTAGCTGTACATTTGCCAAGCGCTCGTGCAGATCAGTTTTAATTCGCAGGTAATTATTCAAATGCTGCAAGTGGGAAGCATCAAGTTGATCCACCTCGTATTGTGATACCAAACCATTGTCGATTTTACTCCATTTGTTTTCAATTGCCGACCAGAGTGTTTCTAGATGCTCAAGACGCACTTCTGCGGCATGTGGTGACAATTGCAACACGGCACTTGACGCATTTATTATCGCGAAGTGTTGAAGCTCTCGAAAATTTGCTCGCAATGCGCTTGAAATGAGAGAGCTCGCCTGGACATTGTCGCGATCTACTTCCGCCTGGTGCTCTACGCTAATGCGTACGCCCGCTCCTGGTGATTGTATCGGTACATCAGCTGTAAGAAATAATTGTGTCAGAGAAAGTGTTTTTTCCGAAAGGGAAGTATGCAACGCGTTTCCTTTTCCATGGATTGTACTAAATTGAAATCAAATACAGACTTATAAGTCGGAAATCGTTACCAACTGAGCAATTTGCTTTTAATTTTGTACCCTGCGCCCTATGGCATAAAATAAGGAATTCTGCAATTTTATTAAATACACTTTTTGCAAACGGACGCGCACAAATCCTTTCAAATCCTTCAATTTTGTGCATTGCTCCTTGTCGCACAAAACGAAAGATCTTCAAAATTAAAATATGTGCACTAACGAAATGTTTTGCAAGCGGACGCGCTGCCGAATTGCTCCACAAATCGCATCCAAATCCTTCAATTTTGTGCATTGCTCCTTGTCGCACAAAACGAAAGTTCTTCAATTAAAATATATGCATCAACGAAATGTTTTGCAAACGGACGCGCTGCCGAATTGCTCCACAAATCGCTTCCAAATCCTTCAATTTTGTGCATTGCTCCTTGTCGAACAAAACGAAAGATCTTCAAAATTAAAATATATGCACTAACGAAATGTTTTGCAAACGGACGCGCTGCCGAATTGCTCCACAAATCGCTTCCAAATCCTTCAATTTTGTGCATAGCTCCTTGTCGCACAAAACGAAAGATTCTCAAAAATCTTACAAATGAAAACGGCGTTCATTGAACCACTTAACTTTTAATCCAAAATTTACTGGATTTCAACTCACCGTCCTTTATCATTTCCGTGTTACGGATTATGCATCCAAAATCGCTCATTTGATTTTATAAAATGTTTCTGTTTTAAGGAAGAAACAATTTAATTTTTTCTTACTTCACAACACTGAATTCAAAATCCATGGCTCGATTGACCATGTTCGTTAACCAGTTTCTGCCTGTGGACTGTATACTTATTTGGTAACTTCGTAATACCTAATACTAATTACAATAAATCTTCTTTTTTTATTTTCTATATTATATTTTTTCCTTGAAACTTGTTTTTTCCCTTTTTGAATAATATTCAATGACAATACAAAAACATATTTTTAGAATATATTGTTTTTTTTTTGTTTTTTTTTTTAAGTGTTTTATTAGGTAAGTGTGCAGGCGCAGTAGCTTAGTGGTTAGTGTGTTGGACTACTAAGCGAGGGGCTCAGGTTCGAATCCCACGAAAACCCAAATTCCAACTTAGGGTTTTTTTCCGCTGCGCCGCCTCTCGCGAACGTCTGACAAACATCCGAGAGTATAACTGTCATGAAAGAGCTTCTCAATTAGCCGTTTGGAATCGGCATAAAATTGTAGATCCCTTCCATTCGTTCCAAAAAATGAAAACTCACACAAAACGAATGGTTGTGAGAAGCTAGGCCTAGGGTCCCTACGACCTGTAGCGCCAACTATTTATTTTTTTTTTTTTTTATTAGGTAAGTGTTTTGTCGGTTAGGTTTTTTTGTCGGCTTCAACAGCCATGTTAACACTTTGTTTTTTTTTTTCTTTATTTTTGTATAGGTATAGTCTTTTTCCACTTTATTACCGACTCACGTTCCTTTGTCTTTTACGTACACAACCGTCATGGGCTTCGCGATTTCGGCTCAAGATTTTTTCTCTTTACTGCGAGCTGTTCTTTCTCGTTTTGGATCAGGATAGTTGTACCTGATCCTACCAACTGCGCCAAATAAATAAATTACTACACAGCAAGAATTTTTCGTAATTGTCTTTTATTTATTTACGTATTATTCCTTGCTTTTATTATACCGGTCGCTGTATATACAGGGCTGCACCGCTTAGTAATCTATTCTACACTAATTCTTCTTGTCCAAGAATGCCAGAAGAAGGTTCGGTTTGTTTGTCGCATTTTCCATTAAATTGCTTGCATTCACCTTATTTTCCCTGTGGTCAGCCGAATGCACTGGGTTCATTTATTTCCACTATTTCTCAATAGGTTAACCCAGTGCATTGGCTTATTCATTTACATTATGGCATAATTCGGTCGTCGTCGACGATGACAACTTCCGTATTACGCCAATGTAGGTGAATGCAAGCAAGCATTGTCGATGGAGTATGGTCTGATAATAATGCATTCTCATGACCAATACTTAACTCGCGCTGTGACCAACGTGACCGTTGTGCAATAATTTGGCACTTTTTCGAGGACCCTGATACAATTTGTTGCTACTTTAACACTTTTTTTAATTTGAAAAGGCACTTTGCAATTTTTAGAAACGCTGTGATTTCCAAATGAATTTCAATAAAATATAACGCTGCGGTCTATCAGAACACAATTATAGCGTTAGGAAAGCCAGTAATTGTTAAATATTGTGCGAAAATTCTTTAACTGCAGAGTAGCTTTAGAAATGACTCTTTTGTTTTGCTACCTTTCAGAATTTTGCAACAATCTCCCTGAGTGTTAAAGAAAGGTTATACATTTTAGTTTTAGTTTTACAATACAATATGGACTGTAAATAGATCACTCTCTCACAACGTTTCTTTTATAAATAAAGCCAAAACAACCAAATCACATTAGAATTATATGTCTTTAAGGTTGTTCTGCGGGTAAGCTAGACAGTACTTTAGATGCAACTCGTTTTCAAATGACAAATTTCAAAATGAAAATCTTTTAGCTTTGATTTTTATTTATAAATAAATGCCTATATAAAAAATTAATTGAATATTGTTTATAAACTATATCAACTCATTTTTATAACTAAGATCTCGTTCAATTTAGTTTTAAAAAGTCCCTAAAAAAGGGTCGATGCTACGTAAATTTAGTATTTTCTCCCAATATTTAACAAGTATTAGCCGGCTTTACACTGTTTACGCCGTTTACGCCGTTTACGCGTTATATTTTAAACATATTAATTTTGAAATCACTCATGAATTGAATAAATTGTATTTATGAATTGAAAATTGATTTTTATACTAGGGTAAACTGTCCAACAGTGGACCAATTTGCGTTTGAGTAGATTTAGTTTATAAATTATTTTTTTAATCTTTAAACGGTTTGAAGGTACTTATTATATGCTTTATAAGCTTTGTATTTAACCACATCCAGCTTTAGAAAGGTGGTTGGGTGTTGTATGAATAGAGTAGACACTGATTGGCATCAACTTGGCGATGCCCAGCTGTTGCAACTATTTCATACACATCAATTTTGCTTATTTTACCTCCCCGTGGTAGCCACCGGATACTGGTCTCGTCCACCCGGACTTGACTTGCTAAACTTATAAGCGCGAATGTTGAGCACGAAGATAATAGCAACACTATAATGCTCTGTCGGAATGACTGCCTGATCGAGTCTCAGAGGTCTTACATGAGCCCCTCAGAAAGAGGACATACAGCGAATGAATCCACAAGGTTGGATCACCGGTGGTGCCAACAGTCAAGATGGCAGATACCTTGAGTGAGTTACTCTGTCGTATTTGGAGCTAAGGTCAGTAAGGAATTTTCAGCACTAGTCAGGGTGTTGAAATAGAGATGGTGGCGGATGAACCCTTTATGGGCCAACGGCAGCACTCATATCCCCGAAGTGGGTTACTGACTCCGGAATATCCGGCCCCTTTTGTCCAAGGGGTTAAACAAAGGGCCTGGCCCTCCAGGTTGGGAATTGTGCGTCGGGGTAACTTCCCTACCACGGAAAAAAAATGTAGTTCCGAAACGACTACAAGCCTCGGATATGGATGATCCAAATGTTGACGACCCCTGCAAACGAATTAAGGACAACGAACTTCGGATCTGCACGAAGAGACCGCGTGCAGCCGAACAACTAGTGGAGACCCTGGATAGGTACAAAGCCGAAATCACAGCCATCCAGGAAGTGCGATGGGATGGAGAAGGCACAAGAAGGATGAAAAACTGTGACATCTACTACGGCGAGTGCCGCAGAGAGCAGAGTCAGCGGCTATTTGGATGTGGATTTGTGATTAGAGGAAGACTTAGGCAAGAAGTCTTGGGATTTCGCAATATTAGCGACCGCCTAGTTACAATCCGCATCAGGGCCAAATTTAAAAATATTACGCTGATCTGTGCTCACGCCCCGACGGAGGAGAAAGACGATACAGCCAAAGAAGCATTCTACGATCTTCTTGAGAAGACGTATGATAAGTGCCCGAAGTACGACGTCAAGATAGTTCTTGGCAACTTGAACGCCAAAATCGGAAAGGAGGGCATCTTTGGCTCTACAGTCAGCCTGCACGACAACACCACCGGAAATGGACTCAGGCTAATCGACTTTGCGGCCGGGCGAAATATTATCATTGCCAGCACACGATTCCCACACCTCAACATACACAAGGGGACTTGGCGATCTGCAGATCAACAAACCGTCAACCAAATTGATCACGTTGCGATCGACGCCAGACATGCCTCCAGTATCTTGGATGTCCGAACGTTCCGAGCGGCTAACATAGACTCGGACCATTACTTGGTAGTAGCCAAAGTACGGATGCGGATATCCAATACTCCACAACACCGAGAGGATACTGTGAGAAGATTTGACGTTGCAAGGCTACTATCGCAAGAGACCGCCAAAACCTTTGCCGAACGCGTATCCCTAAACCTCTCAGCAAGTTCACCCTCAGCTTCA
The DNA here is from genome assembly GCA_949126925.1 of Cheilosia vernalis. Classification (NCBI taxonomy): domain Eukaryota; kingdom Metazoa; phylum Arthropoda; class Insecta; order Diptera; family Syrphidae; genus Cheilosia; species Cheilosia vernalis. Next base: position 59,057,479 of record OX421358.1, read on the forward strand.
CCAGAATCAAGCACAGAGGACCAGTGGCAGCACTGCCAGCGTGCTATCAGGACTGCCGCCACCGAAGTGCTGGGTTTCACGAAACCCTTGGTTCGATGAGGAATTCCGCCAGGCACATGCAGCCAAGAACGAGGCCTACCAACTAATGCTGCAGACAAGAACCAGAGCGGCAGAGAGAGCTGTCCGCGAGCGCTACGGGCAAAAAAGAAGGGAGGAACACCGTCTTCTCAGAAGGAAAAAGAAAGAGCACGAGAAGCGAGCGGTCGAATCAATTGAGGGACGATACTGCAGAGGCAATGTTCACAAGTTCTACCAAAGGGTAAAACGATCCACCCAAGGATACAAGGCCCGAAGCCTGCAGAGATGAGCATGGGAATACAGTAGTGGATTCACAGTCGGTGTTGAGGATTTGGAAAGAACACTTCTGCAGACTGTTAAACGGCGGAGACAACCAACAGCCCGCTTTCAGGCAGAATGATCTGTTCAGCTTGGACGATGATAGCCAAAACTTCCGTCCACCCGACCTACACGAAGTGAGGATAGCGATATCCAAACTTAAGTCCAACAAAGCTGCTGGAGCGGATGGTCTTCCGGCCGAGCTTTTCAAAGCAGCGGGAAATGGCTTGGTAAGGAGCATGCACCAACTCATCTGTAAAATATGGTCGGATGAAAGCATGCCCAATTTTTTTTTTTTTTTTTTTTTTTTTTTTTTTTCCGAGGGTAGGTGAAAATCTTCCAAAGACACTATGAGAATAGCAAGCGCGTTCTCATAGTAGTGTCAGATTTTTACTGACTAAAAACACCACCCTTCTAAAGATTGTTAGATACTGCAACTAAGATATAACTTATCAAGCAATTTTTCTAGCATGAAATAACAACTTTTGACAGGTTACTTTCCAGTGAAAGATCCTGCGTGTTCCGCAAATAAGACGCGGTTAATCTTATCTTGCCAAGTCGAACGGTTTCGTTCTTTGTAGTCGGCGCAATAGATTGCTCTCGTCCAAGATTTGTCGGACTGTATTGTTGATATGTCCGATTAGTCGGTTTCTATGCTTTCTCCCGAAGTTTCTAGTTTCAGCTTCGATTGTTGGAATTCCGAGATCCCTATGGATATCGTCGTTTCTAATATACCATGGTGCTTGTACAATTTCTCTAAGAACTTTATTTTGAAAAGTTTGTAGAATATTGACATTTGTTTTCTTGGTACAACCCCAAAGTTGTATACCGTAGGTCCACACCGGCTTTAGCACTTGCTTGTATAAAAGCAGTTTGTTCTCAGTACTGAGCTGGGAATGTTTTCCGAGTAACCAGTACATTTCTCTATATTTCATATCGAGTTCTTTACGTTTCATTTTCACGTGCGAACTCCATTTCAACTTTTCGTCGAGTGTCATTCCCAGATATTTGGCCTCGTTTGCAAAGGGTATTCGGGCCATATTTAGGAAAATTGGCAAGTCATTGGTTTTCTTATACGTGAAATTCACATGTACAGATTTAGTTTCATTTAAGGCGATCCACCAGTTCCTTGTCCATTCATTTATCTTATTCACTGCGGTTTGCAGTTTTGTAGTCGTTTCTTCGATTGTATTACCTACTGCTAGGATAGCTGTATCGTCGGCGAACGTAGCAAGGGTAGTGCCATCTTCTCTTGGAATATCGCGAGTATATAGCAAATAGAGAAGCTGACCAAGGACGCTTCCTTGCGGTACCCCGGCCGAAATTTCTTTTAGCGAGTATTCGTTTCCATTTCTAACACGGAAGAGCCTATTCCCGAGATATGATTCTAGAATATCATATAGGCTCGCGGGGAGAACTTGTCGTAATTTAAATTTCAAGCCGTCGTGCCACACCTTATCAAAGGGTTGTGAGACGTCAAGGAATACGCTTGAGCAAATCTTTTTCTCTTCAAATGCTTTCTCGATTACGTCAGTAGTTCTATGTACTTGGTCAATCGTCGAATGCTTGGTTCTGAACCCAAACTGGTGGTCAGGGATAAGATTATTGTCTTCAATAACCGGTTGTAGGCGCCTAAGCAATATTCTCTCGAAGACTTTGGATATGACTGGAAGAAGGGAAATCGGTCTATACGATTTTACTTCATTTGGCGGTTTTCCTGGTTTTAAAACCATTATGACCTCCGCGACTTTCCATTGACTCGGTGTCGTAAGTGGAACACTCAGTTCAACATTCTCTTCTATTTCGTTCCTAAAGCCTTCCCAGTTAGTTTTTCTACCAGTTAATCTCGCTGGCTCTAGGTTATTGGCTAGTTTTACACTCAATGTTAATATAACCGGTGAGTGGTCAGATGATAGATCAAAGCTCTCTTCAACTTTAATGTGGTTGGTAGGTATTCCTTTCACAACGAAAAAATCTATCAGGTCAGGTAGTTTTGAGGTATCAGTTGGCCAGTAGGTCGGTTTGCCCGTCGAGAGGAAATCGCAACTGTATTCCATACCTGCCCCATGAATGGAACCTCAGCCAACTACAGAGGAATAAGTCTCCTGAATGTCGCGTATAAGATCCTGTCGGCTGTACTGTGTGAACGCCTAAAACCTTTTGCCAACAACCTGATCGGCCCATATCAGTGTGGTTTTAGGCCAGGAAAGTCAACCATCGACCAAATTTTCACACTCCGACAGATCTTAGAAAAAACTCAGGAATTTCAGATCGATACACACCATCTGTTTATCGACTTTAAAGTCGCCTATGATAGCGTATATAGGGACGAACTATACAAAGCCATGTCAAGTTTTGGAAACTCTCAAGCCAACACCAGAGGTACAATTTTTCAAAAGTCCGTTCAACTACTTGCCTATGCTGATGACATTGACATTATTGGGAGAACGCGGCGAGCTGTCAGTGGCGCTTTTGCAAGTATCGAAACGGAGGCGGCGAAGATGGGTCTGGCTGTTAATGAGGACAAAACGAAGTATATGCTAATGCTAACAACGAGAAAGGACTCTCAACATCGGCGACACGGACTTTGTATACCTGGGCTCCACTATCACTTCGCAAAATGACATCGGCGCAGAGATCAAGCGAAGAAACACTCTTGCCAATCGCTGTTTCTTCGGGCTAAGAAGGCATCTAAGAAGTAAAGCCCTCTATCATAGAACCAAGGAGGTACTATATAAGACCTTAATCATCCCGGTCCTGCTGTATGGTGCAGAAGCATGGACCTTGTGAGAGAAAGATTCTTCGAGTGATATTCGGTCCAGTTTGTGACGATGGAGTGTGGAGAAGAAGATTCAACGAGTAACTATACGGGCTATACAGCGACGCTGACCTAGTCAAAAAGCTGAAAATACAGCGGCTGAGATGGCTGGGGCACGTGGAGCGTATGGACAACAACGCACCAGCCCGACGAGTCTTCGAATCCACCCCTGAGGGACAACGCAGCAGAGGAAGACCCCACCTTAGGTGGCGCGCACAATTGGAGTACGACCTCAACCAACTTGGTGTGCGTAACTGGAGGCAGCTAGCGAGGGACCGAGCTGGCTGGAGGGGCTTGTTAGTTGAGGCCGTGGTCCACCCCGGACTGTAAGCGCCACCAAAAGAAAGAAGAAAAAAAGAAGAAGCTTTGGAAAGATCGTAGAAAATACTAAATTTTTAGTTTTTTTTATTACGACGCACTTTAAATGGTTCCCTGTGTACTAGAGGGTGGACACAGTGAACCACCGAGTAGTTCACAGTGAACCTATAGTGTTTATTTTTTATTCCATAAGAAAAATAAAGAACAAAAACAAGTAATTGGTACAATTCAGTTTTTATTTAATATTAACATTTGAAAAACAAAACAATACAAAAACATAAGTAAAAAAAGCAACGAAAAGTAATAACAACAATAAACAATAGAAAAAATTAACAAAAATGACTTTCAAGGGCTTCAGTAATATCACAAAACTTATAACTAACGAAAAATAATAGTAACGAATGTTAAATGCTGTAAGGTCGTTGTTAAATGCTTAATAAAAATTCGTAATTCTGAAGCTGGGAAATGCTACCATATTTGCCATTGTTCACTGTGTACCACTAGGAGCTGGTTCACTGTTGGACAAGTGCCTTTTTTGGAGAAAAATATTTTTATAAAAAAAGACAGTTTCACAAATTTTTTTGACATACTAATTTTAATTAATAATAATAATTACCATTTTAAATTGTATCCCACAAATCTCGTAAAGCACAATACTTTTTTAAATGGAACAAAAATAAGAAGCACGATTTCTAATTTACTTATAAGTAAAATCACTTTTTCTTGAGCACAACACAGACGTGCGCACTACTTCAACTCCCTGGTAAATTCACAAAGGATCATAACGCGGTTTATTTTCTCTTTACTTCGTTTTTAAGGTTTTTTTCCCCAAAGGGAAAAAACGTAACCTTATTAGTTTCGCTCGGATGTCTCTCCGTCTGTCTGTCTGTCTGTCTGTCCGAACCCAATAAGCCAATTTTGTTACCAGGTCTATCTCAAGAACCGATTGACGTAGGAGGCTAAAATTTACACACAACATCCGGTATAACCTCTAGTTAAACGACAAATACCAATGGAAGGAATACATCGATTGGTTTTGGATTAATTAGTAATCTGGTGAAAAAAATATTTTAATTTGTCCAAAAAACGGTTTATTTCTTGATTCACAAAAAAATACATAAATTCCTTTTTTGTAGATCATGTTCTTATCTATATATACTAGCTGTACCCCCCGGCTTTGCCCGTGACGTGCAAAATGTGGGTTCAGCACAGTTGATGGAAAACATTTTTGTCGCAAAAAATATCTATTTCTCATAACGCTTGAGTTGGCGATTAAGAGATATTTCTTACCACTGTATAAAATAATTCGTCTTCCTTCTTATTACCGTTATATTAGCAGGTATTCGTTTCAAATGTTAAATCACTCTCAGTCCCGTATAAATTCCACACCCTATCTCTTTTAATCCCATGACCCACACGCCACATTCCATCGACATTTGAAATGCGATTTAGGAATGAATAAAATGAAATGAAATGAAATAGAAATTGGCAAGAGCAAGACAAAGACAGTGTAAAAGTGTCTTAAGCGGTCCATACACCTCTCAGACCTTTACCCGCTGGCTGTAGAGGGATTGAAAAGCGGATACAATTGTATAAGTCGATACATGTTCAGTGAATTGAAACCAAGAATTTGTTAAGAAAAGACGCAGTCATAATTTTAAAATTGAAAGTTTTCTTTTACGAAAGAACTCACAAATAATAGTGATTCAATATCAATATCAATATATCAAGCCGCACTAATAAGCACAAATCCTGAGGTGGGACTCATCTAATATTATTATTTTATCCTTTGAAAGTCAAAAATAATGTGATGTATTTTTTATTATGTTCACATGTTATGTCACCAATAATGTTTTTAATATATAGACTTTTTTTTATTTAAAGGCCAAGGAGGGAACATATTTTTTTTTTAAATCATGAGCTTAGTAAATATGTAGTAAAAAGTATGTGGGCATATATAAAATACTGCCCTTGTCTGTCTCCCTCTCCCTCACAATAGTAAAATAATGTTAAAAAAAAATGTAATTATATTGCGTGGTTAGTAGGTATGTTTGATTTGAGAATGAAGTGCATATCGACTCACCCAAGTGAAAATCGTAGAAATATTTTAGGTTTTGTCTATTTATTTAAAAACCATTTAAGTTATCGAGTTAATGGCTATCCTATGTTGTACCTGAAGATGTCCTCTATAAGGTGGTATTTACTATATTTAAATGCTCCCAGTATTTTCGAACGCAAAGCGTGAATAGATTAATCTTATCCATTTTTTTTCCGGAATTTATAGAGATATAGAGTTGAAACAAAGTGGATATTGTAGGCCTATATATCCCTTATAGTCCTGTGAAAAATGCACCAAAATATATTCGGAAGTTTCTAAGATTTTTGCATTCTAAGTCGAACAGAACTACACCAATTTTATTTATAAGCTTATCAATTTAAATTCACAAAAACTCACAAAATCGCAATGCAGAAATCCGAATCTGTAATGCGCAATGGCCGGCAAACGTTATTCGATTGAACAAAACACGAATCCGCAAAGTGCGATATGGACGCTGAAAATGAAGAAACTGCGCAACTGAATCAATTGGCACAGTCAACGTGAACAGCGCTACCACACATGAAACAAAATTGGCTTCTCGATTGACCGATAATAGGTGGCGTTACGTTGCGTGTCTATCTGACAGTTCAATTGTGATACGGAATGTTACATTCAAATTTGATTCTTTTTCTGGTTGTTGCCAAAACAAATAAACACAAAATGAGAAAAAAAATTGAAAAAAATCGAAAAAAAAGCCTATCGTAGATAACACACTGGGTGGTCAAAATAAGACATTTTGAAATTTTTATTTTTTTTAAAACCCGTGCTGAGAAAATACCTTTCCAACAAAGTATAAATCATTAAAATCGGTTCGGCCAATCTCGAGTTATGGGATAACATCGCTTCGGACACTTTCTTTTATATATATAGATGCTGAATACTGTTTTGCCGAAAAGTTAATAGTTTACAAGATATTTTCAAAAAAGGTAATTTTACCATGTAAAATACGTTTCTCTCATACCTAAGTTTTAATCTCTACTACGCAGTTGTGCACAATTGACCCCATCAAAGACAGAAGAGAGGGGAAAGATTGAATGATATAGATTTCAAATAATATCTGTTGTGTTGGACTTTAGCAAAATACGGAACCTTCGGTGCGCGAGTGACACTCGCACTTGGCCGGTTTTTTCTCTTATAAGTAGAGATTAAGTAAATTTAAAAGGTTCACTGTGGGACGTGAGTCACTGTGGGACAGTTTACCCTACCAACAAAGCATTAAACTAAAGTAATCTAAAGTCTAATCTAAAAAAATCGGACTATCAATCGATTTAAATAGCTCAATTTACAATTATTACAGCAATTCAAAATGCTTGCAGCGAACTGTCACACTTTATTCACAACCCACATAAAACATTCGCGGAATCACAAACCCACTAATGAAAAAATTCTATTCAAGACAAGGGTTTTTCCTACTTTGCTACAAACTTTTCCTCAAAAGCAATTGATAGTTCTTATTCATACGACCTATTATCGGCTATTTATCCATTCCTTTTTTACCATTTGTAGCGTAATAACTTTGTCCAAAACCTAATTCTATAATGCCCTTACCAAAACAAAATTTAAGAAAAAATTTAAGATTCTAATAAAAAAGGATGGACGGAAAGAGAGGCATTTGCTAAAAAAAAATATTCTTTGAGAAAAAATATTCAACTAATATTTTTGGGCAAAAGCGCAATTAACAAAATCTCAAAAAATTACTTACACAAGATGCTAGCCACTTTCTCAAATATTTATTTTTTCATAACTAAACCCAATCATAAATAATAGCTATTATTCAGCTATTAGTTTAGTTGTCTATCTCCATAATATAGTTCAATTGTAGAAAACATCTTATTTTTTAGAGTAGCTATCTCATTTTTACTATGCTCTAGATTCTCAAGTTGTTTGCAACATATAGCTTTTAGAATATTTTTGAAACTGCTTTCATTGAATTTGTGCAAGTAAATGTTCCTCAAATACGTACCTAGGTATTTTTTCAGAATACTAAGAAATAATGTATGGATATGTTAAAATAGTCCGCTTAGTTACTTGTATATGGGCATAAGCATACTTAACCAATAAGAGATAAGTGCATGCAATTAATATTTGTAACTTACGTTATATAGCAATCAGTGTTACAAGTTCTATACTGAGCTCCTGGCTTGGTAGTAGAATCACAAAATGGTGGTGAGACCTTAAGTCTAGAGTCTATCTTAATGCACTCTGCTACCTGAAAAGAATTTCCCTGACAAAGTGCATCACATGGACTCCAATCTGTTAGTTCCCATCGGAATAACTCCACATCGCTCATATAACTCGGTTTATCAGTTGTGTATGAGTATGAGAGCAAAATGGAGTCATTTTTAATAGTTTCCACGCTAAGTGAAATAATCTGAAAGGTTAAAATCGTAAATATAAACAAAAAAAAATATATTTAATTCTATTTACTTCAACAATTAAATCCTTCTGAAGTTTTCTCGAGTAGGTAGTATTTATCCTTTCAATCTGACTAGTTGATCCATTATACTCAAATGATAGGCCAGCATAAAAGAAAACATTCGCCTGTGTCTGAATTATCCGATCTCCATTTAGAAGATTATTTCCATTTGCGTTTCGAAGTACTGCGTTAATTTATCCAATGAGATAAAAGTTAATAATAATTTGCAAAATTGTGACTACAGCTCACGAAGAATACAAGACATTGATATAAGAACACATCGCTTAAAAAAAAATCGTGAAAATCGTACCTACATGCTATTAATAGGGTTGCCATTTCTCTCGATATTCCGGCATTCTCCCTGGTTTTATTACGAACAAAACGTTATCATTGCCTAATGGAACTATACAATTGATTTGGCATATTTCTCCTTTTGTTTTTGAACATTGACATTAACATTTCTCCAAATATATTTGGTGGCTCAAAGGGTAATGGTGGTATTTGTAGACTGGGGTGGGATTCTGTAAATAACGAAACGAAACCCACTTTCGCGTTTCAAAAAACGAAATAAATCAGGCGAAAGCGAAAATCTGCTTCATGAAACTCCTTACGTTTTTTTGTTCACATTCGTTTAGGTTTGAGAACCTGTGTGACAACAAAAATATAGTTTGGCAGTCTCAGTATGTAGCTTTATTATCGTTAAGTTGTTTTGACGTTGAGGGAAGCTTTAAAATAGGAGGCATGTATGTATTTCGTGTACCTGTATGCAAATGAATATTGTCCAGCACGTTCTTAAAGGCAGCTATGTTTAACCTAAAACGTTGAACAAAACTAAAAGACAAAAATAACTATCTAACTAAGAACTAAATTTAAATAAACCAACCTTTTGTCAGAGGATTCGAACAATCCCGCAGATTTTTTCTAATTTTTTTAAGTTTACGTGTTCATTTTCCATTTTACTTTCGTCGCTTTCGCTGGTCAACAAAAAATTGTAGGTTAGCATTTCTAGTAAAATATTCAGCACAATCTTAAAACCACCAAACTCAAAGAGAATAAACAGGAAAATGATAAACGTCAACAAAATAGCTGTCGTTTGTTTTCTTTCGTGGAGACGATAAAATCTGTTCGTTTTTAAGGTTACATGAAGCAAGAAAATGTGTTCGTTCGTTTTTTTTTCGCGCCCACGGGAATTTCTATCGCTTTTGATATTACATGAAGCAAACTGTTCGTGTGCACGAACACGTTTAAACGTTTTCACCTTACAGAATGCCGGCCCTGTATTTTTTTGTGATTTCCATGTTTTTGTAATTGTTGTTTTGAAGAAAACCTTGAAACCTGTGTATTACGAATAATGAGTTTCTTCTGATTCTCCCGATATTTCTTCTGAATCCTCCCGATTCTTAGAGAAACATTTCCGGCAACCCTAGCTATTAATCCATATGTACATTATATTACTTACCTATGTAATTCTGAGTATGATAACCAGGTTGCGTTATCACGATGTTTGAAGACCCTGTAATAAAAACGCATTTATAAAAATATGTAGCAAGCACCCAAGCAACGCATCACTTACTTTATTATGTATTTGTAAAAATGTATTAAACTGAAATAAAGCCCTTCTGGCAATACCCTATTTATTTATTATTATGTATTTTATGAGATCTGGCAATGCTGTAATTAAAATAAATAAAGCTCTGAAAGCTCTCTCACAGCCGATCACAACAAACAAACAAAAGCTTTGTAATTTGTAAACTAGTATATAAGACAATGAAAATTCTGAATAAATGAGTTGAACTTGCGACGTGGACAGCACGGTAGAGCACCTCAGCCTCTGTCTCACCACCAAGAACGACTTTTGCTGATAAACAATATTTCTTGTCAGCGTTTAAATTTGTTTTTCCCACACAGACTCTGCTGTAACCCAGGACCCGTCATCTTCGTTGTTTCGCTCTCTCTTCCGCTCATCCTACTTATACCTGCAGTACGGTAGAGTACCTCAGCCTCTGCAGCGTGTAAGTGAAACATCAGAGCAGCGATCATCGAAAACACCTCGTTCCTCTTGGCAAGAAAAACGTCTCCACTACATTGGCGCCCACCTAGCGGCCAGAGTTTTGGGAAGTTTCACACGTACCAGCAACGCAGCAGCAAGGGGTGTTCAAATTGGATCCACGCAGAAGTGCTCACATTGCGGAGAACCAGCGTGCCCGTAATACCATGACTACGACTACCTACACCGAAGAGCAGGTTCAAAGACTGCTCTCCTCGCTTATGACCCAACAAACTAGAAGCGGGAGCTTCAGCAACTGCACCAGTCGGTTCAGTGGTGAAAGAGACCCACTAAAGGTGGAAGAATTCATCGCAACAATTAGTTGTTTCAAAGATGTGGAGCACATTTCAGAGACCGATGCAATCAAGGGATTTCCCTTACTCTTAGAAGGCGATGCTCGGAGTTGGTGGCAAGGCGTTAAGTCGGAGGCGAGAACTTGGGAAGATGTTTTGTCTCTCCTGAGAAACGCATTCGCACCAACTAAACCAGCCTATCGAATTTACCAAGAGATATTCGACACTAAGCAGAAAGGGAAAGAGACCACAGACGATTTCATCAGAAAAAAAAGAGCACTTTTCGCCCAATTACCTGTGCCCAGACCATCTGAAACTATGATGCTCGATCTAGTCTATGGCTTGCTACACCTGAACATTCGCGACGGTGTCCCAAGACAAAACATAACATCATTTCAGCAACTCATCGACAAAGCCAGAGCAGTAGAGCATAGTTTGGCAGAAAAACTCCAACAAAGGCCGGAACCTAGTGGGACTAAAGTGCGTTGTAATTTCTGCGACAATATAGGTCACACAATATCCGAATGCAAAAAAAAAAAGAAAGCGGAGGTAGAAGCAACTAATCAGTTGAGATCACCCTCTAATCAAGGTATCTTCTGTTACAAATGTAAAGCTCCCGGATATTTGAGGTCCAACTGCCCCTCCTGTAAAGAGCTCCCAAAGGGTCCACAAAGAGTTTCTTTCAACCTCATAAAAAACACTCTCGGCAACGATCTACCTACGATTCCAATCGCCTCGCACGGGGAAAATGGCATCGCATACATCGATACGGCAGCAAGGACTAGTGTTGCTGGCCGCCATCTCTTCGAGCATTTGCTGCGAAACGGAACCAAATTCACCAAGCTCAGCGCAAGCGTTACTCTTGCTGATGGTAGCGTCCAGCACGATGGGATCTGCATGGCCTCAACAACTATCATCTTTGGTAACCGATTAAGGCCAATCTCGTTTATCGCGCTACCGAAAGCCAAGGACAATAGAACCCTAATCGGCATAGACTTCTTGGAGGAAAATGGTGTCGCTCTAAATCTGGGACAACGATGTTGGTACTTCCAGGATCAACCCAAGAAAACCTTTGAGTTCTACGACACGAACAACACTATTGTTTCACCAGCGACGAGAATGTTGAGCGACGTCAAAGACTACAACAATTGGTTGGGAAATTTGCAAGCGATTTCTCCATGTCAAAAAACACCGACAAGAAATGTACAGAACTTAACATCTAACATGGTTCAACATCCGTCAACGTCGTCAGCCATGAACGTCATGTTCAGCCCAGTTTCTCCCATCTCACCATTAAAAAAGACTCCAGTCAATGATGAAGAACGATACGGTCCCTACCCTTGGGAAAACCAGGCCATCGGGGAAAATTGCGAAAACAATGAGTACTCAACAGACGCAATAAATTCAATTTTCGGTAGCTCCGTACGCCCAGAAATCAGTCCAAATAAGAAAAATCCACCAGGCAATCTCTTTCCTAAGATGAAGAAACGTGAGACACCCATGGACATCGAAGATTTCTTTACCGAAATTCTGTCAATCGACATAAACCTAAGAGAAGATGAAGGAACCGAACTTACTCGCCAACAAACCAAGCAACTAAATAGCCTTCTTTCAAAGTTTGGCTCCACCTTTGAACCCCCAACAGAGCCAACACCATATGCCGAGCATAAGATAAACACTGGTAGCAACCCCCCAATTGCTTCAACACCCTACAGGCTCTCGACCGTACGAAAAAACCAACTAAAAGTAGAAATCGACAAAATGTTAGAAAGTGGTATCATTGAAGAGTGCGAATCACCGTGGGCTGCTCCAGTTGTATTAGTACCCAAAAAAGATGGTGGTATAAGAGTCTGTATCGACTACCGTGGCCTCAACAAGGTTACAGTTTCCGATAGCTATCCCATGCCCCGAATCGATGACACAATCCAGCATACAAAAAGCACGAAGTTTAAGACCACGCTTGACCTACAAAGTGGTTACTACCAGATCAAGGTCGCGGAAGAAGACGTCGAGAAAACAGCCTTCATTACACCATATGGAGTTTACTGCTTTAAGCGCATGCCATTCGGTCTCAAAAATGCTCCAGCCACGTTCATGAGATTGATGGCAAAATTTCAGGCTAGGCTCCTTGCGGTAGACATGTGGATCTTGATTTTTATCGATGATTTTATTATTTGCTCCAAAAGTTTTAGTGAGCACATAAAACATCTCGCTCTGGTTTTTACGCTTCTAGATGAATTCAAGCTGAAAGTCAATAGACCAAAATCGAAATTCTGCTGCGACACAGTAAAATACTTGGGACATCTCATCACTAGCAAGGGAATAGAAGTAGACCCAGAAAAAACATCCGCAATCCTAGAACGAAGAGTACCAAGAAATGTCAAAGAACTTCTCTCTTTTCTGCAAACTTGTTCCTGGTACCGCCGTTTCGTTGAAAATTTCGCTGGAATATCAAAGCCCCTTTCCAACCTGACCAAGAAAAACGTTCCTTGGAAATGGGGTCATGAAGAACAAATGGCGTTCGACAAACTGAAGACCTCCTTAACAACAGCACCCGTGCTGCAACAGGTTCGCGAAGATGAACCATTTTTTCTAAAAACAGACGCTAGTGGCTATGCCATTGGAGCGGTATTGGTCCAGGGGGAGAAGGCAGAGGAACACCCAATCGAGTATGCATCAAGGCTACTGAACAGCGCTGAACGAAACTACTCGACCACAGAAAGAGAAGCATTAGCAATCGTCTGGGCCGTCAACAAGTTCCGAGGCTATATAGAGGGAGCAAAGATCACCCTACTGACTGACCACCAACCGCTGAAATGGCTCATGACGCTGAAATCTCCAACTGGAAGACTAGCCAGATGGGCTCTGCAGCTGCAGCCATATAATATTGATATTCAATATACCCCAGGAAACACCAACAAAGTGGCTGACATGCTGTCAAGGCCTCCGTGCCCAAGTATTGACCACCCTAATACCTCCTGCGAGATCTGTAATGTGCAGATTGATGTCCCAGCAAGGAAAGCAAGCGAGATTCGAGAAGCGCAACTACAAGATCCTGAAACAAAATCTATTATCGAATCTTTCGAAGCAACCAACGAAAACCTTCCTCGGTGGACAGCTAGAGGCTATATCATGAACAACGGCGTGCTTTATCGATACTCACCAGAATCCGATGCCGAGGATGCACAGCTTGTAGTCCCAAGTCAAGAACGAGAAACTATTTTACAATGCCACAACGATAACGCTACGGCAGGACACTATGGGATCGAGCGCACCATCGCTAAAATAGCGTCTCGATACTATTGGCCAAAAATAAGAGCTGATATAATCAAGTATATTGGAAACTGTTTGGCATGCCAAAGGTACAAAATCAGCAACCAAAAACCAGCGGGACTCCTGCAAACCGTCGCGAGCAATCAGCGATTTGAGGTTATCGCCATCGACCTGTTTGGACCTCTACCAAAAACTCCGGACGGATATCAATGGATTATCATAATAGAAGATATTGCAAGCAGGTGGACAGAGATATTCCCACTCAAAGAAGCAACTTCAGCAAATTGCACCATCGTCTTGCTAGACGAAATTTTTCTAAGATATGGAATGCCTAGGCGGATGATATCCGACAATGGGGCCCAATTCGTTTCCACCTTAATGCAGCAAATAGTTCATCGTCTGGGAATAATGCAAACTCTTACCCCGGTATACCATCCCCAATCGAATCCTGTTGAAAGAAGAAACAGGGACATGAAAAGTCAACTGGCCATTCTAGTCGGGAATAACCACTCTACGTGGGCAGAGCACCTGCCAGCCATCCGTTTTGCAATGAACACGTCGAAATGTCAAAGCACTGGTTACACACCGGCTTACCTAACCTTCGGGCGAGAATGTCGGACAGTAGACGATGTCACAAACAATCCACGATTGATAGGGGACACGGAGAATTTCATACCGCTTATTACGCCAAAACTAGCCGAGCTATCTATAGCCATACAGAATGCGAGAGAAACTTCCGAAAGCACCCAAGATCGCAACAAAACGTACATCGACAAGAAGAGACGACCGAAAATCGAAATCAATGTGGGAGACGAGGTCCTGGTTACAACGCATATTCTAAGTCAAGCAGCGAAAAACGTCACATCAAAGTTTGTGCCACGGCGAGCTGGCCCATACGTGGTCGTAGCCAAAGTCGGTGCTTCCTCATACCAAATTGCCAATAAAGATGACGCAGCAGTCCCAGTTGGCACCTATCACGGTTCCGCGCTAACCAAACTGAACCGTGATCCTGTAACTACGGCTGAACCACTAAGAAGACTACGAAGAAGAGGACGACCCAAGAAGCTACTCTGAGTCCTGTCACTTCGTCGAGACGTCTGAAGTTCCAGAGGGGGAGACTGTAGCAAGCACCCAAGCAACGCATCACTTACTTTATTATGTATTTGTAAAAATGTATTAAACTGAAATAAAGCCCTTCTGGCAATACCCTATTTATTTATTATTATGTATTTTATGAGATCTGGCAATGCTGTAATTAAAATAAATAAAGCTCTGAAAGCTCTCTCACAGCCGATCACAACAAACAAACAAAAGCTTTGTAATTTGTAAACTAGTATATAAGACAATGAAAATTCTGAATAAATGAGTTGAACTTGCGACGTGGACAGCACGGTAGAGCACCTCAGCCTCTGTCTCACCACCAAGAACGACTTTTGCTGATAAACAATATTTCTTGTCAGCGTTTAAATTTGTTTTTCCCACACAGACTCTGCTGTAACCCAGGACCCGTCATCTTCGTTGTTTCGCTCTCTCTTCCGCTCATCCTACTTATACCTGCAGTACCTACGGTAGAGTACCTCAGCCTCTGCAGCGTGTAAGTGAAACATCAGAGCAGCGATCATCGAAAACACCTCGTTCCTCTTGGCAAAAAAAACGTCTCCACTACAAATATCATTTAAGGATGTAGAACGCCACTTGCATAATGTGGCTCCAAGGTAAAGAAAAAGCATTGTATAAATGGTACATATCTCGAATGTACACTAGTCGGCATAAGTATTTTGACAAAACAAAAATTGTGAATTTTTGCGTTTAACTTTTGAACGGCTTTGTAAAGAATTCCTCCTAATTTTTTCCTTTTTATAATATAAATTATAATATATTTTCCCTTTTTATAATTTATATTATAAATAATTCAAACTTAAAAATAAAAAAACAAGATTTTTTCATAGCAACGTAAAAAGATATAAATTAATTTGTAATTTCATGTGTTGGCATAAGTATTTTGACAAGAATATAAAACTAAGAAAACATTGTTTAAACTTAACAAAAGTAAAGAAATGAAGACTAAGTTTGTAAAATGTATATCCTCCTTTGGCTTTAATAACTTTTTGAAGGCGCCTTGGTACCGAACCCACTAAATTTTGTAGAATCTCTGGAGATATCTCTTCCCAAAGAGAAGTGATCGCAGAAATTGTCTCCTCCCTTGTTTTATTTAACGAAACTGTTCTTTTGCGTTTCAAAAGAGACCAGACGTTTTCTATAGTATTTAAAGCCGGACTTTAAGGTGGCCAGTCCAAAGTGTTAACCCCAACATCTTTCAAATATGTAGAAATCTTCCGCGCTTTGTGGCACGGGGCGTTAGCCTGTTGCAGGATAAATGATTCCCCAATAAGCCTTTCTCCAGAAGTAAAGGCATTATCCTTTAGGATCATTAAATATTGGTTTTGGTTCATCGAGCCGTTGATAGGAACCAAGTCAACCAGTCCATTATACGCCACACATCCCCATGGCTCACTTTTTGACAAAAAATTTGTTTTTTGAAGAGTTATACATTATACTCAAAGGATCTTTCATCTGTCAATAAAACGCTTCTCCAAAACTCCTTTGGCTTATGCAGATGTTCCTTTGCGAAGGCCAGTCTTTTAAGCTTGTTTGCCTTCGATATATATGGCACATCTTAGCTATAATTGTCTTTAAATCTCCTTTCTTCAAACGTCGACGGACAGTGCGCTCACTGATTGGGTTCTTGGCAGTCAAATTCCATTGATCTGCAGTAGATTGAGGCTTCACAAAAATGTTTTTCTTAAATTCCCGTAGAAGGACTCGGTCTTGAGCGGACGTTATTTTGCGCTTAGCTCCTGATGTCGTTAAGTTACTTATATCGTCATGTTTTTTAAACTTATCAATTTGATAGTGCACAGTTTGACGCCACACATTAAACTCTTTTACAATGTCTTTTACTGCCGTTCCAGCGTTATGCTTTCCTAACATCGAAGATCTCATAACGAAACTCAACTCTGCCATTTTACCTATGGTTTATAACACCTTTTAATCAATACGTGTTTTTTTATCAGCGTTTATGATCAATTAAAGTAAAACAAAAAAAGTTGTTTGGCTTTAACGTGCTCAAAAGTGCGAACATATTTACTCAAAGGTTCCGTCAAAATACTTATGCCGCGCAAAAATTTGATGTCTCCATGAATTCTTATCAGCAGAAAGAGAATGGAAAAGGTAAACGGTACAAAATTTGGCATGCATAGAGCTAAAAATAGATTCTTTCTTTTGCGCATCTTTTCGCCCCGTTATTTAACGATATTAAGCTAAGCTTCATTCAATAGCCAGAAAATGGTTTCGTCAAAATACTTATGCCGACTAGTATAGATTAATGGTTATATACAGGACAATTACGCTGGTATACGGCATATTTCAATTTCAATTTCAATTTCAATTTATTATTATTATTAAAAAATATAAGTAAAATAAGACTTGGTCTTTTATAGTACAAAGAGGGTTTAAGTAAGTTAACATTGTTCTTAAAACTACAGAATGGGCCTTACCAATAATCATTTTTAACCTCCACACTAAATATTTCCTAGGTCACAATATGCAATTTTGTATGGAAAATTTCGCCATTGTGAGTCCGAAAAACTTAACCTGGACACTAAAAATGATTATTAGTACCGCGGATTAAGATTAACAGTGGTTTTATATCTTAGTTTTAGAGAAAAGAGAAAAATTACAGGAAAAAAAAAGAATTATAAATAGAAGGAAGAGAAGAAAAGATAGAAAAGAAGAGGTTATTGCTGTGTTGAGAAGAAATTTATAACTTCGGATCTAAATTTAGAGGATCTATTTATACATTTAATATGCAAAAGCTAAAACTTCTGCTTCCCAGAAGCAGTCGGTTTTTTGCAGTCCATTCATTAATAGCAGATAAATCCTCATTTAGCAGCATTACAAGTTCTGATATTTTTTTCAGAGGTTGGGATAGGCGGATCTGAGCATCATCAGCGTAAAAATAGATGGAGCAATATTTGCATACTGAAGGTAAATCATTTATAAATATGCTGAACAAGATAGGTCCCAAGATAGATCCCTGAGGCACTCCTTGTTTGAGCGGCTTGGATACCGAGCAGCTTTCACCTATAATAACTCTTTGAAATCTGTTAGAAAGGAAATCACGCAGCAAACCAACAGCGCTGTCATCAAGCATGTTGACCAGTGCAGTCGAGCAGCTGTGACCAGCTCGAAAACCTGATTGGAGAGTTGTTTAGCAAGAACCTTCTCAAAGACCTTTGACAAGCATGGCAGAATGCTTATGGGTCGGAAGTCACTGAAAGAAGACGCATTGGCTTTTTTGGCAATAGGGATCTTCTATCTGAAATTTCATGTAACCAAGAGAATTAAAGGGAACTAAACCTGATGCTATCATTATTGAAGAAAACCGGTATCCATGATTAGGAGAACCCAGAAAGCCGACCTCTTAATACAGCAAAAGGAGACGGGAATCAATTGCGAAATAGCAAGCGATGTGACCCACATTAGTCAACCAGTTGTATAAGTCATAATAAGTTTATTTTTTTGGTTGGGCAACACTTCTTGTCTTCAAAATGACATAAAGGAGGATTTATTTAGCAAATGCCCGAGATAAACATGGCTTTCTCAACACTAACATTTAACCCTACAGTTAGCGATAGTCTGGCAACTATATTTGTTTATTGGTAAAGGGATTTTGGAAAGTGTGGAGTCTTTTCGTAAAGTGCCAGATTAAAGTTGATTATTGGTAAGGCCGATAGACTACAACTCGAACGATAAGGGTGAGTAGTTAGAAGGTAAGTGTCCAGTTGAAGAGTTGGGATGTAGATGTCGCTAGGTGCGGTATACCTATGAGTCACCGGGGGATGAGTTGCGATGACACCGTTTCCTATGGAGCAGCTCGTTTACGTATGTTTTTCGATATATAGATGTCTCTCTTTTCGTTTCGTTTATAAAAAACATAAATAAATAACGAAAGTAATTATTGTAGTACGTTTTTAAGTGTACATACTTATAAAATGTATGGTCGATTTTCGACCACAAGCGATACTAGTATAAATAAATGGGTAAATGATTTCACATAGCTCACTTTTCGTCAACTTCGTTGGGCTGCTTCTGAACTCGGTGACGGATGGCTGCGGAATGTGAAGGCAATAGGCGAATTCAATTGTTTAAACGTCACAATGTCTTAACGTTAGCTCTGTTTCCCCGAGTTCAAAATAAACTCAATTTAGCCGACATCTAGTGGCGAGCTGCTTACTCTAAAGGTGAGTTCACACATTTAATATTTTCGACAGGCCGAGTAAGCAATTCAAAAATAAAAAAAATTAAGTGAAACTAAAAAGAAGAACTTTAAGAGATAAATCAAATCCCTTAGAGTTACCACAGGCGTTATAAGTAGAAATTAAATAGCTTTTGCAATATAGATAGGTAGTTATTAAATATCCCTTCTTTATTAGATTTTACCAATACTACAGGGTCAATAAACCAATAAAGTACATATAAATTATTGCTCTTCACTTAAAACAGAAACATACATGAAATTTGATTAAATATCCGTTTATTTGTTTTCAATCTGTAATTTATTCCATCAGTTGTTTGAAGTTTACAAATAAAAACGCCAAAAAACCGCAAACTTTCAACTTTAAACCGTACAAACTGCTTACGTTTTGAATTTACACCTACAAATTTGCAAAGGAAATATTCCGGAGGAAATCCCATCAAATTCCGTGGGGAAATTTTGATCGCGATACCAGTTTATTCCACCTACGTGAAGTTAGCCCGCACTTTTTCTAGAATGAAAAACGTGAATTGCAGTTCGATACACATTCGTTTGTAGTTGTTTGTAGTGAAATTTTTTTCGTTTGTAGTTCAAAGGTTAGAAAGTTAGAACCCTTAGAAAAAAATTTCAGCCCGCACTTTTGGCTTTTTGAAACAAAAACTAGCCAGCTGCATTTGAAATCGTTTGTAGTTGTTTGTAGTGAAATTCTTTTTTAACAGAAATGTCTTATTTCCGAGATATAAGGACATTTGTGTTTGCACCTGTAACTCCGAATTTACAAAAAAGAGAAATAAATTAAAACCGCTGGTGCATAAAGCATATCCTAACTTAAAGTTCCTATATACAAGGAAAGTTTTTACATCAATAAATTTACTGCAGCGAAAGGTAATTTGAAAAAGGAGTGGGGTATAGTTAATGAGCTTTTTAATAAAAAGGTTTTTTCTGGACCGCCTACGTGTATCATAGTTAATAACATAGAGATAACCAATTATGACTCTATTGCAACTAGCTTTAATGAGTTTTTCATTAACGCGCCCTCTGACGTCCTTAACAAAGCAGGTTTTAATAACAACATGGATTGCGATGATATTTGCCTTAGCAGTATCGGATCACAAGCTAATAGTTTCTTCTTTGAGCCGATTAGTTCCTTTGAACTTTATAAGGTAATTATGCACCTGAACAAATCAAACTCCTCTCCTCTGAATAGCTACTCTAATGCCTTTATTAAGAATATATCATTTAATATTGTCGATGCCTTAGCTCACGTCTTTAATAAAAGTATTTCTAGAGGTATTTTTCCATCTAGTTTAA
Source organism: Cheilosia vernalis (assembly GCA_949126925.1). NCBI lineage: Eukaryota > Metazoa > Arthropoda > Insecta > Diptera > Syrphidae > Cheilosia > Cheilosia vernalis. The sequence continues at coordinate 59,077,766 of OX421358.1, forward strand.
AATTGGCTGAGGTTATACCCATTTTTAAAAAAGGTGATCGGAAAGATTTAAATAATTACAGACCCATCTCTCTCCTTTCGTTATTTTCAAAAATCTTTGAAAAGGTTATTAAAAGTCGGGTTATTAAATTCCTTGAGAGAAACTCGTTTTTGAGCTCCAACCAATATGGTTTTAGAGAATCTAAATCAACGGAAGATGCACTCTTAAACTTTTGCACCAAGGTATATGATAGTCTGAACCTCAAGAAACTAACTGCTTCCCTCTTTATTGATATTACAAAAGCATTTGATACTGTGGATCATCATATTCTCTTGTCTAAGTTGGGAAAAGCTGGTTTCAGGGGTTCTATTTTTGATTGGTTCGCGTCATATCTTAAAGATCGAAAGCAAATGGTACAAATTAGTGGAACTTTCAGTGAATGCCGTGATATTCGCACTGGCGTACCCCAAGGCTCCGTTCTTGGGCCAGTGCTATTTCTCATATTTATAAATTCTATTTTCGATCTACCATTGAGGGGCAAACAAACTGGTTTTGCAGATGATATAGCAATTGTGTATTCCAATTCGTCCATTTTAGACTTGATCGCTGATATAAACTTCGATCTTGAAATGCTACGACACTGGTTCTCGAGTCACAAGCTTGTGATTAGTGATAAAACCAAGTTGATGTTTTTCAATCTTCCGTCTTTTGATCTTGATTCTCCAGATTTTGTCTTCCACAGTCGCGACTGCGAAAATATCAGATTAAGCTCTGTAACCTGCCGTTCTTCCAATAATGTGTGCTCATTTAACGTTGACGTGCCTTGCTCGACAAAGTGTTTCAATATTGGTAAGGTCCAGCATTTTAAATACCTTGGCCTTCTCATTGACAACAAATTGAACTGGAATATGCACACTGCGTTGCTTAAAACATACCTATCAACGGCTTCTTATATGTTGTATCATCTGAGACGATTCTGCTCCAGAAATCTGCTTGAAACAGTCTACTATGGTCTAGTTCAATCTAAGATGCAATACGGTTTAGTTTGTTGGGGTGGCACCTTCAACTATAATTTGCAACCTCTGATTGTGGCTCAAAAGCATATTCTACGAACTATGTGGAGAAAAAGAAGTCGAGAGCATAGCTTTCCACTCTTTGTTAATTCTGGCATTCTCCCTTTAAAACATCTTTACTTTTACAAAGTTCTTAAAGTATTCTTTATAAGGAGCGGTAATCTCTTAAACCAATCGTCTACTGTATATGAATTACGAAGTAGTGAGAGAAGGCTTGCTGTAGTTCCTAGTCATTTTACTCATCAGTTCCTAAATTTTTATTCTTCGGTAGCACCTAGGCTTTTCAATAAATTGCCTCCTGAATTAAGGAGTACCTACTTGTAGTCCCTCCTCATTCAATAAAAGGGTTAAATTGTGGCTGTTTAATTTTGATTTCGAACAGATCAATAACTTAATAATTTTGGTTACTTAATTAGAAATTTTACTAGATTTTTCCTCTCTCTGTTTTTTTTTTTTTTATTATTATTATTATTTTTTTTTTTTTGCTCTTTTGTTTTCCTATTGGTTTCTCTATTTAAAACCCTACAACCTTTATTTTTTGAATTTTGTATAAGATTATGTCATACATTCGTCACTAGTTATTTTTTAACTACAGAATGTATTTAAATTATTTTTCAACAAATTTATTGTATTGTAAACTACATTAGTATGTTATTATCCATGGAATGTAAATACTTGGAATATTTTGAATTCATGCAATTGAATGTATGTAATACCACTTGTTTGAAAAGTAATAAAATAATTGAAATTGAAAATTGAATTGAAATAGCAATAGCAAAGCAATCAAAGTCAAAAAACGTATCACTTTAGAGTTGCATCCATATATGGGCTTCCCAACAACAACAAAACAAAGGTAAACACATTTTCGCAAAGCACTCATCTGTGCCCATCGACATGAGTCACTACCTGTCAATTAGCAACAACAACCAATCAATGAACCCCGATTTTATCCAACAATTTTTTCTATTCCTTCGAATAACATTAAAACCTAACCCTAACTAACTAACAACAAAAATGCAATATCTGCAAAGCCTGTATTCCTGACTATCTAATCCAATTCAAATTTTGTGATTTTATTACAAAGAAAAAAAAATTAAATTAAACTTAAGCGAACACTACTTCGTACTATAAACTCAGATCCATGTTTCAGTTACTAAGCAACTCAAAATAGTGAAATCTATTTTTTTTCTAATGCTTTCTGTTAGATGTATCTAATGGGGCAAAAAAAAAAAAAGACCTCTTATCAATAGATAACGATTTATTGAAAATTTAAGAAAATGGTTGAAATCGTCTTCGCAGACTGATTTAAGGGGACGGATATTTCAAATGCTGGACAACTACAAACGACAAAAACTAGTTGGTTGTTAGAAAGCATGTGTGCTCTATCTAATGAAACCTTAAATGTCGAAATTGACAAAACCAAACAGAATTTATATGCAATTTAAGCAGGCGATATAAAACCGCGTTATCTTCGAAACATTACATTGCCGAGTGATCAAATTTCCTATTTCAACTGATTTCCACCTCACCAATCTAATAAAACAAAAATTGTATCAATCGGCCTAACGGTTTGTGATTTATATGCAATTTAAGCGAAATTACAGCTTAAATTGCATATTTTTCGTTTGTAGTTCAATCGTTAGAAAGTTAGAACCATTTGAAAAACAAAATTCCAATTCCTTAAAACCTTGTTATCTCCGAAACCGTAAGCAGAGTAATGAACTTATTATACCAATCGACCTAACGGTTTATGATATATTTGAAATTTAAGTAAAATTTGGGCTTCTATAATGTCCTATCACTGCCTTAAACACTACATATTCGCTTGATTTCTTTTTTTGTTGAGAAGATTGTGCTGAGATGTAATGGTGTGTGTACATAATTTGTTTTCCAATATTGTGTGTATAACCCAGGTTACTATAATGGTAGAATTTCTACAACTGTGTTAACACTAGTGATTGTTAAATACCTCATTCTCGTCGTCATGCTAAAAATATCCCCCAATCCACCACTATGAGCGAAAACCGAAATATACTGGATAGTTAATTTAATTTTCAAATATTCAAATACAACTCTCATTTTAGATTTTTTGTATTTTTATTATCTAAGCAGTCGCGAAAGGTTTTTTTTTTTGTTGTAAATTCTCGTGTTTTTGTGTGTTTTGTTGGTTATAAATTCTCTTGTTTTTGTGTGTTTTGTGTGGCGAAACGAAAATATTGCTATAAAAATGAGTTCAATTTTAAAGTTTTTTAAACAAATAAAAACACCACCACAGTTCCAAGTGATGTGGATTCAAATATATCGTCCACAGACAGTCCACCAATGAAAAAGCAAAAGCACGACATGTCACAATCTGATGGAAATCCAATTGAAGTGCATTACTGTGTCTTTAAGATTTTGCTTCACACTTTTCCTAATTATAACATAATAATTTATAATAAAAAAAATATATAAATACGTTATATCATAGATATTATTTTATCTATAGATTTTTTCAAATGAGATTGCAAATTTTTGTCGACAGCAATTGAACGACATTCTAAAATATGAAGTTCTGGTGCATTATTGGGTACCAGATATAGATTTCAAGTTTCCGCCATCTGGCAAACGAAACTTTAAGTTTCAGCATAGTTGGTTACGCTCATTTGTATGGTTGGTATATTCTGCTAAAGAAGACGGAGCTAACTGCAGATATTGCGTCTCGTTTGGATCAAAGACCGTCGGAAAAGGGGGTCATCAGGATACAAATATTTTGGTTCAGACAGCGTTTCGAGATTGGAAAAAAGCACTTGATAAATTTAGAGAACACCAAAACAAAACATATCACAACCACGCCATGGAGGATGGACAAAATTTTAAGTCCATTTACGAAAACCGGAGACATGATGTGATTAGCGAAATTGATAAAGGCCGGAAAATACAACAAATTGAAAACAGGCAAAAGTTAATTCCGATAATCCGTGCCGTTCTTTTGTGTGGCAGGCAAGGATTAGCGTTGAGAGGTCATCGGGACCAGGGATCTTTATTATTGAATATGCCAGAAGAAAACGACGGGAATTTCAGGGCGTTACTTCGTTATGCAATGGAAAGCGGTGATAAAGTTTTGGTCAATCATTTAAGTAGTGCAGGCGCAAACGCAACATATACAAGCTATCGCATACAAAATGAAATTATAGATGCAGCAGGGAAAATAATAACGATGAATATTGTGCAACGTATCAACAAATCTGGATATTTGTCTGTTATTGCTGACGAAAGCACAGATGTAAGTGGGATTGAACAGTTTTCTATATGCGTTCGATACGTAGAAAAAATTGACAAAGAAATTGACAATGCGAGAAGACTTTTTATGTTTCATTCCTGTTAATGACATTACCGGAAAAGGGCTTGCAAATACGTTACTGACAACGATGAAGGACTTTGGGGTAGATCTGGCTCATATGAGAGGGCAAGGTAATTGTCAAATTAACACTATTTATGTAAATAAAAATGTCTGTTAGGCCGATTAGGTTATATATAAGATACATTTTATCATTTAGGCTATGATGGGGCGCGGTCAATGAGTGGGAAATTCAACGGCTGTGCTGCCAAAGTACGAGAAATTTACCCCGAAGCTATTTATGTCCACTGTGCAAATCATAACTTAAATTTGGCCATTACACACGCTTGTAACATATCGTCCATCCGAAATTGCATAGGCAGAATTAAAGAGGTTGTTAATTTATTCCGCCTATCTAATAAAGCAGGTCGGGTTTTAAAAGACCAAATTCAAGCGTCTTGCCCAAATGCAAAACAAACTCGCCTATTAAAATTTTGCGAAACGCGCTGGGTACCTAGAGCATTTGGATTCACTCAGTTTGTTCTACGATGTATATGAACATATCTGCTCTTCATTAGAGTACCTGGATGGAAATAATTTAAAAACCGAAGGAATTAAACCTCATGCCCTGCTTGCATCAATACAAACACCTCAATTTATTGTAGCTTTAACGGTAGTAACGCCAATTTTTAGCTTAATGAAAAATCTTAGTATATTCTTACAAAAAAAAAATGTGACCTCAGCCGCTGCATCGATTATGCAAACCATGTTCATAATGAAATAAATGAGATGCGTCTTAATTCAGAGATGAAATTTTGTTACATATTTGCTGCAGCCAAGGAAATGGCGAAAACAATTGGCATTAATTTAGTGACCCCGCGGAACGTTGGAATTCAAAAAAAACGTGATAATTACGAAGGAGGTCCAGAGGCATATTTCCGACGGTCTATCTTTGTTCCTTTTTTGGACCACTTATCAATGCAACTGAAAACAAGGTTTCTTGACCATCGTGAATTGCTTTCAAAAATACAGAATATTCTGCCGGAAAATTGTTCTGAGCTGAATACAGAAGCCATATTAATAACGGCCAATGTTTTTGCAAAAGAATGACCAAATGACATAAAGGGCTCTACTAACGATTTTGTAGCCGAGATGACGATGTGGCGAAGGTAATAGTTTATTTCTTGCGTTTATCTCTTACGATTTAAAACGTAAAATTCATTATTGTTGCAGGCATTGTTTAAATATATCAAAGGATAATCGACCGAAAACATTTATTGACGCTCTCAACTATTGTGATTCCACACTATCTGTTTTTGCAGATCGGTGCAACTCTTCCCGCTTCTGTGGCTTCAAGTGAACGTTCTTTTTCTTGTCTTCGCAGATTAAAAACATTAAAAACATATCTGCGCAATAAGACTGGTGAGGAGCGATTAAAAGGATTGATGCTACTTAACATATACAGAGATATTGAGGTGTCTCATGAAGAGGTCATTGATATAATGGCCAAAGTACCAAGACGGATGGATATATTATGTTTATAAAACTATTATTAATTGACATTATATTTGTTGTATGTTGTTGTATGTACAATATAGTAATTAGGACATTTATGAAAATTAAACTTTTTTTTTTCAAAATTTTTTAAGATTTTGTTAGAAGGGGGTGGGTTGTTGCATTAGAAAAAAAATCATATTTAACCCTTCATAGCTCATTAGCAATGGAAATAAAGGATCGCTTAAAAATGGGTCAATTGAGACCATTATAGGCTCCCCTTAAATTGCGAATAAAAAGTGTCGAGTAATGCGGGCTGTCTTCTATTTGATATCATAGGTAAAAAAGGGTTCAGAGAATAGAAATGCAAAGTTTCATCGTTTGTAGTTCAACAGCTTTTGAGTTATGGGGACCTTAAGTTAGAAGCCCAAATTTTGCTTAAATTTCAAATAAATCATAAACCGTTAGGCCGATTGGTATAATTTGAATTTTATTAGATTAGTAATGGCAAACACTTTCGACACAGAAAATATCATCGCTCTGCTTGCCACGGTTTCGGAGACAACAAGGTTTTAAGGGATTGAAAATTTGTTTTTCAAATGGTTCTAACTTTCTAACGGTTGAACTACAAACGAAAAAAATTTCACTACAAACAACTACAAACGAATGCCTATCGAACTGCAAACTCAGTTTTTCATTCTAGAAAAAGTGCGGGCTAACTTCCAAAAAAAAATTAAGCTGCAATTTCGCTTAGATTGCATATAAATCCTAAGCCGTTAAGCCGATTGATACAATTTTTGTTTTATTAGATTGGTGAGGTGGAAAACTGTTGAAATAGGAAATTTCATCACTCGGCAATGTACCGTTTCGAAAATAACGCGGTCTTATATCGCCTGCTTAAATTGCTTATAAATTCTTTTTGGTTTGGTCAATTTCGACATTTAAGGTTTTATTAGATAGAGCACACATGCTTTCTAACAACCAACTAGCTTTTGTCGTTTGTAGTTGTCCAGCAGTTGAAATATCCGTCCCCTTAAATCAGTCTGCGAAGACGATTTCAACCATTTTCTTAAATTTTCTATAAATCGGTATCTATTGATAAGAGGTAATTTTTTTTTGCTCCATTAGATACATCTAACAGAAAGCATTAGAAAAAAAAAATAGATTTCACTATTTTGAGTTGCTTAATAACTAAAATATGGATATGAGTTTATATGACGAAGTAGTGTTTTATTTTATTTTATTTCAATCAAATGAGTACATCTACTGTTCTCGCTAGATTACTTAATACAAAAATATACTTAAAAACTACCACCAAAGCCTAACATCAGAATTAATTTATTTCTAAATGAATCCCTACCAAGATGAAAATCAAATATACTAGCATATCTATTAGATTCCCTAAGACATCTAGAAATTGGTTCATTGTATCCATAATTAACTCTATGATAATGTTACATTCAGGCTGGGATTCGTAAAGATAAAACACTATTCCGTTTAACTTCTCTAATAAAATTCACTTTTATTACACTTTTATCGACTATTCTAATATTTCACTTATTAAGTACCAGAACACTATTACTTAAACAATTCTTCAACGTTTCAAACCAATCACTTAATTTCCTCTATTACTTTTCACTTATTTATCTTCAGAAACTATTACTATCTCGAACTTTAACCAATCACTGTTATAAATCAACTGTCTCGCCCTCTTCTAAAAGCTGTCCTTTTATACCCGCTCCGCCACCTGACGAGAACTTTCTAGCTAATTCTAAGTGGTTCTAGAACAAGGTTCAGTGGTGACAGATTCCAGTCTCCAATTGGAAGTGACACTTGAGTGGAACTTGTTTTGTGACTTTAAGGCCTGGTTTCACCAAACTGTCTAAGGCCTGGTTTCGCCAAACCGTGACTAAGGGCTTGTTTCACCACTTAAGTTACACGATACCTTCCACGCCACAATATCCCCCTCTTAAACTTGTTCGTCCCGAACAAACTCGTTAACATTTTCACCATTATAACGATGAAGACGATCCACATGAACGACTTTCAGCTTGCCTCTTCCTCGTTGGATGCGATAGACAACGTCGTTGATGCGCTTTACGATTGTATAGGGCCCTTCCCAGTCTTGTTGCAACTTAGGCGATAAACCTTTCCTTCGATGAGGGTTATATAGCCATACCAGATCTCCTTCCTGGAATCCTGTAGTTGTCGTTTTAGTATCGTACCTCGTTTTCATGCGGTCACTGGCTATCTTAATCTTATCCCTAGTGTCTCGATGCACGTCCCTGATGATATCCCTGAGGTCTGTAACGTAGTCCTCCTCATTCTTGGGCTCTTCGCATGGATATCCAAACATCAACTCGCTAGGTAGGCGGACTGTTCGACCAAATAAGATTTCAGATGGAGTATGTCCTGTGGTGTTATGCACTGCTCCTCGATAAGCCAATAAAAACATGGGAATATGCTTATCCCAGTCTCTCTGGTCTTCGCCAACGACCTTAGAGAGGTGTTCATTCAGTGTCCTGTTGAAGCGCTCCACCATCCCATCTGATTGTGGATGAAGCGGGGTCGTCCTTGTCTTGTGAATCCCTAGTAACTGGCACACTCCTTGGAAAATCTTCGACTCGAAGTTCCGTCCTTGGTCTGAATGCAGTTCCATTGGTACTCCGAATCTGCTTACCCAGTTATTGACGATTTGCTCCACCACGGTTTTAGCTTCTTGATTTGGGATAGCAAATGCTTCAGGCCACTTACTGAAATAGTCCATAACAACGAGGATGTAACGATTTCCATTGTTTGTTTCAGGAAACGGTCCCGCAATATCAACTGCTATCCTTTCAAAAGGGGCTCCAACATTGTATTGATGCATTTTGCCACGGACTTTCAGTCTCGGACCTTTGCTGGCCGCACATGTAACGCATTTCCTGCACCAAGTTTCAACGTCCTCCCTTGAATGAATCCAGTAAAAGCGTTCCCGCACTTTTTCGAGCGTTTTATTGATTCCCAAGTGGCCTCCAGACACTCCATCATGCAATTCCCTGAGCACTTCCATAACCATTGACCTGGGTACAACAAGCTGCATTACGAACGACTTTCCATCCGGGCTTTCCCATCTTCGTTTTAGAATGCCGTCTTGTACGTGAAGGGAGTCCCACTGCGCCCAGTATGCCTTCAGCTCAGGGCTCCTATTGGATATCTCCTGCCAGTCTGGTTTTCCGTCATGCTCCTTCCAGGCGATAATCGGTTCGATATCCGGATCTTCCATTTGAGCCTCCCGTATTTCCCGCGCACTCCAACCACCAATGGGCATAGCTCTCAACCTTTGAACGGACGCGACATCTTTTTCCTCGTGTCGTAAGCAATGTTTGCAATTTGCTTTGCACGGTCGACGGGAGAGAGCGTCTGCATTAGAGTGAAGACTTCCCTTTCGATGTTGTATTTCGTAGTCGTACATCTGCAGCCGTTCGATCCACCTTGCGACTTGGCCTTCAGGATTCTTAAAGTGTAGTAGCCACTTTAAAGACGCATGGTCTGTGCGGAGGATAAATTTTCGCCCATAAAGGTACTTATGGAAATGTTTTGTTGCCAGTACCAAAGCAAGGAGCTCGCGCCTGGTAACACAGTAGTTCCTTTCTGGCTTTGAGAGAACTTTACTAAAGTAGGAAACTACTTTCTCTTGGCCATCGTGCACCTGGGAAAGGACGGCTCCAATTCCCACATTACTAGCGTCTGCATCCACAATAAATGTTTTCCCAGGGGTGGGGTACGCTAGTATGGGGGCGTTGCACAACTGTTGTTTAAGTTCCTTAAAGCTCTTTTCGCACTCACCTGACCATTTGAATTGTTTGCCTTTTTCTGTCAGTTGATGCAAGGTCTTTGCGATCCTGGCAAAGTCCTTTACAAATCGTCTGTAATAGGTCGCAAGTCCCAGGAAGCTTCTCAGTTGATGTTTGTCTTTGGGTACCGGCCAGTTTTTCACTGCATCGACCTTCTCCGGATCAGTCTTGACTCCTTTTGAAGAGATGATGTGCCCGAGGTACTTCACTTCTGGTCTAAATAAGGAACACTTCTTCGGGTTAAGTTTTAGTTGCGCACTTCGTAGTCTTTGGAACACCTCCTTAAGGTTATCTCGATGTTCGTTAAATGTTTTTCCTACTACGATGACATCGTCCAGGTAGACCATTAGACGTTCAAAGGTAGCTGGAGCATTGCACAGTCCAAATGGCATTACTGTAAACTGCCAAAGCCCGTTTCCTGCTGTGAATGCTGTTTTCTCGCGGTCTTCTGGATGGATCTGCACTTGCCAGTAGCCACTCTTCAAATCAAGAGTCGAAAACCATTTGGCTCCGGATAGTGTGTCTAGGGTGTCGTCAATTCTTGGAAGGGGGTAGCTATCCTTCTTGGTGACGTTGTTGAGTTGGCGATAGTCCACGCAGAATCTCGTACTTCCGTCTTTCTTCTTGACCAGGACGACCGGCGATGCCCACGGACTTTTTGAGCTTTCAATCAGTCCTTCCTTTTCCATCGTCGATACCATTTCTGCAACCTCCGTCTGCTTAGCCAATGGTAGTCGTCGGGGAGGCTGACGAATCGGTCTCGCATCTCCGGTGTCGATTCGGTGTTGTACGAGATGTGTTCGGCCATACTCGCTGTTCTGCGAAGCAAATATATCAGCGAACTCGTTGATTAAACTACCTGCCATGGACCGCTGCTCCTGATCCAGCTCGCACTCTCCGAGTATATTCTTTTTCATTTCCGATATCTCCGTTGGTCTAACCGGTTTCACATCACTTGCATTGGACAACTTTGTGACCGCAGTAATTGGTACGCACTTTCCAATCACTTCTCCTTGCTTTAGTTTCACGCTTTTGTGTTCCACATTGAGGACACGAACGGGAACCATGTTGTTTTTGGGTTCAACCAGCATCTTTCCGACAATATAGCTCTGATAATAATTTTCTGGATCTGACTCGACTAGGTAGAATCGGTGGCTCCCAGGATCACCTTCCAGCTTTGTCCAAATAACTGTCTCTGACGAAGGTGGTAATATTTCGTCCTCACTTACAACTGTCCTTAGAGCTGCGACGTTCTCGTTCCCGTAAACCATCGGAATCTCGACGTTCTTGTACTTTATAACTTGCGAACCGATGTCGAGCACTATATCATGCGTCTTCATAAAGTCGATTCCGATGATGCATTCGTCACATATATCAGCCACTAAGAATGCATGGGAGAAGACTATTCCTGCAAGGTTTATCGTCAAGAGTACCTCACCATACACCTTTGCTGTTGCTCCAGTTGCTGTTTTCAGACAGTAGCTGCTGGTGTTGTGCAGCCATGATTGGCGAACGATGTCCCTTCTGATTATGGAAGCGGTGGCACCTGTATCGATTGTAGCCACATACTTTTTCTGGCCGATATGGGCTTCCACTGTCAGGCTCCTATTACATCGTTTGGTCTGGGAAACCTGAATTGTGGTCCTGGGGAGGTCGATTCCAGAAACCAGCTTCTGCCCCGACTGATGGCTTTGTGTTGATCCATCCGCCGAATTTTCAAACGCCTCCTCGATCCGGTTCCTAGTTCTGCAATGTGGACAACTGCCCTGTCTACGTTCGGCTCTGCATTGTCGTTGTAAATGTCCAATTTTGTTGCAGTTCCAGCAACGGATCGGTCCCCTTCGAGAACTGTTACGGTCGACTACTTCTGTTCTCTGGCACGAGCATTCAACGGATGTCATTTCTCTCACGCGGTGAAATCCTTGAGATGCTTGGTCAGCAGCTCTCATGGTTAAGGCAAATGCCAGTGCCTCAGGAAGAGTTCTCTTTCCAGCCATTCGTAGAGCCATCTGCAGTTGTCTGTCCTCTATGGCTTGTGTAAATGCCTCAATAGCCATTTCATTGATGACATCCTCGCCGGCATTGGGATAAGACAAGTGCGCTAGCCGTTCGATATCAGCTTGCAGTTGCTGGAGTGTTTCTCCCCTCTTCTGGATTCTACTGCGCAGTTGCACCCTATACACTTGTTGCATGTGGTCGTCACCAAATCGCATCTCAATAGCCTTCACCAAAGTCTCGTAGTCGCGTTGTTTTTCTTCGGAGATAGTTTGAAGCAATTCTGCAGCTGTACCTCGTAATGCGAGCGTTAATGCAATCGACTTATCCTCGTCGTCCCATCCATTGGTCGTTGCAGCTGCTTCGAACTGTCTTTTATAAATTGGCCATGATGTTTGACCATCAAAAACGGGTGGTTGCATCTCCTTCCTTCTTGGGCAGTCAGCAGAATATTCCCGAGCCTTTTGCTTCTTGACTTTTTCGAGTTCTTTAGCTATGTTCTCGATGTTCGTTCCTTGTTTATGAAACATTTCATTAATTTTCTCAAACTTTGTTTCATGCTCGTTTAATTTTTCATCAATTTCGTCGATTTTTACTTCTAGAACATTCTTAAATTCTTCCACGGCGTCTTTTTGTGCGGCGACAATGGAATTTTTCTGTTCTTCTAAAGAATTCTTTTGTTCTTCTAGAGAATTTTTCTGTTCTTCTAGCGAATTCTTCTGTTCTGCGAACTTCAATTCCATAGAATTCTTCTGCTCTTCGAACTTCAATTCCATAGAATTTTTCTGTTGTTCTAGAGAATTCTTTTGTTCTGCGAACTTAGATTCTATAGAATTTTTCTGTTCTGCGAACTTAGATTCCATAGAATATTTCTGTTCTTCCATCTTCGCAAGAAGTAATTCCATCATAGAGCTAATGTCAACGCCTGTACTTACTTGTTCTTCTGACACGTCGAATAGCATGGTTTTTGGATCTTCTCCCTCGTTTTGGACAGCTTCCTGCAGACGAAGTATGAGGTCACTTTTCCCTCCAGCTGTGGAAAGATTCCGCTTTTCTAGTTCACTTTTCAATTGGGGTATGCTTAGATGTAGCAATACACGACCCATTTTGTTTGTCTCTTGTAATTTAGAAAATCACAAATTCACTCTTTTTTTTTTTTTTTTTTTTACTTCACTTAGACACTTAGCACAGAATAAGTTTTATCCCACTTCTGACACCAATGTTACATTCAGGCTGGGATTCGTAAAGATAAAACACTATTCCGTTTAACTTCTCTAATAAAATTCACTTTTATTACACTTTTATCGACTATTCTAATATTTCACTTATTAAGTACCAGAACACTATTACTTAAACAATTCTTCAACGTTTCAAACCAATCACTTAATTTCCTTTATTACTTTTCACTTATTTATCTTCAGAAACTATTACTATCTCGAACTTTAACCAATCACTGTTATAAATCAACTGTCTCGCCCTCTTCTAAAAGCTGTCCTTTTATACCCGCTCCGCCACCTGACGAGAACTTTCTAGCTAATTCTAAGTGGTTCTAGAACAAGGTTCAGTGGTGACAGATTCCAGTCTCCAATTGGAAGTGACACTTGAGTGGAACTTGTTTTGTGACTTTAAGGCCTGGTTTCACCAAACTGTCTAAGGCCTGGTTTCGCCAAACCGTGACTAAGGGCTTGTTTTTTCTAATCTAATAGAATGTACTTCATAATATGGATTCCATACTATACTGCAGTACTCAAGATGAGATCGGACAAATGCAAAAAATAAACATTTAAGGGTATGTGGATCTTGAAAGTCTTTCGAGTTACGCAATATGAATCCTAACATCTGATTACCTTTGGCAACCAGAGACTCAATTTGCTTGCAAAAGCTAAGTTTAGCGTCAAAAATTACTCCAAGATCTTTTTTGGATGAGATAATGGACAGAGGGGTATTATGGATTGCGTATGTAAAGTGTATTGGAGAGAGGTTACGATAAAAAGAAAGGCTTTGACATTTAGAGACATTGAGATGAAGATCATTATTGTGACACCATATGGAAAGTCGTTCGAGATCCTCTTGTAAAAGAATACAATCGTGAACTGAACGTACAGGTCGAAACAACTTCAAATCGTCGGCAAACATAAGACATTGGGAACTCAAAAACAAGTCAGGAATGTCATTTATAAATAAAAGGAAAAGCAGAGGGCCTAAATGACTACCTTGAGGTACTCCAGAGGCTTAAGTTTCATCTAATTTTTTTTCTTTGCGATAAAATCACAAAATTTGAATTGGATTATATAGTCAGGAATACAGGCTTTGCAGAAAATGCATTTTTGTTGTTATAAATTGTTTCAAAGGGGTTAGATTTTAATGTTATTCGAAGGAATAGAAAAAATTGTTGGATAAAAGCGGGGTTTATTGATTGGTTGTCGTTGCTAATTGACAAGTAGTGACTCATGTGGATGGGCACAGATGAGTGCTTTGCGAAAATATGTTTACCGTTGTTTTGTTGTTGTTGGGAAGCCCATATATGGATGCAACTCTAAAGGGATGCGTTTTTGATTTTGATTGCTTTTTATTAAGTAACGCTTAAGTGAATTCAGAAATTTTAAATGCAGTTATTTAAGTTAGGATATACTTTATGCACCATTGTTTTTAAATTATTTCTCTTTTTTGTAAATTCGGAGTTACAGGTGCAAACACAAATATCCTTATATCTCGCAAATAAGACATTTCTGTTAAAAAATAATTTCACTACAAACAACTACAAACGATTTCAAATGCAACTGGCTGGTCTTTGTTTCAAAAAGCCAAAAGTGCGGGCTGAAATTTTTTTCTAATGGTTCTAACTTTCTAACCTTTGAACTACAAACGAAAAAAATTTCACTACAAACAACTACAACCGAATGTCTATCGAACTGCAATTCACGTTTTTCATTCTAGAAAAAGTGCGGGCTAACTTCACGTAGGTGTTTTTTTCTGCGGTAATCACACAATGAGATTCATGTGTGAGTAATTTTTGAGAGTAAAAATATTAAGTAAGTAAATTAAACTAAATTGTGATGAATTCATCATGATATTATCGATTTGAAATAATTACTGATGGGTTGGACTTTAGCCAAATACGGAACCTTCTGTGCGCGAGTGACACTCGCACTTGGCCAGTTTTTTTATTGTTGTTGTTGCTTCTGCAGTTTCTGTTGGTTTTTGTTTTGTTTTTGCTGTTGTTTTTTTAGCATTTCTTGTTGTTGTTTCAGCTGTTTTTTCTGTTGTTTGTGCTGTTGCTGTTCGGCTTGAATTTGCTTCAGCGTTTATTGTTGCTGTAACATTTTCTGCGTTTTATTTTTGTTGCTGCTCCGACTCCCTCCGAGTCGTCTACGGCGTCCAGTAACTCTTGGAATGAGTTGCCTTCACCCACGTACCGACCTTCGCCCCCTTCAGACTCGTACGAGTAGTTGACATTTCTTCTTTCGGCCTTTCTTGTTGTTAGTGCAGCTAGTGCTGCTGCAATCATTGCTAGTACTTTTGATTTAGTAGTTGTTGTTGTTGTTGTGTCTGCACCCGCTTGCTGCTGCTTGACTTGCCTTGTCATTCGCTTTGGCAACGGGGCGTCTACTTGGGGGACCTTTGGCTGTCCAGTGTCAATCGCCTGATTGCCTTACGGCACTTCCACTTATTGTTTTGCTTATCAATTAATTATTTAATTAAAAAAAATTTCCACCACTGCGACTCGCACCCCTTATTGGCAGCATTGTTTCGGGCGGAATATACTGCTATTTACGACGTACATTTTCCATTATTTTTTTTTTGAGGCGAACAGGAGAAGACCGTGAAGCTTCACCATGTAAGTTACTTTACTGAAGTCTAGAAAATTGGAAATTTATGTTTTTTTTTTCTTTTATTTCAGGAGCAAAACAATCAACAAAAGACAAAGCGATTTACTGCTTAACAAAATGACGGAGAAGCAAGGGGATTCGTGGTCCTTACCAACACCTTTTTGATATCCACCCTCTGCAAAAAAAAAACGCAAACAACCTGCTGGTTTCACAATGGGTAGAATTTTTGTTTGGACAGGCGTTAGTAAGCACATGCATTTGAATGCCGTTTTGTTGATTCTATAATACTGGTGAAATCAAAAAAATCTGAAATTTTTCCTTACAAATTACATTTTGAAACGTTTAATTCTTACAATGGTTCACGCAACTCCAAGGGATTACATATATCTCGTAAGTGCCTTCGAGTAACTCGTTATAGAGTATTTTCTTCCTCTTCCTCCAGTATTAACAGCCGCAGTGCAATGCTGTGCATTTTTATACTCCCACTTTACAAATTATATACTAATTCTCTTAAAATAACAATAAATATACAAATTTTAGACTTTTCTTTATTTTATTTTCCAATCTGTCAAACACATATTAGGCGTGTTCGTCTGTGCTCGAAATGTCACTATCGATTCGAAGATAGAATTCGTTCGGGGGAAACTCGCAATAGCTTTTAAAATTTCGGGCGGACAGCATTTCGCCAGGTGAAATGCTTTTCGGGCGAAACTCACAATAAGGCTGATTGTGTCTGGGAAAGTGCGAAACTCGCTTCTCCTGCGAATACTAACAACATCCATCCCAAACTTAAAATTATAAATCAGTAAACAAGCAACCTAAGAGAGAGACGCACGGGGAACTCACTTCAAGAGTGAGAGGCATAGACAAAGTACACTGAGATCTGAGACCCCCAACTTCAAATCTCTTAGGAATAAGTGCAGGTACGTTGGATTCACATATTTATGAAAAATGCAGAATGTAGGGTCCTAATCACGTAACTTTTGAGACAAATGTCGTCTAAACGATACACCTCCAAAACTAAGTGCAAACATTTTAATAATAATAATAATAATAGTTGGCGCAACAGGTCTCTAAGGACCCAGGGCCTAGCTTCTCGCAACCATTCGTTTTGTGTGAGTTTTTAATTTTTGGAACGAATGGAAGGGATCTACAATTTTATGCCGGTTCCAAACGGGCCGATTGAGAAGCTCTTTCATGACATTTATACTCTCGAATGTTTGTCAGACGTTCGCGAGAGGTGGCGCAGTGAAAAAAACCCTGAGTTGGAATTTGGGTTTTTGCGGGATTCG
This sequence comes from Cheilosia vernalis, assembly GCA_949126925.1. Classification (NCBI taxonomy): domain Eukaryota; kingdom Metazoa; phylum Arthropoda; class Insecta; order Diptera; family Syrphidae; genus Cheilosia; species Cheilosia vernalis. The sequence continues at coordinate 59,094,584 of OX421358.1, forward strand.
GACAAACATTTTAAAGCTCCATATTTTTCATTCTCCACGAATGTATTGAAAATTTACGACAATAAATAACAATATCGCCTGAACATAACATATTTTGATCTTTCACAAAACCGAAAGCCACCCGCAATTACGGTACTTTAACAGTCCGAGTTACGGACCAATAAAGCCGAGTGGAAAGTTTTATAGAATAACATAACTCAGGGTAGTCGTAAGAAAATAAAAATAATCAGTAATGCATTGAAAATAAAAATAATAAAAAAAAATAAAATAACTGCGCTGCCCGCCGGCCGCATCCCCGATCACCATCACGAGACCATTACCATAGTGCCATAGTAGCTACTTATTTATTTATTTATTTTAATCAAATAAGAACATCCGCTGTTCTCGCCCGATTAGATACTTAATACAAAAAAACAGGATTAGTTTATTCCAAAATGATTCTCTACAAATATTAAAATCAATAACATCACAATATTTATTAGATTCCCTAAGGAATTTAGAAACTGGTTCATTGTAACCATAGTTAACCCTATGATAGGGTATATGAAATAAAACGCGATTCCTAAGAAATCTGACAGGAGCATAAAACCCAACTAATGATAAAAGAAAAGGGCAATCGATATGACCCTCTATCAAATATATCTTTTTTGGAGCAGATAATGGACAAAGGGGTATTGTCGATTGCGTTCGTAAAGGGAATTGGAGAGAGGTGACGATAAAATGAAAGGCTTTGACATTTAGAGACATTGAGATGAAGGTTATTGTCATTACACCAAATGGAAAGATGATTGAGGTCATCTTGTAGAAGAATACAGTCTTGAACTGAACGTATTTGTCGAAAGATCTTCAAATCGTCGGCAAACATAAGACACTGGGAACTCAAAAACAAGTCAGGAATGTCATTAATAAACAAAAGGAAGAGTAGGGGGCCCAGATGACTACCTGAAGGTACTCCAGAGGTAACATAAATTGGTGACGAGAGCATTCCGTTCATGCGAACATACTCGATGCAATCGGTTAAGTAGGAATGAATCCACTTTAGGATATTGGAGTGAAATCCTAAGGTAGTAAGTTTGGAAATTAATGTTCTATGGTTAACGCGATCAAATGCCTTAGCAAAGTTTGTATAAATTACATCACATTGTAAGCCATTCTCAAGGTAATTCAAGGCAGTATTACAAAAAATAGAGAGATTTGTATTAGTGGATCTGCCTGTAACGAATCCATGCTGAGAGGGAGAGATAAATCTTTTTAAGAGAGGTGTAAGTTTGTCACACACTATTTTTTCAAACAACTTAGGGATAGAAGAAATTTTATAGATTGGACGATAGTTGGTAATATCATGCCTCGATCCAGATTTATATATGGGCGTTAAAAACGACCTCTTCCAATCTTTCAAAAAAATTCCAGACTGGACAGATAAATTAAATACTAAACACAAAGGTAAAGAAAACGCTGAGGAGCACTTTTGAAGTAGAATTGGCGGGATGCCATCCATACCCGGAATTTACTCTAGTTTCAATGAAGAGAGAGCTATTTGAACTTCAGCGATTGAAAACTCAAAGTTGTTTATATTTACGACATCAAAGGACATTGAGTTGTTAAATGAGACTCTAGGTGTGGTAGTACCACAAAAATAAACCAATTGAAAGTGGTTAGCGAACATGTTACATATGATGTGCTTTTTGTCTGGGCTGAGGTTAGCTCGTCGGATCGCCGAGGTCCTTCCCAAAGAAACACGAACTTTGGTTATAGTGGAGTTTCCTTTATTACTTCTGTAGATCCAAGAGTTTTTTTTATTTAATTAAACAATGTTTATTGCTGGTTACAATTAATACAATTTTTCAATTTAACAATCTCTGATTACAATCTTTAATACTTTTATTACAAATACCCAAATCTCGGGCAGGGCTCTATACGGCAACGGTGGCGGCTTCAATTACTCCTTTACGGCTCGGTCTCTACTGGTGGGCGTTGGGGAAGCCCCGGGGTCTCACGGGTTCGTCTTTCGACCGTCCCGGTACACAGGTCCGTCTGGCGACAGTCCTGGCACTACAGGTTCGCCTTGCGGCAATCCTGGCACTACGGGTTCGTCTTGCGACAATCCCGGCACTACAGGTTCGTCTTGCGACAATCCTGGCACTACAGGTTCGCCTTGCGGCAATCGTGGTACTACGGGTTCGTCTTGCGACAATCCCGGCACTACAGGTTCGTCTTGCGACAATCCTGGCACTACGGGTTCGTCTTGCGACAATCCCGGCACTACAGGTTCGTCTTGCGATAATCCTGGCACTACAGGTTCGTTCGCCTTGCGACAATCCTGGCACTACAGGTTCGCCTTGCGGCAATCCTGGCACTACGGGTTCGCCTTGCGGCAATCCTGGCACTACAGGTTCGTCTTGCGGCAATCGTGGCACTACGGGTTCGTCTTGCGACAATCCCGGCACTACAGGTTCGTCTTGCGACAATCCTGGCACTACAGGTTCGCCTTGCGGCAATCCTGGCACTACGGGTTCGTCTTGCGACAATCCCGGCACTACAGGTTCGTCTTGCGACAATCCTGGCACTACAGGTTCGCCTTGCGGCAATCCTGGCACTACGGGTTTGTCTTGCGACAATCCCGGCACTACAGGTTCGTCTTGCGGCAATCCTGGCACTACGGGTTCGTCTTGCGACAATCCCGGCACTACAGGTTCGTCTTGCGACAATCCTGGCACTACAGGTTCGCCTTGCGGCAATCCTGGCACTACGGGTTCGTCTTGCGACAATCCCGGCACTACAGGTTCGTCTTGCGACAATCCTGGCACTACAAATCTTCCTTCCGGTGTGAATTCTATTCTGACCACAAATATTTTGCCAGTTGTTGTTTGGCACTAGATGGTCGACTGATGCGGGGGTTTCGTGTGTATCAGTGTGGGGGGCGGAATAGTCGAAATAAAGTATGTAACGATATGCATCGTTACATACAAATGGTTGACAGATCAGATGAGGTTTTTTGCTATTAATAAAACTCCAAAATCGTTTACTATTGGTTTTCAAATTAGACTCAACGGAAAGAATATACTGTCTATAAAGAAACTTATTTAAAACATCGGTTGACGGTGGTGGCGGTGCTTACGGTGTTGACGGTTGTGACGGTGTTGGCGGTGTGTGCGGTGCGGGACTTGTGGGATTCGATTAACTTCTGACGATTGCGGTGGGTGACGGCCATCGGATCTCGGCGGTGAGGACTTGGAACAATCAGGTCGGATGGCTGGGGCACTCCCTGTTTCTTGCGTAGAATAAATATATTTGGTTGTCGCTTATTCGGTATCCTGTCAGGGCCGGTGTTCTGTTGTGTCCATCGTTTCGTCGGCAAATGTGTTCTTTGTGCAGGAATCGTAGTGGATTTCTGTCCCAATCCGTCAGTTGTTGAACTTCCTCCGACACAGGGTTGCCTTCCTCTTCGGCGTAACTGGTGCTTACTTCGCATTTGGGCGGCATGTGGCGGAGTTTGGCTGACCAATGGGTGCAGCGTTTTCCTGGCTTTCCCTCGAATAGCCAATGATTCGGGCTCTTTTGCCCGGCGTCGGTTGCTAGGGGGTCATCTTTGCAGTTATTCGGTCTCATTGTCGGTATGTCAGAGTTGAGGTAAGAGGGGGAATAGCCGGTGTCTTCGTCTTTGTTGATATTGCTTACCATCCCCTGACATATCGGTTCCTCTTCCTTCAATAATGTGGTCAGGTTCTTTCGTTCTCTCTGAGTCCAGTGTCCTTCCCTAAGTAGGGCACACGCGTTGTTGGCTGGACTTGTGCGTACTACCTTTTTGTTCGTCAACGTCTGGCCACCCAGTGTTACCTCGAACTTGGCTTTATCTAGCAGGTCCATACCGAAGATCGCATCCTCGGCCAACGTCTTCATATATGTGAGCTCGGCCGTAAGGGTTTGGTTGTTGGTGGTGAGGTTTTCGGTAAGAAACCAGGGGTTGTTCCCAAGGGGACTGCCCAAGACCGTTATACGTGGTGAAGAACCACACCCTGCACGAGGTGCCACTGCTTTAAACGAAATATAACGGATCTAGAGGGGAATAACTCTATAAAACCTGTAATCCCGGGTTAACTACCGTGCCCATGGGATGTATGGCACAATGTTATGTGTCTTTTAGCGGTGAACTCTAGATACCTGGGGGCCTCTAGTTTAAATCCAAATTCCCCCTTTCTGTATACAGGGGGTGAGTACAGAATGACCTCCTCTTCCCCCTTACTCGTGGGTCCAAAATAGACAATTTAAAAACAAAAAAACAAAACAAAGGGACTGGTGTAAGTGAATCGGGCACCAAGAACTTCGGCAACACCGATTCTCATACGGACATGACGGAGGAGGAAGAAAGTATCTTACTCCAAGAACCGTCAACTAGTAGGGCCGCTTCGGTTGAGGGAAGCGTTAGAACGGTTGACTTCGGACTCGAGAATCTATTTCTCGAGGACGATGACAATCGCTCAATCGCCAGCTCATCCAAATTCTCAATATCGTCTACAGCTTCAATTAGGAAAAGAGTGCTGAACTGTAAGATGACGATCAAGAAATTAAAAAAGAAGCACCAACTAGAGGACAAGGACAAACAAAGACTTCAAAACGCCCTTGATTTTCTAGAAAGGCAGTCCAGTGATATTGGCGAGCGCTGTGCTAGCAATTCACCTGGGGCTGACCCTATGAAAATCTCGAGCGAGGGAGCTCTTATGCAACCACCTATGCCTGTGATATGCCTTAGCCTATCGGGGCGTGGGGCGGTTGCATCTGACCCCGCAAAAGAAGTCGACAAAGAGGACGTAGTTTCACCGGGAGAGGCGGACTCGACCCTGAACAGCGCAGTGACTGTTGTTGAAAAGTCAAAGCCAAAGGACGATGTAAGTTTGGCAACAGCCGAAGCCTCATCTACCCCTGCGGCGAACATGACAAAAGACAACAAGCTGTTCAGAACAGTACAACAGGCGGATCCCCTCAAAAGAAGAAAAAATGCGCGTCGCATTGTCAATAGGCTTAAAAGCCGTGACCCCAGTTCCTTCACGGAAAGGGAAGCAGCGCAGCTAGCTAGGGCCCGGGAGACTATCAAGTCAACCGAAGACGCATGGCGCAGCAGCCTGCAAGAGAGGAGGCAGAACCCGATTGACAAAGGGATGCTGTCTGGACCAAGGAAGGAATGCCTATTGCCTTCCGCCTTGGGAAGGTCAAAACCCGGGAAACCAGGTGCCGGCCCGGCTAAAGATTCGTCTAAGGCTGAGCAAACACCTGGTTGCTCAAACAAGGTTCTGTCAGGTAGGAAGCTAGGTAGGACTTCTGGAGGAGCCGACATGAGATCGGCCGTAGCGGGGGCGAAATGCCGATTGCCTTTCACCTCGTCTGCGACTGATCCAAGGTGTCAAGGGGTTGTCTCTGGCAAGGATTCGTCCAAACCAGGGAACGCTCCGGTAGTCTCCAAAAGAGGTCGCAATGACGACACGATCTCCCCGGTAGTAGGTAGGCAGGCAAAAAGGCTGAAATTCGCCGATAAGGTGAAGGAAAGTCTGTGCGTCGCAATCGTCGACTACGGCAACCCAGACCGGAAGCTCTCGTCCAACCAATGGGAGCTTATAGAACAGCGAATCCTTGATGGTGTCAACGATGCTATCGTGAGGGCAGATGGCAAGCCTCCATTGTTTGGCCAGCTATCAACCTTTAAAGGATTTAAGACTATGGAGTGTGACAACCAAGAGACTCTGGAATGGTTAAAGGGTTTCGTCGCCAACATAAACGCACCTTGGTCAAATGCTGACCTGCGCGTAGTTGACAGGAAAGAAATCCTAAATTTGACCAGGCCTAAGGGTCTTATCCGCTTGAGGGGGCCTTATCTACCCGTGGAAAGGATAGAACGGAACCTGCAGTTCCTTAACCCGGAGCTACAAAGCAGGGAATGGAAAGTCCTTGAAACGGGTGAATATACCCAGAATGGCATGGACGTGACTATACTGCTTAGTCACAAATCGTTGCCGCTACTCCGGAAACAAGAGTTTAAGGTTCGCGTAGGCATAACGCGATGCAAACTCCGGGTGTTAGCGGCGAAAGACAAGGGAGAGCAACCGACTACTCGTGATGAAGATAGCGCAAATAAATCTTCATCACAGTAAGGCGGCCAGCGCCAATCTCGTTCTCCTTATGGAAACGAAACATATAGATGTCGCCCTGGTTCAAGAACCCTGGATTCACCGGGGAAAGATAAGTGGGCTGAACTCCAAAGACTTTACCACTTACCATAATACTCCAGTAAATGGTAAGTCCCGAACATGTATTGTCGCTAGAAAACAGCTTAAACTTTTTCTTCTACCTAGTCTCAGTGATTCGGACCAAACGGCTGTCAAATGGGACAGGGCAGGAAAAGGCGGGCTGGTACTGGCGACGATATACATGCCATTCGAGTCGGACAATCCACCCTCAGAGCTATCCTGTTCACTAGCCAGAACAGTAGAAAAGGAAGGATGGGATCTGATCGCTGGCTGTGATGCCAACTCCCATCATACGCTCTGGGGCAGTACGGACATCAATGTACGAGGTGAGTCCCTCTTAGAATTTATAATCAAAAATAATCTCCTGATAGCAAATATTGGCAATGAACCAACCTTCGTTATTAGGAATAGACGTGAGGTATTGGATATTACTCTTCACAGTAACTCGCCCACTCTAACTGTGAAGGATTGGAGGGTCTCTTCTGAGCCATCCTTTTCAGATCACAGGATTATAGAATTTTCAATAGATGAAGAGACAGTAGTTTCAAGTAAATTCAGGAACCCAAGACTCACCAATTGGGAAGCTTTTGCCTCGGAGGCTGTGAGAAATGGCCAAATCCTGAATGATCAAAAAATAGGGACACCAGCCGAAATCGATGCATTCACAGAGAATTTAAACAAAATTCTAAGTAAGGCATATGATAAAGCCTGTCCTCTACGGACAATCAAGAAAAGGAATTGTTCTTCGTGGTGGTCCAAAGACCTCCTTGAAATTAGAAGGAAAGTCAGACGCCTGTTCAATTTAGCCAAACGCACCAATTCCCAGTCAGACTGGGACTTATACAAAGCCGGTCAACGGAAATTCAAGGCTGCTGTCACTAGTGCTAAACGTACAGCCTGGCATACCTTTTGCAATGAAATAGAAGATACCAGGGAATCAGCTAGACTTAGGAAAATCCTATCGAAAGAACCTGCAGTTCCAGGTTATCTTAAAGACAATATGGGCAACTGGACACAGTCTTCAGAAGAGACGTTAAGTCTGCTTCTAAAAACGCACTTCCCGGGTTGTATCAAAACAACCGTCCAGTCTGCACCAAGCACTGCAACTACAGCAGCAACAGTTCCAGCTGGTATAATAACCGAGGAAAAACTTAACTGGGCGATTGAAACTTTCTCCCCTTTTAAGTCTCCTGGGCTGGACGGGATTTTCCCAATCATGCTCCAGAAAGCCAGGTCAATTGTTATACCAGCTCTGACGAGACTCTTCACGCGCTGCCTCGAATGTGGTCACATTCCCAAGGCATGGCGTGAAGTTAAGGTTGTCTTCATTCCGAAGGCAGGAAAGTCCAGCCATACGACTGCTAAGGATTTCAGGCCCATAAGTTTAACCTCGTTCATCCTGAAAACCTTGGAAAAGCTTTTGAACGTTTTTATCCGCAGTCGACTTGACAATAACGCGATCTCAACGGCTCAGCATGCCTACATCAAAGGTAAAGGAGTTGAGACTGCGTTGCATGAGGTCACTCGCATCATAGAAAAATCCCTAAAGGACAAAGAATACACACTAGCCGCGTTCCTCGACATTGAAGGAGCATTCAATAATGTTAAGACGTGTGCTGTGAAGAGAGCACTACTCAATAACAATGTAGACCAAACGCTTACCAATGTGATTGAGAGTTTGCTCAATGAAAGAAATATTAACGCAGAATTAGGTGGCATTGAACTTAGAGTGACAGCCTCAAGAGGTACACCACAAGGAGGAGTCATTTCCCCCCTACTCTGGGTCCTTGTCATAAATGAAATATTACTACAGTTCGAAAACAGAGGGGTCAAAGTTACTGCGTATGCAGACGATGTAGTGATACTTGCTACAGGCAAATTCCTACCGACCATAAGCGAACTACTAGAAAACGCATTACGAACACTTAGTTTGTGGGCAAACCAATGCGGTCTTGGAATCAATCCACAGAAGACTGAACTAGTCTTGTTCAGTAACAAAAGGGTGATTCCAAACTTCGATCCTCCAACTATTGAGGGTATACCCCTTAGGGTTGCTGAGAGTGCCAAATATCTAGGTATAATCTTAGATAGGAAGCTCAATTGGAAACCAAACGTCAATGAAAGAGTAAAAAAAGCCGCAAATGCTTTTTACGCATGCAACCGAATCTTCGGCAAAAGGTGGGGACCAAACCCCAAAATAATTCTGTGGATGTATACGGCTGTTGTGCGTCCAATACTCACATACGGTAGCTTAGTCTGGTGGCAAGCCACAAACAAAGCTTCGAATCTTAAATTAATGACCAAAATACAAAGACTAGCATGTATAGGTACAACCGGCGCAATAAGGACAACACCTACTGCTGGAATGGAGGCTATCCTCAACTTGTTACCTCTAGATCTATACATGCAAGAATCTGCAGCCAAAAGTGCCCTCAGGATCAGCCAAACAAAAAGCTGGAAACCCTACACAACGGGACACACACAGATTCTGAATAAATATGTGGGAGATGCGGTCACTTCTGACTACTTGTCTCCCCTTCTTGACTTTGACATACCATTCTCCTGCTATTTCCCTAGCAGGGAGGAATGGAACACAGATGAACCCACAAAAGGAAAATCGATATCCATCTACACAGATGGCTCTAAGATGGACCGTGGAACAGGTGCTGGAATCTTCTCTGAAGAGTTAAATATACACCGGTCAATCAGACTACCTGATTACAGTAGTGTCTTTCAGGCGGAGGTTCTGGCAATCGCTGAAGCTGCCCATATGGTGTCAATGTTATCAATACCAAACAATGATATTACCATATTCATTGACAGCCAGGCGGCTATAAAAGCAGTATCTGCTATCGAAATAAAATCAAAGCTAATTCACCGCTGCCGTGAAGAGCTTAAGGTTCTCTGCTCGCAGCACACCACGCGTCTCTGCTGGGTCCCTGGACACAGTGACAAAACCGGCAATGAGATGGCGGATGAATTGGCAAGAAATGGTTCTGCTATGGACCAAGATCGGGCGATTAATTCAATCAAACCACCACTCTGTAATCTCAGAGAGAGGGTGGAAAATAAAACCCGGATGAAAGCCAACAACAGGTGGAAAGAACTAACTACCTGCGAAATACCACGGAAGTTATGGCCGGAATACAATCCAAGTCGCACTATCAAGCTCTTGCGATTTGATAGAACGTCGATGTATAAACTGGTAGGAGCCCTAACGGGTCACAACTTCCTAAGATACCACACAATGAAACTTAAACTCAAGAATGACGATATATGCAGGGGTTGCGGCGACGAGGAGGTACACGAGGACACACCTCACTTCCTCTGTCAATGCCCAAGTCTCTGTCACTTGAGGAATAGGACACTTGGAAGATACTACTTCCATGATTTACATGAACTTTCAGATATATCTTTATCTAATCTTTACAGGTTCTTAAACACATCAGGATGGCTGGACAAGGTCGAGTAACCAAGAAGGAAACACTATAGCCAACAACACCGGCTAACCCCCCATTAAGGGCATCACAATGGGTCCACATGGACCTAAGTGGGGTGCGGCAGAACCCGTTCTGACGCACCCACCCATAAACCTAACCTAACCTAACCTAAGGGTTTGGTTGCCCAATCGTAGCTCCACCATATAGTGCTCCCTGGTCGTGATTGTGTCTCCATTTGCCAGTTGGATCCTGTGACCATGATATCGTACGAGTACCTGCATTCTTTGCAGGGTTTGTCGTACCTTTGGGCCGACAAAAGATTTCGACGCTCCGGTGTCAACTAGACATTGAAATGTCTGTCCCTGGATGATAGTCGGGATGAAATATCGCGGGTCGGTCCATCTGGCATACGACATAGAGGCCGCTTGGCCTTGCTGGCAATTACAATCCCTTGTTTGTCTTCCATCTTCCCCACAATAGGAGCAAAACAGGCGGAATGGTCGTTGACAACCCTGTTGTCGATGGCCTCTTTGCTTGCAGCGCCAACAGTGCGTATCCCGATCGTAGGGGACGTTCGTTGCATGTAATCTTGGCACTGGGGTAGTGACGGTGTTAGGGGGACGGACGTTCCGTTCCCCGCTCTTCACGTGTTCGAACTCTTCGGCTAGCTCCAGTTCGTCTAGTGTCGTGAAGTCCCGACGCTTTATGTAAAGACGGTATTCCGGTCGCATACTATCATATATTTGGTCTATACTATCGTGTATGCTCATATGAGGATGTTGTCGGATCAGGTATTGTATGGCTCGAATGTAATCCTTAGTTCTCTCCCTGGGCCCTTGCCTTTTCCTCATAATCTCCTCCTCGAGTTTATGTGTATAGCGTGCCGGGAGGAAGTAGCGCAGGAATGCTCGCCGGAACTGCTCCCAGGTCTGGAAGTCATTTCGGTTTATTCGGAGCCACTCTAGAGCTGTACCTCGGAAGATTTCAGGTAATGACCGTACCATATAATCGGGCGGAATATTGTAGCAGCGTGTCAGTTCTTCGATCCGCTCCATAAATTCCAAAGCATTCCCTGATGAATCAAATTTCAGACCCCATTTTCGAACCGTATCCATCACTTCTGCCTCATAGCTTAGCGTTGGCCTACCTGTGGCTTGGGGCGATGTAGTCGGGGCCGGTGTCTCGGTTGGCCTTCTGGACGATGATGCGGTTGGGTTTGGTCGATATTCATCGGAAGGTCTATGGTGCGGGATGGGGGTAGACAGCGGCTGAACGGCGCTGGGCTGGTAGACAGCAACTGGTATCTCGGTGAACAGTGGGGTCTTCACCGTCCCTTCGGTCTTGGTTGACTTGTCGTCTTCATCGGATGATTTGTCCCTATACTCTCGTGTCGATGTTTTTGCTTCGAGTTCCTCACAGAGATTTTGCGTTGAGGATCTAGTTCGGGTGGCTTTCAGGAAAGCACTCATTCGTGCTCGAAGTTGTCCAACTGTTCCATCTGTTCTTAATCCTTCCTTTTCCATAGCATGAATAAGTTCGGCCTTTTTTAATAGGTAGATCCACCCCACGGTAATATCTCTGGGTTGCTCTTCCGAGACCGCTAGTTGGTTTTCCTTGTCCATCGTGGACGTTGAGGGAAACTCAGTTCTGGGAATCGGCTGCGGTAGGTCCTCCTTCTTGGGTCTCCTCGGGTTGAGTATTGAGTTCCTTTTGTTGGTCCTCCTTCGGTTGTCTCCTTCTGGACGTAATAATTTTGGGCCTCCTTCTGTTGAAGTCCCTGCTCGGGCGCCAATGTGATGTGCTTTTTGTCTGGGCTGAGGTTAGCTCGTCGGATCGCCAAGGTCCTTCCCAAAGAAACACGAACTTTGGTTATAGTGGAGTTTCCTTTATTACTTCTGTAGATCCAAGTGTTATTTTATTTAATTAAACAATGTTTATTTTGCTAGTTACAATTTAAACAATTTTTCAATTGAACAATCTCTGATTACAATCTTTAATACTTTTATTACAAATATCCAAATCTCGGGCAGGGCTCTGGAACTATACGGCAACGGTGGCGGCTTCAACTACTCTTTTACGGCTCGGTCTCTACTGGTGGGCGTTGGGGAAGCCCCAGCGTCTCACGGGTTCGTCTTTCGACCGTCCCGGTACACACAGGTCCGTCTGGCGACAGTCCTGGCACTACAGGTTCGCCTTGCGGCAATCCTGGCACTACGGGTTCGTCTTGCGACAATCCCGGCACTACAGGTTCGTCTTGCGACAATCCTGGCAAAACAGGTTCGCCTTGCAGCAATCCTGGCACTACGGGTTCGTCTTGCGACAATCCCGGCACTACAGGTTCGTCTTGCGACAATCCTGGCACTACAGGTTCGCCTTGCGGCAATCCTGGCACTACGGGTTCGTCTTGCGACAATCCCGGCACTACAGGTTCGTCTTGCGACAATCCTGGCACTACAGGTTCGCCTTGCGGCAATCCTGGCACTACGGGTTTGTCTTGCGACAATCCCGGCACTACAGGTTCGTCTTGCGGCAATCCTGGCACTACGGGTTCGTCTTGCGATAATCCCGGCACTACAGGTTCGCCTTGCGGCAATCCTGGCACTACGGGTTTGTCTTGCGACAATCCCGGCACTACAGGTTCGTCTTGCGGCAATCCTGGCACTACGGGTTTGTCTTGCGACAATCCCGGCACTACAGGTTCGTCTTGCGACAATCCCGGCACTACAGGTTCGTCTTGCGACAATCCTAGCACTACAGGTTCGCCTTGCGGCAATCCCGGCACTACAGGTTCGTCTTGCGGCAATCCTGGTACTACGGGTTCGTCTTGCGACAATCCCGGCACTACAGGTTCGTCTTGCGACAATCCTGGCACTACAGGTTCGCCTTGCGGCAATCCTGGCACTACGGGTTCGTCTTGCGACAATCCCGGCACTACAGGTTCGTCTTGCGACAATCCTGGCACTACAAATCTTCCTTGCGGAGGATTCGGTAATTTGCTAACTACCCGCAGGCTTGTTAGCGACAAAAATTTCAAGTAGCTCGCAAACTACTTGAGGAACAATTCACCGGTACGCTGGATTGGTACGATTTCACTGTGGGATGTTGCTCGCTCGTTTGGGCTTTTGCTGGTGGTCTCATTGAATTTTACGTAAGAAGCCGGTGTGAATTCTATTCTGACCACAAATATTTTGCCAGTTGTTGTTTGGCACTAGATGGTCGACTGATGCGGGGGTTTCGTGTGTATCAGTGTGGGGGGCGGAATAGTCGAAATAAAGTGTGTAACGATATGCATCGTTACATACAAATGGTTGACAGATCAGATGAGGTTTTTTGCTATTAATAAAACTCCAAAATCGTTTACTATTGGTTTTCAAATTAGACTCAACGGAAAGAATATACTGTCTATAAAGAAACTTATTTAAAACATCGAATTCTTTTTGAAGCGTCCGATAAACTTTCAGAAGTTCCGGGTCATTATTTCTATTACGAAGACGTTTATAGGCCTTATTTTTTCTATTATTTAAGTTTATGATTCTGTCATTAAACCAAATGGGCTTGTTACCCTTGACAGACTTAACTTTCGGTGTAAACAAATCAATTGCCGTTTTCACAGATTTGATAAATATATTAAAAGAATTATTCAAGTTACAATTACATAAACCGAAAAGATTGCGTAGGTATACTGTAAGTACTGAGTCGGAAGTCGCTCCAGCTTATAAGCGTTTATCCTTATTAATCATCGTAATATACTGAAACTTGTGTTGCGTTCAAACCACATAAATTTGTTTCATGGTTTGAAATTATTCGCGAGTTTTCTTTTTCTGGAAAAAAAGAAGGAAAAAAAAATTCAAAAGAATATTTTTTCTCTATTTTTTCTTCTCTTGTTTTTCTGCTCTTGTTTTTACTGAGTGCTTAAAGTGAGTGATAATCATTGAATCCATCTCGCTCTATCACATTCAGTTTGAAGCTATCGGACTTGTTTATCCCGGTGAGTTCAATTACTAGTGGATGTTCTGCCTACGAAGCAATTTGCTGGCCTACACTGATTGTTTCTTACGGTTCTCGTTTCATGTTTGAAAACTGCAAAAACAACAACGATTGCACTTGAGTGATCAAACTAATTGCATCTTTCTCTGACATTTGGAGTATACCTGGATTTCTCTCTTTCCTCTGTGTAAGTTCAACTTTGGTGTATGCTCTGCCGCTAATGCAAGATTGATATTCACCACTCTTTATATTGTTATTATTATCTTCTACACGAACCACGTCTCATCATTTTCACCAACCATCTTTATTCGCCGTGTGTTTGTGGAGTTGCCAGTCTTAATTACAATAATTCATTTTAATTATTTTTTTCCTTTTTTACCTCTTTTTAAGCGTAGACAATATTTTTCACTTATGTTCATTCGGGACTTGATAAACAACCATATCGACTGCCCTTTTCTTTTATCATTAATTGGTTTTTATGCTCCTTCTAGAATGCTTAGAAATCGCTTTTTATTTTATGTTCCATATCATAGAGTTAACTATGGTTGTAATGAACCAATTACCAGATGCCTAAGAGAATCTAATAATTATTGTAGTTTGTTTGAGTTTCATCTGAGTAGGGACTCATTTAAGAATAAATTGATTTTAATGTTAGGCTTTGGTGGTAGTATTTAATGTATTTAAAATTTGTATCGAGTAATCTAGCGAGAGTAGTGAATGTTCTCATTTGATGCACATGAATAAAATGAAAAATCTGACCAATTTATACTATCTAAATAGGTTGAGATGTTGCTGAATTTAGCTTAACCCTTAAATGCATGGTGACCCATATCTGGCACAATCCATTCTTTCGCCTATATATTTGCATGTAAAGACAAAATTTAAGTTAGCTCATCGAGTGCCATATTTGGCACATACGAAAAACACAAGGATACCATTTTTATTGGGGTGCCATTAGAATATTCCAAGAAAAACACAAATGAGTATAGGTTATTTCAGTTTGAGTTCGTCAGTAGAAATCGGTTGATTGCAGAACGTGTTGTGCATTTTGTGTTATTAATTGGTGAATGTAGAAATTGTTTTCAACTGAAATAATACTGCATAAATCGGTAAAAAAATAAAATGGTCCACAGCAACTTTGCAATTCGTTGTAATAAGAACTAAATTGTTTGTGCCATATATGGCACATCATGCAATAATATGTGTACCATAATTTGATTTTAGATGTTCGGCATTTCTAATGCTACTGGTAGCAAAAAATCCGTTTCTGACGAAGAATTCTGCAAAATGTTAGAAAAAATACCTAGTAGCAGTGCAGATGGTAGGTATGGAAAGCTACGAATATGACGCAGATGATCCTTGCTCCCGAATGATGCGAAAATGAAAAATATTGCTTGGTTCGAATCCGTTGAATACGTGGCCAATTTCCAAGGTGTCGACATATCCAATTTACTTGGGAAAGACAACAAAAGCGTGAACAACCTTTGTAGGTTCTGATCCAGTTACAAAAATTAACAGGTTCGATCGAAAAAACAAAAGAAAATATCTCAATAAAGTGTCCTGCTGCTATAACCAACCACCCCATGGAACGCGTCGATTTAATGGACATCTACATTGGACGATCGAAGATATCAATGAAATCCAAAAAATGGTACATGTGTCTTTTTCATCATATAATCGATTAAGCCATCATCAATTCTTGACTTACCTATGTACAAAAAAAAACAAGTGGTCAGAAACATATGCACATGGATGGATTCCGAATTGAGCTGTCGAAATCTTTGTGCAATATAGGAATGGGCTCCAGCATCCCAACTAAATTGGGAAGGGCTTCAGGAAGTCCATCTGTTGAATATTAACTTGCCGCGAAGAAAAGTACCAGCAAATTCCATACCAAGCAAGGATGTTAGACATGATGAAATCAATCATATGCCCATTTGGGACAACGTACGCCAAATATGCAACTTTTCAAGTTTATACCTAGTATTACCCATATGGATTATTTATTTATTTATATGTTTTTGTTTTCTGTCAGTCCTTTTCTTTTGAAACAAAACTAAACGACGGTAAAATGGATTTTATATGGTTTCATTATTTTGTTTGTTATATCGACTGTCAAATGCTATATGAAATAAATTGTATTTTAATCCAATTGTCCAATATTTTGTAACGTCCTTAATGCATAGTGTGCCATATATGTCACAAATGCATTTTAACAAATTACTATTACTTAAAATATATTTTTTTAAAAACTATTTATAATAGAATGTTTAATAACTCCATTTCTATCATTAAACATTTTTTATTTAAATTTTTGAAAAATCATGCACTTAAGGGTTAAGCATAATTATACTTGAAATTAGTGTCGCCGGAACCCGGTTTAAAAAACTCATAAAATTCAAACTGCATTGCCAGAGCTACATGGAAAACAGAATTACGAAAAAGTGGGATCATGGAGTTGTTGATACTAATGTCAAGTTCGGAATCAACGAATACCAAATCGAGAACATTATCAAATTCATTAGGAAAATGATTTATCTGGCAAAGGTCTCACGCTCATAGTCTAACTTAACGTTAAATGGACCTACGTGAAGTTAACCCGCACTTTTTCTAGAATGAAAAACGTGAATTGCAGTTCGTTAGACATTCGTTTGTAGTTGTTTGTAGTGAAATTTGTTTCGTTTGTAGTTCAAAGGTTAGAAAGTTAGAACCATTAGAAAAAAATTTCAGCCCGCACTTTTGTCGGGTAGGGGTTAGAATTTACCCGAGGTATACCGTATACCGAGCGTGTAGTGTATACAAAAAATGCAATGAACAAAACGAAAAGATTAATTACCCCAGGTGGCAGTCCAGCTTTACTGGAAAATCCACCCTCTTTGGAGGTCGGCTCTACGGATTCTGGGGAGAGCCGCTTATTGCAATCCATTAACCCTTTTATTAAAAGTTCAAGGGTATCTCGATCGCCTCCATTAAGATCGAACAACCCCGGGAAAAGAAGTCCGAAGGGAGCGCCAGCGCGTGAAAAACGGGACTCAGTTAAAGAAATAAGTTCTGAGGAAGAAATAGATCTACTCTATCAAGCTCTTAAGAAAGAGATAGAACTGTTGAAGGAAGAAAATAATGTTCTAAGGAACACTCATTCTCAGAAAGAACGCGAATGCACTCCACCACGCTTGCCTAGTCAGGAATACCACACTGACGAAGAAGAGCTAGCACGCGAAACGAATCGGGTCCCTAAGAAAAGACCTAGTAAGAAAAGGAGAGCCGGTTCTTCGCCTGAAGTCGAGCCTCTAGGAGAACAAACGCGTAAAGTACCGCAAGAAAAACAACTCCGAGGGCAAATTCGTCCACTGCCTCAAATAAACGTCGTTGGGGTAACGGAGTATAATAAGTTAAAATAACATCGGAATTTAAGGTAACATCTTTGAGGAATAATGCGTGGAAAATTAACGTCGTTAACCACGAAGACTACCGGGCAGTGTCCCAAAATCTAAATACCGAGAAGATCCAGTGGTAAATAAAGTCAGAAAGGCCACATCGTGTTGTAGCGAGGGGACTCCACCCCTCATGCACCAAAGAAGAGGTTATAAACGACCTCCGTTCCAAAGGGTTAAAAATTCTTGATGCCGTAAATATCATCAAGAAAGAGAAGCAAAAAACGGAAGAAGATAAGGACATCCTGGTAAGGCGTGGACTTCCGCTCTTTATGCTTACCTTCGATAGGTCTGATAATATCGAAGATATCTACCGAATTAAAACCATACTTAATATTGTGGTAAAAATCGAGCCCATGCGCAATTTGAAAACAATTCCACAGTGCAAACGTTGCCAAGAATTCAATCATACGCAAATGTATTGCAGAAAAGAGCCGCGATGTGTAAAATGCGCCGGAAGTCATTTCTCCCAAGACTGTGGAGCAAATAAACAATCCTCCGCTACCTGTGCTAATTGCAAGGGAAAGCACCCGGCGAATTATAGAGGCTGTGAAGCAGCTAAGGAGTTGCAAAAACGCAAAATAGAAAAATAAAGGCGCTTACCAGCACAAAGCGTAGGACCGCCCAGGAGGTTGTAGGCAATATAAAACCTCGGGTTCAAAAGCGTAACATTGTCAGAGAAAGAGAGACAATAGAAAGGCCTTCGACCTCTGTTGTCAAAAGAACCGCTACTGAAAAGCTACCATCAGGAAATCCATCGAATAGTGGCCCTCGAATAGCCAGAATGCAGACCTATGCTCAGGCCGCGGCATTCGAAGGAGCGAAAAATGCTGAAACTTCGCCGGACCCTGTTTCTCATGTTTTCTTTGTTATTCTAGAGAAACTTAAAGAACTTGAATAATTCACGGAAAACGCGTGCTTCAAAAATAACATGAATGAAAAACCAATGTTAAAAATATGCACTTGGAATGCAAACGGGCTTTTACAAAAACTCGGCGAATGGGAAATATTCATACGCGAGAAATATATTGACATTTGCTTGATTTCTGAAACTCACGTGAAAAAGGGATCGAATTTATAAATAAAAGGCTATAATGATTTCCACGCTTGTCACCCATCAGGAAACGCCAGAGGTGGATCATCATTGCTTATTAAAAACTGCATTGAACAATACGAAGACCTGAAGATAGAGCTTGAAACTATGCAACTGTGCACGATTCGAGTTAAAAATAGTCAGCTTACTTACTTAACGGGCTCCCGACCCGTGAAGAGTCTCTGCCTGAGACACGGCAGCCTTCCATCCTCTGCGATCCCGGGCACGCTGCTTCCAGTTTGCCAGACCAAGCGCTCTGGCATCCGCGATGGCTTGGTCTTTAAAACGGAGGTTCGGTCTTCCTTGTCGCCTCGAACCTGGGGGCTGGGATTCAAAGATCCTCTTAGCTGGAGCATTGTTGTCCATTCGCTCGATGTGACCGAGCCAATGTAGTCGACGTGTTTTGGCTTTTTGGACTATATCCACATCTTGGTACAGCTCATAGAGTTCGCGGTTGTATCTTCTCCTCCATTCGCCCTCCTCGCACACAGGACCAAAAATCCGACGAAGAATTTTTCTTTCGAAGGAGCCCAATATCAGCTCTCCCTTCCTGCTTATCGTCCAGCACTCGGCGCCATAAAGCAGAACTGGCAGGATGAGTGTTTTGTAGAGCGTACATTTCGTCCTTCGAGTTAGGAGTTTTGAACCCAATTGTTTTGCCAAACCGAAGTAGCAGCGGTTTCCTAGGGTAATTCTTCGCCTGATCTCCACTAGGGTGTCATTCGTGGAGTTCATATTTACACCGAGGTAGATGAACTCCTTAACTACCTCGAAATTGTTGCTATCAATAGTGACATTTTGTCCTAGGCGGTGGACAGATGCGATTTTGTTTGTTGATAGCATATACTTGGTCTTGTCCTCGTTTACTTCAAGGCCAACAAATTTCGCCTGTTCCTCAATCGCCGTAAAAGCCTCAGTCACGGCACGCTGGGAGCGACCGATGATGTCGATATCGTCCGCATACCCCAGTAGCTGAACGGATCTGTTGAAGATAGTGCCTTCCGTGTTGACACCTGCCCTGCGCACTATCTGCTCCAGCACGAGATTGAAGAAGTCACATGATAGCGCATCTCCTTGCCGAAATCCGGTGCATGTTTGGAATAGTTCGGAGGAGCTACTTCCAAATTGCACGTAGCAGCGCGTGTTCTCCAGCGTTACGCGACACAGCTGGATCAGTTTTGCCGGGATCCCGAATTCGGCCATCGCCATATAGAGCTCCTGACGATGAATGCTATCATATGCGGCTTTGAAGTCGATAAATAGGTGGTGAGTCTCGACTTGAAATTCATTGGTCTTTTCCAGGATTTGCCTCAGTGTGAAAATTTGGTCTATGGTCGATCTGCCGGGCCGGAAGCCACACTGGTATGTGCCGATTAGTGTGTTGCAGAACGGTTTAAGACGTTCACACAGTACGTTGGATAGGATCTTGTATGCGACATTAAGCAGGGATATGCCTCGGTAATTCTTGCAAGACATAGGATCGCCTTTTTTGTAGATGGGACATATGGAGCTGGTTGAAGGGTTGTGATGCGTTTTATGAGAACACAAGCGTTCTCACTTAGCCTCTCACAATCAACTCCTACTCTCACCTCCACGTTGGTGACCGGTGGGTGCCTAGTACCTCGACTGGAGATTGGGTAACCAACCCCTTTGGAAGGTCGTTGGAGGCAGCGGACGAGAGAGGGGGGTGGAGTGTCTCCTCACTAAGACACTTCCTCCTGTTCCAGACGGCAGCGGACGAATTCCCTAGATGGAGTCAACGGTGGCGTCTACAATTCCAGTTAGGCCGAATTACTTAGTGATATCCCTATAAGAGCTGCTTCGACGTACTCGGACCCCAGGTCTATAGGGATCTCCAATAACACGCCAGGTTATTGGAAAAGAGTTGGTGGCGGATGAACCCTTAATGGGTCAACGGCAGCGCTCATATCCCGAAGTGGGTTACTGGCCTCGGATTATCCGGCCCGCTGTCCTAGGGTGAAAAGAAGGACCTGGCCCTCCAGGTTGGGGGTTGTGCCGTCGGGGTAACTTCCCGACCATGGAAAAAAGAATTAGTTATGGGAGAGACACGAGGAGCCTCGGATAACGAATTCCCTCAAACGGCAACCAGACCCGGAACGTCAACGGACAACGATCTAAGAGTATGCACCTGGAACGTGCGGACGCTTTATACTCCAGGTGCTACTCAAAAACTTGAGTCTGTCCTCGCGCGGTACAAGGCAGACATTACCGCGGTCCAGGAGATACGATGGATAGGATCAGGTATGATGAAAAGGAAAAATTGCGACATTTATTACAGCTGCCATAAAAGATTGCATGTATTAGGATGCGGATTCGTCGTGGGAAATCGGCTTAGGTCAAAAGTTATTGACTTTAAGCCGATAAGTGATCGCCTGGCTGTGATCCGCATCAAAGCTACTTTCCAAAACATTAGCCTAATATGTGCACACGCCCCTACCGACGAGGCTGAGGACCCTACCAAGGAGGAGTTCTATGACCTCCTGGATGGAGCCTACGGAGCCTGTCCGGAGTATGACGTCAAAGTTGTGCTCGGGGACTTCAATGCCAAAATCGGTCAGGAAAACATCTTTGGCGGGTTAGTTGGTAAGCACAGAATCCACGAAAAATAGTCAGCGTACTTTTAAAATTTCGTCTATCTACTGTCCACCGCGTTCCGCGCTTGAAAAAAGTGATTATACTAACCTGCTTAAATCGCTCAAACCAAATTTCATTATTGGCGGCGATTTTAACGCGAAGCACACGTTCTGGGGCTCCAGATACATCTCGCGAAAAGGTAGAATGCTCTATGGGGCAGGTATGGAATACAGTTGCGATTTCCTCTCGACGGGCAAACCGACCTACTGGCCAACTGATACCTCAAAACTACCTGACCTGATAGATTTTTTCGTTGTGAAAGGAATACCTACCAACCACATTAAAGTTGAAGAGAGCTTTGATCTATCATCTGACCACTCACCGGTTATTTTAACATTGGGTGTAAAACTAGCCAATAACCTAGAGCCAGCGAGATTAACTGATAGAAAAACTAACTGGGAAGGCTTTAGGAACGAAATAGAAGAGAATGTTGAACTGAGTGTTGCACTTACGACACCCTATGAACTTGAGTTTGAAGTTGATCGCTTCGTCGAGATCGTACAGCTCGCCCCCTGGAATAATACGCCTAATCCAAGGAAAACGTCGGCCAAATACGGGCTACGATATCCTCCCGAAATAAAAGAATTGGTCAACGAAAAAAGGAAGGCGCGTAAGAAATGGCAACACAGTCGCGCTCCGCAACATAAAGCACATTTGAATTATTTGTGCAATTTGTTGAAGACAGTTATTAAGGATTTTAAAAATCGTGCGATGGGCTCTTACCTTGAAAGTTTAACAGCGAAAAAAGATTCCAATTATTCACTTGGAAAGCTGCAAAAGGCACCAAAAGGCCCAAAATCCCCGCGCCGCAAATAAATCCAAATGAATGGGCAAGGGAAGATAAGGAAAAATCGGACGTTTTTGCCACTCATCTAGAAGAAACTTTTAAACCGTACGATGGCCAAGCGATCCACGAAAATACTAATAGGGCGGAATTACAATCTGACGATTCAACACTCACTAGTGCAACGCTAAGTGAACTAAAACGTGAAATCGAATCCCTTAAACCTAAGAAAGCTCCTGGTTATGATTTGATCACCGGGGAAGTTCTAAAAGTTCTACCAAGGAAAGCATGAATTAAGCTTCTTCATATTATAAATGCCGCGCTCAGACGAAAACACGTGCAGAGTCAATGGAAAGTCGCGGAGGTCATAATGGTTTTAAAACCAGGAAAACCGCCAAATGAAGTAAAATCGTATAGACCGATTTCCCTTCTACCAGTCATTTCCAAAGTCTACGAGAGAATATTGCTTAGGCGCCTACAACCGGTTATTGAAGACAATAATCTTATCCCTGACCACCAGTTTGGGTTCAGAACCAAGCATTCGACGATTGACCAAGTACATAGAACTACCGACGTAATCGAGAAAGCATTTGAAGAAAAAAAGATTTGCTCAAGCGTATTCCTTGACGTCCCACAAGCCTTTGATAAGGTGTGGCACGACGGCTTGAAATTTAATTTACGACAAGTTCTCCCGCAAGCCTATATGATATTCTAGAATCATATTTCGGGAATAGACGCTTCCGTGTTAGAAATGGAAACGAATACTCGGAGCTAAAAGAAATTTCGGCCGGGGTACCGCAAGGAAGCATCCTTGGTCCGCTTCTCTATTTCTTATATACTCGCGATATTCCAAGGGAAGATGGCACTACCCTTGCTACGTTCGCCGACGACACAGCTATCCTAGCTGTAGGTAATATAATCGAAGAAGCGACTACAAAACTGCAAACCGCAGTGAATAAGGTAAATGAATAGACAAGGAACTGGCGGATCGCCCTCAACGAAACTAGATCTGTTCACGTGAATTTCACGTATAAGAAAACCAATGACATGCCAATTTTCCTAAATATGGCCCGAATACCCTTTGCAAACGAGGCCAAATACCTGGGAATGACACTCGACGCAAAGCTGAAATGGAGTTCGCACGTGAAAATGAAACGTAAAGAAGTCGATATAAAATATAGAGAAATGTACTGGTTACTCGGAAAACATTCCTAGCTCAGTACTGAGAACAAACTGCTTTTACCTATACAAGCAAGTGCTAAAGCCGGTGTGGACCTACGGTATACAACTTTGGGGTTGTACCAAGAAAACAAATGCCAATATTCTACAAACTTTTCAAAATAAAGTGCTTAGAGAAATTGTACAAGCACCATGGTATATTAGAAACGACGATATCCATAGGGATCTCGGAATTCCAACAATCGAAGCTGAAACTAGAAGCTTCGCGATAAAGCATAGAAACCGACTAATCGGACATATCAACAATACAGTCCGACAAATCTTGGACGAGAGCAATTTATTGCGCCGACTACAAAGAACTAAACCGTTCGACTTGGCAAGATAAGATTAACCGCGTCTAATTTGCGGAACACGCAGGATCTTTCATTGTCAAAAGTTATTTAATGATAGAAAAATTGCTTGATAAGTTATATCTTAGTTGCAGTATCTAACAATCTTTAGAAGGGTGGTGTTTTTAGTCAGTAAAAATCTGACACTACTATGAGAACAAGCTTGCTATTCTCATAGTGTCTTTGGAAGATTTTCACCTACGCTCGGATAAAAAAAAAAAAAGTTTTGCTTCTGTAACTCAGAATTTACAAAAGAGAGAAATAGTTAATTTAAAACCACTGGTGCATAAAGCATATCCTAACTTAAATAACTGCATTTAAAATTTCTGAATTCACTTAAGCGTTACTTAATAAAAAGTTTCCACCTCACCAATCTAATAAAACAAAAATTGTATCAATCGGCCTAACGGTTTGTGATTTATATGCAATTTAAGCGAAATTGCAGCTTAATTTTTTTTGTGAAGTTAGCCCGCAATTTTCTAGAATGGAAAACTGAGTTTGCAGTTCGATAGGCATTCGTTTGTAGTGAATTTTTTTTGTTTGTAGTTCAACCGTTAAAAAGTTAGAACCATTTGGAAAAAAAAATTTCAATCCCTTAAAACCTTGTTGTCTCCGAAACCGTGGCAAGCAGAGCGATGACATTTTCTGTGTCGGAAGTGTTTGCCATTACTAATCTAATAGAATTCAAACTATACCAATCGGCCTAACGGTTTATGATTTATTTGAAGTTTCTAACAGAAAGCATTAGAAAAAAATTAATTTCACTATTTTGAGTTGCTTAATAACTGAAATATGGATATGAGTTTATATGACGAAGTAGTGTTCGCTTAAGTTTCATTTAATTTTTTTTTTCTTTGTAATAAAATCACAAAATTTGAATTGGATTAGATATTCAGGAATATACAGGCTTCGCAGAAATTGCGTTTTTGTTGTTATAAATTGTTTCAAAGGGGTTAGGTTTTAATGTTATTCGAAGGAATAGAAAAATTTTTTGGATAAAATCGGTGTTTATTGATTGGTTGTTGTTGCTTATTGACAAGTAGTGACTCATGTGGATGGGCACTGTTGAGTGCTTTGCGAAAATGTGTTTACCGTTGTTTTGTTCTTGTTGGGAAGCCCATATATGGTCTCGTAACACCGCTTATTGGAAAACCTTTTATAAAATAAAAATGTTCTATGATCCGTATTAAAAATATCGTATCATAATAAAATACGGCTATTATAGCTTAAATTTTGAAGATAAAGAGCTTGAAAATAATGGTATATAAAATATCTGTCGTTGCAATCGAAATTAAGTTTTCGATACGATTTGATAAAACGTGTCCAGTTTATTGATTTATCGTACTTCCTTACCTTTTGGAATCGTTGTCACATAGTAGTACAGAGATTGATTTCTATGAGATAAATCCGATCTGTAAAAGTTAGCTGAAAATACTTCACAGGTATTGTTTCTACCCTCACAAACCCCGCATTTATCTAAAAAAAACAACAACACATTTAGCATAATTTCTTGGAAGTATAAAAAAGTAACGGCACGAGTACGATAACTTAAGTGGCGAATCGTATGGGTTAGCCCATAAACTAAGCATTAAATAGACGGTCAGCTCCCGCGCACCTACCCGATTCCCCCCGCAAATTTTGAAAGAAAAATTCTCTCTTAAATTTCGTATCGGTGAATACGTGTGAGGCAACAAAACAAAAAAAAAGTGAATGGAGGGGGTATAATGAAATACTGACACTCAGCAGTCATCCTACATCGTGGAATTTCTACCTTTTGTGGACATTTTGCCCGAAAAACGATTCGTACAAAACAAAAATAAAGCATCAAAATGGTTTAATTATCATGAATCTGACGAAAAAACATTCGAACTACAATGGAACACACTAAATGCCTATAAAAAGAGATTCGTCTTTTAGCAAAAGAGTTCTAGTACCAAGAAATAATCATTATAATGTTAACAAAATGCGATTTTTATACTCAAGGTTAATTTAATGTGAATTTCTTTCCGAATAATACCAGCTTTACTTTTTGAAGAAATATTTTTTCATAAGCAAATCGAAGGTATTTGAGTACGGCGAAAAGGGAAAAATGCCCTCGCTTCGTGGGAAAAATAAAGAGAGAATGCAAAGAACACTGACTGAGTTTAGTGATTTCGATCAGCTGATGGATGAGTTCCCACAGTTAAGATTGTTGTTTTATTTCACCACGAAAACGTGCTTTGCAGAATGGTGGAAATATTCATTCGTGGAAATAAAATAAAACATTTTTGTTTTAACAATTATTATTGTGTTTGTTTTCGTTTGTTGTTTTTGGCGAAATGTTATTTTGCCCGCGAATGTCGACAGAAAAAAAGCAACGGATTCAAAGCGAAGAACTAAGGAATATTATATATTAAGACTTAAAATGTGTTGGGGTTCTGAGCAGAGATATTAACATTTCTGAGTGGGTATAATTTATGAGTTATAATATTTTCATGAAGTAACCGTGTAATAACCGAAAACAAAAAGGGGGGACAAATTCGATTTTTAACAAAGTTTGCAACAATTTAATAAACAAACGAATTTCAAATTAACGTAATTAATGAAAACAATCAAAATAATAAGGTTGCAACGTTCATAGCCCTCAACAAATAATAGGACATCAAATAATTTTTTTTAAATTCTTATGACCAACCAATATGTAGTTGAAAATCAATTTATGAATTAATTTTCTTTAAACTGTAAGTCAAAATCGAAACTACAATATATAGTAAAATATATAGGTATAAAATATTTAGTAAAATTCCAAATAATTATTTGTAGATACTGATTTTATAACATTTTTGCAAATGGTAAATATTTCCATTGTTTGCAACCACAATGTAAACATCCCGTACTTTATCTAGGTAAAATAAGAAAATCTTAATAATATCCGTGTTTTTTTTTAGCTTCTATCTCAGCAAAGCAATGTAAAGTAGGATTTTCAGCACGCAATTACAACAACTATTACGAGTCTCGAAGTGTCAAGTCTAGCGCAGTTGTTGTAATTGTGTGCTGAAAAAGAAAATCCTATTATTATACTTTGCTTTGCTGAGCGAAGCTAAAAAAAACAGGCCTGATATATTCGTTTTAATGAAATGTATGTAGGTACTAAATTCCCCACACCAGACCCTCCGTTTTGTAAACACGTCCCGATAACTGCCAATTATTTAAATTATTTGAATTGTTCCCAATGTCACCACAGAATGAAGTGTCAGTCATCTGTCAGAGGGGTAATCCTATATGTAAATAACCTTAGGCAAATATTTAAGAACCACTTTCGTTTCCTGAAACACAACATATTCGCTTAATTTTTTGTTGGTTTTCGGAGAAGTAACGCTTTGTGCAATTTGTTTTCCTTAGGTATGTTTTTATATTGTGTATAATCCAGATCACTTAAATGGTAGAGTCTCTACTCCTGGGCGACCTATAGCTATAAGGAAGTGACTTAGAATAAAGTCCTAAATATGTTTTTAAAGCCAGAAATTTATTCTTTCATATAATTTGCAAATTAAGTTACTTCTCCCAATAGTTTTTAAATTAACTGTTTTTCAACTTTAAATTTCAAGATAAAAAAAAAAAACAAATGAATAAATGCTATTCTTTATTTTTCAAAATGTGATAATGTCCAGAATCCCAATTCTCCGAATCCGCATACGAGAACTTTTCATTTGTGTGTAAGAAAATAATAGTCAAATTAAATTCAATCATGTTTATGTTTATTAATCATATGAAACATACATACATTAGAATTTATTTATTTTTGTCAAAGGAAAATAACAATTCCCAACGAATTCAAACTTAAACATTTGGCCTTACCAAAAAACATTTTCAGTTTGGACTCCAAATTTTAGTAGATCGCATTGGCTATATATTACATAAGTAAGTACAATCCAAAACATTTGTTCACTTGCACTGGAGATCCAATGCAATTTATTCTTACGCATTTCAAAATAATTTAATATAAATTTCCATACGCATAAAATGAATAATTCAAACGATTCCTAACCGCCAGCTGTGTGTCATAAACATTGGTAGGTTAGGTTAGGTTAGGTTGAAGTGGCTGTCGGCAAGCCGGCACACTTAGACCATTATAAGTTCCCTTGTGATACCACATGAATCGTTGAACCAATTGGAGCTTCTGATAAAGCGAAGGAGATTACGAATGTCTATGTTTTTTAGATCGTTCAGATCATTATAGTAAAACGCTCCCAAATGGAGTTTTCGTCTTTGTGAGAGAGCCGGACAGGTACAGAGGAAATGGAATATGGTTTCTTCCTTCTCCTCGTCAAGACAGCTTCTGCAAAAATCGTATAGTTAGTGTAGTTCCGAGTGTGGTGAGTTCATCAGCCTTACAGTGACCTGGGATGTCCCTGTGCCCCGGCACCCAGCAGAGGTGAATATTGAACTGTTCTACCATCTCTCTGAGAGACGAGGTACAGTTTTGGACTGTTATGGAATTTGTAAAGACTGATTCCAGCCACATGATAGCAGCTTGACTATCCGAGAAGATACGGATATCTTTAGCAGATATCACGTTTTCTTTAAGCCAAGATAAGACTTCTTTTATCGCCATTATTTCCGCCTGAAAAACGCTACTGTGATTAGGAAGACGGAAGGAGAGACTAAGATTTAGTCTGTCGGAGAAGATACCACCACCAACACTGTCTACACTCTTCGAACCATCTGTGAAGAAGTGGATTGATTCATCATCCAGGAATGCTCCCTCCTCCCGGAATAATCTAGTGGGAATGGAGAACTGGAAGTTCTTATCGAACTGTAGTTCTGGTGTGGTGATGTGATGTTTCCTGCAAGGTTTTTAAAAAGCGTCCAGGATAGCGGCATGGCCAGTTGTTTTGCTGGTCCATTGTGAAGTAGCCTTGAGGCATACATCTGCGGAAGCTGCCGTTTGAATGCTAAAGATGTCAATGCGCGTCAGATGGAACAGGATGTCAAGTGCAGCAAAGGGGGTAGTACGAAGAGCCCCGCCGATGCACAAGCAAGCTCTTCTTTGGACTTTGCTTAGATTATCGCGGATGATAGCTTTGTCCACCGTACATGAGTATCGGTCTTATGATGGAGACGTATAGCATGTGAGTGATACGAGGCTGTAAACCCCATTTGTGCCCTATGGCTTTTTTGCAAGAGAAAAGTGTCAGAGTGGCTTTTTTAACTCTTTCTTTCTTCCTAGGCTTCGAGGTTAACTTTCTATAACAAATAAGGCCCAAATATTTGGCTTCATTTGAGAATGTTTAAACATCGGTAGGTATCTACCTACTAATAAAAGTATGTGTAAGTCTGAGGAAAAATTGAGATTTCTCAAAATTTAACCAGGCGTGAGCAGATAGCAAACCGTACCCAAGGATGAAAGGCTGGGGGTAAAACCAGTCGCGTACGAGCTCCCTCAGACGCCTTGGCGAGGGTCTGTTGTATTTTGCCCTGCCCAGGTATGGCGGCGCTGCCTGGGTCGACCTTGTTTTTTCCGGCCTTACTCGTGGGACCAATATGCATAAAAACTTAAAAAATAAATTAAAAAATACAAAAAAAGGAATTATTATTTCAGAAAGGGAGGGAACACACTCCACAACGCCGGCGATGGAACTGGGAGAGGATTCTTATGAATCTGAACCACAGTCATCCATCTCCGGCCTGGAGAGGGAACTTGAGGAGGTATTGCTAGCTAGCGACAGTGAGGATGCGGACTGCACTCACTGACGCTAACGTAGCGGGAAGTGAGGTGGCTGGTACTCTCACTTCGGTAGATAGAGTTTGCGGTGGGACGGCTTGTTCTCCCACGAAAACAGAACAGGGCAAAGGCGAGTTGGCTGGTACACTCGCCTTAGTAAGTAGGGATAGCAACGAGGTGGCTGGTACTCTCGTTGATATCCCTAAGGGCAATAAACCGACTAAGGGGACTGGAGGCGCAGTAGGCAGGCACTCTGCTGCTTCCAGATCCCCCGCAGTCACGCAATCAGGGACGAACAAAAACGCACAGTTCAGGGGGTGTGACGTCAGTTCATTAAGCGCCTGGGATAGGACACAACTTGAACGGGCCAAGGTAACAATGACCGCTGAGGCTGCCAAAAAATCGGCAACCGCGGCGGTCGTGGTTAGGGTAGAAGCTCAAGCGTCCACTAGTGGACTAGCACCAGCCAGTGAAAAACAGGGCAAAAAGGATGGCGAGGGGGCCGTGTCTGGGGAAGTCAGAGAGACCCTCCTGAGCAAGAGGAGCAGATCCGACGATGTCGTTGAGCCGAGTGCAGCAAATAAGGTGAAGGCTGGTACTTCGCCCGTGGTGCACCCGGTTTATGACGCGAAAGACGAGCTCCTTATCGCCATCATCAACGAGCAGGAACCGAGCGGCCGCTTGACCATGGAACAGTGGTTAACTGTCGAGGAGAAGTTTCAGGACGCTTTGTGGAAGAAAATGTCTTCCGCAGAGTGTGGTGACCTTCTCTTTGACGGCGCTGGATGGGATAGCGGTCGCAAGGTTGTAGCTTGTGGAAACAAGGTATCGGTTGGCTTCCTCAGGGAGTTTGTGCCGGGGGTTGGCAAGGTATGGAGCGGGGCCAAACTCAAATGCGTAACCGTGGCGGAGTTGGCTAAGTACTCTCCGCTCAAGCATGGGTATAGGTACCGCTGCCGTACACATATCCCGACAAACTACTCGGCCTTCTCCACATGCGGAATAGGGAACTAAAGGCCGAAACCTGGAAAGTCCTAAAGAAAGGACCCAGAAGGCAATTAGGCCAGCACTTCCTGCTGAGCCTTAGCAAGGAATCGCTCCCATCCCTCGAAAAGACAAAGGGGATGGTGCGCTACAGCATGGGGAAGGTCATGGTAAAAGTCATGACCAAGGGAGCGGAGGTGGAAGAACCCCAAGATGGAGACGATGCAAATAAACCTGCATCACAGTAAGGCTGCGACGGCGTGCTTGATCAGCTATGTAATCAAGCATGACGTTGCAACCGTACTGATACAAGAGCCCTGGATCAACACGAACAACAGGATCCAGGGGCTCTCCATAAGGGATTATACGCTTTATTTCAAAGCTAACGAAGGTAAAATTAGGACTTGTGTCCTACTAAAAAACAATATAAGGGCATTTCTTTTGAATAATTTCAGTGACGGAGATCTAACCGCAATATCTTGCAAGAGAGAGAGAGAGAGGCAAACCGGTGTGCCTGGTATCGGCTTATCTCCCGTATGAGTCGACGTCGGTGCCACCCGATAACCTAATTCAGCTGCTGACCAGAGACAAGTGGCTCTTCGTCATAGGATGCGATGCTAATGCGCATCATTCGCAATGGGGAAGCAGTGACATCAATGCTAGAGGTGAGTGTCTTTTTGATTTTGTCTCATAGACTAAACTCACTATATGCAACAAAGGCAACACCCCAACATTTGTGGTACGGAACAGGCAAGAGGTGCTCGATATTACTCTTGCATCTTGTACTGATTCGTTCACGATTGGGAAATGGAGAGTTTTAGAAGAGGCATCCCTTTCGGATCATAAGTGGATTCGCTTTCAGATAGGCTTCCACAGTAAGGCTACGAACACCTATCGTAACCCCAGGAAAGCTGACTGGAATAGGTACGAATCCATAGTTAGGCATCAGCTAGGAAATGATGAAATACCATTCATTGAAACGTCGCTAGACTTAGACAAGGAAGTTGATAACTTAGGAAGGATAATGAACAAGGCTTACGAACAAGTTTGCCCGCTCAAAAAGACAACCAAAAGGTTCCAGCCTCAATGGTGGATCAAGGAGTTAAGCTCCAAAAGAAGGCAAGTTAGACATTTCTAAAATAGGGCCAAAGTTGTGGGGGACGACGTTATGGGATCTGTGCATAGAAAGTAAGAGAGAGTTTAAATACTTGATCAGGCAATCCAAAAGAAAATCTTGGAAGCTTTTCTGTGAGGCGATCACAGATACTAGCGAGGCATCCAGACTTCGCAAAATGTTAGCTAAGGACGCGGCTGTCCCTGGTTTTATTAAGAAATTGGACGGTTCGTGGGCCGAGAGCAGCGAGGAAGTTCTGGAATCACTAGTGGAAGCACACTTTCCAGGAAGTAGCGCGCCAATAACTCCATTACCTAATGGATATGGCATTGGTTCGGGATTAGACGTAAGGGTTCTTGACAATGTCATCACTGGGAAGAAACTGCGATGGGCCATTAAGTCTTTCGCTCCGTTCAAAGCACCTGGCCCCGATGGCATCCTGCCGGCTATGCTTCAAAGGGCGCCAGAAATATTTACGAATATGATCGGAAATCTGTTTACACACTGCCTGCGATTAGGCTATGTACCCAGGGCATGGAGAGAAGTACGAGTGGTATTTATACCCAAAGCGGGTAAACCAAGTCATACTTCAGCGAAAGACTTCAGACCTATTAGTCTGTCGTCATTACTCCTCAAAACACTTGAAAGGCTTATAGACATCCATATAAGAAGCAAGTGTTGCAACGGAACTCTATGTAATGCTCAGCATGCATACTTGAAAGGTAAATCGGTAGAAAGGGCTCTACACGAGGTAATAGGCAAAATAGAAGGCAGCCTTCACCAGAAAGAATTTGCATTAGCTGCCTTTTTGGACATTGAGGGTGCCTTTAATAACGTCAGGAAAGATGCAATCAAAAGTGCGTTGGAAAAGATAAATGTCGAGCAACGCATCACCAACTGGCTATGCGAAATGCTCTCGACGAGAAATATCAATTCCACTCTCGGAAACAGTTCGATAAGAAAATCTGTTACCAGAGGCACCCCACAAGGAGGGGTTATCTCTCCCCTCCTTTGGGTGCTGGTCATGGATGACATACTTAAAGAATTGAACAATGCAGGTTTCAAAGTCATCGCATATGCTGATGACGTAGTTATCATTGTTCAAGGAAAATTCCTGAACACGATGAGTGAACTTATGGAAACAGCCCTCAATAGGCTTAGATTATGGGCCGAAGGGTGTGGACTACGAGTCAACCCGGAGAAAACCGGGTTATTTAGGGGATAATTTTTAATAATTATTGCTGTAGTATTTATTAAATTTTTATTTAAGATAATTTTTAATAATTGTAATATTTTATTGAAAATAGGTTAGTACAAAATACAAGATACCACCCTTCAACCTGCCCAGACTTGATGGAGTGAAGCTCTCTCTCTCGGAGAGCGCAAAATATCTTGGCACGGTATTAGACAGGAACCTAACTTGGAAACTTAACGTACAGGAAAGAGTCCGCAAAGCTTATAATGCTCTCTTCGTATGCAGGAGAACAGCAGGAAAGAAATGGGACATGAAGCCGTATGAATCTTTTGCCACTGGACTTAAAAATAAAATCAATTGCAGGAAATAGTGCGCTACGGCTCACTAATATTGGGCTCTTTAAGAACAGTAGGATAGGACATAGCAGTATTATGAAGGAATCATTCTCCGAAATACCGGAAAAGGCGGATGAAGGTCTTGGTACACTAGATTTTGACACACCGTATGATGTGTTGTCCTGACAGAGAGGATTGGTATAGAAACTTGGTGTCGAGGGTAAATGAGACCTCGATATATACTGACGGTTCCAAAACCAGTGAGGGCAAAGGGTCTGGTATATTCTCCAATGAACTGGACTTACATCTGGCCCTGAGACTTCCGGACACATGCAGTGTGTTCCAGGTGGAGATTCTGGCAGTACTCAAAGCTGCGGAGGTACTTGAGATGAGATCGATATCCAATAAGAATATTGCCATCTACATTGATATACAGGCTGCGCTTAAAGCGCTAGAGTCACATACCACTAAATCTGAACTACTAAGGAATTGCCGCACAATGCTCAAGGCATAATGTTCGCAGAACCGTGTCAGATTATGTTGGGTACCTGGGCATTGTAAATTTGTAATATTGAAGGTAATGAAAAGGCCGACGCTCTGGCCAAGGAAGGAGCGGAGCTCCCACCTAACACCATGATTGAGGACATAAGACCGCCAATGGCCGTGGCTAGAAGGGTTGTTTTTGAAAAAAACTTCCCATTTAGCAGCCACAAGATGGTCACAGCTAGATGTTCTCAAAGGCACTGTGGCCCATTTTAAACTGGAGAAAGTCTGAAGAATTACTCAACTTCAGTAGAACCAAACTTAGGTTAACGGTAGGAATACTCTCTGGACATTGCCTTCTAAGGAAGCATGTCATGAGACTAGGACTAGCTAGCTCGAACATATGCAGGTATTGTGAGGACCTACAAGTCACGGAAGACATCTTCCACATTTTATGTGAGCGTCAAGCAATCGCTCGGAGTAGAAGGAAGCACCTTGGCATGTACTTCTTTAATCACTTAGAGGAGGTTGGTTCCTCAAACAATATTGGGACCATTATTAAATTCTGCAAGGAAATAACCATCGTATAGTGCAATATGTATTCGGAGCATGATTTCTTCTACACTGGTAGTTTTGGGGTGATTATCTAACAGGTTAGTTTTACGAAATGTAGGTTTCCTAAAAATCAATGTGGTATTATTTAGTTTAATTTACAAAATAATAAAAAAATGGTTTTCGTAATTCTCATTTTATCAAAAACTAGAAACCAAATTTAGTGTTTAGTTTTACAATAACGAATCAGAATACCATCCTAAGTTATCGCACTCTCCCCAAAATTATTCATATCTTATTATACCTAATGTAGCTATTGAATTTAATTCATTATCGCATCCGGCAGGCCTGCATATTCCATTTACACATTTGTCAAAACTATCGAATGAGCAGGCTGTCCCATCTTTAACTTTGTCACTTAGTTGAAAATATGAAGTTGTTGACTCCCACCGACAATACAGCTTACATTTATCTTTTCCAGTTACTATAATAGTGAATTAATGAGTTACATCGTATGAAAACAAATTTTGCTATAAATATTTTACATCCGTATTTTGGTATCCATACCACTGAAGAGTTTATGTCTTTTAGCCCGAAATTGTTGCCATTCATATCATAGCATTGCTGTTCTCTGGAATCTAGTGATCCGGGTGGACAGTTGTAAGTATTGCATGATCTATATTTTTTTCTACTTCCGCCACAGTACTTTCCTCCATTTTGGGGAAAGGGGTTGTTACATTCTCGTTGCGATTCTTGCACTCCTCCACCACAAGTCATGCTACAAGGTGCAAATATACTCCAAGGACCCCACCCTCCATTTATAACTTGGCGCTTTGTACCACCACGAGAAATGCACTTTCCTCTTTGGCACCAATATTTTGGGCTTTTACACGGCGTACCATCAGCCCACGGTAAATTACTGGACATACAATCCGATACATTTTTTTCAGCCCTACACCATAAACGAGTGCATTCCTTAAAATATATGAATACATACCAAATCAGCAATAACTAATTACAACCTATTATAAAGTTAGTCGTGTTACATACGCCTTCCATGAAACAGTATTTAGAATGATTTCCATGTATAAGTCCGCACTGTTTATCGAGAGAATACAACTCTCCAGGTAGTTTTGTATTAAAATTTGGAACAGTCATTTCAGGAGTATCTTCTAAGCATGTAGTATCCTCTTTTCTTTTAAACAAATAAAGTGTATGTAATCCATATTAACTACGTAATTATTAACTGTTCGTGTTACTTACTCTAAGAATTCTGATACGTAATGTCTCGAACAATCTGACCAGGACCATGGGTGAATATCGTCACTCATTCTGCTGGACATAATATGTAATGTTTTTTTACCATTCGGTTGAAAGTTATCACATCTGGTATCATCATCGTGTGGCATATTTAATCTAAAAAGAAACCAATTATAAGATTACTAGCTGACCCGTGATCGAATTGTTTCGCCTGATTGACATATTTATGGGATGTACGAGTAGATGATTAAAAAATTTTTTTAATTTAATGTATTTCTTTCTAAATTATTGTAGTGCTAGATAGATTTTTTTTTCTGAACTTACTCGAGAGCACGCTATAACTAACTACCCATGAGAAAATCCACACCTGTCACTGTAATTTTTTTATTCTCAAAGCGAAACAAAGTTTAATAGAAAACTGTAAGCGTTTCAAATTAAATGGGATGTCTGTAAGTATCATTGGAATTCGGGGACGCATAGAATTTCGCCTACTGCTCATCCAGTTATTGCTTGCTCATATTTCCTGAAAGGTTGACTTATTTCGATGAAATGCAATTGCCAACTGAATTATTTAAACTTTGAGTTGAGCATAATGTAAGAACAGATAAAGAAAATCAAATCAGAAGAAGTCAATTTCTGGTAACATAAAGTGTTGTGTGTATCAGTGGATCAAAAGCGGATTGAATTGTATCTTTTGGATACAATCAGAAAATAAAGTTACAGATATAACATACAGTCCACTCGTAAAAGTTACAATTTACCAAAAATAGTTTTGCTTTAAAAGCTACGCAGTTACAATCCTTGTTTAAAAGTTACAAAGTACCGAATCCTCGAATACCTACTCCAACATAAACTACATGCAAAACATTATAACATTTCGTTTGTGGAATAATAAATTTCGAAGACAAAGTAATTTTCATGATACTTTCAAAATGTTTATTAATTCAACTATTGTCATCACTTTCAACGTCAAGTGTTGATTCGATTCCAAAAAAAGTAAGAAAAATGTTGGAAGAGAAAGAAAAGTAAGGTGGAGCGACACATTATAAAATGATTTTGATATGATATTTTTCTAGAACTTTGAAACACATAGTCTCTAATTTTATGAAATTTCCTTCTTTTAAAACAGTTAATTAAAATCCGTACGCGTTTCGACCGCTTTCTTCTTGCTTCACAAATATTAAAAATAATTTTATCGTTTTTACGATCATAGTTATCGGCTAAAACTTTTATGAGCAAAACTTCCATCTCGACATTCAAATGTTTGATGTTGTATTTACATACCTAAACAAAGCATACTAAAACGCAAACGTCATAATCAGTAATCAACGCATCAGCATAAACTGTGCATCGCATCAGAATCGCAAATAAGCAGTGATGACGCATCACTGCTCCAATGTATGACGTTTCTCAATTTACGCAGTGTTTATTTCTATTAAATATTATTCGATATGTCATGTTATATCAGTAGTATCATTGTATATAAATCTAATAGTATAGCTCGTTTCAATTCACTTGGCCAACGGTCACTTGGGCAGTGAGAGGATTTAAGAGAACAAAAACGACACAAAAGAGATTTAACGTGTAGAAGATTTTGCCTAAATTTTACAATGTCTAACCCAACTTTATCTTTCATTTGAATTAATATGGAATTTTTTTTATTGTGGGACTGGCAAATTTGGACGCAGTTATAAAACAAAAACATACCTGCAGCGTTGCGATGCAGGTAACCTTATGTTATGAAACTATAGCTACCTGACCTAGATTGATAAGGAATGATGCATTCAAAGTATTTAAATGATGAGTTCGTGATTTGGAAATCAGTTTTACGAGAACATTTACATTGATAACACGAAAGCACGAAGAAATATAAAAAATTTTAATGGATCCATTACGAAGAGGAAAACCAATAGGAAGGCAGGCCCGTAAATTAGTTATTAATATATATAACGAAAAATTGGAAGAAGCCACGCGTTTATGTTTGGAAGAACCAGTAAGTAATGCATACTCGCAGACTGAGAAACTGGAATTTCGAACCGATCGATAAGAAGGATTCTTAAAGATTACATGGAGAAAGGAGTAATAGAATCACCCAATACCACATAAAAAATGGAAAACTGGACTAGATGAATTTGACGTCACAACTATTCGGCGTATTAGGTATACACAATTTTCACCATGAGGAAAATGCAATGATGTCCTTAAAAATGTTGAGAGTACGGGTTCAGGAGGATTTGGAGCTAAACTTGAGCATTACATCCCTCCACCGGATTCTACAGAGAAATGGGTTTTGCTACAAAAAAAACTCAGAACAACCGTAAAGTTCTTTGCGAAAGAGAAGATATCAAACTTTTGCGAGTAAAGTATCTGAGAAAAATCCGGGAGTACAGATCAAAAGGATATGACATATATTTGGACGAGACCTATGTTCACAGTTCACATACAAGACCAATGGCAGGGACTGATGGTAACAGCCGTGGATTGAAGGCTCCAATTTCAAAGGGACAGAGGCTGATAATGGCGCATGCAGGCGGTGAGAAAGGTTTTGTAAATACATAACGCCCTACTTTTATTTAAATCTGGATTAAAAACGGGAGACTATCACGATGATATGAATTTTGAAAATTTCTCCAAATGGATGACGGAAAAAGTTTTTATTAACCAGGAGGAGCCTTCAGTAATTGTAATGGGCAACGCATCATATCATAACAAATTGGAAGACAAGTAAATCGTTTCTCCCAGCCGAAAAAGTGAGATGTTACAATGGCTCAACGACAACAAAATAGCACATACTTCGGAAATGCTCAGACTTGAACTTTACGAACTTATAAAACAACATCGAGCTATACAACAGCCAAAGCATAAGATTGATGACTTAATTCACGTTGCGGGACATGAGGTACTCGATTACCACCCTATCATCCAGACCTCAATCCCATTGAAAATATTTGGGCAACTGTCAAGGCAAAAGTGGGCAAACGAAACACAACATTTAAATTATTGGACGTTCAGAAATTGGCTGAAGAAGAATTTTCAAAAATAAGAAAATAACGGTTGAAGATTGGCGTAAGGTTTGCGCAAAAGCTATAAGGACGGAGGAGGAATACTTTTCTCACGAGCTGATGTGGGACACAATATCAGAGAGGATTGTTATCAATCCAGGAGATGATTCTTCAACCGATTATGAAACCGACAGTAGTACTTAAGGTTAGGTTAGGTTTATGGGTGGGTGCGTCAGAACGGGTTCTGCCGCACCCCACTTAGGTCCATGTGGACCCATTGTGATGCCCTTATTGGGGGGTTAGCCGGTGTTGTTGGCTATAGTGTTTCCTTCTTGGTTACTCGACCTTGTCCAGCCATCCTGATGCATTTATGAACCTGTAAAGATTACATAAAGATATATCTGAAAGTTCATGTAAATCATGGAAGTAGTATCTTCCAAGTGTCCTATTCCTCAAGTGACAAAGACTTGGGCATTGACAGAGGAAGTGAGGTGTGTCCTCGTGTACCTCCTCGTCGCCGCAACCCCTGCATATATCGTCATTCTTGAGTTTAAGTTTCATTGTGTGGTATCTTAGGAAGTTGTTACCCGTTAGGGCTCCTACCAGTTTATACATCGACGTTCTATCAAATCGCAAAAGCTTGATAGTCCGATTTGGATTGTATTCCGGCCATAACTTCCGTGGTATTTCGCAAGTAGTTAGTTCTTTCCACCTGTTGTTGGCTTTCATCCGGGTCTTATTTTCCACCCTTTCTCTGAGATTACAGAGTGGTGGTTTGATTGAATTAATCGCCCGATCTTGGTCCATTGCAGAACCATTTCTTGCCAATTCATCAGCCATCTCATTGCCGGTTTTGTCACTGTGTCCAGGGACCCAGCAGAGACGCGTGGTGTGCTGCGAGCAGAGAACCTTAAGCTCTTCACGGCAGCGGTGAACTAGCTTTGATTTTATTTCGATAGCAGATACTGCTTTTATAGCCGCCTGGCTGTCAATAAATATGGTAATATCATTATTTGGTATTGATAACATTGACACCATATGGGCAGCTTCAGTGATTGCCCGAACCTCCGCCTGAAAGACACTACTGTAATCAGGTAGTTTGATTGACTGGTGTATATTTAACTCTTCAGAGAAGATTCCAGCACCTGTTCCACGGTCCATCTTAGAGCCATCTGTGTAGATGGATAACGATTTTCCTTTTGTGGGTTCATCTGTGTTCCATTCCTCCCTGCTGGGGAAATAGCAGGAGAATGGTATGTCGAAGTCAAGATGGGGAGACAAGTAGTCAGAGATGACCGCTTCTCCCACATATTTATTCAGAATCTGTGTGTGTCCCGTTATGTAGGGTTTCCAGCTTTTTGTTTGGCTGATCCTGAGGGCACTTTTGGCTGCAGATTCTTGCATGTATAGATCTAGAGGTAACAAGTTGAGGATAGCCTCCATTCCAGCAGTAGGTATTGTCCTTATTGCGCCGGTTGTACCTATACATGCTAGTCTTTGTATTTTGGTCATTAATTGAAGATTCGAAGCTTTGTTTGTGGCTTGCCACCAGACTAAGCTACCGTACGTGAGTATTGGACGCACAACAGCCGTATACATCCACAGAATTATTTTGGGGTTTGGTCCCCACCTTTTGCCGAAGATTCGGTTGCATGCGTAAAAAGCATTTGCGGCTTTTTTTACTCTTTCATTGACGTTTGGTTTCCAATTGAGCATCCTATCTAAGATTATACCCAGATATTTGGCACTCTCAGCAACTCTAAGGGGTATACCCTCAATAGTTGGAGGATCGAAGTTTGGAATCACCCTTTTGTTACTGAACAGGACTAGTTCAGTCTTCTGTGGATTGATTCCAAGACCGCATTGGTTTGCCCACATACTAAGTGTTCGTAATGCGTTTTCTAGTAGTTCGCTTATGGTCGGTAGGAATTTGCCTGTAGCAAGTATCACTACATCGTCTGCATACGCAGTTACTTTGACCCCTCTGTTTTCGAACTTTAGTAATATTTCATTTATGACAAGGACCCAGAGTAGGGGGGAAATGACTCCTCCTTGTGGTGTACCTCTTGAGGCTGTCACTCTAAGTTC
The DNA here is from genome assembly GCA_949126925.1 of Cheilosia vernalis. NCBI lineage: Eukaryota > Metazoa > Arthropoda > Insecta > Diptera > Syrphidae > Cheilosia > Cheilosia vernalis. Next base: position 59,134,501 of record OX421358.1, read on the forward strand.
AATGCCACCTAATTCTACGTTAATATTTCTTTCATTGAGCAAACTCTCAATCACATTGGTAAGCGTTTGGTCTACGTTGTTATTGAGTAGTGCTCTCTTCACAGCACACGTCTTAACATTATTGAATGCTCCTTCAATGTCGAGGAACGCGGCTAGTGTGTATTCTTTGTCCTTTAGGGATTTTTCTATGATGCGAGTGACCTCATGCAACGCAGTCTCAACTCCTTTACCTTTGATGTAGGCATGCTGAGCCGTTGAGATCACGTTATTGTCAAGTCGACTGCGGATAAAAACGTTCAAAAGCTTTTCCAAGGTTTTCAGGATGAATGAAGTTAAACTTATGGGCCTGAAATCCTTAGCAGTCGTATGGCTGGACTTTCCTGCCTTCGGAATGAAGACAACCTTTACTTTACAGTAGTACTTAAACATGTGTGTAATATAGATAAAGAATTATTATTTGACATAATAAAATAAATTATAATAACTTATTAGTTAAATTGTTTTTGATTTTGGTTGTTGTTGTCTATTTGTTTGCCGTCTTTTGTGCACTTTATTTCTCGAAGTAAAGTTGACATCTAAGAATCTATGTTTTTTCTCCCACCAGATATGTAAACATTATTTGAAAATTGGATACACACAACGATTATACCTCTTGTAAAAAATGTCCAACCCTGAAATGCTGAGATCGAAGCTAAAAAAACACGGATATTATTAGGATTTTCTTATTTTACCTATTTAAAGTACGGGATGTTTACATTGTGGTTGTAAACAATGGAAAAATTGATCATTTGCAAAAATTAAATAAAATCAGTATCTTTACTATGTATTTTATATATATTTTACTATATATTGTAACGGGTGATTTTTTAAGAGGTTTAGAACTTTAAAAAAAAAAAAAAACACAAAAAATTCGAAAAAATGAATGAAATATTTATTTGAATCGATAGTTTGAACCTTGCAATTTAATGTTTAAAGATAATTTCATGCAAATGTTGACCGCGGCTGCGTCTCAGGTAGCCCATCCGCTGAGTCCAATTTTGGCATACTCTTTCACACATATCGGCCGGTATCTCACGATGTTGGCTTCCAGTGCGTCAATCGAAGCGGGCTTGTCCCTATACACATTAGCCTTGACATACCCCCACAAAAAATAATCTAATGGTGTCAAATCGCACGATCTAGGCGGCCAATTGACCGGCCCGAAACGTGAAATTAACTGTTCACCAAACTCGCCTCGCAATTGCGCCATTGTTTCGCGTGCTGTGTGGCATGTGGCACCGTCTTGTTGAAACCACATATCATGCAAGTCAAGAACTTCCATTTCGGGCAAAAAAAAGTTTGTTATCATCGCTCGGTAGCGTTCACCATTGACAGTAACGCTGCGATTCGCATCATCTTTGAAGAAATATGGCCCAATAATGCCGCCGGCCCATAAACCGCACCAAACAGTGGCTTTTTCGGGATGCATTGGTAGCTGTTGCAATGCTTCTGGCTGATCTTCACTCCAAATGCGGCAATTTTGCTTATTTACGTACCCATTCAACCAAAAATGAGCCTCATCGCTGAACACAATTTTTCGATAAAAAAGCGGAAGCAGCGCGCGATGAACATTTCGAACCGAGCACGAATTTTGATAGTAAAATTCAATAATTTGCAAGCGTTGTTCATTTGTAAGACGATCCATGGTTAAATTGCAAACCAAACTGAAGCTGTTTGACAGTGACACAAGGTACTAAACACACGTCAGCTGTCAAAACCAGTGTTGCCAAAACCAAACCAGCTAAAAAATCACCCGTTAGATTGACCGAAGCTGTAAGAAATAATGAAATGTAATATGCCCCTAAGGCAGCCAATTTATGGGGCTGCTTGCTTGTTCCTTTGGTGCAGCTTCATAAAACTTTCAGTAGAGAGAAAAGTCCATCTGTCCACTTGGCTGGGTAAAACGCAATGTGCAAGTTACGTTACTCGGAAAGAAAAAACATAATATGTGTCTTTTTATCGAAGACCTATCATTTTTATTTATTATCTAATTTACAAAACTAGTCTTAACGTTATGGCTGCTTCTCCTCGACTGTTCTTGCTTCTAGCCTTTTTCTCCTAGCAGTTTATGCTGTTGCTACTGCACTGCTGATGCTGTTGGCTTGGGTAGAGTATCAGATAACTTAGCAGCGGTGCTTTACTTATGTACAATATGTACCTACATTTCATGTTGTTTGCCATTGCTTAAGTTTCTGCTATACGATCGGACCATCGGGACGCCAAAGTAGCTAATCTTTTGTGTGGTGCTGTACTCGTAGATTAGGTATACGTTGTTTTGATGTTTTCTGTTGTTATGTTGTGTAAGTTAACAAAACGAACCAGCAACAGCGCAACATCCGATTCCCACGAAAACACTCAACCAGCAACACGCGCACCATCGTTTCCCACAGCGTCAGCGAATATGATCCATGTAGCTGCACCTGCCGTTCCAGGGAATGCTGACGTCGCGTCTGCGACATTATTTTCACAATATAAATAGATGTGCCTGCATGTTGCCAGTTGTTCAGTTGCTTAGAGTTAACAGTAATCATTAGTTGTCTTGTTAGTTGTTAAGTCGAATTAAAATAAAGTTTTTTTTTAAACAAAACGTTGAGTGTAAAATTAACTTGTACAGAGCAGTAGCGTCATATGCGTAGATGTGGTGATAGGCCTTATCTTAACTTCTCCCCCCGCAGTGTGAACTGAAGTGTTGAAGTTCATGATGGTAGTCATTTTATGGTACGAAGCGGGCAATGTAAGGTTGGTTTCGAGTAATGAATGACTAATAATTATAGGTAGGTAAGCGATTAAACTACAGGCCTCTGTTGCGCCAACTACATATTTATTTACATATTTAAACAAATTAAGTGAGTTATTAAATTAGAAACATTTTGTGTATATAAGAAATAAATGAATAAAGTAGGTAAATATACATATATATATTTTTTTTATATATTTTTTATTTTTTTTTTAATAGGAATATCCGTATTTTAAAGTTGTTCATTGGGATATTTTTTTTTTTTTTTTTTTTTTTTTGAGAAACGAAACAAGATTTAACTGAATTACGAATTCCGCATGGAATAAAATGTACCTATGGACAGACAGTTCAAAGGTTGATAGTAGTTATTGGAAACATAACTGTTTTTAGATATTATATATATATATTTTTTTTTTTTCCGAATTTTCTTTTTATGTAGATACTTTTCTTTTCAAAGTGTCAACCGTGATTTTATTATTTTTTGTAACAACGTGGTCATTAAATCTTGGCGCTAATTTATTTCGCCGATCATTTTGTTCGAAAATAACCTCGAAAATAATTAGGAGGATCTCTAAGAGATTCATTTAATTTTCGTATATATGTTTGCTTCTTACTAAGACTTCGCTCGTGAACTATTTTAGCTAAGTTTTCATAGTTTTTTATGTGGTCTCGCAGATATTCCTGTTCAGTAATAGTACCTGTCTTAGGTGGGAAAGGTTGGATTGTATGTAAATGTCCTGTAATGAGCTCAAAAGGAGACAACTTGGTTGTTGAGTGGATAGAACTGTTGTATGTTAGCACAGCTTCATCAACGATTTGGCTAATGGATGCGTTTATTTCTTGTGTTTTTATGATGCGAATTAGCTCTGTGAGCGTTGAATGGAACCGTTGAACAGGAGAATTTCCCGTTGAAGTTTTAGTGCAAATAGTATGGAAATCAATTTTGTACAGATCTAAAAATTCTTTAAACAAGGTTGAGAGAAATTCGCTTCCGTTGTCAGATATAATTATTTTGGGTACACCGTGATGTGAAAAGTAATGCCGTAAGGAATTAATTATATTTAAACTTGTTCTTGCGGTCAACAAATATACACTAGCAAACTTACTGAATTTATCGAGTATGGTAAGGAAATGTTTCTTATATATAAAATAAATATCGACATGGACGACTTCCAGTGGTTTTGAAGGCGTGTCAGTAAGCTCAAATTTGAGCTGTTCTCTGTTTCGGTCATATTTGTATCTATGGCAAGTATCGCAACTATTGATTACCTTGGATATAACGTGCTTCATATATGGAAAATATATATCTCTTTCCAAGTGTTCCAGACTCTCAGTTATACCTCGGTGATGCGAGTTTTCATGATAATCTCTTATAAGCTGCTCTTGTTTATCTATTTCTGTAATGTCTTCAAGTAAAACGAGTGACCTTACTAATTTTATACGCGACCGATGAGAAAATTTTGAATACGACTGTATGGCTCGAAACGTTTCATCGTCCGCTAAAATAGCTGTAAGTCTCTTAGTATTACAATAATCTTTCAGAATGGAAGTAACAACGGTTTCGACCTTAGGATTAGCGTGCTCAATAGCATACCTCTTTTTTCTTTTAAAAATAATTTTAATTCTAGATGAGATTTCTGTTTTAAAAGAGTTTTGTTTTACAATAATCTGGTTGGAAAACTCGTTGATTGGGCGCTCAGATATCGGGATACCATCATCCATGTTTTCTTCTCCTGAATGAATTGTGGATAAATTCTCCGAAGCGTCAATATTGTTTTGCATGGAAACGATATCTATGTCTTGTTGGACAGATCTGGTTAAATCAGTTTCATTGCTATTAATTTCGGTACGTGAGAGTGCGTCTGCGTTGGAATTTAGTTTGCCTTTTCTGTATACAATGTCGTAATCGAACTCTTCCAACTTTAATCTCCACCAAACAAGTTTTGAGTTCGGTTCCTTAAGTGAGAAAAGCCAAATTAGGGGCTTGTGGTCGGTTATGATTTTAAATTTTCGGCTATATATATATGGGCGAAAATATTTTGTTGCCCAAATAATGGCCAATGGCTCCTTCTCAATTGTACTATAGTTTTGCTCACTTTTTGATAAGGTGAACCTTGAGAAAGAACTGCACCTATAGCAACATTACTAGCGTCAGCAGTAACGTTGAAAGGCTGATTGAAATCGGGATACCGAAGGATGGGATCATTGCATAAAAGAGTTTTGCAGTTTTCAAAACAGTTTATGTATACAGAATCTATCCTTATTGCTTTTCCTTTTCGCGGACATTCTGTCAAAGGTTTCGTTAGGTTAGCAAAATCCTTAATGAATTTTCTGTAGTAACCCAGGAGACCGAGAAAAGACTTTATTTGTTTCGGGGTTCTAGGTATTGGAAACTTTTTTACTGCAATTATCTTGTCGGGATTAGGCTTAATACCATCCGTTGTAATTATATGTCCTAGAAAAGAGACTTCTTTCCGAAGAAATTCCGACTTATAAATCTGTACCTTGAGATTTGCATCTTTTAATTTTTGGAAGACAGCAAAAGACAGTTGCTGCAATGAGGTAGGGTACACTATGATGTCATTCATATAAACTAAACAGATCTTGTCTTGAATATCCCTCAAAACATTGTCCATAACTCTTTGGAAAGTTGATGGTGCGTTTTTTAGTCCAAACGGCATTCGAACAAACTCATAATGACCGTTTTCTACGGAAAATGCAGTCTTTGGGATATCTTCTGCTTTGATTTCGATCTGATGAAAACCAGAAGCAAGATCGAGAGTGCTAAAGTACATGCTTCTACCTAACTTATCTAAGATTTCCGTTGTGATCTGGAACTTGAAGACGAGAAAGGGCAAGAGTTTTTTCGTTTTAAATTCTGCTAGGCCGTGTAAAACTATTTGTTGATTGACAGATTGTGTGTTGAATATTGTTTTTATCTTAACTGGATTTATTTGTATTGGCGTTAAATCTTTGTCTACATTTGGGCTTATAAATGACCTATTACTACCGGTGTCTATTAAAAATTTTAGCTAAGCGCTGTTTAAACTGTGGATATTTATATACGGTAACAGATTGGAATTATAGTTATTGACTTTCCGAGGCAGGCGGATGAAAATTTGTGTCATCAATTTCAGGATGTTGCTGAAGATTCGAAATATTGGGTAGGTCAAAGTATTGAAAATATTCTTGAGAGTAAGCACCATAGGGAGATTCAGGTTCTAACAGCGTACTATTGTTTGGGACATGGCTTGATTCCGCATTAAATAGTTAGTTGTTAGGGATATCTGTTTGAATGTCTACTAGTGTTTCCACTAGAGACATCCATGGCTTCTGGTGGTGAATATGAATTTTGATTGGGTCGAATGTTTGGAATGTTAACACTAATACTATTTTGATTTGGTCTCATTGGTCTGCTCTGCGCGTTTACTGGTATATGTTGTCTAGGTGGAGGAATGTTTCTAATAAATTGAGGTGTATTCAAATACAGCGGATTTCTTATATAGTTGGTTGCGAATAAGGGACTGGTGGTCTTGTCTGACTATACGAGTACATACTATTTTGTTGAACTCTTTGCAAATGCTGAGGGTTCTGGAAATAAAACCTCTAAACAGAAGTTGAGTGCTTCTGTCAATTTACTTGGTCTCATTGCCCTGATTGGTGAGCCAAGGGGTTCCCTCAAACCTGATAGAAATGCGTTAAGGCACATCTCTTGCAACATTCGCCATATTATCATGTACTCTTACGTGGTTCATAATAGTGGAAAAAATTTGTATAATTTTTGCATGAAATGTTTCTACATTATCTTGATTCTGCCTAATTTGGTGTAAATCACGGATGAGGCTAGTTTCGTTCCTCTTATCAGCATAATGAGTTACTAAATTATTTTTGATTTCTTCCCAGTCTATGGGAGTGCCATACTTAGCACTTCATTTGCTGGACCAATAATTTTGTTTCGGATCGAACGTAAAATAATGTTTCCATAACCCGTATACCCCTAATCTGTGGCATAAGGCCCAAAATTTCCTCAACATTGTTGATGAAATCGAATAATGAACGCCGATTGCCATCAAAACAAGGGGCATCTTTAACTGCATCCGGAATACGCAGCGAATTAAAAACGTCCAATGAAATCATTGAATTCATTTTTAATTGATTATATATACAACCGTATTCACCGACTCGATTATTTGGTGTGGTACAGAAACTTCACTTATTTTTAAAGCAGAACATTTAGCAAAATTTGGCAAATCAATTAGATCTCGATTTTTTATTGTTTGCTCTAATTTTTCTATTTTTGCTAAAGCTTGTAGCGAAAAGATAACTATGTTTTTGCACTTTTATTGTTTTTTGTTTTGGAGACAATAAGCAAATTAAAATAGGACTTACCTTCACAGTTACTTAGATTTTCCTAGGTTATAACACATTAATAATTAACTTCTTAACTTTATCAAATTCAATAGTATTAAATTTATTATTATCTCGAAACACCTTACAACCAAGTCTTAAAGTTTTTTTCTAACTTTTCCTTCACGAAATTTTTTTTTTGCGAAATCCAGCACTGCAAATTGGCCGTGGTACCGAAAGTTGAAACTGCCACTTCGATTAGCCTTCGAAATGTGTACCTTTGTAATCACGAACTCATTAAAGCTACTCAATTTCACTTAAAACTCGGATTCAAATCCTGTCGACTGCGCCAGTTATGTACGTTACTCGAAAAGAAAAAACATAATAATGTGTCTTTTTATCGAAGACTTATCATTTTTATTTATTATCTAATTTACAAAACTAGTCTTAACGTTATGGCTGCTGCTCCTCGACTGTTCTTGCTTCTAGCCTTTTTCTCCTAGCATTTTATGCTGTTGCTACTGCACTGCTGATGCTGTTGGCTTGGGTAGAGTATCAGATAACTTAGCAGCGGTGCTTTACTTATGTACAATATGTACATTACATGTTGTTTGCCATTACTTAAGTTTCTACTATACGATCGGACCATCGGGACGCCAAAGTAGCTAATATTTTGTGTGGTGCTGTACTCGTAGATTAGGTATACGTTGTTTTGATGTTTTCTGTTGTTATGTTGTGTACAGAGCAGTAGCGTCATATGCGTAGATGTGGAGATAGGCCTTATCGTAACTCGCACAAGATGGAGAAAAAACAGAAAATATTTGAATTCTTTTCAAATGGAGCGAGATATAGATAGTTGCTGTTTCGTGTTTCAGCTTTGACAGTGTTCAGGTACGCCACAGTCACTCCCCCTCCAATATATTCGTCGACGAAGCAAATGTCACTTTTTAGTTGCTGTATGTTTTGATTTGATTAGCTGGTGAATTGTCATTCATAAATTGTTCTGAAGCTGGGTCGTCTTCTTTTGCGATGAAAACGAGCTTCAGTCGTTCAACGGAAACATTTAATTCTTTTTCGCCGATTTTTATAGTGAAAACTCTATCGCACAAACGTTTTAGAACTGGATATGTTCCTGTGTATGGTGGTTCCAAGGGTTCCTTTACACTTACAGCATCGGTACGCAGAAAAACATGAGAACAGTCATTGATGTTTTTCAACAAGAACATTCTTTTTTTAGTGTTATGCGGCCTTACCAATAATCAACTTTAGTCTGGCACTTTACGAAAAGACTCCACACTTTCCAAAATCCCTTTACCAATAAACAAATATAGTTGCCAGACTATCGCTAACTGTAGGGTTAGATGTTAGTGTTGAGAAAGCTATGTTTATCTCGGGCATTAGCTAAATAAATCCTCCCTTATGTCATTTTGAAGACAAGTGTTGCCCAACCATCCAAAATCACGGTAGTAAATCTCGTAATAGGAGAGAATTTAATACGATGTTGTTCAGCCTGAGCATTTACAATTATTAATTAATTTTATGTAGTAAATTGTGAATGTTTTCTAATTTTATTCATTGCAATACAACAATGCAAATGGGTTTTAAGTCTAACATCACAAATTTGTACAAAAAATGTATTCAAAATATTGAAAAATATTGCTTTTTTGTTTTATTTCTAAACACGTTGTTCCAGTTTAAACATTAGGCGGTAACTCTGAACGTCAGCTTGACAGACGTCAGCTGGACAGATGCAAATCATTCCGCGTTTTTTATTTCGTCGCATTATTCCACGGACGTTCGCCGAGAAGAAAGGCAGCAAATAAGTAAGGGAATTACTTTACGTTTATCTTTTTGTACCTACTATAAATATGTAAATTATAACGAATATCATTTTTAATTCAGATAATAAACCTCCCAACACAAAATTGGTTGTGTTTATTGTTTTTGCCGACAACATCTTTATTATTTATTTGGAGGACACGACTCGTGGAACAAATTTTGCCGTCGCCATCTTGCCGTCGCGACAAATAATTTTGTGTGAATTTGGCTTTGATGTCCGCCATTTTTACATATGCCAAGAAAAACTAAAAATTCAAACAAAATGACTTCGACGCCAATGAAGTCAAAATCATCCAGCGAGGATGAAGACGAAACAACACAAATTGAGAGTGGTATCACAGCTACCGATTTGTGCAAGCAAATCAAGGATCTACAATTGTCTCTGGCCAAGTCAGAGCACGAAAAAAGCGAACTCCAGCAGCAGCTATTTATCTCTCAGGAGTCTCCAGGTGCCACAGCCGGAAACCAAATGCACGTTTCCACAAATCCAGTCGTCGCCAGCATATTTTCGCCAAGCAGTAGCAATGTCTCGCTGCCTCGCCACACTGCATCGTTCTCCGCCACCACAGCTTTAACTGCCAAGACAGCCGCTTATGTTACAACGCCTCATCACACCGCTTCGTCATCTGCCGCCATAACTTCAATTGCTCCGCCAGCTACCATCAGCAGCCATCCAATATTCAGTGCAACATACGCCGCAACGAACAACTTTGGAGCTGGTCCTACCAATCAATATTTGCCAGGTACGTACATAAATAATTATAATTCTTTGCCAAATTATTCCGCTTTACAACGAAATCCATCTGCGCCGCCCGAGCCAACACTATTGCCGCCAACAACACACTCAATGCCTTTCCCTTCGAACCAACATTACCACCCCAGAAAATTGCAAGATTTGCCTGAGTTCTCTGGTTCGCCCGAACAATGGCCAATGTTTGCGGTCGCGCATAGCGAGACAACAGCTGCTTATGGCTGTACAGACTTGGAGAACCTCACGCGCCTTCAGAAGGCACTAAAAGGTAATGCCAAACAAATAGTTGAAGCCCTACTTATACATCCAAGTAGTGTCAGTACGGTCATGAGTACATTGGAATTCCGATACGGCCGTCCGGAAATTTTAATCAGAAGCCAATTAGCAAAGGCGCGGGCCTTTCCAATGATATCGGATTCCAAGATCAGCGAAATCGTGAACTTTAGCACAATGGTCTCAAATCTAACAATGTTCCTGGCGAACGCAGGTGCGACACCACATCTGTCAGATCCAACATTACTGGATGAATTAGTCGGTTAATTGCCACTCAGTAAGAGAGAGGAATGGGCAAAGCATACGTTTGCTATTTCGCCAGCCTATCCGAACATATGCCAATTTAATAATTGGTTGAAACAGGTTGCCACATTCGTTTCTATGGCAACAGAAATGTATCCTAATACCTACGATAGGAAGCCAAAGCATAGTAGTGCTGTATACACTGTATCGGAACAGAAAGACGAAAAAGATAAGAAAAGAACAAACTGCATTGCATGTGAACAAAGCCATCGACTATATCAATGTTCGAAATTTAAAAACATTCCTGTATCCGAGCGGTGGAATATAGTTAAAGATAATCATATCTGCTTTTGTTGCCTGCGTTCGGGTCACGGAGTTTCGAAATGCCTCAATCGACGAGAATGCGGAATTTCATCCTGCCGCAAATGCCATAACCGTCTTCTGCATGACTCATCCCCTTCTCACACAGCCATACAAGTCTCCTCAAATGAATCGTCACTTGTACCAGAAAGAGCAACGATAAGCACAATCGCAAACAAGCAGTGCAATAAGAAAACGCTTTTTAAATTTCTGCCTGTGCGTTTGAGTGGCCCAAAGGGTTCTTGCACTATAATGGCATTCATCGATGACGGAGCAAAGATTTCGTTGATTGAGGAGAAGGTAGCAAATTCTATTGGTCTCAGGGGCAAGTCAGACATATTATCACTCAGGTGGATCGGCGATCAAACCACAAACGAATTATCCCAGCACGTAGACCTGGAGATATCAGGTTCGTATAACAATGCCACCACGCATCACATGCGAAACATCCGAACGACAAAAAAATTTTTATTGCCAGCCCAAAGCTTAAACCTGGAAGATTTTCAAAAACGGCTCGCTGCATTGAAGGAAATACCAATTGAAGATTACGCAGATGCCGTGCCTCGAATGTTGATCGGCATACCACATACAAATCTTGTTCGACCGATAACTGTACTAAACTTTGACGAGCGATTTTCTGTCCATAACACCAAATTAGGTTGGACACTTTTCGGGTCGAATGACGAAAGTTATTCAGAAGCCGTTGTCAGCTATATTGGTTGTGAAGAGCAATCAACCATAAACGATTTGCAGCGACAAGTTTCAGAATATTTTGAGATCGAGAATATTTCAAGCAAACCGACGAAGTACCTACATCATGTCCGAAGCCGACAAAAGAGCTGAAAAAATTCTTAAGGAATCGACAACCAAAGTAAACGGACAGTATGAAACTGGTCTTCTCTGGAAAAACGATGATGTAGAATTAGAAGACAGCTACAGTATGGCCCTTAGGCGATTGCAACTGGTCGAACGAAAACTTGAGAAAGATCCTAGGTTAGCCGAGTGGTACAAACAGAACATTTTTGATTATGTGTCGAAAAACTATGCTAGAAAGCTTACGCGAGATGAACTAGCCATTACTTCTAAACGTACTTGGTATTTACCCCACTTCGTTACTTGTAACGTCAACAAAGGGAACAAGCTGCGACACGTTTTGTCGTGTCGAAAAACTATGCTAGAAAGCTTACGCGAGATGAACTAGCCATTACTTCTAAACGTACTTGGTATTTACCCCACTTCGTTACTTGTAACGTCAACAAAGGGAACAAGCTGCGACACGTTTTTGATGCTGCCGCCTCAGTCAACGGGACGTCGCTTAATACCATGCTACTGAAGGGTCCAGAATTGTACCAGCCAAAGCCACTTTTATCAATTTTGCTGAGATTCCGTCAGAAACAAATAGGTGTATGCGCAGACATACGTGAAATGTTTCACCGCATAAACATTCGGAAAAAAGACCAAGACGCCCAAAGGTTTTTATGGAGGGATGGAGACGTACTGAGGCCCCCAGACATATATGTTATGAGTGCGATGATTTTTGGGTCAACAAGTTCGCCATGCTCCGCACAGTATATAAAAAATTTAAACGCAAACCAATATAAAGAAACTTATCCGAGAGCGGTCAAGGCGATCGTCGACTGTCATTATGTCGATGATTATGTGGATTGTTTCGATACTGTTGCCGAAGCCATTACAGTAACCAGAACAGTAACACAAATTCAAAGTGAAGCCGGGTTTGAATTAAGAGGGTTTGTTTTCAACTCGCAAAGGTTAATTGACGCCGTTAATGGGTCTTCTTCTCTTACGTCACCACCAGATCTAACAGATATATGCCGCAGTGACTCAAGGGAAAAAATTCTCGGCATGTATTGGGATTCAAGCACCGACCAGTTTTGCTTTATGCTTAAATTTGGAAAAACGCCTAAAGCGATCCTAGAGGGAAGAACTAGACCCACAAAAAGTCAAGTGCTAAGCATTACTATGTCGATTTTTGATCCTTTTGGATTTCTGGCCAATATTCTTATAAAATCAAAATTATTATTACAAGCGTTGTGGAAATTTAATATCGAATGGAATGAACCGATTCCAGAAGATACTTACCGCGATTGGTATGAATGGTACAAACAACTCGATGCGGTGAAGGAATTTAAAATTAACCGATGTTACCATCCACGGTTAACTGATTGCGCAGACGTGCAACTCCATATTTTTGTTGACGCCAGCGAAGTAGCCTACTCTGCCGTCGGGTACTGGCGCATAGCTCATGAGGATCATGTCGATGTCGCGCTCGTTTTGGGAAAGACAAGATGCAGTCCCATCAAGGCCCTATCCATCCCAAGACTTGAACTGCAAGCGGCAGTGTTGGGTGTGAGGCTGAAATATATGATTCTAGAGGCACATGATGTTAAACCAAACAAAGTCATGTTATGGTCTGATTCCAAAACCGTTATCCATTGGATAAGATCTGACAGCCGTTCCAATAAACAGTTCGTCGCGCATCGGATATCCGAAATTTTGGAAGACTCAGAAATCGAAAGCTGGAGATGGGTACCAGGAGCACTTGATTCCCGCCGACGATGCTACCAGACCCAAAAGAAAAACATCGATTGACTCATTATGGATAAAGGGCCCGTCGTTTTTAAAAGATCCCGTTACAAAGTGGCCAACGGAGCCAAACGATATAGCTGTCTTCGATGAAGTGAAGGAAAGGCAAGCAAAGTGTGTTTTTTCGATATCAAAGGATAACTATACGTCCATAAACTTTGGAAATTTTTCAAATTACTACAGACTGCTGAGAGTAATGTGTTGGGTTCGGCGGGCAGTTTTGAGATCCAAGGACAAAATCAAGAGAAATTTCGAAAACAAGTGGACTTCATCCGATCTACAATAATTGTCAATTAAGGAAATAAGACTAGCTGAAATACATATTTGTCGATTGGTTCAAGAGGAATCATTTAAAAGGGAAATGTCCCTCCTTTTGTCAAACAAAATAATCCCACGAACGAGTTTGATATATCGACTGAACCCAATTCTGGACGAGCATAACGTAATGCGGTTGGGTGGTCGTATCGATAACGCTACGTGTGTACCTATAAATGTGAAAAGACCAATCATCATGCCCAAATACCATTCGGTGTCGAAAATTATAGCTCAGTACTACCATGAGGCATTTCAACATCAGAATCAGGATGCAATAGTCTGTGCTATACGTACGAAGTTCTGGATCCCAAGCATTCGGCGACTGGTAAGGAAGACTAAATCAAATTGCCAGCTTTGTAAAAACCTGTCGGCAGTTCCAGACCCTCCGTTAATGGGTCAACCGATCGACTTACACCCTACGTTAGACCATTTTCGTATACAGGGGTGGACTATTTCGGGCCTGTCCAGGTTACTATTGGACGCCGTTGCGAAAAGAGATGGGTCGCATTGTTTACGTGCCACTTGTTTACCATCCACTTAGAACTTGCAAAAGATCTATCGACCGATGCAGCCATCCTGTGCTTGCGAAATTTTGTGAACCGCCGAGGAGTACCGGTGAGAATTAGAAGCGACCGCGGCACAAATTTTGTGGGAGCGAGTAAGATAGAATGGCTTCTTACAGAGAAAGGGTTAGAACAAGAATGCACACGGCGTGGTATTGAATGGGTTTTCAATGTTCCCGGTAATCCAACAGCCGGAGGAGTGTGGGAAAGGATGGTGCGGTGCGTGAAAAATGTATTGGCTTTCACGCTGAAGGAGAAAGCTCCCCAACTGGAAACACTTCATAGCCTATTGATTGAAGCAGAAAATTTAATAAACTCGCGTCCTCTCACACACTTGCCCATAGAAAGCGATACAGCCGAACCACTCACACCCAATCACTTTCTGTTGGGTTGTCCAAACTATGTTCAAACACCGGAAGTCGATACCAGAGTTCATCTACGTAAACAGTGGCAAATATTGCAGCAGTTGAAGCAAACATTTTGGAAGAGATGGGTATTAGAGTACCTTCCAACTCTTATACGTCGTACGAAGTGGCATAAGCGGACGAGGCCGTTGGAGGTGGGCGACATTGCTATTATATGTGATGACAACGAAACCAGAGGCGAATGGAAACGGGGCAAAATCATCGAGGTGAGAACTGCGCCTGATGGTCAGGTTCGATCAGCTATCGTCAAAACATCTACAAGCACGCTGCGAAGGCCAGATTCTAAACTTGTTTAACCGCTAGTTCTTGCTTTTTGATTGGTTTTCCTTTGTAAATAGTTTGCGAGCAACGAAATTAATTTAATATAAGTTTGGAATATTTCCAAGACTTTCTTGACAGTCGTCGCAATCAGAAAAAAATATCTTCTTACCTATGTTTGGACGGCTCATACAATTTTTCAACAATTCTCAGTACCTCAGGCGAATCAGGTAGATATTTTGTTGCATTCAAACCCTATTAAAACTCTTTGCAAAAGGAGTTTTTTTTACCGAGAATGAGGATCTCTAATGAGACAATGGTTGGTGTGAAAAGGTTCACTTCGCGGAAAATATAGTTATAAAAATAGAATTATCAGCATTCAGCAAAAAACATGCAAAATAACAAGTTTATTAACTTCTGGAGGAGTAACATCCTAACAGGTAGTACGAAAATGTGTGTGCATAAAAATTGCGTTTTATATTTTTCAGTTCGAATTTCAACTTTTGTCGGTTTCTGAGTTTCCCGAATTAAGTACTATATAAGACATACAATTTTTTGTAGGTTAAATTGTATTTGTTTTCAAACCCGGAAGCGATAAAATTCTTAAATGAATGAGCCAGCTATTATTTCTATTTTCAAAAATATTCACTTGCTAACGACGCAATTGTGATGTTTAGACCTCTAATAAGTTTTGATTTGCATCGTCAGCCTACGAATAAATGAAACCATTCAAATAAACTGTGCTCCGTTTATTGAATAACTAGCTGGTGCCCGCAACTTCGTACGCGGCGTGAGACTGTGTAATTTCCAATAAAAGAGATAATAATAGTTAAGTTTCAATATTATTTCATTAGTTATATTTTTTATGATAACTTTTTTACAAACTTCTTGAAATACAATATTTGAGGTTCTGTTGCCTAGAGCATACACGTATGCATGTTTACTTTCGCTGACTCGGGAAGGAGACACCTATAATCGACCGTGCGAGAAACAGTCGTTGGTGAGGTCTACACCCGCTGTGCACAACGTCACAGGCCTGAGTCAAACAACCGATACCAACAAATTCGGCATAATTAATTTCCAAAAATCCACTTCTGATTTAATTTACTCACGGGGTATATGTGTTTCTTTGTAACGATGGGGTCCGACATTTTTCATCCGTTTTCTGTGATCTAACTCGTCTCATATTTCTAGATCTTGTTGAGCTTCGAGAAAGATTTGCCCGTTTTCTCGACGGCATATTTGTTTAAAATTAACAGTCTAACTAAAACAAAGCGGTGAACATTAGCCGTGTTTTTTTAAGCTTCTACGCTATACTTGACACTTCGAGACTCGCAATAGTTGTTGTAATTGCGTGCTGAAAATCCCACTTTACTTTGCTTTGCTGTGATCGAAGCTTAAAAAAAAAACAGGCCTATTGTCAATGTGAAACAATAAATCAAACAAATCTATTTAGGTACCTACTAAAGTTCCACTTCCTAACTGTAGGTTTCAACGTAGGTAATATCAAAACAGCCACTAAAACAAAAGCCTTAACGGAAATTTGTATCCACAGTCCACACCAACAATAAATCCAACAACATAATTCATATAATATCGTCTTTACTTCTTGAATTCTTCAATTCTTTACTGTAGGTATCGCCGTAGGTACTATATAAACCATTAAACCAAAAACCTTAAACTCAATTTCCATATACACCACCATAATGTACGTTCATCAGCGCACGTCATCAGCCACCTGCGCATTTCCTCAGAAACATATTGTCGCTGTTGATTACATACACATTCACATTCACGTCGCATACTTCTCTATCTCTTTCGTTTCACTTAATTCGAAGAGAAAACACCACGCAGTTTTTTTTTCATATGAACGTGCTTGTGCGATGTTCGCCACCCAACCACCCCAAAGCAGAACGACGATCAAGAACCGCGGCTGCTGATAAAGTTCGATTTGAGAAAATAAATTTATTTTTTTCGTGTTAGATTTTAGGTTGTAGCTCAGCTTCTAGAGGACGTAGAAAGCTGATTGATGGCTTGAAATAACTATGAAAGTGTTGGCTCTCCTAAGTATTTTATTTTGTTAGCATTGACTACGAATTGTTTGAGTAATAGCGAGTTAAAAGCAGTAAAGTAAGGAAAAAAACACATTTTGGTCAAAAACGCTCCCAAAAATAGACTTGTCAATGAAAGGAATAGCCTATGACCTTCTCAGAATCTTAACTAACATTTGAAAAAAAGTTTCATCAAAATCTGTGCAGTAGTTCCTGAGATTAGCGCGTTCAAACGAAAAAAACTCTTCAGCTTTATAATATTAAATAGAAGATTAATAGAAGATTAATAGATTAATAGATAATAAAAATAATAAATAATAAATAATAATAATAATAATAATAATAATAATATGATTATTTATTTCAAGAAATGCGTGGAATTCAACATAGCAGGATAAAACACCACATTAGGACTCGTTTTAATGACAGAGTCAAACGGCTATGTAAAACCAAGCTAAACAGTGGTAACCTCATAAAAGCCATCAACACGTACGCTGTCCCTGTGTTAATATATTCCTTCGGACTCATAAAGTGGAGCCAAACTGATCTGGAAGATATAGAACGCAATCTAAGATCAGCGCTGACATCTTACCATTATCACCACCCAAGAGCTGCAATACAACGTGTGTATCTACCCAGAGATGAAGGAGGTCAAGGAATAATAGACATATACAGCCAACAATTTATGCAAGTTGTTCAGCTGCGACGATATTTCATCGAAAACCATGAGAACAATCACAGATACCATCTTTTAATGCAGCTGGATAAAAATTTTACACCACTTAAATTGGGTGACATGGAGTTTCAACCGAGCAACAACATCCGCACGGTCCCCAGTATTATAGAGCAATGGAAGTGCAAACCAATCCATGGGAAATACCCTCATCACTTGGGTGGGAACGGGATAAGCAAGGAAGCTTCAACAATCTGGCTGCGCAGAGGTCAACTGTTTCCTGAAACGGAAGGATTTGCTATCGCTATTCAAGATGGTATTGTCGCAACAAAACAATATCGACGGGCAATCTTACACGAAGACATAGATAATTTATGTCGTCGTTGCCGACAGGGGATTGAATCTATCGAGCACGTAATAAATGGGTGTATAACTTTAGCAAACCACGACTATCTCAAGAGACATAATGATGTAGCTAAAATCATACACCAGGAGCTTGCCATGAGATGCAAATTCGTCGAGGGTAAGAAACCATACTACCAGTACGAAGCAGCTGAGGTTCTAATCGACTCCAACTTTAAATTGTACTGGGATCGAGCGATGACCACTGATCATCCAATTTTAGCGAATAGACCTGACATAGTCTGGATCGATAAGGCCTTGAAAAATGGATATATCTTGGATGTAGCAGTACCACTTTCTATTAACATCAACAGAACCTATGGGGAAAAAATCGGAAAATATGTTGAACTGGCACATGAGATCAAACAACGAGAAAGGCTTAATCAAATACGTGTGGTCCCTATCATAATATCCAGCACAGGAGTAATCGAACAAGCTGTTATTGACGAGCTGAAAAAATTAAAGTGCGAACATCTTTTGCACGAAATGTCGAAAGCAGTTATGTTGAACACCTGCAGGATAGTTCGAAAGTTCCTGGAGCAACCATAATAAAAGTGCCGATACGACTTGCAAATTGTAATTGCCGTCGTACTCGGTGTAAATGGACCCCAGCTCGCGCGGTATCTGGGGGGGAAAGAGGCGTGGGATAATAATAATATGATATGATAATATAATATATAATATGATAATATGATTTGAAAGAGATTTTATTACGACAAAAATGGACTCATAAAAAAATCGCGAGGTAGTATTAGAAAACAATGGAAAGCGTACCATGAAAGTACTGAAAATTGTGTCCAATCGAACGATATGGCATTACTGATTTGCATATGATATTTGACAGATCAGCGGATATTTTGTGCATTTCCTATTTTGCGTTTTGTTTTTTGCTTATAATAAGTATCAAAGAGCATTGGAAAGATATGTGCTGGGCAAATTTAATTGCAATTTATGTATTCCTTCTTTTAGAATTGAATCCTCTTTGTGAAAGAGACCATTGACCTCGTTTTTAACGAAAACAAATTATGAAATTTGAATTCTGCAATGACAACAAATGTAGGTAATAGATTCTAAGAAATTTGTCGGACTAGTAAATGTGGAGGTCTAATTGTTTATTGATACCATTTCACAAATGCTGTACATTTTTCCTAAAGCTGACATCTAACTAGTTGTCGACATTAGTGATTGATTATTAGTAAGGCCGATGGTGTATTGTAGTTGGCCGAAGCATATGCGCATATGTTGCCGAAATTTTTCGATAAACACTTGAGGATCTGGTGGAGCATTTTCATCGGCGAAAAACTCGTTCGGAAGTCGAATGTTTGCTCCGTATATGGTCGGTCGTGATAATTTTTGGGCACCCAAAGCGGGAAATCCAATTGGACCAGAGAATGCTGCAGCAACTGCACACGCAGAAATTTCTGTTAGTGGTGCTGCCTCGGGCCAACGCGAAAATCTGTCGATCATCGAAAGGCAGTAGCGAAAACCTTTGCACAGCGGCATTATTACGATGTCTATGGGGACGTGATCGAAGCGATTGTCTGGAATGTCGATTTTTAGTGGATTCAACTGGTTGTGTCGGTGTAACTTGGATCGTTGGCAAGGAAAACACGTACGTGCCCAGTGGAGACAACCCTTTTTTATTCCAGGCCACACGTACTTTTTCCTTATTTGCTGGAGTGTTGCACGGCCACTGGGATACGAAGGGCCATGCACCGACGCGAAAACTTGGTGTCGTAGTTTATGGGGGACGTAGGGTCGTAGGTATCCAGTAGAGATGTGGCAATAAATTTCGACTTCGGGTTCCAAAAATACTTTTCGTTGTCGGCATGGTTATGGCGCTGATTCTAGAAAATGCATCAGCCACAATGTTTTCAGATCCGGCTATATGAATAATTTCGGTTGTGAACTGCGAGATATAGTCCAAGTGCCTTAATTGTCTTGGCGATGCTTTTTCTGGTTTTTGCGAAAATGCATAAACCAAAGGTGTGTGGTCTGTCCGGATGATGAAATGCCTTGCTTCGACCAAATGTTTAAAGAACTTTATTGCTTCATAGATCGCAAGAAGCTCGCGATCATACGTACTGTAATTACGCTCAGTCTGTGACAGCTTGCGAGAAAAGATTCCGAGTGGTTCCCACGCATCTCCAACTTTTTGCTCCAGGGCGGCTCCAATAGCTATATCCGAGGCGTCGGTCACTAGCGCTAAATGGGAGTTCTTTGCTGGATACGCTAGAAGCAGTAGCGTAGCGTGGGTTGGTGCCACTCGGGGCAGACCCAATTTGTGCCGCCCCTAGTAGTTTTTTCAAACCAGTTTTATCTGCACACACGAGTATGTATGTCAATAAAATTGGTCAAATTTCCACATTTTACCAAGTTTCTTTTCAAGGTAACCTCAATATTAATGGTACTTCCCATATAAAATTTTCGTGCCAGTTTGATTGGATCGAAAACGGTTCTAACGATTTCAACCAAAATTGATATTTAAGCTTAAGTAGGTGAGATTATCATGACTGCGTACCCAGTTTTTGGCTAAAAATTCGAACAACGGTACTTTTGAAATTTCGACATGTCTCGAAAACGGTCTATACGATTGTAACAAAAACTAGTTTCTAATGTAATGTGGCTATTTATAACTTAATAGCAAACTCAGTTCTTCTCCATATAACCGTACAATGAATTTTTTAAAACAACGTCATTTTTTTAAAATTCAGTTTTCTTCAGTTTAGCAGCAAACGACGATAACGATTTTGACCAAAATGTAAACTTAGAGTCAAATGGGTGTTTCCAAAACTATTGTGTCCTCAATTTCCAAATCGAAGCACCGAAAACGATAATTTTAAAAACTGCTCATATCTCGAAAACCCCATCTTTGATTTCGATAAAACTTTAAAAACTAAGCAATGAACAATAACTTATAATAGGTTTTCAACTAAATAGTTACGCAATAGTATTTTTCAAATTAAACATTGCAATATTTGGTACCTACTATTTTGTCTGGCATATTTTACAAAAACCGCTCTAACGATTTTGACCAATATAATTCTGTTAAAACTCCAAAGTTGCTCCCAGAGTGATGTTCTATCGCCCTGCTATGATCCATCGTAGTAAATGAACTGCTAAACTTACTCAGAAATAAGGCATTCTATGTCCATTACTCTAACGAGAAAGTTTCGTTCGACCCAGTCGTGCACTTTATTTTTGTAGTAAAAATGGAAAAGACTGTCAAAATGGAACTGCTGAGAATAAATTATTTCACAGAGACAGACACTTAGCAAAAAGTTGGAGAACGCTTTTGTAGTAATCTATGAAAAATGGCAGATACATAATTCAAGTATTCAAAATAGTGGTACGAAAAGTCGTTAAATCTCTAATAAACTCGAGGACTTTGCTAATTTATACTAAGAAAATTAGTTACAACATCCAAGTAGCGTTCTAAAATTAATCGAACTTCTTCTTGATGAATCCGAGTATGTGAGAAGAGGAAAAAGCAACACTGCATTTAGAATTATATGGTGGAGATTGTTCCTTGCTACAGCGGGGAAGAAATTCGTTGCCTCTTTCGAGAATAATTTTGAGGAGAACATTTAACTTTATTTTCCCATCCTGTGATACCATTTTTATACTCAAAAAATCAAAACAAATG
The DNA here is from genome assembly GCA_949126925.1 of Cheilosia vernalis. NCBI lineage: Eukaryota > Metazoa > Arthropoda > Insecta > Diptera > Syrphidae > Cheilosia > Cheilosia vernalis. Next base: position 59,156,027 of record OX421358.1, read on the forward strand.
CACGCATTTATGCCAAACAGGGCAACAAATTTTAAATCATCTGGTAATTGTAAGGTGCGGACATCCTTTTCAATTCTTACACCAAGAAATTTGTTGAGTAAAAATTTGTAAGAGGCTCGGTGGATTGGTAATATCTGATTCTCTCGACGACGATCTATTTTACGAATTTTTTGAATTAAAGTATAGCGTTGAGTAAAAATTCGTAAGATTTAAAAGTAAAGGATTATGTGAGAAAACGCTGAAAATTTTTGTCTTCTACCTGGGTAATTAATTTTCAATTATAAAGAGCACGGCAACAAGATAAGACTGCAACTTTTATTGCCAACTAGAATGTTTGTGTATGTTTGCAAACTTCACTTCGTTTGAGCAAAATAAAACAAAATTACACGAACTCAAGAGAGAAGTATTTCTGCAATGTAATAAAGTTTTGTGGCTAACTAGGGTGCAGCGTTCATTGGATTTTGTTGCTAAGCAACACAAGGAATGTCTCATTACTTATACTGTGAAGCAGTGTTAATGCTGTGAAACCTTTGTAAATAAGTTCTTTGAAGAATCCGTTTTATAGAATTTATATATTTAAAAATTGTGGCAGCTCCTAATTGCCGCCCCTAACAAAGTGCCGCCCGGGGCCTGTGCCCCCCTTGAAGTGTTGTTTCACCAATGCTTTTCCTACAGATACCAATTTGAAGAAGATAGTTGACTTCAGCTTTCGCAGCTGTGAGTTTATCTCCAGAAAATCTTCGCGGTCGCTCTGCCACAGGTTGACCGTTGGTTTCAATATGGTGATAAACAGATATATTGCTGGTGTCTTTTCCTCGATTGCCACGTGGTAAGGTGATATTTATGAATTCCGACAGCAGTTTGCAGAGTTCGGTAGAATTTTGAACGGCGTTAAGGGTAGAAATGCCATGGAACTTAGCCTGCAACAACTCACCACTTGTAGTGAGCGACGTTTCAGAATCGATCAGTCGTTTGCCTTTTAAATCGACTAACAAGTTAAAATGTGCCAAAAAATCAGCTCCGATGATTGGAGTTTGGACGTCTGCAATTAGAAAGGACCACCTAAAGTCTCTGCGTAAACCAAGTTCTAATTGAACGATATGCTCACCAAATGTTTCTATAGGCGTCTGATTAGCCGCGTATAGACGAAGTTTGCCGATCTGAAGCTCATGTTTGACAAAATGTTTTGGTACAGCTGAGACCACAGATCCAGAGTCGATGAGAAGTCGTATATTTAGTGACTTGTCTAAGAGATGAAGACGACTTTCGGTGACGGCGGTTATGGATTGTATTTTGCTGCCGCCAACCGTACGGGCTGACGATAGCGCCGCTAGTTTTTTTCATCTGTTTTTGATGAATTTATGCCGGGACAACCAGGCTGACAGTTTCTCGCCTTAATACCAAACCTTTTGTGAAAGAAACACAAATCATATCGCTTTCTCAAACGACTTCGTGAGCGTTGATTACTGTTGCTTCTGTCTCTGATTTTGTCTGGTGCTCTGTCAATTTGCAGTTGATCTACTTTATATGCAAGTGCTTTGACCGATCGACAGAGATCAGCGAGAGTCATTGAGTCATGAGACATGACCGCGACAGAAGTTGATGGCAAGCTACACGGTGTAAGAGAAGCAATTGTCAGACTTTTGTTGACCTCAATCATTCTATCCGCTTTCTTTGCCAATTTTTCGACGGTTTCTTCCTCCCAAAGCGACAAGTGTGTTTTAATTGTGTGAGGCATTTTTCCCAGAAAGAGTGCGACTTTATGATTTTATCACTGCAAGGATCTGGTGCCAACCTTTTAATAAATTCAAGTATTTCGGATGGTTTCTTTCCGACTATCTCGCCGCCTTCCAGCATACGACTGAGTTTCGATTCTGTTGATTCCTCAAATTTGGAAATTAGTCGTTCCTTTAAAGAATCAAACTTGTGTACATCCGGTGGACGCGTGATAATATCTTCCACTGCTAATAGGACGTCTTCTTCCAATCGTACAGCAACGAGATCGAATTTATCGGAGTCATCAGTAATGCCACCAATCCGAAAAGATCGTTCAAGTTGGGCAAACCAAAGACTTGGATTTGATTTGTTAATTTTAGGAATGTGAATGTGTTATTGAATTTGGTCACTAGTGGAATTGCGTTGGTTGAGGATGATGAGGTACCTGCTAGTGGAAAGTTTAGGAGTCCTTTAGCGCTGCTATCAGCCTTTTAAGCTCTTCATCCATCTCCCTTGTTGCTGATCGTGTGGCTATTCGCAAAGGTTGCGAGTCTTCCAGCGTTGAGTCCTCGATCATTGATATTTTAGTCACATTTCTCAGTACGAGAACTCTTGGAATTTAGTTCGCTAGGGGTCACCAATTATGGGGCTGCTTGCTTGTTCCTTTGGTGCAGCTTCATAAAACTTTCAATAAAACTCAATACAAGAAAACTATTTATTTAAACTTAAAATCAACGAAACTCTTGAAAAACTAGTAGACAGAAAAGTCCATCTGTCCACTTTGCTGGGTAAAACGCAATGCGCACAAGATGGAGAAAAAACAGAAAATATTTGAATTCTATTCAAATGGAGCGAGATATAGATAGTTGCTGTTTCGTGTTTCAGCTTTGACAGTAGCCCTTTTTTATTATCAGCCATGATCTATATAGATCATCGATTTACATGCACTTACAACAACAACATATGATCCTGCTTCTCATCGAGATCATGAACCATGATCTGAAAATTATTTCTACTATTGCTCGCAGCGCTGTTTGGCGCTGTTTGTTTCATTCTTGAATGTTGGTGTACCTGTAAAAGATAGCCACACAGTCACGTTGCCAGACTAAAAAATTCAATACTCTTCATAGCACAAAAAATCAATCAGCATTTTTTACATCCAATAAATTTTCCGTCCTTAGAGATTTTGCTTTTTAGTTCTGTAAAGGTATGACAAGCCCACCGAAAAATTCCATAATTTTTTAAGTAAATGTTTAACAAAAAATGTTTATGAAATGTGTCGCAGTTCGTAAATAATAATTGTTTCACAAGTTTTCCGGCAGAAAGGTGTAGGTGAGAGTGGTTTTTTGTTTTTACATAAAGTACAAATCAAGTACAAATGTCCAGAAAATCTCGGAATATCTAATGAAAAATGTAAACTAGCAGGCTGCATAAATTTAAACTATTTTATAACTGCAACTGTTTTAGCCGAGTTTTTTGGACATACAGCTTTAAATTTACGTGAAGTGACGATTTTATTTTAACAATCAAACGTATTTTGTGTGTGTGCAGAGAGAGAATTATGGTATTATTATTAAAAGTATAATGCTTTGTCTAAGAATTATTTCAATCTAAGCGGACCAGATGTGTAAACTGCGGTTTTCATTATATTTCGGACTTTAAATAAGTTCTTAAAAACTCTCACCTTCAAAAATTAAAAATGATTAATTTGATTGATATGGCAACCCCCCAACAAGCAACTGAAATGTCGTTGTACAGAATGTTTGCAAAATGGCTGGTGGCATGGTCGTCCGTAATGTTTTATTTTCGTGATCTGATTCGGATCAGATCACGCTGATAATAAAATACGGCTATGGTAATAGTACAAAAAAAGAAGAGAGGAAAAACAAAAATTGATAAACGTGTCCGCACTCCACTGGTGGGCTGTTGATTGCAATGAATGCAATCAGTGATAGTACACGTAGGGATAAATCCCTACATGTAGGTATTTTCGACTTAAAAATTGCTCCGTAGGGGAAAAAGGACAGATTTTTTATATTTAAAAAAGTTTCCTGTAAACGTAGGTATTTTTTTTTTTAAATGCCTGATAAACGAGAACGTGTATGTTTTTTTTTTGTAATTTCCTAGTGTTTTCGTATTTCTATAGAGAAACAGAATATGAGATCTTGCTACATACCTCTTAACCTGAATTCAGAATTCTATTTCCACCTTAAAGTTTTTCGCCCAAGTATACTCTTCTTTGTTCCTATTCAAGTTGTGTATTGTGGTAACTACTTGGTTTTATTTTAGATTGTTCTATTTGCGCGGATCCGGAAATTTTTTCCGTTTATTTAGCTGATAAATATTATGTAAATTATACGGTTTCGAATCGCGTTTCCATATTTATAAATGGTGCTTAGTTTTGAGACACAAAGGAAATGAGGTCCACAACAGGATCAGAGTCATATTCATCCGAATCGGGTGCGGGTGGTAGAAAAAAAGTAGTAACTTCTTAAAACGCGGGAGGAAAAAATATCGCAAGCAAAAATTCCAAAAATTATATAGGCAAGCAGATTTGTAGGGGAAATCTTACGCCGGTAGGGAATTTTTGGATCCGAGGTAGGTATTTTTGTTTTTTGGATGTACACCACTGAATGCAATGACCTACGCATATCTGTGAAATATGTATGTCCCAAATAATTACATTTTTGCGTATAACTTCTGTTATACGAATCAGAGAATAATGATTGATGCATCATCATCTTCACCGGGAAATGTACTAATCGAAGAATAAAGTCATATTCAAATTTGTTTGGATATTTCGTAGTAATATATGTTTAAACCATAAAAATGGTATTTTTTAGTTAAAAAATCATATAAAATGGGTTTAAAGGACCAATAACGGACTTAGGATTCTAAAAACCATCCTATGAAATACCGCTACTCACGACAAATCGATTAATATATATATTGTTTTGGTTTCGTTTTATACCTACTCCCTGTCCCTAGTCCCTACTCGCGGACCATAAACATAAACTAAGTATTAAATAGACGGTCAGCTCCCGCGCACCTACCCGATTCCCCCCGCAAAGTTTGAAAGAAAAATTCTCTCTTAAATTTCGTATCGGTGAATACGTGTGAGGCAACAAAACAAAAAAAAAAGCGAATGGAGGGGGTATAATGAAATACTGACACTCAGCAGTCATCCTACATCGTGGAATTTCTACCTTTTGTGGACATTTTGTTGCCCGAAAAACGATTCGTACAAAACAAAAATAAAGCATCAAAATGGTTTAATTATCATGATTCTGACGAAAAAACATTCGAACTACAATGGAACACACTAAATGCCTATAAAAAGAGATTCGTCTTTTAGCAAAAGATTTCTAGTACCAAGAAATAATCATTATAATGTTAACAAAATACGATTTTTATACTCAAGGTTAATTTAATGTGAATTTCTTTCCGAATAATACCAGCTTTACTTTTTGAAGAAATATTTTTTCATGAGCAAATCGAGGGTATTTGAGTACGGCGAAAAGGGAAAAATGCCCTCGCTTCGTGGGAAAAATAAAGAGAGAATGCTAAGAACACTGACTGAGTTTAGTGTATTTCGATCAGCTGATGGATGCGTTCCCACAGTTAAGATTGTTTGTTTTATTTCACCACGAAAACGTGTTTTGCAGAATGGTAGAAATATTCATTCGTGGAAATAAAATAAAACATTTTTGTTTTCACAATTATAATTGTGTTTGTTTTCGTTTGTTGTTTTTGGCGAAATGTTATTTTGCCCGCAAATGTCGACAGAAAAAAGGCAACGGATTCAAAGCGAAGAACTAAGGAATATTAAGACATAAAATGTGTTGGGGTTCTGAGGAGAGATATGAACATTTCTGATTGGGTATAATTTATGAGTTATAATATTTTCATGAAGTAACCGTGTAATAACCGAAAACAAAAAGGGGGGAAAAAATTATATTTTTAACAAAGTTTGCAACAATTTAATAAACAAACGAATTTCAAATTAACGTAATTAATGAAAACAATCAAAATAATAGGACATCAAATAATTTTTTTTTAATTCTGATGACCAACCAATATGTACCTAGATGAAAATCAATTATTTATGAATTAATTTTCTTTAAACTGTAAGTCAAAATCGAAACTACAATATATAGTAAAATATATATAAAATATTAAGTAAAATTCCAAATAATTATTTGTAGATACTGATTTTATTACATTTTTGCAAATGGTAAATATTTCCATTGTTTGCAACCACAATGTAAACATCCCGTAATTTATCTAGGTAAAATAAGAAAATCGTAATAATATCCGTGTTTTTTTTAGCTTCGATCTCAACAAAGCAACGTAAAGTAGGATTTTCAGCACGCAATTACAACAACTGTTACGAGTCTCGAAGTGTCAAGTCTAACGCAGTTGTTGTAATTGTGTGCTGAAAAAGAAAATCCTAATTTACTTTGCTTTGCTGAGATCGAAGCTCAAAAAAACAGGCCTGATATATTCGTTTTAATGAAATGTATGTAGGTACTAAATTCACCACACCAGACCCTCCGTTTTGTTAACACGTCCCGATAACTGCCAATTATTTGAATTATTTGAATTTTTCCCAATGTCACCACAGAATGAAGTGTCAGTCATCTGTCAGGTTACTATGTGCCAGCGTATGCATGCGTCTTATGGACTTTAACATGGCACACATACTTTCGCACATAGAAACACGGAAAACAGCTTGTAGGCAAATTCTCTTAAGTGGGCGGAGCTGACGGTCTATTTAATACTTAGTTTATGTCGCGGACAAACAGAAAAATGTGTTCTCTTTTATAGAGGTAGAGAAGAGAAGAGATAAAACAAGGGGTATTCACGATTCGATGCAACTGGTCTTGTATCATTGCGAAAATGCGAAAGTGCAACTTTTTTTCGCACTACAACAACAAAATATACAGAATAAAATTTCGCAATACTTTTGCACTTTATCTATACCCTGACCCTATTGCAACCGAAAAATACAACAGAGTAGCCTTATGAAGTTGACAGTTCATTTAAATTCTTGATTCCTGTGTGTAGTTATCAGAAAAAAATAAAGAGAATGGAAAACATAGTAAAGAATTAGAAGCAAATTTTCCCTTTTCAAAAAATTTTTAAAGCTTTTTTTCAAAACAAATGTCAATTGTCCAACTGGAACTGCCATTTGTTTCAGTTTTGCTAGACATGAGAAAAAGTGTGTTCACGATATGATAAAAAGTAATAAAATTTCGCAATTTTACTAGGCCTGTTGCATCGAATCGTGAATACCCCTAATGGTTAATTCAAAATTTTCAAATTCTTACTGTTCTTCTTCTTATTTACTTACAATACAAGGTGGCAACATAAGAAAAAAGGCAAATTAAATCAACAACATAAAGAACGATTTTCTTCCAAAGTTATTTTTCTCCTCAATTCTTCTTTCTTCTTCTTCTACAGATGTCTTATGCCTGTACAAAATTTTGGTCCCTATTTTTTCCTTACCAGACAACATTTTTCATCGCCTTACCTACCACTACCAGACAAGGAGGTTTCAAAATAAGCGTTGAGAATAAAGCTCTTTCTTTTTCCTTGCACCTTTCTCTTCGCTCCATTCATTTGTGTTGGCAAAGAGCTTCCCTTCCTTACGCCTTATATGGCTGTGCGTGCATGTGAGTTTATGACGCAGCAAGAGCAAATCAAAATTATATAGGTAATAATTGCCGAATAATGAAAGACAAAAGAGATAATAATACAACAAAGAGTGTTAAGGATGCGAAGGCGACAACGAAATGGTGGGTAAACTTTACACTACTTCACTGCATTCTGTGATTGAAATTAAAAGTGGGCTACGTGTTATTTGAGGGCAAAATATAAAAGTGTGGGATTTACTGTTTTCGTTTTAGATTTGGCTTTTCAGATTTTGATTTGAGATTTCAGATTTCTACCGGCGAATCGAGCATGAAATCTGAGTTTTATTAATTTTTGTGTGTATATTGAGTTGGCAGCAAAAAAAAAATGTTTGCACTTGCACTCGAAATTCATTTCAATTGATTTGCACACATTTATAGTAATGCATTTCGAAATAATTTAATATAAAAACTCGATTCCATATGCGTAATATAAATTATTCAGTTAAAAAGCAAACCTTCTAACGATAAACAATTCGTAGCCGACGCTGTGTGTCATAAATCTCTGAGATGAAAAAAAAGATTAGCAATTTCGATAAAAAAAAAATCGATTTTTCCTCAAAAAGATTGATCTGTTTGCCAAATCGAAAACGATATTTGTTTGTGCGGTTCTGTTTAACAGGGGTTTTTTCAGTTGTTTGGCAGAAATTATTGGATAAATTTCAAATTAACTGGTGCTGACGTATTTCATCAAGCTAAGTACCTATCCTGCTCGCGCTAAATTTTAGCGTCCCTAGTCTCCACTCCGTTTCTCCACAGCAAAGATAAATGGTAGCTAAATTTTTAAATGTGATATAGATGGGACAAAAGACATAAGTTCATTACAGAATGTCGGTAAACGTGATTCAAATTATACACGCTGTTTTAAATTCGAACTTCAAAAGCATCGCAATATTTAAAACAATGCATACTACAAAAATTGAAGAAGATGTTATCATTCCTGCATCAGCTGAAACAATTTCTATAGCAGCAAGTAGAAGACAAAACTTTCCAAAATATCTTTACCTTCGCGAAACAATTATTATTACCCGACAAACATTCGAGGCCAAATGATTCTCTATTCTGATATAAATAAATATTTCGATATCTCGCAAAACAATATCTCTGCTTTGAATTTGCGTTTCCTTTTGTTTCTCACGCAAATATTCTTTGCGTTTTCCTATAAAAAAATAGCAAACACACAGCAAATTTTTCATTCCGATTCTTCTGTCAACATTTCGATTTAATGTATCGGACATTTATTTCGCGAGCTAAATGAGTGGAGACTTTTCATCGGCCCATCTACATGAAGTTAAGAGTTTAGCGTGCGAACAGGATATTGCTTTGCTAAACTGCCTCGCTAAATTTTATCTTTGTAGACATTTTTGTATGGGAGATAAAATTTAGCGCGAGCAGGATACCTACTTAGCTTTAAGATTAACAGAATCCTATTTTATTCGTTTTTGTGTTTGTAGTTAGTAGTTTTTATCTACTCGTTTCGTTAAAAACTTACAAACATTTTTAACTTTCTCCATTACGTGATATTACGATCATAGAGGAACTCAAAAAAAGTGGGTCGCAAAATTCTGTCCGTCTGTCTGTCTATTTGATCGTTTTTCCACAGGCCTACAGCGTAAACGGCTGATTTGGAGTTTGTGGGCTTATAGTTCGGGGCAGTGGCGGATTTACCCTAAGGCCCAGTAGGCCCGGGCCTAGGGCGGCAAGATATTAAGGTCGGCAAATCGTGTCAAATAAAATAATAATAACACACTCAAATAATGATATATGCACAATTCCACACCCATGAAACCTCCATAACACAGCCAACAGCTACAGCCTACACCATTACCTATTCATCCTTCGTAATTCTTCTTTCAAAATTCCTGCAGCGCTGAGAAACAAAATAAAGTGCACGACTGGGTCGAACGAAACTTTCTCGATACTAGATTAAGGAAAACAAAAAATTGGATATTTATCTCAAATGGCAGTTATATAAAATAACAGTATAAGTTTTTAAAAGTTTAAGCTCTCAGTAATAGGCAATTTTATATCTTTTGGGCAAAATCGTTAGAGCGGTTTTTGTAAAATTTGCCAGACAAAACGGTACCAAATATTGCAATGTTTAATTTGAAAAATATTATTGCGTAAATATTTTGGTGAAAACCGATTATAAGTTATTGTTCGGTATGTAAGCATTGCTTCGTTGTTTTATCGAAATCAACGATGGGGTTTTCGAGATATGAACAGTTTTTAAAATTAGCGTTTTTGGTGCTTCGAATTGAAAATTAAGGACACAATAGTTTTGAAAACATCCATTTGACTTTTGGTCAGAATTGTTGTTGCCGTTTTTAGGCAAAACAAAACAAAATTTTGAAAAAAAATACAATTTTCAAAAATCCTTTCTACGATAATAATGAGAAAAACTGAGTTTGCTGTTGTTATAATGGACCACATAACCTTAAAAATGAATTTTTGTTACAATCGTATAGGTAGACCGTTTTCGAGATATTTCGAAATTTCAAAGTACCGTTGTTCGAATTTTTAGCCACAAACTGGGTACACAGTCCTGGTAACCTCACCTACTTAAGCTTAAATATCAATTTTGGTTGAAATCGTTAAAGCCGTTTTCCGGTAAACTGAAAAAACTAAATTTTAAAAAATTCCTTTTTTCAAAAATCCATTGTACGATAATATAGAGAGAAACTGAGCTTGCTATTAAGATATAAATGACCACATTACCTTATCAATTGTTTTTTGTTACAATCGTATAGTTTTCGAGATATGTCGAAATTTCAAAAGTACCGTTGTTCGAATTTTTAGCCAAAAACTGGGTACGCAGTCCTGGTAACCTCACCTACTTAAGCTTAAATATCAATTTTGGTTGAAATCGTTAGAGCCGTTTTCGATCAAAACACACTGGTAGGAGCATTTTATATGGGAAGTACCATTAATACTGAGGTTACCTTGAAAAAAAAAAAACACCTCCCGAACTGTAAGCCCAAAAGCTCCAAATTCGAGGTTTGAACGTAATCCGGGAAGCCGTTTAGGCTGTAGGCCTGTGGAAGGACGGACAGACCGGACAACATTTTGTGACCCACTTTTTTGAGTTCCTCTATCATCGTAATATCAGAATTGATTAAAATCTCGAGTTCGAAATTTTGTACGAAACCAATATCTTTCGCTTACTACGTAATGGAGAAAGTTAAAAATAAATAAAGTGTACGACTGGGTCGAACGAAACTTTCCCCTTGATCAACAGTTTGATTGGTTGTTTTCTTATTTTACTAGGTAGGTCTAGATAGGTTAGGTAAACGGATAGGTAAAGCAGGGAGAACCCTGCTGATGGGCAGAATACGCAATGCTAGATAACATTAACAGTTCATAAAACGCAGCGGAAGGAATAGTGTTAAATAAAATTCACGTTATTGCGTTATTCATCTGATTGGCAGTATTATTAAATAACGATGTGAGATTTTAAAATTTGAAGCTCTCAGTAACAGGCAATTGTCACATGTTCTGGTTAGAGAGAGAGTTATAAGCACCTAACCTACTGTACTATTTTATTCTCTTACAGTTTATACGATTTGTGAGTAGGTGCAAGGCAACGCTGGCTAATGGTGTCTATGATTGGAAGAAGGGTTCGTATTAGACCGATATCTTTACATAGATATACGTGTAAGATATAAGAGGTTTGTTTTTGAATTTGTATTAGAAGTTATAAACCGAATATACCGATGGAAACGTAGTGGGAGTTTCTGATTGTGTAAGGCACCAAGTGGTTGGAATTATTTTAAGGTGCATATTCAATATGGTTGAAAAGAAAAAGTGAGTAATATTTGCTATAAATAAGTTTTGCGCTGGCGTTATTGCATTTTTAATGGAAGTGCGGTATTGAGTTTTAAAAGGATGTACGAACACAGTCCGGTTTTGTAGTAGTAATTTTTGAGAAATAATTACAAAACTTGTTTATTCGATTTTTTTGTTGAGAAAAACTAAGTATGTGATCTTAATTAGCGCTGTTTTATTATCATAAATATGTATTTCGATCAAAATCGTCAGAGCGGTTTGTGTAAAATTAGCCAGACAAAACAGTACCAAATATAGCAATGTTTAGTTTGAAAAATAACATTGGTTTACTATGTAGTTGAAAAAAGATTATATAAGTTATTGTTCATATCTCGAAAACCCCATCTTCGATTTCAATAAAACTTTAAAAACGAAATAATGCAATTGCATTCATGAATAACATTCGACATGATGTTCAAATAGCCTACCTAAACCTAAAATACGGACTGCACATCAATCCATGAGCATAAATGTTAATTACTATCAAAGAATATAGAATTACCAAGAAGAATTATCTGACTTTGAAAATGAAATCGAACACGAAAAGCTCTTTTTTAAATAATGAAAAAAGAGCCGAATGAAAAATAATTGAGAGAAAAGCTCTTTCTCATACAACCTCGATGCTCGATCCACACATATACATAATTCCATACGCCATGGAAATCTCCAATACTCTCTGCATACTGCGATGCGATTAAAAAAATATTGATCTTATGTATCTATGTATCTATACCTATCTATAAAAATGGTGTGAAAAATGTATATAGTAATTCATCAATTGAGAACGGCTTTGCCGATTTGGACCAAATTTATTTTCAGTTGTTCGTAGTTGTCAGAAGGTTTTTACAACAGACAATTTTGCGAAAACCCTCTGGAAAAGTCGGGAAATAGGAAAAATCGAAAATTGTTTTTTTTTTTTGTATGGAATTTTGTGTGCAATTGTTCCGAAATGGCTTTTCAAATGGAAAATAGAAAATTCTTAGTGGAAAAACCTTTATTGAGGCTCCTCGACACATGATTTGATGTAAAGGTGGAAAACTCGTTGTGAAGGAATATTTCGGATAATTGTGAAATTCATTTTGCGTCCACAAACATTTATCGACGCTCCTCGAATTAACGAAGCAAAATATAAAGTTAGAAAAAAATTAAATATAGCGCATAGCAACGCAGGCTGGGGTCCACTAGTTTGCTATAAAACTGCACTTGAAACAATCATTTGCAAAAGATTATTTTGAAACCAAAAATTGTTATTTGATCGTTTAATATTATTTATCTATCAATATATTCACAGAGTGAAAAATTAAGGCAAATTCGATTTTTTTACATTATTTATTCCAATTTACACTTGGTTTGCCAAGGAGATCGATACCTCAACTATACAGAGGTGCAGCTGGAAAGTTTGAAATAATTCATTCAATAACATGCAAAAAAATTAAAAATAGTAAAACTATTTGCACAGGGTTTCAAGGTAAAAGGCGTGAAACTGTTAAAGAAACAACAACATCCGAAAAATGTTGTGCATAGGTAACTAAACTTAAGCAGAATTTGAGATAAGAGATCGTATTACAAAAAATAAATAGTTGGCGCATATTAAAATAGAAGCTAAGTTATAAAGTGGTATCCTCTTTTTATGCAAACGGTTGGAGTTTCCAAGAATAAAAAAAAACTTATCATTTTTTAACAAAAAAAAATTCAGTTTATTTAATAAATTCATAACGTTGCAAATTAGTTTTTCAGTGATTTTTATTGGCTTTTTGAAACTACGCAACTAATATCTTAGTTTTTTTTCTTGCTCTTTGACTTTATTTCGTCAATTGCCCAGGAACATTTTTTTCTTAAGAGGACTAAGATCAAAAAGTCAACTAATTTTAACTTGTGTTCAAGGCAGGAGTCGTTGGAAAACCATTCAGGAGTTTCGTTCTTGCATTTTTTAATTATATTTTCCTTAATATTTTTAATTTCAGGACTAACTGAAAATATTGCATCAAATGACAAAATGTGTCTCTTACTTATTTCAAAAAATTCATCTGAAGGTGCATTTAGGTTTCCAAAATCCGTGTTCCGACTATAATTTTTTTGGAATAAGAAAAGTTCTGAAGGAGAGCTGATAACTTCATCTCTTTTCTTAATTCTGGAACTACATATTTCACAGTCTATTTTGGGTGCAACATTAAAGGCAACGTAGCCCATAAAATACCTCATTGATACCAAATCAATGGTCATTTCCGAACTACAACTTTCGAAATCATCACCAACAAAAAAATCAGGGTATTGTTCTAAAACCTCGAGGTCAGTCAATTCCTTGTCACATTGTTGCTCATGTTGAGTAGTTGGAATAGACATGGACACAGAAATATTTTCGTCGAATCCAACTACGTTTAGCATAGGGTCGTTGTCCTCTTCGCAATTGCTTAAGCAACTGGATTGGACTATATTAGTGGCCATAACTTTTGCAATTATTATATTGAATTCATATAAAGACGGATTTTGATTGTTTCCCCCTTTTTGTCTAACAATTGCAAACAAATTTTCAAGTGGATCTTGATTTAAGCGTTTGGTTAGTAGAAAAAATTCCTCAGAATCATCTTTAAATAGTTCTTCAGTAAGTTGTAGCACTCCGTTTATTGTTTGTTCAATACCTTTCAAAAAATATACAGTTTTGGTTTTTTTAACTAAAGTAATTTCAGCGATATAGGTTTTGAAGGATTTTAGAAATTCATGTGCACAATTATTTTTTTTAAGAGCTGATCTATAAAAATTGTCCGAATTCAAAGAACCGCTATTCATACAATCAAAAAGGTGATCAATTTTGGCTATAAAATTTGCTGTAGAAAGTGCGACTTCTTTTGAGCAGTTCTTAAAACCACATCTTTCTATGATTGTAATAATAGCTGCCTTTACAGTTCTGCTAAAAACTTGTGTTGCAAATTTGACTCTCATTTTATCAAAATCAGTTGGAAATATATGCTGACTTGTAAGCTTCGGGCACATTTTCGTTTTTGTGTTCTGCTCCAACTGCCAAAGCTCCTTGACAACTTCAAAACTTACCAAGCCATCAGCGGTATTGAGATCGGACTTTATTAAACAATTACGTAGTGATTTAATGAGATGTGGAAAATCGTATAAGCAGAAGATTTTCCTGTTATTAATTGAAAAGTATGGTTCCACATCCGAAACTCCTAACAGGCTATATGCTTTTCTGTTGGAAGACCCTTGATCACATACTATTGCTCGAATTGTGATTCCAATTTCGGAAAGAATTTTCACATTTTCCAAAATAATTTTTTTTTAAATCATCACCTGATAAACCGTTTTGTGTTGCAAAGTAATTGAAAATAAGTTTCCAATTAGTAAATAGTCCTCTTACCATAAAAACACAAACCTGCTTCTAAAATTCCTATTTCGCTTGTAGCCCAAATCTTCAAACCCATCGATTAAATCTAATTTCGAGTTGTACCTTAATTCCCTTTTGATTGCAATTTCATCATATAGTAAAACAACGTGACCTTTATCCCTTTCATCCAGAGATAAAATTCTGTTTCTTAATTCTTCAAAGGCGTTATTTATGAATCCTGGTTTAAGAAATTTAATAGGAGCCCATCGATGCAATGTGGATATATGAGGCATGTTCAAATTTAATTTATTTCTCAAAAATGAATAAGTTGATTGGGAAACATAAAAAATATTTTGTGCAAGCCATTTGACTTCTTGGCTGTATTCTTTAGGACGTGTACTCATAAGTAACTTGCAAAATATTTTAAATTCGTCACTTATATTCAGAGAGTTAATATAAGTTTTGATTGTGCTAACTGTATTTGTTCTCTTATTAGGACCCTTTTGTTCAAACTATTTTTTTTCATTCAGAGCTGCCCTAAGATTCATTTTTAATTTTTTGTTTTGTTTTTCCAGAAAAATATTTTTTTTCTTGTAAAACGCATTTAGTTTATTGAATTTTTCACAATTTGTGCATACAACTTCTACAGAAGTTTCCGAAGAATTCCTTCTTCTTGGTAATTGTGCAAAGTTAATTAAATTAAGATCATCTGTTTCAAAGTGCTCGTCGACATAGATGTTTAGATTTATTGTCGGCACAGCTCCATTTTTCAATTTTTTTTCCCCTATGTCCTCCGAATGAACGTGACGGTCACATATATATAATTTTTTTTTAAAGTTATTTTCAGAGATTCCGCATTTTTCTCTCCAAATTTGACCCATAGGAGAATCCACTAGCGGAAATTTAAATATTTTTGCTTCGGGATTCTGCCTTCGTGAGATATTACAATCAGTAATACAGCATTTTATGCCAGATCGTAAGCAATTCTTTCCATTCATTTTTTCGCAAGAAATTAATTTGCCACCACCATCTATCCGCATTTGCATCAACGAAACGAATGAAAAAATCGGCACTGTGCAGTGCAGAGGGATCGTTCCCGTTCTCCTTTCGTCAATTCTCGTCATCGTCGCGTCGATCCTCAAGAACCGGTTATGCGGTTGGCACATTTGCCGATGTGCGTGTACCTGGCTATAGGCATAGCGAGGTATCTTATTTAAGTCGTACTATCCTGTCCTGTGGTTGACTCTTTCGCTGTGTGTGTTGTACTTTTCGTTGGTCGTTGACTGTTTTATGAAATTCTCTGAGCGCAAAATTAAAAAGTTCTGGATAAACCAAAGCAATAGCAAAAGCTGTGAGAGCGGGTACCAATATTGGATTCGCCATACAAAGTTTTTCAGTAGAGAAATTTGTATGAGATGCGTCTTCTAGGTAATTCTATATTCTTTGTTACTATCTATGCATCAAAATACACACACGATCAACTAACATTTTCGCATGGGTGCGATACGATTCGTGCTGAAAAACGATGACAAATCCACCCTAGTTAACGAGCCAGCCGCACAGACGCATAGCCATGCAAACGCAAAGCGCAAGTTAAAATAAAGAGAACAACCACAAAACGATTTTTCTTGTTTTGCACCACACGAGCACGTTAGAATAAAGGCAGACAAAAAAAACATTTTAGGGTTTTTGTTTTTTTCATGTTTTGATGGAGTAAAGAGAGAGAAAAAAACGGGATATCTGATATCTCTTGTAAAATTATGAAGCTTTTAAAAAAGCTTTTTCTTGAAGTAAATTTCGTTTTCATATCCCACTTCTTCCCATATGGATAAGACATCTGTATGTATATGTATATTTATTGGCTGTGATTTTAGTTTTATTCTACGGGTCGGTGTTGCCACTTTGTGATTTGACTTTTGATAAACTTTTTCTATTTGAATTAATGTATATAATCCCTTTTAAGGATTAAGTTGGCTCGATGACACTCTATAAAACAGATGGAATTTTAACCCAAAAGTGCCTCGTATGGACTAGAATTTGTACTCGTATGTTCGGTAGTATTATAACAAAATATAGCGTAATATATGTACTTGTCCCAGTTAGTCTGGTCTTTACTAGCGTAGCTTCTTAAATATTCACCTAGAGTTCTATGTGATCTTTCAAGCGCACCGTTCGACTGTGGATGATATGGACTGGTCTGTATTTTCTGAGCCTTTAGCGTTTTGCAAATACTTTTAAAAAGATCACTGGTGAAGTTTGTTCCTTGATCTGTTAATATTGTGTGTGGTATACCAAACGTGCAAATTATTTTCTTCACAAGGGCTTCAGCCACTGTTCTGGCTTCTTGATTGGGTATGGCTATTGCTTGTACGAATTTTGTTAGATCGTCTTGGAATATTATATATATATATATATTTATTGTTGTCTTTTGTAATTGGGAGTGGTCCCACTATGTCAATAGCTATCCTTTCGAATGGCACTTTTGCTGTCGTAGTGATGACCATTGGTAACTTATTACCTACGTGTATACAACTTATTCTTTTGACAAAGCTCGCATGATGAAATGTATTTCTTGATGTCCACATACATATTTTCCAAATTATATGTGTTTTTGATACGTTTGAGAGTACGTTTGACTCCTTGGTGTCCTCCCAGAGGAGTATCGTGGAATTCGTTTATAGTTTGCTTGATTTGTTCTGGATCTGAAACTTCAATAATGTTTTGGTTTATTTCGCGTTGTTCGTTTGGCGTGATCTTTTTATGACTGCGAGTTACCACTTTTACTTCAGCGACGTTTAAACGTGACATTGGGGACGTTCGGATTCGTAGTTTAGTAAGTCTAACAGCTGTCTGACTAGATGCGTCTCAGTTTTTATACCTATGCCCAGAGTGTTCACGTGTATAGTTTTTGCAGTTGACGTTTATGGAGGGGAAGCCGACCAATCTAGTCAAGAAAATCCTGCCTGCGTACTCAGTTGACATTTCGAAGAGTCAAATTTAAAATAAACAGAGTGGCCGTTGCAGAATTCTGAGGAGTCGAAAAAAGGCGCGAAGAGAGAAAAAGGTGTGGTTTCTAAGGCCACTCTGGACTCTGGTAATTTAGAATTTTCACATGATATTTAACAACCATTAGTTCGCATAACACTATAATAGTGTAGTGATTGTCAGCCGTGTTACATTTTAAATGCACTTTTTTTAAAATAGCAATTTATTAAAAATTTATAAAGGGGCTTTTCCAAATAAAAAAGCGCAAATTCAAACAAAGGTAACGCTGGCCGCGAGAATACAAAAACAATTCAACTTGCTTAGTCAACGCGTTCGGATTCATAGTCACGACCAATCTAGTTGACGTTTTACATAAACTAGGTATCCGAACGCCCCCATTGCGTCTGCATTCGTGTTTAAATGGCCTGCTTTATGGAAACCGTAAAATCGTACTCTTCTAGCTTAATACGCCAGCGCATTATTCTTGATGAGGGATCCTTAAGATTTCCACACTTGGGGCTTGTGGTCAGTTATTACTTCAAAGTGTCGTCCGTATACGTATGGTCGAAAGTGTGTCACTGCCCAAACAACGGCTAGAGCTTCTTTTTCTATTGTAGAGTAGTTCTTTTCTGCTTTATATTTAGTATTTTACTAGCAAATGCGATGTGTAGGTCATTCCCTTCATTTTTTCTCTTGGACAAAACAGCGCCTATGGCTTCGTTGCTGGCGTCAGTTATTAGATGAAAAGTTTTTTCGAAGTTAGGATATTGTAAGATATGGGGTTCAGTGATTGCTTGTTTCAATCGTTTAAAAGATTCGTCGCAAAATGCGTCCCATTTGAATGGCTCGTCTTTGCGGAGGAGTTTGTTTAAAGCGAGGGGGAAGTAATCAATATTTTTGCGTAGTCCTTGACTACAGATTTTCTACTTGTGATTGCATGCGAATACGTTTGAATACACTGTGATACACTGTGATTCACCATGAATACGCACAGAAAAGTTCCTTGAATACACCTGATTACTTCCCCCTCGGTTTAAAGGGTTAGCTATTTTTGAGAAATTTTTGATAAATTTTCTATAGTACCCTGCTAAGCCTAAGAAGGATTTTATTTGTTCTTGATTACGGGGACGGGGAGGTTTGATTTTGTTAATGGCTGTAATTTTTTCGGGGTCTGGTTTTACACCCTCTGATGTAATGATGTGCCCCAAATACATAACTTCTGTTTGTAAAAATTTGCATTTGGATAATTTGAGTTTAAGGTTGTATTTGTCTAGGGTTTCATGATTTCAATAAGCTTCTCGTTGTGATCTTGCAAATTCTTCCCATAGATCCCTATGTCATCGAGGTAAACTAAACACATTATCCCCTGTAATCCCGACAGTACAACGTTCATAAGTCTTTGGAATGTCGTTGGTACATTTCTTAGCCCGAATGGCATTCTGTTAAATTCAAAATGACCATTTGCAGTACTGAATGCCGTTTTATGTTTATCCTTTTCAGTGATCTCAATTTGGTGAAAACCATTTTTTGCTAGGTCTAGAGTGGTAAAATACTTTGAGTCTCCAAGTTGTCCAAGAATGTCGTCGATATTTGGGATTGGATATGCATCTGGAATCGTAGCCTCATTTAATTTTCGGTAGTCTATTACGACTCTCCATTTTTGATCTCACTTTTTGGGGACTACGAGAAGAGGTTCATTCCAGGGACTGTTGCTCGGTCTGACCACTTCGTCTTGCAACATTTGATCAACTTGGTTTTTTAGTTCTTGTTTGTGGATTTCCGCTAGGCGGTATGGTCGTATATTCGCGGGCGTTGTGTTTTCGCTCGTCTTAATGGAATGTCTTATTCCTGAAGTAGAAGATAATTGTTGTCGCCTTCTGGAAGGATTGAAATCCCAACAGATATCTTGTATTGACTGCTTTTCCTCGGAGTTGAGATGATTTAGATTTAGCTCGGCTTCTAATTTGTTTAACCTGTTTTCTATAACCTGGCCAAATTTAGAGGTGCGTAAGTTATGGATGTAGTATATATTTGAGTTGACACACTTAAGATTTAGATTTTCAATTTCCACTTCATCTTCGTTTGTGTTTAGAATAGATATGTTCACGTAACCGTTTTTGGGCGAGATAATGGCCGCTGATCTGTATACTTTCGAAGCTATTTCTTGGGAGAAATATATTTTTTCGGTTTCATGTGCCACTGGACCGTACTTAATGAGTTTTTCGGTCCTCCCGCTCGTTGATAAATTCTACAGAATATTGTCTGTCCTTAAAATGGTATTTAAAAACATCATTTTCTATAATCTACTATTGTATCGAATCGTCTGAAAAAATCTTCTCCTATTATTCCATCTTGTGTGATTGGGAAACTATTTGGAATTACGTGGAACAGGTGTGTTATCTTTTGACCATTTATGAGTTCAAGATGTAGGTCGATAGTGCCTAGCGTAGATTTAGGCCTGTCGCTTATTCCAGTTAATTTGGTGAAGGTATGCGTATTTACCCATTCGTCAGATTTTAGAGTTGTCAATTTAATTAGACTTATAACCGCTCCCGTGTCTGAAAGCATTTGTACGTTTTGAGGGTTGAACTCTCTTGACGACATTTTGATCTGACTTTTGAAGTTTAAAATCCTAGTAACAGCGCTGAAATTTGCGATGGATTCGTGGCGCTTTCCGATGCTAGTGTCCTTAGATGACGTTTTAATTTCGCTTTTAGGGCATGGGGTATTGTTTACACACCCGATATTAGCTGTGCGTTTGGAAGAAGTGGCAAAATGTTGGTTTTGATTTTCAGGATTTGCTAAAGAATAAGAACAATTATTCTTCCTTAAAGATTTATTTAAGAATTCTTGTAAGTTATTTATTTGTTCAGGATGTTTTGCCCCGATTTGTTGATATGTGGAGTGGGCTTTTAGTATTTTCTCATTTTTTGTTCGGAAGTTTCGTTTCTTCATTTTTATAAGGGTTTATTTCACCTTTGAAAAAGTAGGCTTAGGAGTCTGAGACATTGGTTTTGGTATTTGTCGAGAAATGTTCTCTAGAACGTGTTACGAATGTCTATATAACTATAAAAAAATAAATCAACCAAAACAGCACCTAACGAACTACCCCTTTTGCAAATATGTAACTCTACACATAAAAATTGTACTAGAAGTTAAACGAAAGGAAGTAAAAGAGAAAATAAAAGAAGCGAGGTAATATCTAAAGGAAGACAAGCTTTCCCGCTTGTTAGAACAAGCAAGTTCTTTCTTCTTATTGTGGCTTTCAAGAGAAAACGAAGTGTTCTTTCCTAACTTACTTACTTACTTACTTAAGGTGGCGCTACAGTCCGTGGTGGACCTGGGCCTCAACCAACAAGCGTCTCCATCCAGCACGATCTTTCTTCACTCTTCTGGATAGGTTGATGTCGCTGTACAGCCCGTACAGTTCGTCGTTGTATCTCCTCCTCCATTCACCGTCTATACAGACGGGACCGAAAATTACTCGAACAATTTTCCTCTCGAAGCAACCAAGAGTAACCTCATCCGCTTTTGATAGAGTCCATGCCTCTGCACCATAAAGCAGGACTGGGATGATTAGGGTCTTATAGAGGGTCACTTTAGTTGTTCGAGAGAGGGCTTTGCTACTCAATTGCTTTCTTAGCCCAAAGAAACAGCGATTGGCAAGAGTTATTCTTCGTTTAATCTCAGCGCTGGTGTCGGAGCCTAGGTAGACAAAGTCCATTACCACCTCAAAGTTATATCTGTCTATTGAGATATTCTGACCAAGACGTCGGTGTTGGGTGTACTTTCTTGATGACAGCATATACTTTGTCTTGCCCTCATTGACCGCCAAACCCATTTTCGCCGCTTCCGTCTCAATACTCACGAACGCGCCAGTGACATCACGCTGCGTTCTGCCGATTATGTCAATGTCGTCGGCATAGGCGAGTAGGTGGACGGACTTTTGGAAGATAGTGCCTCTGGTGTTAGCGTTTGAGTTTTGCACTATTCTTTCAAGAATGATGTTGAAGAAGTCACATGACAGCGCATCGCCTTGTCTAAATCCTTTTTTGACATCGAAGGTTTCGGTGAGTTCTTTACCAACCTTGATGGAGCAGCGTGCATTCTCCATTGTCATCCTGCACAAACGGACGAGTTTGGCAGGGATGCCAAAACTAGACATTGCTCTGTATAGCTCGTCTCTATAAATGCTGTCATAGGCGGCCTTAAAATCGATGAAAAGGTGGTGGGTATCGATTTGGACTTCCTGGGTTTTCTCCAAGATCTGCCGCAGTGTGAAAATTTGCTCTTTCCTAACTAGAACTCGAAAAATATATATATATATTAATTGCAAATTCGGCTAACCTATCTAAGCCTATCTTTCAAAGAAAAAAAAAATACCAATACAATTTGGGCATTAAAAAAAATATAAAATAAAATAAAATAAAAACGGAATTTCTACAACTGACAAGGTATGAAATAAAATGAAAGATAAAAATTATATGTTTATTAGATAATTAAATTATAACATTTAGGCCAACCACACCAATCTTCACTTCAGTGTGGGGGGAGATATAACCGAGGTGAAGAAATCCGAAATCTCCACGGATTTACTCTTCGATTACTTCCTCAGACCTCATACCATCCCCCGATCGACAGACGAGAGTGAGCGCGAATAAGTACCTAATCCGCTCCTCTTCCTGCCGCCCTCCCGTAATCAACCACACCACAGCAGCCACATTCGGAGAAAATCTTTCCGCTAGCTACGCCAGACACTCTCATCTTCCATTCGGACATCAGTGCATTACCCAGCAGTGCACCCACCAGAAGAAATTCCCAAAGATAACTATTTTTTTTTTCTTGCACATGCTTGCTCGTATGTACCATAACGCCACTACAATAACCAGCAGCGACGCCAAACATCATTTCTCTCGCGAGATTAGCGCATTCGGTTAATCAGCGATAAGCGAATTTAGGAGTTCCGCTCGATCGCTGATAATAATCGATAACATGGTGCACCGTGCGTAAAGCCTGACATACAAATTCGTCAGTAATCCAAAAGCCTCTCACGCGTACATCACTTACAATTTGAATTTTCCACGGCGCGGAGAATTGAGAAAAAAAAAATGTTGGTTTGACCCTTTTCATTAGTGTACTTATATCCATATACTTTTTTTTATTCCCAATTTATTATCTAAACCTAAACCTAAAAGTGTAACTGTGTTGTGTAAGAGTTCGAGGAAATTGTGCACAATCTCCAGCGACGCATGGGAGGAGAGGACCAAAGAAAATAATTCGGATTTTGGAATATTTCAGATCATCGAATCCTATTCAGGATATAACCACGTAAGTGATATCGTTTACCGTTTACTTTTTTTTTATTTACTTCTAAACATTAAGTGATTATAATATGTAAGAACAAGTTTATATGCATAATTTTTTTTTTTTCATGAAGTCAACGTAATTTACAGTTGACCTTGAAGTTGTAACGTTAGATTTTCCTTTTGCTGTTCTACACACTCATAAATGATATTTCGTTAGTATAAAGTCCAAAATATACAAAAGATTTAGCTTTTTTCATTAAAATACTTGAATTAACGAACTAATATGAGTTGGTAAATTTTCTGTTGAGGGGTTGAGCTTGGTCCAGTATCAGTATCGAACGTAATAGGTTCATGGCAATAGGGTAGTTATACTACCCATCTCGGTATAGGGACCGCACTAAATTATAGGTATACTGGTGTTGTCACGGCGTTCTTTTATAAGAAGTTAGGGTGGGAGAAGTGTACCTCAGGAACTTAACACCGTCGTTGCCCCCTTAAGTGATTTTGGTTTTGGTCAGTAAGGGTAGAGTCTTTTGTGGGTATTTTATGTCTTGGCATGAAGTGAGTAATTTTTATTTTCGTTGTTGTCATATCTGCTATTATTATAGCAAGAACCTAACCCAATCCGTCGAGTGTAGCCGAGCCTTGCCGCCAGCATGCCAAGCACGGCCTTTAAATTGCTAACAAAATAAATGAGTTGATTCCATCCAGGTTCATAGCCTAGATACAACAATAAACAACGCAACAAACGGAATCCCGTTGGGAATTAGAATTTAGAAGATTAGGAATTTGGAATCAGTGATTGCGATTTCCAATCTTGAGAATTGTTTTCTTGATGTAGTAAACCTTTATGTGTTTGCTCTTTAAGGTTTGGATACAGAGAGTTATCTTTTTTTTTTTAGAGACAGTGGATTCAGTGAGTTTGATTTCTCATTTTGGGACAGTGGATTCAGTGTATTTGATTTTGTATTTTGAGACAGTGAATACAGTGGATGGAGTGAATTAGATTTTTTATTTTGAGTCAGTGGATACAGTGGATTCAGTGAATTTGATTTTTTATTTTGAGTCAGTGGATACAGTGGATTCAGTGAACTTGATTTTTCATTTTGTTTTTCTTTTTTAATGTTTTGAAACACCTCAATTCATGTACCTTACCTGGCTCCGTGTGTTGGGCGGGCCAGGTCTTTGGTAGTTTCCCGAGTTTTAAGTGAACGTTGAGATAGATTTTCAACCCTTCCATTGTTGAATTGTCTTTTTCTACACTGGTCTATTGTATGCCCCAGATTTTTGCAATATATATCGTCGCTTTGGAATTATATAGAGAAACATTTCAATAAAAGAATTCATATTAAATAAAAATCTTTTATAATAAAAGTCACAAAATTCAATCTTTTGTTCTGTTATGATTCTTAACAGAATTCATAAAAGATTTTTCCACACAGAATACCAATTTTAGAGCCCGTAAAAGATTTTTTGACAATTCGAACTTTTGTATGAAAATTCATAACAGAATAACAGAACAAATTGATAAAAGATTTTGCCGAATAGGCCTGATTGTTGTTGTCAATTATTTTAATTATTTTCCAAGCAAATTGTTGTTGTCAAAAATTATGATTTTTTTTAAATATACCTACCTAATAAGTTTGTGTATGTTTACTATGTTACATTAAGTAAGTTTTTGAAATGGAGTAGATACTTTGATTTATTTCATGGTTATTGAATCCATCATTTTCGTTTGACATGTATTTTCAGGATCCTTGCATAAGTATTTATGTGTGAGTAAGTTGAAATGTAGGGGTGATTGAGATGACGTGGACAATGATGACAGGCAACAGGAGTTGTGGAGCGTTTTGAGTTTGCACGTAGGGGTTGTTACGAAAAATGAGCGTGTAACAATTGTGGTATTCTGCTCATTAGTGAAAAGCGTTATGGGGAGCGCAACTCAAAGGTACCATAACACCTTCGGTACCGGTGTAGAGAGTGAAGGGAAAAGGCTTACCAACCAAGTTGATAGGTGTGCGGTTAGTTATCTTCTTGGCTGTTAAAGTTACAAATATTTCGTCGGTCGCTGATGGACTACCCAACTAACATTTCAGTTTCCAAAAGTCTCAATAGAGGATTACTTTTAGTTTCCAAAAGAATGCTCTTAAGCTTCGGTTAGGTACGAAAGGCGATCACTTATCGATGGCCTTTCATCGTTAAAGTCTCTAAAAAGATTTCCATTAAGTATTAAATGACTCAATAATAAAAGCGTTATAGAAAAGTATTTGTAAAGTTTCGGATAGTGCTCCCCCACCCCAGCACCGAACTTGACGAGTTGTGGGGGCTGAGTAATGGTAAAGACTCTCGAGAATCTCTCTAGAGGAACCGTGAAACCAAATGGTGCTCTCCTACCCGTCCTTCCTTTCTTGTCCCACTCCTTCCATAACTTTCCTCCTAATTCTATCTTATCCCATCCTATTTCCGCCTGGGCTGGATAAAGGCGTCATACGACCCGTGCCGAGTATCAACCTGGCTGGGAGCCCAGTTTCAAAAATAGCCCGAGTCGCAAACGGAGTATCCGGATACCTGGTGTCCTCCGGATTAGCCAGCCTTATCTGTGTATTGCGGATCTTTGCACAGATGGACCTTCCCTTCTCCGCTACTCGTGGGTCCATGATCAAATCAAACAAACAAAAACAAAAAATTTCAGTGTCCGGTGCTTTTAAACTAACGGCTGGAAGTACCGCCTCTGAGCCCGCTTCCAGTACCAGCGTTCCCGCAACGACGGCAGCTAAGAACATGGTCACCAAACCTGATCTTAGTCTTGCCGAAAGACGCAAAGAACGCTCTCAAAAACCCAGTGCTGCACGTCGTACTGCCTTCGAGCTCGCGACACGAAAGCGCCTCTACTAGGCAATACAGGGAGCGATGTACCGCCTCCAGAATTCTGGAGCGCTACAAGGACGTCCCGCTTGATCAGCTCTCTGTTAGGAACAAGGAATCGATCTCCTGGGCAACGAAAGTTGTCAAGGAGATTCCTGCTGACTCCTCAAGAAAGGACTCCACGTCCAAAAGACAAAGGTCGATTGAGGAGTCAACTGTCGACCCAAAAAGAGTGAAGGTAAACTGCAGCAGTTCCTCACTCTCAAAGCACAACAAGCCATTCAGTGATGTCCTCAAGGCACACATTGTACTCGCTGTAATAGACAGGAGTGACATAGATGGCAGCATTTCCCCTGAGAGATGGAGAAAAGTAGAAATGAAGCTGGCAACTAAATTTCTACAGGTCATGGATGATCATCCAGGGCCTCCTCCCTCCTGTCGCGATGGCGGATGGCATTAGGGCCATGTGAAGCTAATCGCCTGTGTTGATCAAAGGTCTGCGGACCTATATAAAATAGCGATTTCGTCTCTGGGTGGGGTGTGGAAATAGGCGCAGCTCGACGTCTTAAGCAGGGAAGAAATTCCTAGCAGACCTAGAACTCGCGCCTGGATCCCTGCCGAACCCTCTAACCCCGTAATAATATTAAAAATCATTCGGGCAAGCAACCCTCATCTTCCTACAGGTAACTGGAAGGTTGCTAAGTTGGAGGAACCTAAAGGAGACAAAAGATATGCGATCATCGTGATCAACATTGAGTCTCTGGCTCCTCTGGCTGCAACAGATGGACAAATTATCTACGGCTTCGGAGCTATAAACCTTAGGGTTTATAAGAAGGATGAGGAGGACCCTGCCAGGGAGGGATTGCGACCCCCCTCCTCTACTGACACTGTTGAACAGGTTAGTAATAAACTGACTAGTCCGGCAGCGGAAGCGGAGTTGGTGGGCTGCAGTCCCGCTAAAGAAGCGCTCGTCCCCGTCTCTGCCGAAACCGCATCGGTCAGTAATATACCGACCACAGCGGCTAAGGTTGGGACACCTGATTCAGGAACCCTGGGTCAGTAATGATCGGGTGCTTGGACTCAGGACTCCAGGCTACAATCTTTTCTACGTGAGGAATGAAGGTATACCAAGAGCCTGCATCCTCGCGAAGAACACACTAAATATTTTCCTTCTTCCTAATTACAGCGATCGAGACGCCACGACAGTAAACGTTGAAGTTGGACTGCGGAAAATCTGGTTGACTTCGGCGTATCTGGCGTCCGACCTTCCCCTCCCTGCGGAACTACTGGGTAGAGCGATTGCTGATGTGGAGAAGTCCAAAGCTGCGATGATCCTGGGATGTGATGCCAATGCGCATCACACTATATGGGGCAGCTCCGACATCAATAAAAGAGGTGAGCTACTTTTTGATTACTTAATTAGTACTAAACTAATCATATGCAATATGGGATCCGAACCCACATTTGTCGCTAGTAACAGAAAAGAGGTGTTAGACATCACGCTGATCTCCGACACCATTTACCACGATATCAGAGACTGGAAAGTTTCTAAAGAACACTCCTTCTCAGACCATAGATACATTCAATTTGGCATAAACTGCCTCCCTCAAGTCCAACCCGTTTTTAGGAATTACAGAAAAACGGATTGGAGCATATACAGCAACAGTGTGGAATCTTCCATAATTAACAGAATACCTGTTCCCCCTACTAATACAAATGAGTTAGATAGCATGGCTGAGGAACTCACTAAGACTCTCAACCGGGCTATGTCTGTCTCCTGTCCAATAAGTAAACCTCGGGGCAAGCCTAGACCACCGTGGTGGAATCAGGAGATTTTATCTCTGCGTCAAAAATGTAGGCAGCTCTTCAATCAGGCCAAGCGATCCCGCGAAGCCGCTGACTGGGACTTATATAAAAAAGCCCTCAAATCCTATAAAACCGTAGTTAGGAAAGCCCAACGGAATTCGTGGAGACTCTTCTGTGAAAATATAGAAGAAATCTCTGAGGCCTCCAGGCTCAGAAAGATTATCGCATCAACTCCTAAGGTAGCGAGCTACCTTAAGAGAGCTGATGGATCGTGGACCACCTCAAGTGCAGAATCTCTGGATCTACTACTGGATTCTCACTTCCCTAATAGCTGTAATGCTGCTTCGATACCAGCTAGGTCCTCTGAAAGACCAATAGAAAGCAGCTCTTCAAGTCTTATTACCAAGACCAAAATTATTTGGGCCATTAAAGGATTTAAGCCATTTAAATCTCCTGGGCCGGATGGTATAATACCGGCCGAACTTCAGAGGAACACTGACCTAATCCTCCCTTGGGTAACTGTAATATTAAAAAGTTGCCTGGATCTTGCTCATATTCCCAAGTCGTGGAAAGAAGTTAACGTTGTGTTTATACCTAAAGCTGGCAAAAGCTCACACGTTAACCCCAAAGATCTCAGACCAATTACTTTGTCATCATTTCTCCTAAAAACCTTAGAGAAACTGATAGACATCCACATACGTTGCAGTGTCAACTCAAATCTTTTGTCAACGTCTCAACACGCGTATAGTAAAGGGAAATCGGTTGAAATGGCCCTTCACTCACTTGTATCTTACTTACTTACTTAGGTGGCGCTACAGTTCGGGGTGAACCAGGGCCTCAAACAACAAGCCTCTCCAGCTGGCCCGGTCCTTAGCCAACTGCCTCCAGTTGCGCACTCCAAGTTGGTTGAGGTCGTTTTCCACTTGTGCGCGCCACCTTAGGCGAGGTCTTCCTCTACTGCGTTGACCCTCTGGGTTGGAATCGAAAACTCTGCGGGCCGGAGCGTTGATGTCCATTCGCTCTACATGTCCTAGCCATCTCAAACGTCCAATGCGCAGTTTTTTGACTAGGTCGATGTCGCTGTACAGCTCGTATATTTCGTCGTTGAATCGTCTCCTCCAAAACCCGTCAACGCATACGGGACCGAATATCTTACGAAGAATTTTTCTCTCGAATCGACCAAGGATATCTTCATCCAAGCCTTGGAAATAGTCCATGCTTCAGATCCGTACAGCAGGACTGGGATGATGAGGGTCTTATACAGAGTCTCCTTAGTCTTTCGGGAGAGGGCCTTACTACATAGTTGCCTTCTCAGCCCAAAGAAACAGCGGATGGCAAGAGTTATTCTCCGTTTGATTTCTGATGAGATGTCATTTTCAGATGTTATAGCAGAGCCAAGGTAGACAAAGTCCCTTACTACCTCAAAGTTGTAGCTATCTATTGTGACGTTTTGCCCGATTCGTCGATGTTGGGTGTCCCTTCTTGTTGACAGCATATACTTTGTTTTGCCCTCGTTAACCGCTAAGCCCATTTTAGCCGCTTCTGTGTCTATACTTGCAAACGCGCCAGTGGCAGCTCGCTGTGTTCGTCCAATTATGTCAATATCGCCCGCATATGCAAGTAATTGTACAGACTTTTGAAAGATCGTACCTCGTATGTTAGCTTATGAGTTTCGCACAATTCGTTCAAGTATGATGTTAAAGAAGTCACATGACAGCGCATCGCCTTGTCTAAATCCTTTTTTAACATCAAAGGTCTCGGTTAGGTCATTGCCGACCTTGATGCAGCAGCGAGATTTCTCCATCGTCATCCTACACAGACGGACGAGTTTGGTAGGGATGCCAAAACTAGACATGGCTCTGTATAGCTCGTCTCTATAGATACTGTCATAGGCGGCTTTGAAATCGATGAAAAGATGGTGAGTATCGATTTGGACTTCTTGGGTTTTTTCCAGGATCTGCCTAAGTGTGAAAATTTGATCGACGGTGGACTTTCCTGGCCTAAAACCACACTGATAGGGGCCGATCAGGTTGTTGACGAACGGTTTTAGGCGTTCACACAATATTGCAGATAAGATCTTGTACGCGATGTTATGGAGACTGATTCCTCTATAGTTGGCGCAGTTGAGGTGGTCTCCTTTCTTGTGGATCGGGCAAACGATGCTGAGATTCCATTCATCAGGCATGTATTCATCTGACCAAATCCTAGAAATGAGTTGGTGCATGCTCTCCACCAAGTCATCTCCAGCTGCTTTAAAAAGCTCGGCGGGTAGACCGTCAGGCCCAGCAGCCTTGTTGGTTTTAAACTTGGATATTGCTATCTTCACTTCATTTTGATCAGGTGGACGGTAGTTTTGGCTATCATCGTCTAAGTTGAATGGTTCGTTCTGCCTGACAGCGGGATTTTGGTCTTCGTCGCCGTTATACAGTCTGCAGAAGTAGTTTTTCCATATTCTCAGCACCGACTGTGATTCTACTACGAGGTTTCCTTCGTTATCTCTACAGGTTTCTGTACGGGATTTGTTGCTCTGGCATGTTCTCTTTACCTGTTGGTAAAACTTCCGTACATTATTCCTGGAGTAGCATCTCTCAATTTCTTCGATCTCGCGCTTCTCGTGCTCTTTCTTTTTCTTCCTGAGAAGCCGATGTTCTTCCCGTCTCTTTTGCTCGTAGAGCTCGCGAGCAGCTCTAGTCCTCCTTTGCAGCGCCGCTTTATATGCCTTTTGTTTTGCTGCGTTTGCTAGTCGACATTTTTCGTCAATCCAGGGGTTTCGTGGTGGCGGTCGTGTGAAACCCAGCACATCAGTCGCGGCATTAATGATGGCTTTCTGGCAGTGCTGCCACTGGTCTTCTGCGCTAGCTGTTGTTGCGGGAGGACTTGTCGTGAGACATCGGGATACGCGATCGGCGAAGATTCTGGCGGTCTCTTGCGATTGCAGCTTTTCGACATTGTACTTTCTCACAGTATTCCGTTGTTGAGGCGTGTTGGATATCCGCAGTCGTACCTTGGCTACAACAAGGTAGTGGTCCGAGTCAATGTTGGCCGCTCGGAAGGTTCGGACATCCGCAATACTGGAGGCGTGCCTTGGGTCGATCGCAATGTGATCAATTTGGTTGACGGTTTGTTGATCCGGAGACCGCCATGTCCCTTTATGAATATTGAGATGAGGAAACCGTGTGCTTGCTATAGTGAAATTTCGCCCCGCAGCAAAGTCAATCAGCCTCAGTCCGTTACCAGACGTGGTGTCGTGTAGGCTGTGTTTACCTACTGTCCTACCATAGATGTCCTCCTTTCCTATTTTGCCGTTAAAATCGCCCAACACGATTTTAACGTCATATTTAGGACATTGCTCGTATGTCTGGTCGAGGAGCTCGTAGAAACTATCTTTGGTAGCGTCGTCCTTTTCCTCTGTGGGGGCATGAGCGCATATTAGGCTTATGTAGGCGAATTTTGCACTGATGCGGATGGTCATAAGACGTTCACTCACATGCCGAAAGCTCAAGACTTCTTGCCTAAGTCTGCCGCGTATGACAAATCCACATCCAAATAAGCGCTGCTTCTGCTGCGTATAGCAAGCACCGTAATAGATGGCACAGTTTTTCATCTTTCTTTTGCCCGGCCCATCCCATCGCACTTCCTGGATGGCGGTTATGTCTGCTTTATAGCAGTCAAGGGCCTCTGCTAATTGTTCGGCTGCACGCGGTCTGTTCAATGTACGAACATTCCACGTACAGATCCGAATATCGTTGTCCTTATTTCGTTTCGCGGGGTTGTCAACAGTAGATCCGTCCTTTTCCGAGGCTTGTAGTTGTCTCTGAACTAGTTATTTTTTCCGTGGTAGAGAAGTTACCCCGACGCACAACCCCCAACCTGGAGGGCCAGTTCCATTTTATACCCCTTGGACGAGGGGCCGAGTTACCGGCACCAGTAACCCACTTCGGGATCTGAGCGCTGCCGTTGGCCCATGAAGGGCTCATCCGCCACCAACTCCTTTCCAACACCCTGGCTCAGTATTGGAGATCCCTATAGACCTGGGATCCGAATATGTCGGAGCAGCTCATATAGGGAAGACACTAAATAGTTCAACCTGACTGGAACTGTAGACGCCACCGTTGATTCCATCAAGGGAATTCCTCCGCTGCCATCTCGGATCAGAGGGAGTGCCTTAGTGAGAGGACACTCCTCCCCCCCTCTCTCGTCTGCTGCCACCAACGACTTTCCAAAGGGGTTGGATACCCAATCTCCAGCCGAGGTACTAGGCACCCACCAGTCACCAACGTGGAGGTGAGAGTAGGAGTTGATTGTGAGAGGCTATGCGAGAACGTTTGTGTTCTCATAAAACGCATCACAACCCTTCAACCAGCTCACTCACTTGTATCTACCATCGAAAAATCTCTCGATTGTAAAGAATTCACATTGGTTGCTTTCCTGGATATTGAGGGTGCGTTTAACAACGTCGAAGCAGAGGCAATTCTCGACGCACTGACGGGCCTTGGAATTGAGAAATCGATTGGCGAATTGGTCAACCAGTTGCTCACCAACAGGTTTATCAACTCACAGCTGGGCGATGCATAGGTCCGGAGGTTCGTTAGTAGGTGTACGCCTTAAGGTGGCGTTATCTCACCTCTTCTTTGGAACCTAGTGGTGAATGAACTACTTCTAATACTGGAAGGAGAAGGGTGTAAAGTAATTGCCTATGCAGATGAGGTTGCCGTTGTCGTTGTCTCAGGAAAACACCTCAACACGCTTAGAGATCTCATGCAGAATGCCCTCTCTAAGCTCTCTAAATGGACCAAAAATGCGGTCTGGCGGTCAATGCCCACAAAACTGAACTGGTCCTCTTCACAAGAAAATACAAAATTCCCAATTTTGTACCCCCAAAACTAAACGGCACACTCCTGGTGCTAACCAATACGGCTAGCTATTTAGGCCTAGTCTTAGACAGCAAATTGAGCTGGAAACCCAATATCCTACGGAGAGTTCAGAAAGCCACCACGGCTCTGTACTGCTGTAAAAAAGCCATTGGAAGCAGATGGGGGATCCAGACTCGAATTACATATTGGCTGTATGTATCCGTTATCAGACCTATACTCACTTATGGCGTCATTATATGGTGGACTGCCCTTGAAAAGGCCATCCATCATAATCACCTTAGCCGCGTCCAAAGAACGGCATGCAAATGCATAAGTCTAGCCCTTAGAACCACTCCAACAGCGGCCATGGACGTATTGTTCCACTTGCTACCGCTAGACATCTATTGCAAACAAGTTCAGTTGTGGCCCAGTCGCCAAACTGGTCACTCATCTATTCTAAATACATTGGAATGCATTCCAAAAGATACTGATTACACCCTCCCTCAGTTTCAATTCGAAAAAAAACTTCGAAACTTAGAATGAAATAGTACCCCGTAAAGAGTCTGTCTGTTTCTATACAGATGGGTCCAAAACTGAAACAGGAGTAGGGGAGGGGGTGTATTCTCTTATGATCTAAATTGTAAAATCTCATTCAGCCTTCCTAATCACTGTAGTGTATTTCAGGCGGAGGTCATGGCGATCAAAGAGGCCTTTTCATGGCTTCGGTATAATGTAATATCTGTAAAGGATATTACCATCTTTACCGACAGTCAAGCCGCGATTAAATCCCTGGAGTCTGTCGTCTTCAATTCAACAACTGCCCTCAATTGCCGACTATCTCTGAACGAGTAGGCGAAACAATTCAAAATTCACCTTATATGGGTGCCGGGCCATAGAGACATTCCAGGCAATTGCATCGCCGATGCGCTCGCCAGACAAGGCACTACTATGTCGACTCTACCAGAAAAGAAGAGGGTCTATATGCCTCTTGCTACTTGCAAGCTCCTAATTAAACAAAACGCATTAAGCGCTACTAATCGCAGGTGGTCTACCTGCTTAACGTGCCACACCTCGAAACAGATCTGGCCTCAGCTACAGCTGAGCGCTCAAAAAGTCTTATTACACTGAAAAGACCCATAATAAGCACTCTAGTAGGTGTCATCACGGGACACTGCATCATAGAGAGACATGCTCTCAGATTAGGCCTCCCTTCAAATGATTTCTGCAGAAGCTGTATGGACGAGGAGGAGGAGGAGACTATTCTGCGCCTTCTCTGTATGTGTCCAGCACTGTCACTCCGTAGAAAACTACACCTCGGAGAATATTTCTTCGACAATCTCAGCGAACTCGCAAACATAGGTATCAACTGCCTCCATCGCTTCATTCTTAGCTCCGGCTGGTTCAACGGGTAGATAAGGAGTCGTTATCGATCCTGTGGTAACACAATGAGCCTAATTTGGCCTAAGTGTGGCTGCACTTGAGGCGGCTTGCCACTCTAACCTAACCTAACCTAACCTTCGGATTGTGCTTTCAATAACATGATTGGAGTTGGGTTATACAAGTTTTATAGAAGCCTACTTTTTTTAAGAGAAAAAAATGTCACAGATTTTTTATTTCCATTTTCTTTACCTCTTCCGTTCCCCTGATTGCGTTTTAAGGGCCTGGAATGAATACATGAAACAAGGGACAAATCTGTCGAATTAGTTAAATTGAAAAAATCAAGGTTTTGTAAACTCACACACGGGATTTGAACTGACGACCTCCAGCTTCGGAGTCGGACACTCTATCATCTGCTCTATCTGTAAAATACCCGCTATGAACTTAAAACTTAACCAGTTCAAACTTGTCTCTATATCAAAAAAAAAAATAAAGCTTCGCTAAAACCTTCGTTAGAGGTTTCCATAACGTTGACAGGAAACACGAACTTTCATCTTCCTCTTTCTCTTACGATTGCGTTATGTTTTTAATGTCTTCATGCAGCCCATGACATCGTTAAAACTCAAAACAGAACCTCTAGTAAATCGTGTGAGTTACCTATTTCAAATTACATGCATCGCTTGACTTTAAGTAGTCAAAATAATTATAAAGTCATTCAGACCCTTGAAAATGTTAATTTTTGTAACCTACGTTTTTTCCCTTTAGATCGGTCTCACAGACAACCAAACGGATGAAAAAGTTTACCTAGTTGTTCCAAATAAAAACGCTTTCAAATAACAAGAAATTTAATTTTTGTTTAATAATAATTTCTGTTAACGAATTTTCATTGATTTGTATGCAATAGTTAGTGGAATAAAAGCAAAGTTTGAATGATAAGTTAATCGTACCACCTTACACTTAATTTCATATAATATAATTAATTTGGTCGACCTGCGTTTCAGTTGGTTTTCATGGAGAACATAAAACATATGACTTCTGGAACTCTTTTTCTTTTAATAGATCATTTATAAGACATCGCTGGTGTAATTATAGAAGCCAAAAACATGTCTTCCATAAAATTTCCATTAATGTTTATTGGAAGTTTTATCCGGGTCGACTCATTGAAACTTGAGCTATATTTAATAGAAGCGAAATAGAAGCTACAACTTCTTCTTCTTTCTATAATTGCGCTTATGAAATTATGACTCTAATGATTCTTTAAAACTTTTCTGAAAGGCTTAAATGAAGTTGCTACATAAGTCAACACTTTTGTAAGGAGTCTGCTTCTTCTAAAGGCTGTACAGAAGCTCTAAGGAAGCTTTCGCCTGCCGAACCTTTAACAATTGTGCCTTATGGAAATTGAAATGTTAGTTGGGTATTTTGCTACGCATCGTATCTTTGGTTATACTCGATGTTGGATATATTCGATTGAATGGCAAAAAAGAGGCTTGCCTCATGCGCACATTTTCATTTGGTTAGTCGAAAGAATGCAACCAGACCAAATTAATGACATCATATGTGCCGAGATTCCATGTCCCGAAACCGATCCAGACCTGCATGATGTCATAATTACAAACATGATTCATGGACCGTGTGGCGCCATTAACATACAACCACCGTGCATGGTCGACGGCAAGTGTTCCAAGCGTTATCCACGAAATTTGACTTATGAGACCATCACTGGCAACGATGGTATCTTCTGGAATAGCGGCTACGCTGTTGGAAGGTTGCCGAACCGCTCATTCGGCATTGAAATTGCCATTAAACCTTCAAGCGGTTGAAAAACCAACATGTAACATAGCGAAACATTCAGCAATGGCCAAAGTTTTGGTAGCAAGCAAAATTATTATCTGGAACGAATGCACAATGTCGCATAAGCGTGCGTTAGAAGCTCTGAATCGCAATATGAAAGATCTTCATAATGACGCAAGACGTTTTGGGGGTGCATTGATTTTACTCTCAGGCGATTTCCGGCAAACGTTACCAGTAATACGATTACTTCCAGAAAAAAGTAGTGGTGAAATAGTGATTTTCACAGATTGATCTGTAATGGATGGCGGAGTGGGTGCCTGTATCTATTCAGAAGAGCTGGAACTAGCCCGTCACGTTAGCCTCGGGAAGCACACTTTGAGATGATTGCATTGCTGCATGCGTTGGATTACTTGCTTGAGAGTCAGGTGGAAGGAAGAAATATCCTTACAGCACTGGACAATCAGGCGGTTATCAGACGCATGGACAAGCAAACATCACAACATCATTGGCACTGGAATGTGTACTCAAGCTCAATAAGTGTTCATCTAAAAACGAAGTAACACTGACTTGGGTACGAGGACACATAGGGATCGAAGGCAACGAAAAGGCGGACTTCATTGCAAAACAGGGGTCAACTGAATAGTTACTAGGACCAGAACCATTCGCTTCAATTGGCAGAGGAATGGTTGAACAGCTGATTCATAAATGGATCACGGCAACACACCTGAGAAGGTGGTTAACCGTGGAACAATGTAGACAGGCTAAAATGCCAATTAAGTGGCCGACCTGCTCCACTCAAAGAAGGGTTCTAAGCACTAGTCGAGGAACATTGAAATGGGTGGTGGCTTTGTCTACAGAACATGGTAATTGGATATCACTTAAGGAAGATGGGCGTTGGAGAGGATGATACCTGCAAACTATGCCTGGAGGAATCTGAGACAGTGGCACATTACTGAGTCAATGGCTGGCAGAAGAATGAAGATCTTGAGACATCATTGGGTGGAGAGCCAGTCGATGAAACAGATCTCATATAAACAGATGCTAGCGTAAGCACTAGGAATCAAACCATGGGAAGAACTCTGGAGAAATCCAGAGAGTCTATCTGGATAATATTTATAGTGGTAGAGAGACTAAAAGAGATCCGTCAATGGTGGTCTGATTCGAATATCTCTAAAAAAAAAATATATACATATACATAAAGTAACATACTTACATATGTCCAAGTTCATGTGCAATTGTGAATGCAGCTGGTAAACCATTATCTTGTACTATGGAGCATGAATATCTTTTGCAAACTGTTCCAAGTTCTGCTAGGCCAAGAGTATCACATTTCGTTTCACGTTCATTTCGGCAAATTTGGTCTCTTTGAAAAATTTACAAAATTATGTGTATTTTAGACATGCATCACATTTATTTCTGTATACTTTTCTAACCTTGTGAGCATAATAGCGGTATCATAGCGGATGCCCTTTTCCTTTAAAAATGAGCAGAAGTGTTTCAGAAGCTGGGAAGCTGAAATACCTGTACGAGAATGGATTACTTATGTTGATAATATAAGTATACGTTTTTAGCTTACTTTTCGTAGTTCGTGATGTTATAATGTCGTCTTTAAGAATTAAAATATTAGGAACCGATATATAAATAGAGTTACCAATGCTAGCATCTGAGAATATATTGGACACCTAAAGAAAAGTAATTGAAATTAAATTACAATGGAAGGTGTGTACGTATATAAAGTTCTATACCTCTCCGTTTAGGGGAGAGCGGTAATTTTAGAAAAAATATTTTAAAATAAAGGAAAACATCAAGAATTGTGACAACACCAATAAATGACTATAGTATTTTTGGAAGCCAAAAATCTGTTCTTTCATTTATTATGTTTAAATCAATTTATTTCTGTAAATAGTGTGGTGTGGAATGTATCGTGTTACCTAAAATTTTGAAGTGTACAGTGCATTTGGAATTTGTTTTGTTGTGAACGTTTGTTTAGTTTTAATGTGGACTGTATTTAATGTAGGATTAGTCTGTCTTGGCAACTCTTATTCAGTTGTACATATATATTTTATATATTTACATATCTATCTTTAACTGCACTTATGCATAACATTATTGTAACATTTTTCTTTTCGCCAACAAATGTTATGGGCCCAGTCCACGCGGAATCTTAGATATCCCAGCATAAGTTTTTTTTTAAAGGTTTTACCCGTAATCATTTTTTGTTCAATATCTTAACGAGTACGTTGGGACGGAAAATTAATTTAAATTTAGTGGTCAGCGTGCATGGGGAAACGAGAAACGTTAAATGCTACGGTTGTGGGATGAGAGGGCATATAAAATCGCAGTGCAAAAACAAAAGCAAGAAAAAACGTACAACAACGATCAGTTGATTTTAGATAGCGGTGCATCCTCTCATATGTGCTATGAAAAGAAATTATTTTCGTCACTGAAAAAGCACGTACAACAGGTTTTCATGGCATCAGGTGATAACGTAGTGCCTCTACGTATGGAATAGGTACTGTGACGTTGAAATCAGAATATGCTGACATTACTTTGCAAAACGTACTGTATGTGAAAGAGCTTAATTCAAATTTTTTATCAGTTAGCAAAGTCATTAAAAATGGAAAGAAAAGAAAGAGAATTTTCGTAGCTTATTTGCAAGAAGGAATATTTACGACGAAGATGGAGGCATATAAAGAAACGGTTTTAAGTGTCAC
Organism: Cheilosia vernalis; assembly: GCA_949126925.1. Lineage (NCBI taxonomy): Eukaryota > Metazoa > Arthropoda > Insecta > Diptera > Syrphidae > Cheilosia > Cheilosia vernalis. Next base: position 59,194,292 of record OX421358.1, read on the forward strand.
TCAGGAAGCAGCATCGATGATGTGGCATAGACGTTTTGGACACCTTAACATGGGTGATCTTTACAAGTTGTTACAGAGAATGAAAAGTTATGCTTTACGTGAACACCTGCCTTGACGGCTTAATTTCACGGTGGGCACACCCACATCAGAGTCCTTGAGAAAGACGTTGACCATACGCCCCAGGGTTAACAAAGCTTACCCTGGTACAATCCTTGGTTGTTGTTGGTAACAGTCAAACTCATTGGTATGAGCGAAGCCCATCTGACACCTCTTCGTTCTTAAAAGAACGCCTTTTGTCTCCGCATTTGGATAAACACACAGCCCCCACGAGGCCGACCTCACTGATGGGGCTGCACCCGAAGGTACAGGGCTACCCCCATCACCCGTGGTACCATTATATAGCTAATGGTGGAGCTTTCGCAACCCGAAGGTCACTACCAATTTGGACTTTTCCAAAACCCAGTCCGAGGAATAGGTCTACCTCAAAACATCTCAACAAGTATCAATATTAAACTATTTCAACAGGTTGATTTGCTTTTGATTTCGTCTAGAAGAGTTTATTGTCTTCCCTGACTACTTTGCGTTCGAAATTTTTTTTTTCGCCTAGAAGAGTTTATTGTCTTCCCTGACTACTTTGCGTTCAAAATTCATAATCCAAGCGTTGCCTCAAGGATTACTACCAATTTTACTTCAAGAGGATAGGTGTACCCCTAACAACATTTTGTCCAACAGTATAACTTCGTTTTAACAACATATCGCTTGCTTCTCCACTCCACAAGTACCAACGTGTATCAACTAATGCCTACTATTATAACATTTTTGGATTGCTTTTTCGCCAAGAAGTTTGCGAAGGCGACTGCAAGACTGGACATGGGCGGCTGCCCTCATCCCACAGTCCCCCGTGCGAACCACCTGACTACTCCACAACCTGGTTTTCGTCTAGAAGACTTTTTGTCTTCCTTGACTACTTTGCGTTCAAAATTTATAACCCAAGGGTTGTCCCGAGGGTTACTACCAATTTAGATTGGGCAACCAATCTGAGGAAAAGGTGTACCTCCATTTCAACAGGTATCAACAGTCACCGTTGTACCCTTGGGATTGCTTTTAATTTCATCAAGAAGCTTACTAATAGGTTACTAGTCTAGGACACCGTGGAATGTCCTACCGTTCGTCTCACGTTCATCTCCCTGACTACTCAGCCACTTAGCCACGTCAAGACTGCAACCCGCAAAGTGGACAAGTTGTTACAGATGAAAATGGTTCGGGGTATAACCGTAAATAAAACAAGTGATTTTAAATGCGTCACGTGTGCATTATGCAAAATATGTACAAAGCCATTTAATAACTACAACAGTGCATTATTTACTTCCAGTGTGCTTGACTTGGTATACACGGACGTATGTGGTCCGATGCGAGTCTCATCTCAAGGTGGCTCTAATTACTTCATCACCTTTATAGATGATTTTTCGAGGTACACAACCACGTACTTTCTGAAGCGAAAATCAGATGCCCTGAGTGTATTTAAGGAGTTTGTAGCCACCTCAGAAAAAAAAACTGGAAAAAAGGTAAAATGTATTCGTAGTGACAATGGGCGAGAGTACCTATGTCAATGGCGAGTTTGATAATTACTTAAAATCAAACGGGATAATCTATCAACGTTATACATCGCAGCAAAATGGCGTCGCCGAAAGGGCGAACAGAACTCTCGTCGAAATGGCAAGATGTATGTTAGAGGAATCCAAGTTACCACAATACATATGGTCCGAGGCAATCAATACTGCCACGTATATTAGAAATCGTTCTCGGACTAAGGCACTGAAGGACAAAACACCCTATGAGCGTTGGTTTGGGAAAATGCGATCTGTATGTCATAATATGAGAGCATTTGGGTTTGATGCTATTGTATTACTTAAGCGGCCAGGTCGGTCTAAGTTGCATCCGAAGGGCGAAATGTTGACCCTTGTTGGTTATGCGAATCACCAGAAGGGATACCGGCTGTACAATAAGAGACTAACAACAATCATAATATCCAGAAATGTTACATTTTTTAAGAAAGCTTCTCAAATGTTGAACATGACGCCAGTAGCTCTTTGGTTAGAGAACAAACTATTTTTTTTTGATGGAAATGATCAAAGAGGCGTGATGGCTAAGGATGTTGCTGATGGAAATATGAGGAAAAAATCTGAGAATACTGCTGGAGATGTATAGCTGAAGAAGTTGCTGAGGATGTAGTGGCTGAAGACGTTGCTGAAGAAGAGTGGAGCGATTTAGCTGAAGAGGAGAGATCGATGATTGACAACAAAAAGGCGAGCGGAGGAAAACGGAGAGTTTCGCAAATATGCCATCATAGACGACTAGGATTACGACCGCGGAAAGTCCCGGCTTCAAGTACCTATGGCTCGAGAAAGTTATAAATAAACTTACATCGATCGTTCCAGATCCGATTTCGGTTCAAGAATCGTTACAGGGTGATAATGCTAAGGAATGGAAACAAGCTATGCAACAGGAATATTATTCGTTGGTCGAAAAAAATACGTGGGATCTTGTGAGTAGACCGAAAAACAAAAGTATTATCGGATGTAAATGGGTTCTTACAACGAAAAGAAATGCAGATGGAGTTGTGGAGAAGTACAAAGCAAGTTTAGTAGCTCAGGGATGTTTCCAGAAATACAACGTGGATTATTTCGAAACCTATGCACCGGTTGTTGGGCATCCTACAATTCGTTTAATTTTGGCGCTAGTTGTGCAGAATAAATATCTAATAAACCACATTGATATTGCTGCCGCTTACCTCAACGAACATTTAGAAGAAGAAGTTTATATGCGTCAACCCGAGACGTTTGTAGACCAGAGTCAACCAGAGAAGGTTTGTAAACTAAAAAAGTCTTTGTATTTGGAGGAGATTGGAATAGGAAAATTAACGAAGTGTTGATAAGCATTGGGTTCATAAGGTGCAAAACAGATGGTTGTGTGTATTTATTGCGAAATGGGGGCGACATTAGTATAATTGGATTATATGTTGACGATGTTATTGTAGCATGTTCATCAGAAGCAACTATGCACAGTATTGTGAAAAATTTAAATAGATCCGTCGAGGCTGTTGATCGTGGGCCGAACAAATTTTACCTTGGAATTGAAATCGAAAGAGATGGTCAACGTGGAAATATAACTGTTCACCAGAGGCGTTATGTTGAAGATTTGTTGTCTCACTGGGGAATGGAAAATTGCAAACCTGCATTTACACCGCTTGCCTGTAAAACGGTACTAGAGAAATGTATGAAGCAGGACGTTATAGGACTTAGCACGATGGAAGCTGAGTACATCGCCATGTGTCAAGGTCGTAGTAAGTCGTATTTCAACGAAGTTTGCTGGCGGAGATGAGATTTTTGCAGCATACAGATAAGGCAACGTCCATATATTGCGACAATCAGGGTGCCAGTTTTATTGCTACAAATCATACTATACATAAACGTATCAATAAGCATATTGATATAAAATATCATTATTTAAAAGATAAGTGTACCCGTAATGAAGTACCATTCGAATATATACCAAGCAATGATAATGTTGCTGATATTTTGACTAAATGTTTAAATAAGAGTAAATACATGAATTTGTTTAAAGAACTATTCAATAATTAATATTATGAATTCTTTCATTGTGAATTTTGGTTGAGATGGAGTTTGTAGGATTAGCTCGTCTTGGCAACCCTAATTCATATATTATATATTTACATATCTGTCTTTAACTGTACTTATGCATCACATCATTGCAACATTTTTCTTTGAGTTGAATATAAGCATTCGTTGTATGAAGACGTGTCTCTTTTCTTTTCGCCAACATTTAATTATGTGTTAAGGTTACTGGATAGTTAGTTGTTAATTATATGTACCTACTTGGTTTTTTTTATATCTTAATATATAAAAACGTTCGTGCGTATGTATGTCTGACAATCACGGCTGAACCATAGAAGCTACCCCCCTTATATTCACACCATATGTTTGTGGGGTGCTCCGGATGGTTTATGTTTATTTTAGACCCTATAGGGGGCGCTGGGGTCGCTTTTTTGAAAATACTTATTTATGGACCGATTTGGCTCAAATTAACACCATATAATACTTAAAGAAAAAGAAAGCTTTTGCCAAAATTTGGACCTGATAGGTAGCGCTGGGAGATATTTACGACAAGTTAGATTTCCCTGCATATATCAATTTTGTATCAACAACATTAAATTGAATTGTAATAATATAGTTGGCGTTGGTTGTCTATACTTTTTTGAATATAACACTATTTCAGTACCTAATTCATATTTCATTTAGCTGTACAATTGTTTGACAAAAACTCCAAATTAGTTTTTAATCAATTTTAAATAGGTAAATAACATTTCCACTCAATTTCCGGTACAAATAACATACATAACCAAGGAAAATGTTCTTTTTTAGCATACATAAGTGTACAAATTGCAGTGATATAATACAGAAAAAATAATAAAATGCCTGGACGACGAAGTTTGAATATTGGTCGTAGTCAGAGATGGCAGAGTAGTTTACATGAGGTAATCTACTCAATTAACTACGCACACCTTGCACACCCTGACGAGACGCCACTGCATCACAATTAAATCATTCGAAGATCTTAAATTAGTCTGTTGATAAAGAAAATTTATTTAATATTTGCTATGAATTCTGATTTAAATTATTTTGATGATATTATTGCCTCTAGCCTTATAGATACTTATTGCGAACAAGTTCTTTTATCTACTAGTAGCTATTGTGTTAACAAACTTTTTTTCATACACCAAAACATCAGAAGTCTGAGAGAAAATTTCAATAGGCTTGTAGTTGTAGCTCATCTAGACTCTTTTGTCTCTTTGCCGGATTTTGTTTTTGTATCGGAGATTTGGATCTATGAATGCGAGATAACAGATTATAGTTTACCGGGTTATGAATTTTTTGCAAAAACTAATGAGAATTATGTGGCAGGCGGAGTACGTTTTTTGTGAAAGAGGAGTATAATGATTGTGTACCGACGTATCTTGTAAATTTCTTGAGTGCTGATATTTTGAAATTGTCTTTCACAGTAAACAAAGTGAATTATGTTGTTTTATGTGTTTACCGGCTTCACATAATATGACTTTTCAGTTTTTTTGGAAGAATTTTCAAATTTACTAAATGATATAAAATCCAAAAATTTAATAATATTGGGGGATTTCAATTTTAATATTCTTGATAAAAATGACACGGTAACTACATATTTAGCCTTATTAGCGTCTCATGGGTTAGAATCTTTTATAAGTGAACCAACAATATTGCCATCATATCTACGGACGTTTTTTGAATGTATCTCTTGACGCCTGTGAAAAATGTGTCTTGTATCTTACAACTACTGATCATTTAATGACAGGCTTATTAGTCAGTATGATCAACTGTCAAAATCACCAAAATTCAAAATCACATAATGCGGTCACTAAAATTGATTTTTTTTAAATTGAAGTCCATTCTTTGTTTTGAGTCATGGCAAAATGTACTTTCTGAGCCAAATCCATCAAAGTCGTATGATCTCTTTATAAAATGTCTAGCCAATCACATACAAAATTATAAGTTTACGTAAAATATTAAAAGATCGTCTAAAAGGCCCAAACCCTGGATAACTTCTGACCTTGTAAACTTAATTAATAAGAAAAATAAACTCCGACGGAAATGTTATAAACACCCTACAAATATTAATTTGAAGAATGAATACAAAAGTAAACAGTAAACAGAAGTAAAAAATAAAGTTCCGAAATGCCGTGATACATATTATAAAAATCAATTTAATCTAACTAGAGGAAATATTAGAGGAGAATGGAAGTTAGTTAATAACCTTCTTAATAAGCCCTCTTCCTTCGAATAGGTTGCGTAAAAATATTGCGTTTTTCGTTGTTGACATTCTAGCGCATATTTTCAATTAAAGTGTTTTATCTGGAGTTTTCCCCGCAGCTCTTAAATCTGCGGATGTGGTTTCACTTTTCAAAAAAGGTGCTGCCAATGATGTAAGTAACTACAGACCTATTTCGCTTCTTCCTTCAGTAAGCAAAGTTTTTGAAAAAGTTGTGAAAAATAGGATTGTTAGATTTCTTAATAAAAAAAGTTACTTCAGCTCTTTTCAATATGTTTCAAACAGGTAAAAGTACGGAGGATGCATTGTTGACTTTCTGTTCGCAAATGTTCGTAAGTTTAGATAATAAAAAGTTCACAGCAGGTCTATTCGTCGATATTACCAAGGCATTTGATATGGTTAACCATTTCTTGATCTATATAAACTCCTTGTTCGAGTTAAATTTCAAAGGCCTTATTACTCGTTCAATCAAAACTCAACAAGGAAAGGAGGTAGTATAAATAACACGTCAACGAAATCCAACACACGCAAGGTACTTCTTACTACAAACACTAAATCTGCATGCCTATTTTGTAACTTGATTGATCACAACATATACAATTGCCAGTATTTTATTGAATTACCTATAAGCTCCCGTATCTCTGAATCCAAACGATTAGGCTTATGCTTAAATTGCCTTCGCATGCGACATTTAGTTAAGGATTGTAAATCCAAGGGGTGCAGGAACTGCAAACGACGACACAACACGTTACTGCTTTTGCTTCCGACTGAAGTCAATCAATCCGTCGAAGACTCAGATCCAGTAGGTACCATCATCGTCAAATGTTCATTCCAACACTAATCCCAACTCAAATAATCGAGTTCTTACGCTATCATCGCACGCAAATTCTTCTATGGTTAGTTCTGCTCCAGCCAATCGTTTCGTATATCTCGCCACTGCATTAGTTCTGGTTCGAGATAAGTATGCCAAATTTGTACCAGGTAGAGTTCTACTAGATTCTGCCTCACAATTACATTTTGTAACTCGGCGCTTCGCTCAGCTCTTAGCAGTCAGTCGGACCTATGTAGATATGTCTGTTAGTGGAATCAATTCAACATTTTCCACAGTCAAACAAAAGGCTAGCATCACATTTTGTTCCAGAATCAGCGATTATTCTAACACAATCGAGTGATTTATCCTCCCATCCATTACAGACTGCCAACAAAATAGTCAAATTAGCCTCAGTTCCTTCAATATATCCAGCTCGCCGACCCTCTCTTCCACGAAGCACACAACATAGATATGCTCATTGGAGCTTCACTGTTTTTCGATCTGCTTTGTGTAGGGCAGATTCGATTAGGAGATAACAAACCAATCATGCAAAAAACCCGTTTGGGTTGGTTAGTGTCTGGTAGTTTTAATTTGCCTGCTAACAACAGCGTTTTTATGTTTGTTAACAACGTTGAAAACACTTCTGCTGATAGCGTTGATGTTAGCACTGATGCACTTTTAAAGTCTTTCTGGGAATTAGATTCTCAAGATGAGCCCAGTCATATAACTTCGCCAGAGGAAATTGAATGGTTTTCTAATTTTTAATTTCAAATCGCTAGAAGAAAAATATTATTGAAGTTATTACTTCTTTAGGCGCGTTGGGCACTTTTAGATGGAAAGAAATTAGTGAATTCGCGTCACCTTAAAAACGACACCGCGTCATCGTCACCGAGAAACCGACACACGATAGATGGCGCTGTTGTCCATTTTTTTGAGAAACTCAACCGATCCCAATGAAACTTTGTATGTGTGCATGTTTGTATGCAGCTAGAAAGATAGGATAATTTTGTACCCGATAGGTGGCGCTGTTGTCCATTTTCCGAGAAACTCAGCCGATCTCAATGAAACTTCGTATGTGTGCATGGTTGTATGCAGCTAGAAAGATGGGATAATTTTGTATCCGATAGGTGGCACTGTTGTCCATTTTCCGAGAAACTCAACCGATCTCAATGAAACTTTGCTTGTGTGCATGGTTGTATGCAGCTAGAAAGATAGGATAGTTTTGGACCAGATAGGTGGCGCTGTTGTCGATTTTTTTAAAGAAACTCAACCGATCTCAATGAAACTTTGTTTGTGTGCATGGTTGTATGCAGCTAGAAAGATAGGATAGTTTTGGACCCGATAGGTGGCGCTGTTGTCGATTTTTTTGAGAAACTCAACCGATCTCAATGAAACTTTGTTTGTGTGCATGGTTGTATGCAGCTAGAAAGATAGGATAGTTTTGGAATCGATAGGTGGCGCTGTTGTCGATTTTTTTGAGAAACTCAACCGATCTCAATGAAACTTTGTTTGTGTGCATGGTTGTATGCAGCTAGAAAGATAGGATAGTTTTGGACCCGATAGGTGGCGCTGTTGTCGATTTTTTTGAGAAACTCAACCGATCTCAATGAAACTTTGTTTGTGTGCATGGTTGCATGCAGCTAGAAAGATAGGATAGTTTTGGACCCGATAGGTGGCGCTGTTGTCGATTTTTTTGAGAAACTCAACCAATCTCAATGAAACTTTGTTTGTGTGCATGGTTGTATGCAGCTAGAAAGATAGGATAGTTTTGGACCCGATAGGTGGCGATGTTGTCGATTTTTTTGAGAAACTCAACCGATCTCAATGAAACTTTGTTTGTGTGCATGGTTGTATGCAGCTAGAAAGATGGGATAGTTTTGGACCCGATAGGTGGCGCTGTTGTCCATTTTTTTGAGAAACTCAACCGATCCCAATGAAACTTTGTATGTGTGCATGTTTGTATGCAGCTAGAAAGATAGGATAGTTTTGGACCCGATAGGTGGCGCTGTTGTCGATTTTTTTGAAACTCAACCGATCTCAATGAAACTTTGTTTGTGTGCATGGTTGTATGCAGCTAGAAAGATAGGATGTTTTGGAATCGATAGGTGGCGCTGTTGTCGATTTTTTTGAGAAACTCAACCGATCTCAATGAAACTTTGTTTGTGTGCATGGTTGTATGCAGCTAGAAAGATAGGATAGTTTTGGACCCGATAGGTGGCGCTGTTGTCGATTTTTTTGAGAAACTCAACCGATCTCAATGAAACTTTGTTTGTGTGCATGGTTGCATGCAGCTAGAAAGATAGGATAGTTTTGGACCCGATAGGTGGCGCTGTTGTCGATTTTTTTGAGAAACTCAACCAATCTCAATGAAACTTTGTTTGTGTGCATGGTTGTATGCAGCTAGAAAGATAGGATAGTTTTGGACCCGATAGGTGGCGATGTTGTCGATTTTTTTGAGAAACTCAACCGATCTCAATGAAACTTTGTTTGTGTGCATGGTTGTATGCAGCTAGAAAGATAGGATAGTTTTGGACCCGATAGGTGGCGCTGTTGTCGATTTTTTTGAGAAACTCAACCGATCTCAATGAAACTTCGTTTGTGTGCATGGTTGTATGCAGCTAGAAAGATAGGATAGTTTTGGACCCGATAGGTGGCGCTGTTGTCGATTTTTTTGAGAAACTAAACCGATCTCAATGAAACTTTGTTTGTGTGCATGGTTGTATGCAGCTAGAATGATAGGATAGTTTTGGACCCGATAGGTGGCGCTGTTGTCCGTTTTTTGAGAAACTCAACCGATCCCAATGAAACTTTGTATGTGTGCATGTTTGTATGCAGCTAGAAAGATAGGATAGTTTTGGACCCGATAGGTGGCGCTGTTGTCGATTTTTTTGAGAAACTCAACCGATCTCAATGAAACTTTGTTTGTGTGCATGGTTGTATGCAACTAGAAAGATAGGATAGTTTTGGACCCGATAGGTGGCGCTGTTGTCGATTTTTTTTGAGAAACTCAACCGATCTCAATGAAACTTTGTTTGTGTGCATGGTTGTATGCAGCTAGAAAGATGGGATAATTTTGTACCCGATAGGTGGCGCTGTTGTCCATTTTCCGAGAAACTCAGCCGATCTCAATGAAACTTCGTATGTGTGCATGGTTGTATGCAGCTAGAAAGATGGGATAATTTTGTACCCGATAGGTGGCGCTGTTGTCTATTTTCCGAGAAACTCAACCGATCTCAATGAAACTTTGCTTGTGTGCATGGTTGTATGCAGCTAGAAAGATAGGATAGTTTTGGACCCGATAGGTGGCGCTGTTGTCGCTTTTTTTGAGAAACTCAACCGATCTCAATGAAACTTTGTTTGTGTGCATGGTTGTATGCAGCTAGAAAGATAGGATAGTTTTGGACCCGATAGGTGGCGCTGTTGTCGATTTTTTTGAGAAACTCAACCGATCTCAATGAAACTTTGTTTGTGTGCATGGTTGTATGCGGCTAGAAAGATAGGATAGTTTTGGACCCGATAGGTGGCGCTGTTGTCGATTTTTTTGAGAAAGTCAACCGATCTCAATGAAACTTTGTTTGTGTGCATGGTTGTATGCAGCTAGAAAGATAGGATAGTTTTGGACCTGATAGGTGGCGCTGTTGTCGATTTTTTTGATAAACTCAACCGATCTCAATGAAACTTTGTTTGTGTGCATGGTTGCATGCAGCTAGAAAGATAGGATAGTTTTGGACCCGATAGGTGGCGCTGTTGTCGATTTTTTTTTAGAAACTCAACCGATCTCAATGAAACTTTGTTTGTGTGCATGGTTGTATGCAGCTAGAAAGATGGGATAATTTTGTACCCGATAGGTGGCGCTGTTGTCCATTTTCCGAGAAACTCAGCCGATCTCAATGAAACTTCGTATGTGTGCATGTTTGTATGCAGCTATATAAATAGGATAGTTTCGGATCCGATAGGTGGCGCTGTTGTCGATTTTTTTTGAGAAACTCAACCGATCTCAATGAAACTTCGTTTGTGTGCATGGTTGCATGCAGCTAGAAAGATAGGATAGTTTTGGACCCGATAGGTGGGGCTGTTGTCGATTTTTTTGAGAAACTCAACCGATCTCAATGAAACTTCGTATGTGTGCATGTTTGTATGCAGCTAAATTGTTTGCGATTATAACTACAAAGATATGTTGATTTTCCCGAGGAAAAAATTTTGAAGGACCAGCACTTGAGCGAAGCGAAAGAAATTACCCAAGAGACCAAGCAAACAAAAAATAATGATTCCAATAAATATACAAAGCGTCAATGGTTTATTGGTACTTAGCTCTTCTGTGGTCGAAATCCAAGTGGCCGAGAAATCGATATTGACCACTGTGGGTTGGATCATACAGTAATTCTAAACAATTTTTTACATAAACTTGGAATTTCATAGACTGTACAGTAAAGATTTGAGAGCGAGAGCAAAGCAGTACTAAGTAATGTTATGTGTGGTGAATTAATAACTTTAAGGTATTATGTTTGTGTTTGGCGAAACGAACCAACAAATATACATACAGAGAAATTAGACGTATATAATATAAGTAATGCGCGAACAATAACGAACTTTAACATTTAAACATAAACATAGAGCAATAGAAAAATATTTCCGAACATTCCGCCGCCCCTGAAACAAAGTTTCAACTTATACATAGGAAGTGGTGCCAGTTTATGGATTGGCCGAATGAGGTTCCCGTTGGCTGTCCGTAGGGTTGCGACTCTGACATGTCCGTCCTTCCCAGGATGTATGTTGATGACTCGGCCCATCGCCCATTTCCCCGGTGGCATGTTGGCTTTTTTGATGACCACCAAGTCATTTATTTGCAGATTACGTTGTGGTTGCGTCCATCGAGGGCGTTGTTGTAACGAGGTCAAGTACTCCATGCTCCAGCGCTTCCAGTAGCCTTGTATTTTTGACTGTAGTGATTGCCAATTGGACAAGCGAAGGTTCGGGTAAAGCTGAGTACGGTTCACCTAAAATGAAATGGGACGGTGTTAATGGGTCTAAGTCATTATCAGAGGTTTGACATAGAGGACGACAATTCAATAGGGCTTCGATTTGGGTAAGGAGAGTGTAAAGTTGTTCGAAGGTGAGAACATTCGAACCAACGACGCGTTTGAGGTGCTGTTTAACAGACTTCACACCCGCTTCCCTCAACCCTCCGAAATGAGGTGCTGAAGGGGGAATAAAGTGCCAAGTAATAGCATCACGAGCAAGGGATTCAGCTACTAATGAATTGTGATGTTCGGACATGGTGATTTTATGCATTTCAGACAACTGTTTGGCAGAGCCACGAAAGTTTGTACCGTTGTCAGAGTACATGTGTGATGGCCTCCCACGGCGAGCGATGAAACGTCGTAGAGCTGCGAGAAATGCTTCCGTTGTAAGGTCACTCACAAGCTCTAGGTGTATGGCCTTTGAGGCAAGGCACACGAACAAAGATATATAGCCTTTAGTTTGACAGGTCTTTCTTCCGATTTTTGTTTTGATGTTGATCGGACCAGCATAGTCACATCCACAATGTGCGAATGGCCGGTTGGTTTGTATCCGCGGTTCTGGAAGATTTCCCATAATTTGTGTTCCTGTAGCCTTCCTCTGCCGGAAACACTTAATGCAGTCATGGGTTATTTTCCGAAACAGGTTCCTGCAACCGATTATCCAAAACTCCTGACGAATCAAAACGAATAGTGCTGATACACCAGGATGTAGCATGCGCTGGTGAAAATCGATGGCGATGATTTGTGTAATCGCGTGTCCCTTTGGTAGGATGATTGGATGTTTGACGTTGAAGGAGACGTTTGCTTCTTGAATTCTTCCTCCCACCCGCAGTATCCGCTCGTCATCTAAGAAAGGAGATAAATTAGCGATTTTCGAACTCTTACCGAAATGACCATGCTTCTGATAGTACAAAATGTCATCGTTGAAATAAAGATGCTGTAGCCATATTATGAGTCTCCGTTTAGCACTGTAAATTTCCTGAGGGCGAAGTAGATGGGTAGTTTCATGGGATAGTTTACGGCTCCTTGATATAAAGCGAAAGATGAAAGCGACGATTCGTATCAGCTTCTTCCAAGAGGATACGCGGGGAACTAGTACATGAAATGGATGCTGCACATTCATGACTAAACAGGACCGTTGTACTTGCTTTTTCTCCTCCTCTCTGCAATCTGGGTGTTCCTGAAAGTTGTTTTCGATTGGCCAATGGTCTTCACTCTTTCTCAACCAGTGGGGACCTGTCCACCAAATTGAATGCTGAACTAGGGCCGAAGGTGCTATACCGCGCGAAACACAATCCGCAGGGTTCTGTTGGGAGCTGATGTGAAACCACCTGTTTCTGGGAATCGTATTCAGGATCTCAGAAGTTCGGTTTCCGACGAAGATATCCCAACGCCGAGGAGGAGACGAAAGCCAAGAGAGAACAACCTGAGAATCACACCAAGCGAAGACACTCGAAAAGGTAGTTTTTAAGGACCTTTGTACGGCTACGAGTAATCGTGCAAGCAATAGTGCGCCACACAATTCTAGGCGAGGGATACTCAGCTGTTTGATTGGTGCGACACGACTCTTAGCTGCAATAATATTTGTTTGTATTGATCCGTTTGGTAGAATATGACGCGAATATATAACTGCGGCATAAGCGGAGGTCGAGGCATCGGAAAACCCGTGCAATTGGAATGATGCATCCGCTATACCTATGCACCGTGGTATATTGATTTTCGTAAGTTCAGGCAGCTCCTGGCGATGCTTAACCCATTTTGTAACAATGCAGTCGGAAAGAAGATCGTCCCAGTCCAGTTTTTGGTGCCACAACTCTTGTAAAATGATCTTTAGTTGAATGACCGAGGGAGCGAGGAAACCGAGAGGATCAAAGATCCGAGCAACTTCGCGGAGAATTTGGCGTTTTGTGACAGATTCGTTGGGTGTTACGTTCAAACGAAACGCGAAACAATCGATTTTGGGGTTCCAGTACAAACCGAGTACTTTAACCCAAGAATCAGCCTCAGTATCCAGCGAAATGATTTCATTTTGAGAGGATTCTCCTTCGTTTTGCAAAAGTTCATTGCAGTTGCTTTGCCACTTACTAAGTTTTAAACCTCCTTTTGAAAGGAGATCGATTAGAGACTTTTTCTTTGATAGTGCATCAGTGAGAGATTCTCCACCTGACACAACGTCGTCAACATAAAAGTCATTTAGGATTATCTCTGCTGCCACAGGATACTCTTCACGATAATCATGCGCCAACTGTTGTAAAACACGTACTGAAAGACAAGGAGCGCAAGAGGTTCCGTAGGTAACCGTACATAGTCTAAAATGTTCGATGGGATCTGATTCCGATTTTCTCCAGACTATCCTTTGGAAATCCGTATCTTCGTCGGATACCCAGATTTGGCGAAACATTTTTATTATATCTGCGGTAAACACATATTTATGTCGACGAAACCTCAAACATACCGAAAAAAGATTTCTTTGGATGGGTGGCCCAATCAGCAACGAATCGTTTAGGGAGTTTCCGCGCGCGTCTTTAAATGAACCGTCGAACACAACACGAAGTTTCGTTGTGGTACTGTCTGGCTTAAGAACTGCGTGATGTGGTAGGTAGAACACATTAGGATTCGGAATTTCAGAAGTTGGTATCCTACGCATGTGCCCTAGCGACAAGTATTCTGCCAGGAACGTTGAATACGACTGAGCGACAGCATTATTTTTGGAAAATTTCCTTTCCATTGCCGACAAACGAGAAATTGCACCACTGAGCGTGTTAGCGAAAACAGGTTGCGTTTTAAAGGGAAGCTTGACGATATATCTACCATCTTCACCCCTCCGATGATTTTGAATGAAATGTTCTTCAATGGCCTTATCTTCCATTGAAACAATTGATGTTGGGTCAACTTCTTCAATTGTCCAAAAAGCTTGTAGAGTCGCGTCGATATCGAGGATCGAGTGATGGGACCGAATGCTTTGTTCCACACCCGAGTATATTTGGCCAGCCAACACCCAGCCAAAAATAGTTTTTTGCGCAATTGCTTTACCGCTTGAGCCTCGAACGAATTCACCTTGAAGAATTTCCCATACTTTATCCGCACCAAGCAAAATGTCTACAGCATTTGGTTGGTTGAAAGAAGGATCCGCTAAGTTCAGATTTGAAATATGATCCCAATCCTTTATGTCGAACGAAACAGATGGTATGACTGAGGTTATTTTTGATAAGATGAAAGTATTAACAGAAATACTAACTGTATCAAACCGAGAGACAATGACCATTGAAGCTAGACCCCTAGATGTCCCAGCACAGGTAGAGCCAATCCCACTTATTGGGATGCGAGCATTGGTTCGTCTAAGGCCAAGTCTTTGAATACAAGATTCGGTGACGAAAGAAACCTGTGATCCAGAGTCTATTAGAAAGCGAACAAGCTGATATTGCCCTTTGCTATCACGAACTTTACCAACCGCTGTAGGTAACAAGGTTTGTGGAACACACTGGGCGAGGTTAATCGTATGGTTTGTAAGGGCATGAGTTGGGTGAAACGATGATGACGATGAACACGAAGGTGTATTTGGATCAGACAATTGAGCTCTGTTCTCCAAGACCAAATTGTTATTTGAGTTGTCGTTGAGAGGATGAACGAGCGTATGATGACGAGAGTTGCAGCTTCTACAACGAAATTTTGATTGACAACGAGCTGAGTTATGACCGACCCGCAAGCAATTAAAGCAAAGTCTTTTAGACTTGACAAACTCCCTCTTTGTCACTATATCCATTGCGATAAATTGTTCACATTTCGAAAGAGAGTGTGGTGAACAACATTTCGGACACTGATTTGATGGCAAAGCGTGCATAGTTTTAAAAGCTGGAGGCTTCTTGACGGATTCACGAATGTTTCCACGACACGATTCGAGAGCCTCACAGCGTCGCTCGAGAAAGAGTAAGAACTGCTTTACAGTCGGGTATTCCAAATCGACGCTATTAGCTGACCAAGCATGTCGAGTGTCTGGATCCACTTTGCTGATTAACGCGTATATCATCCATGGATCTCTTTCTAACGAATTGAGAGAATCAAGACCTCGTACGACCTCATCGGCGCAGTCGGATATTTTCCGAAGAGTTCTTACGTTAGAACTATGAAGCGACGGCAGTTGCATTAGCGTTTCCAAAAGACTGTTGATAATGTAACGCGGCCTATCGTACCTCCTTTCCAGTCTTTCCCATGCCTGTTCATATGTGGCGTCAGGCAATGGGATATGGGTAAGCAAATTTAGTGCATCACCCCGAAGAGACGAGCGAAGAAAGTGAAACTTTTGCATAGGTGACAAGTTTGATTTGTTATGAACTGAGCTCTCAAACATGTCCCGAAACGCAGGCCAATCACGATAATTTCCGGAAAAGGGTTCGATATGAATTTTGGGAAATTGGTCGATGAAGTTAGCAAATGAACTGGATGTGTTCGACTGCTGCTGTGGAGGAGCTTGAGAGTTAGGCGAAGGGTTAGGTGGTGATGCGATCGGCTCTGGCTTCTTTCTTTCCCGAATAGTAGAAAGTAAAACAGATTTCACAAGGAGATACTTCGATTCGAACTCCTCGAACTCATGTTCAGGATCAGTATAACCCTCCTCATTCGCTAGGGAATACATTTGGTTTTGTGAAGCATCGAATTTAACCCACAATTCCTCAAGCTTCTCTAGTCTAACTTCAAGAGCATCTAATGTAACGACTTCGTTAATCTTCTCCGTAAAGGTACCCAACTTAGTGAGCGATCCCTTTAAATTACCGCGCATCGCACGCAAAATCGAAAGACTGAGATCTTGGCTCATCTTGAACACGAACTATTTAGTTAGGTATATATGTGTGAAATGTGTATGTGTAAATGTATATAAGTTTTGTAAGCCCGGGTGCGAATTCTAATTCCGTTGCCACACAATAACTATATTTTTATGTGAAATTCACTCTAATTAAGGGCATGCATATCAAATTGTTCATGCAGGAATAATATAATGCACGTGAGTACCCACGATAATTTCACGGAACCGAACGAAAAGCTACTTCGAAATGTAGAAAGGGGTTCATACATAAAGCGTGGGAACAAATATTAAGTTCTTACTACCACTTGCCAAAGTCAATTGAATTGCTTAATTAACGCACACTAAGTTCAAATTAGTATCAAAGTCAAAGCAGGCACTGATCGCACGATGTAGATTACGATTAGCGGCAGTTCCGTTAATTACAACCGACGAGATGTGTTTTTGTGATATCCAAATCCGGCTCGATTTGGACCAAAAAGATGTTTGCGATTATAACTACAAAGATGTGTTGATTTTCCCGAGGAAATAATTTTGAAGGACCAGCACTTGAGCGAAGCGAAAGAAATTACCCAAGAGACCAAGCAAACAAAAAATAATGATTCCAATAAATATACAAAGCGTCAATGGTTTATTGGTACTTAGCTCTTCTGTGGTCGAAATCCAAGGGGCCGAGAAATCGATATTGACCACTGTGGGTTGGATCATACAGTAATTCTAAACAATTTTTTACATAAACTTGGAATTTCATAGACTCTACAGTAAAGATTTGAGAGCGAGAGCAAAGCAGTACTAAGTAATGTTATGTGTGGTGAATTAATAACTTTAAGGTATTATGTTTGTGTTTGGCGAAACGAACCAACAAATATACATACAGAGAAATTAGACGTATATAATATAAGTAATGCGCGAACAATAACGAACTTTAACATTTAAACATAAACATAGAGCAATAGAAAAATATTTCCGAACATAGATAAATAGGATAGTTTAAGACCCGATAGGTGGCGCTGTTGTTGATTTTTTAAGAAACTCAACCGATCTCAATGAAACTTTGTTTGTGTGCATGGTTGTGTGCAGATAAAAAGATAGGATAGTTTTGGACCCGATAGGTGGCGCTGTTGTCGATTTTTTTGAGAAACTCAACCGATCTCAATGAAACTTTGTATGTGTGCATGGTTGTATGCAGCTAAAAAGATAGGATAGTTTTGGACCCGATAGGTGGCGCTGTTGTCGATTTTTTTGGGAAACTCAACCCATCTCAATGAGACTTTTTTTGTGTGCATCGTTTTGTGCAGCTAGAAAGATAGGATAGTTTTGAACCCGATAGGTGGCGCTGTCGTCCGTTTTCTGAGAAACTCAACCGATCCCAATGAAACTTTGTCTGTGTGCATGTTTGTATACAGCTAAAAAGATAGGATAGTTTTGGACCCGATAGGTGGCGCTGTTGTCCATTTTCCGAGAAACTCAGCCGATCTCAATGAAACTTCGTATGTGTGCATGGTTGTATGCAGCTAGAAAGATGGGATAATTTTGTACCCGATAGGTGGCACTGTTGTCCATTTTCCGAGAAACTCAACCGATCTCAATGAAACTTTGCTTGTGTGCATGCTTGTATGCAGCTAGAAAGATAGGATAGTTTTGGACCAGATAGGTGGCGCTGTTGTCGATTTTTTTAAAGAAACTCAACCGATCTCAATGAAACTTTGTTTGTGTGCATGGTTGTATGCAGCTAGAAAGATAGGATAGTTTTGGACCCGATAGGTGGCGCTGTTGTCGATTTTTTTGAGAAACTCAACCGATCTCAATGAAACTTTGTTTGTGTGCATGGTTGTATGCAGCTAGAAAGATAGGATAGTTTTGGAATCGATAGGTGGCGCTGTTGTCGATTTTTTTGAGAAACTCAACCGATCTCAATGAAACTTTGTTTGTGTGCATGGTTGTATGCAGCTAGAAAGATAGGATAGTTTTGGACCCGATAGGTGGCGCTGTTGTCGATTTTTTTGAGAAACTCAACCGATCTCAATGAAACTTTGTTTGTGTGCAATGGTTGCATGCAGCTAGAAAGATAGGATAGTTTTGGACCCGATAGGTGGCGCTGTTGTCGATTTTTTTGAGAAACTCAACCTATCTCAATGAAACTTTGTTTGTGTGCATGGTTGTATGCAGCTAGAAAGATAGGATAGTTTTGGACCCGATAGGTGGCGATGTTGTCGATTTTTTTGAGAAACTCAACCGATCTCAATGAAACTTTGTTTGTGTGCATGGTTGTATGCAGCTAGAAAGATAGGATAGTTTTGGACCCGATAGGTGGCGCTGTTGTCGATTTTTTTGAGAAACTCAACCGATCTCAATGAAACTTTGTTTGTGTGCATGGTTGTATGCAGCTAGAAAGATGGGATAATTTTGTACCCGATAGGTGGCGCTGTTGTCCATTTTCGGAGAAACTCAGCCGATCTCAATGAAACTTTGTGTGTGCATGGTTGTATGCAGCTAGAATGATAGGATAGTTTTGGACCCGATAGGTGGCGCTGTTGTCCGTTTTTTGAGAAACTCAACCGATCCCAATGAAACTTTGTTTGTGTGCATGGTTGTATGCAGCTAGAATGATAGGATAGTTTTGGACCCGATAGGTGGCGCTGTTGTCCGTTTTTTGAGAAACTCAACCGATCCCAATGAAACTTTGTATGTGTGCATGTTTGTATGCAGCTAGAAAGATAGGATAGTTTTGGACCCGATAGGTGGCGCTGTTGTCGATTTTTTTGAGAAACTCAACCGATCTCAATGAAACTTTGTTTGTGTGCATGGTTGTATGCAGCTAGAAAGATAGGATAGTTTTGGACCCGATAGGTGGCGCTGTTGTCGATTTTTTTGAGAAACTCAACCGATCTCAATGAAACTTTGTTTGTGTGCATGGTTGTATGCAGCTAGAAAGATGGGATAATTTTGTACCCGATAGGTGGCGCTGTTGTCCATTTTCGGAGAAACTCAGCCGATCTCAATGAAACTTTGTGTGTGCATGGTTGTACGCAGCTAGAAAGATAGGATAGTTTTGGACCCGATAGGTGGCGCTGTTGTCGATTTTTTTGAGAAACTCAGCCGATCTCAATGAAACTTTGTTTGTGTGCATGGTTGTATGCAGCTAGAAAGATAGGATAGTTTTGGACCCGATAGGTGGCGCTGTTGTCGATTTTTTTGAGAAACTCAACCGATCTCAATGAAACTTTGTTTGTGTGCATGGTTGTATGCAGCTAGAATGATAGGATAGTTTTGGACCCGATAGGTGGCGCTGTTGTCCGTTTTTTGAGAAACTCAACCGATCCCAATGAAACTTTGTATGTGTGCATGTTTGTATGAAGCTAGAAAGATAGGATAGTTTTGGAACCGATAGGTGGCGCTGTTGTCGATTTTTTTGAGAAACTCAACCGATCTCAATGAAACTTTGTTTGTGTGCATGGTTGTATGCAGCTAGAAAGATAGGATAGTTTTGGACCCGATAGGTGGCGCTGTTGTCGATTTTTTTGAGAAACTCAACCGATCTCAATGAAACTTTGTTTGTGTGCATGGTTGTATGCAGCTAGAAAGATGGGATAATTTTGTACCCGATAGGTGGCGCTGTTGTCCATTTTCGGAGAAACTCAGCCGATCTCAATGAAACTTTGTGTGTGCATGGTTGTACGCAGCTAGAAAGATAGGATAGTTTTGGACCCGATAGGTGGCGCTGTTGTCGATTTTTTTGAGAAACTCAGCCGATCTCAATGAAACTTTGTTTGTGTGCATGGTTGTATGCAGCTAGAAAGATAGGATAGTTTTGGACCCGATAGGTGGCGCTGTTGTCGATTTTTTTGAGAAACTCAACCGATCTCAATGAAACTTTGTTTGTGTGCATGGTTGTATGCAGCTAGAAAGATAGGATAGTTTTGGACCCGATAGGTGGCGCTGTTGTCGATTTTTTTGAGAAACTCAACCGATCTCAATGAAACTTTGTTTGTGTGCATGGTTGTATGCAGCTAGAATGATAGGATAGTTTTGGACCCGATAGGTGGCGCTGTTGTCCGTTTTTTGAGAAACTCAACCGATCCCAATGAAACTTTGTATGTGTGCATGTTTGTATGCAGCTAGAAAGATAGGATAGTTTTGGACCCGATAGGTGGCGCTGTTGTCGATTTTTTTGAGAAACTCAACCGATCTCAATGAAACTTTGTTTGTGTGCATGGTTGTATGCAGCTAGAAAGATAGGATAGTTTTGGACCCGATAGGTGGCGCTGTTGTCGATTTTTTTGAGAAACTCAACCGATCTCAATGAAACTTTGTTTGTGTGCATGGTTGTATGCAGCTAGAAAGATGGGATAATTTTGTACCCGATAGGTGGCGCTGTTGTCCATTTTCGGAGAAACTCAGCCGATCTCAATGAAACTTTGTGTGTGCATGGTTGTACGCAGCTAGAAAGATAGGATAGTTTTGGACCCGATAGGTGGCGCTGTTGTCGATTTTTTTGAGAAACTCAGCTGATCTCAATGAAACTTTGTTTGTGTGCATGGTTGTATGCAGCTAGAAAGATAGGATAGTTTTGGACCCGATAGGTGGCGCTGTTGTCGATTTTTTTGAGAAACTAAACCGATCTCAATGAAACTTTGCTTGTGTGCATGGTTGTATGCAGCTAGAAAGATGGGATAATTTTGTGCCCGATAGGTGGCGCTGTTGTCCATTTTCCGAGAAACTCAGCCGATCTCAATGAAAGTTCGTATGTGTGCATGGTTGTATGCAGCTAGAAAGATGGGATAATTTTGTACCCGATAGGTGGCGCTGTTGTCTATTTTCCGAGAAACTCAACCGATCTCAATGAAACTTTGCTTTCTTGCATGGTTGTATGCAGCTAGAAAGATAGGATAGTTTTGGACCCGATAGGTGGCGCTGTTGTCGATTTTTTTGAGAAACTCAACCGATCTCAATGAAACTTTGTTTGTGTGCATGGTTGTATGCAGCTAGAAAGATAGGATAGTTTTGGACCCGATAGGTGGCGCTGTTGTCGATTTTTTTGAGAAACTCAACCGATCTCAATGAAACTTTGTTTGTGTGCATGGTTGTATGCGGCTAGAAAGATAGGATAGTTTTGGACCCGATAGGTGGCGCTGTTGTCGATTTTTTTGAGAAAGTCAACCGATCTCAATGAAACTTTGTTTGTGTGCATGGTTGTATGCAGCTAGAAAGATAGGATAGTTTTGGACCTGATAGGTGGCGCTGTTGTCGATTTTTTTGAGAAACTCAACCAATCTCAATGAAACTTTGTTTGCGTGCATGGTTGTATGCAGCTAGAAAAATAGGATAGTTTTGGACCCGATAGGTGGCGCTGTTGTCGATTTTTTTTAGAAACTCAACCGATCTCAATGAAACTTGGTTTGTGTGCATGGTTGTATGCAGCTAGAAAGAGAATGAATGAAATGATCTCAATGAAACTTTGTTTGTGTGCATGGTTGTATGCAGCTAGAAAGATGGGATAATTTTGTGCCCGATAGGTGGCGCTGTTGTCCATTTTCCGAGAAACTCAGCCGATCTCAATGAAACTTCGTATGTGTGCATGGTTGTATGCAGCTAGAAAGATGGGATAATTTTGTACCCGATAGGTGGCGCTGTTGTTTATTTTCCGAGAAACTCAACCGATCTCAATGAAACTTTGCTTTCTTGCATGGTTGTATGCAGCTAGAAAGATAGGATAGTTTTGGACCCGATAGGTGGCGCTGTTGTCGATTTTTTTGAGAAAGTCAACCGATCTCAATGAAACTTTGTTTGTGTGCATGGTTGTATGCAGCTAGAAAGATAGGATAGTTTTGGACCTGATAGGTGGCGCTGTTGTCGATTTTTTTGAGAAACTCAACCAATCTCAATGAAACTTTGTTTGTGTGCATGGTTGTATGCAGCTAGAAAGATAGGATAGTTTTGGACCCGATAGGTGGCGCTGTTTTCGATTTTTTTTAGAAACTCAACCGATCTCAATGAAACTTTGTTTGTGTGCATGGTTGTATGCAGCTAGAAAGATGGGATAATTTTGTACCCGATAGGTGGCGCTGTTGTCCATTTTCCGAGAAACTCAGCCGATCTCAATGAAACTTCGTATGTGTGCATGTTTGTATGCAGCTAGATCAATAGGATAGTTTCGGATCCGATAGGTGGCGCTGTTGTCGATTTTTTTGAGAAACTCAACCGATCTCAATGAATCTTCGTTTGTGTGCATGGTTGTATGCAGCTTGAAAGATGGGATAATTTTGTACCCGATAGGTGGCGCTGTTGTCCATTTTCCGAGAAACTCAACCGATCTCAATGAAACTTTGCTTGTGTGCATGGTTGTATGCAGCTAGAAAGATAGGATAGTTTTGGACCAGATAGGTGGGGCTGTTGTCGATTTTTTTGAGAAACTCAACCGATCTCAATGAAACTTCGTATGTGTGCATGTTTGTATGCAGCTAGATAAATAGGATAGTTTTGGACCCGATAGGTGGCGCTGTTGTTGATTTTTTAAGAAACTCAACCGATCTCAATGAAACTTTGTTTGTGTGCATGGTTGTATGCAGATAGAAAGATAGGATAGTTTTGGACCCGATAGGTGGCGCTGTTGTCGATTTTTTTGAGAAACTCAACCGATCTCAATGAAACTTTGTATGTGTGCATGGTTGTATGCAGCTAAAAAGATAGGATAGTTTTGGACCCGATAGGTGGCGCTGTTGTCGATTTTTTTGGGAAACTCAACCCATCTCAATGAGACTTTGTTTGTGTGCATCGTTTTGTGCAGCTAGAAAGATAGGATAGTTTTGAACCCGATAGGTGGCGCTGTTGTCGATTTTTTTGAGAAACTCAACCGCTCACAAGGAAACTTTGTATGTGTGCATGGTTGGCATGGTTGTATGCAGCTAAAAAGATAGGATAGTTTTGGACCCGATAGGTGGCGCTGTTGTCGATTTTGTTGGGAAACTCAACCGATCTCACTGAAACTTTGTTTGTGTGCATGGTTTTATGCAGCTAGAAAGATAGGATAGTTTTGGACCCGATAGGTGGCGCTGTCGTCCGTTTACTGAGAAACTCAACCGATCCCAATGAAACTTTGTATGTGTGCATGTTTGTATACAGCTAAAAAGATAGGATAGTTTTGGACCCGATAGGTGGCGCTGTTGTCGATTTTTTTGAGAAACTCAACCGTTCTCAATGAAACTTTGTATGTGTGCATGGTTGTATGCAGCTAGAAAGATAGGATAGTTTTGGACCCGATAGGTGGCGCTGTTGTCGATTTTTTTGAGAAACTCAACCGATCTCAATGAAACTTTGTTTGTGTGCATGGTTGTATGCAGCTAGAAAGATAGGATAGTTTTGGACCCGATAGGTGGCGCTGTTGTCGATTTTTTTGAGAAACTCAACCGATCTCAATGAAACTTTGTTTGTGTGCATGGTTGTATGCAGCTAGAAAGATGGGATAATTTTGTACCCGATAGGTGGCGCTGTTGTCCATTTTCCGAGAAACTCAGCCGATCTCAATGAAACTTCGTATGTGTGCATGGTTGTATGCAGCTAGAAAGATGGGATAATTTTGTACCCGATAGGTGGCGCTGTTGTCCATTTTCCGAGAAACTCAACCGATCTCAATGAAACTTTGCTTGTGTGCATGGTTGTATGCAGCTAGAAAGATAGGATAGTTTTGGACCCGATAGGTGGCGCTGTTGTCGATTTTTTTTGAGAAACTCAACCGATCTCAATTAAACTTTGTTTGTGTGCATGGTTGTATGCAGCTAGAAAGATAGGATAGTTTTGGACCCGACAGGTGGCGCTGTTGTCGATTTTTTTGAGAAACTCAACCGATCTCAATGAAACTTTGTTTGTGTGCCTGTGCATGGTTGTATGCAGCTGCAAAGATAGGATAGTTTTGGACCCGATAGGTGGCGCTGTTGTCGATTTTTTTGAGAAACTCAACCGATCTCAATGAAACTTTGTTTGTGTGCATGGTTGTGTGCAGCTAGAAAGATAGGATAGTTTTGGACCCGATAGGTGGCGCTGTTGTCGATTTTTTTGAGAAACTCAACCGATCTCAATGAAACTTTGTTTTTGTGCATGGTTGTATGCAGCTAGGAAGATAGGATAGTTTTGGACCCGATAGGTGGCGCTGTTGTCGATTTTTTTGGGAAACTCAACCGATCTCACTGAAACTTTGTTTGTGTGCATGGTTTTATGCAGCTAGAAAGATAGGATAGTTTTGGACCCGATAGGTGGCGCTGTTGTTGATTTTTTAAGAAACTCAACCGATCTCAATGAAACTTTGCTTGTGTGCATGGTTGTATGCAGCTAGAAAGATAGGATAGTTTTGGACCCGATATGTGGCGCTGTTGTCGATTTTTTTGAGAAACTCAACCGATCTCAATGAAACTTTGTTTGTGTGCATGGTTGTATGCAGCTAGAAAGATAGGATAGTTTTGGACCCGATAGGTGGCGCTGTTGTCGATTTTTTTGAGAAACTCAACCGATCTCAATGAAACTTTGTGTGTGCATGGTTGCATGCAGCTAGAAAGATAGGATAGTTTTGGACCCGATAGGTGGCGCTGTTGTCGATTTTTTTGAGAAACTCAACCAATCTCAATGAAACTTTGTTTGTGTGCATGGTTGTATGCAGCTAGAAAGATAGGATAGTTTTGGACCCGATAGGTGGCGATGTTGTCGATTTTTTTGAGAAACTCAACCGATCTCAATGAAACTTTGTTTGTGTGCATGGTTGTATGCAGCTAGAAAGATAGGATAGTTTTGGACCCGATAGGTGGCGCTGTTGTCGATTTTTTTGAGAAACTCAACCAATCTCAATGAAACTTTGTTTGTGTGCATGGTTGTATGCAGCTAGAAAGATAGGATAGTTTTGGACCCGATAGGTGGCGCTGTTGTCGATTTTTTTGAGAAACTCAACCAATCTCAATGAAACTTTGTTTGTGTGCATGGTTGTATGCAGCTAGAAAGATAGGATAGTTTTGGACCCGATAGGTGGCGATGTTGTCGATTTTTTTGAGAAACTCAACCGATCTCAATGAAACTTTGTTTGTGTGCATGGTTGTATGCAGCTAGAAAGATAGGATAGTTTTGGACCCGATAGGTGGCGCTGTTGTCCATTTTTTTGAGAAACTCAACCGATCCCAAAGAAACTTTGTATGTGTGCATGTTTGTATGCAGCTAGAAAGATAGGAAAGTTTTGGACCCGATAGGTGGCGCTGTTGTCGATTTTTTTGAGAAACTCAACCGATCTCAATGAAACTTTGTTTGTGTGCATGGTTGTATGCAGCTAGAATGATAGGATAGTTTTGGACCCGATAGGTGGCGCTGTTGTCCGTTTTTTGAGAAACTCAACCGATCCCAATGAAACTTTGTATGTGTGCATGTTTGTATGCAGCTAGAAAGATAGGATAGTTTTGGACCCGATAGGTGACGCTGTTGTCGATTTTTTTGAGAAACTCAACCGATCTCAATGAAACTTTGTTTGTGTGCATGGTTGTATGCAGCTAGAAAGATAGGATAGTTTTGGACCCGATAGGTGGCGCTGTTGTCGATTTTTTTGAGAAACTCAACCGATCTCAATGAAACTTTGTTTGTGTGCATGGTTGTATGCAGCTAGAAAGATGGGATAATTTTGTACCCGATAGGTGGTGCTGTTGTCCATTTTCGGAGAAACTCAGCCGATCTCAATGAAACTTTGTGTGTGCATGGTTGTACACAGCTAGAAAGATAGGATAGTTTTGGACCGGATAGGTGGCGCTGTTGTCGATTTTTATGAGAAACTCAACCGATCTCAATGAAACTTTCTTTGTGTGCATGGTTGTATGCAGCTAGAAAGATAGGATAGTTTTGGACCCGATAGGTGGCGCTGTTGTCGATTTTTTTGAGAAACTCAACCGATCTCAATGAAACTTTGTTTGTGTGCATGGTTGTATGCAGCTAGAAAGATGGGATAATTTTGTACCCGATAGGTGGCGCTGTTGTCCATTTTCCGAGAAACTCAGCCGATCTCAATGAAACTTCGTATGTGTGCATGGTTGTATGCAGCTAGAAAGATGGGATAATTTTGTACCCGATAGGTGGCGCTGTTGTCTACTTTCCGAGAAACTCAACCGATCTCAATGAAACTTTGTTTGTGTGCATGGTTGTATGCAGCTAGAAAGATAGGATAGTTTTGGACCCGATAGGTGGCGCTGTTGTCGATTTTTTTGAGAAACTAAACCGATCTCAATGAAACTTTGTTTGTGTGCATGGTTGTATGCAGCTAGAAAGATGGGATAATTTTGTACCCGATAGGTGGCGCTGTTGTCCATTTTCCGAGAAACTCAGCCGATCTCAATGAAACTTCGTATGTGTGCATGGTTGTATGCAGCTAGAAAGATGGGATAATTTTGTACCCGATAGGTGGCGCTGTTGTCTACTTTCCGAGAAACTCAACCGATCTCAATGAAACTTTGTTTGTGTGCATGGTTGTATGCGGCTAGAAAGATAGGATAGTTTTGGACCCGATAGGTGGCGCTGTTGTCGATTTTTTTGAGAAAGTCAACCGATCTCAATGAAACTTTGTTTGTGTGCATGATTGTATGCAGCTAGAAAGATAGGATAGTTTTGGACCCGATAGGTGGCGCTGTTGTCGATTTTTTTGAGAAACTCAACCGATCTCAATGAAACTTTGTTTGTGTGCATGGTTGTATGCAGCTAGAAAGATAGGATAGTTTTGGACCCGATAGGTGGCGCTGTTGTCGATTTTTTTGAGAAACTCAACCGATCTCAATGAAACTTTGTATGTGTGCATGGTTGTATGCAGCTAGAAAGATAGGATAGTTTTGGACCCGATAGGTGGCGCTGTTGTCGATTTTTATGAGAAACTCAACCGATCTCAATGAAACTTTCTTTGTGTGCATGGTTGTATGCAGCTAGAAAGATAGGATAGTTTTGGACCCGATAGGTGGCGCTGTTGTCGATTTTTTTGAGAAACTCAACCGATCTCAATGAAACTTTGTTTGTGTGCATGGTTGTATGCAGCTAGAAAGATAGGATAGTTTTGGACCCGATAGGTGGCGCTGTTGTCGATTTTTTTGAGAAACTCAACCGATCTCAATGAAACTTTGTTTGTGTGCATGGTTGTATGCAGCTAGAAAGATGGGATAATTTTGTACCCGATAGGTGGCGCTGTTGTCCATTTTCCGAGAAACTCAGCCGATCTCAATGAAACTTCGTATGTGTGCATGGTTGTATGCAGCCAGAAAGATGGGATAATTTTGTACCCGATAGGTGGCGCTGTTGTCCATTTTCCGAGAAACTCAACCGATCTCAATGAAACTTTGCTTGTGTGCATGGTTGTATGCAGCTAGAAAGATAGGATAGTTTTGGACCCGATAGGTGGCGCTGTTGTCGATTTTTTTTGAGAAACTCAACCGATCTCAATTAAACTTTGTTTGTGTGCATGGTTGTATGCAGCTAGAAAGATAGGATAGTTTTGGACCCGATAGGTGGCGCTGTTGTCGATTTTTTTGAGAAACTCAACCGATCTCAATGAAACTTTGTTTGTGTGCCTGTGCATGGTTGTATGCAGCTGCAAAGATAGGATAGTTTTGGACCCGATAGGTGGCGCTGTTGTCGATTTTTTTGAGAAACTCAACCGATCTCAATGAAACTTTGTTTGTGTGCATGGTTGTGTGCAGCTAGAAAGATAGGATAGTTTTGGACCCGATAGGTGGCGCTGTTGTCGATTTTTTTGAGAAACTCAACCGATCTCAATGAAACTTTGTTTTTGTGCATGGTTGTATGCAGCTAGGAAGATAGGATAGTTTTGGACCCGATAGGTGGCGCTGTTGTCGATTTTTTTGGGAAACTCAACCGATCTCACTGAAACTTTGTTTGTGTGCATGGTTTTATGCAGCTAGAAAGATAGGATAGTTTTGGACCCGATAGGTGGCGCTGTTGTTGATTTTTTAAGAAACTCAACCGATCTCAATGAAACTTTGCTTGTGTGCATGGTTGTATGCAGCTAGAAAGATAGGATAGTTTTGGACCCGATATGTGGCGCTGTTGTCGATTTTTTTGAGAAACTCAACCGATCTCAATGAAACTTTGTTTGTGTGCATGGTTGTATGCAGCTAGAAAGATAGGATAGTTTTGGACCCGATAGGTGGCGCTGTTGTCGATTTTTTTGAGAAACTCAACCGATCTCAATGAAACTTTGTGTGTGCATGGTTGCATGCAGCTAGAAAGATAGGATAGTTTTGGACCCGATAGGTGGCGCTGTTGTCGATTTTTTTGAGAAACTCAACCAATCTCAATGAAAACTTTGTTTGTGTGCATGGTTGTATGCAGCTAGAAAGATAGGATAGTTTTGGACCCGATAGGTGGCGATGTTGTCGATTTTTTTGAGAAACTCAACCGATCTCAATGAAACTTTGTTTGTGTGCATGGTTGTATGCAGCTAGAAAGATAGGATAGTTTTGGACCCGATAGGTGGCGCTGTTGTCCATTTTTTTGAGAAACTCAACCGATCTCACTGAAACTTTGTTTGTGTGCATGGTTTTATGCAGCTAGAAAGATAGGATAGTTTTGGACCCGATAGGTGGCGCTGTTGTTGATTTTTTAAGAAACTCAACCGATCTCAATGAAACTTTGCTTGTGTGCATGGTTGTATGCAGCTAGAAAGATAGGATAGTTTTGGACCCGATATGTGGCGCTGTTGTCGATTTTTTTGAGAAACTCAACCGATCTCAATGAAACTTTGTTTGTGTGCATGGTTGTATGCAGCTAGAAAG
This sequence comes from Cheilosia vernalis, assembly GCA_949126925.1. NCBI lineage: Eukaryota > Metazoa > Arthropoda > Insecta > Diptera > Syrphidae > Cheilosia > Cheilosia vernalis. Next base: position 59,223,593 of record OX421358.1, read on the forward strand.
ATAGGATAGTTTTGGACCCGATAGGTGGCGCTGTTGTCGATTTTTTTGAGAAACTCAACCGATCTCAATGAAACTTTGTGTGTGCATGGTTGCATGCAGCTAGAAAGATAGGATAGTTTTGGACCCGATAGGTGGCGCTGTTGTCGATTTTTTTGAGAAACTCAACCAATCTCAATGAAAACTTTGTTTGTGTGCATGGTTGTATGCAGCTAGAAAGATAGGATAGTTTTGGACCCGATAGGTGGCGATGTTGTCGATTTTTTTGAGAAACTCAACCGATCTCAATGAAACTTTGTTTGTGTGCATGGTTGTATGCAGCTAGAAAGATAGGATAGTTTTGGACCCGATAGGTGGCGCTGTTGTCCATTTTTTTGAGAAACTCAACCGATCCCAAAGAAACTTTGTATGTGTGCATGTTTGTATGCAGCTAGAAAGATAGGAAAGTTTTGGACCCGATAGGTGGCGCTGTTGTCGATTTTTTTGAGAAACTCAACCGATCTCAATGAAACTTTGTTTGTGTGCATGGTTGTATGCAGCTAGAATGATAGGATAGTTTTGGACCCGATAGGTGGCGCTGTTGTCCGTTTTTTGAGAAACTCAACCGATCCCAATGAAACTTTGTATGTGTGCATGTTTGTATGCAGCTAGAAAGATAGGATAGTTTTGGACCCGATAGGTGACGCTGTTGTCGATTTTTTTGAGAAACTCAACCGATCTCAATGAAACTTTGTTTGTGTGCATGGTTGTATGCAGCTAGAAAGATAGGATAGTTTTGGACCCGATAGGTGGCGCTGTTGTCGATTTTTTTGAGAAACTCAACCGATCTCAATGAAACTTTGTTTGTGTGCATGGTTGTATGCAGCTAGAAAGATGGGATAATTTTGTACCCGATAGGTGGCGCTGTTGTCCATTTTCGGAGAAACTCAGCCGATCTCAATGAAACTTTGTGTGTGCATGGTTGTACGCAGCTAGAAAGATAGGATAGTTTTGGACCCGATAGGTGGCGCTGTTGTCGATTTTTATGAGAAACTCAACCGATCTCAATGAAACTTTCTTTGTGTGCATGGTTGTATGCAGCTAGAAAGATAGGATAGTTTTGGACCCGATAGGTGGCGCTGTTGTCGATTTTTTTGAGAAACTCAACCGATCTCAATGAAACTTTGTTTGTGTGCATGGTTGTATGCAGCTAGAAAGATGGGATAATTTTGTACCCGATAGGTGGCGCTGTTGTCCATTTTCCGAGAAACTCAGCCGATCTCAATGAAACTTCGTATGTGTGCATGGTTGTATGCAGCTAGAAAGATGGGATAATTTTGTACCCGATAGGTGGCGCTGTTGTCTACTTTCCGAGAAACTCAACCGATCTCAATGAAACTTTGTTTGTGTGCATGGTTGTATGCAGCTAGAAAGATAGGATAGTTTTGGACCCGATAGGTGGCGCTGTTGTCGATTTTTTTGAGAAACTAAACCGATCTCAATGAAACTTTGTTTGTGTGCATGGTTGTATGCAGCTAGAAAGATGGGATAATTTTGTACCCGATAGGTGGCGCTGTTGTCCATTTTCCGAGAAACTCAGCCGATCTCAATGAAACTTCGTATGTGTGCATGGTTGTATGCAGCTAGAAAGATGGGATAATTTTGTACCCGATAGGTGGCGCTGTTGTCTACTTTCCGAGAAACTCAACCGATCTCAATGAAACTTTGTTTGTGTGCATGGTTGTATGCGGCTAGAAAGATAGGATAGTTTTGGACCCGATAGGTGGCGCTGTTGTCGATTTTTTTGAGAAAGTCAACCGATCTCAATGAAACTTTGTTTGTGTGCATGATTGTATGCAGCTAGAAAGATAGGATAGTTTTGGACCTGATAGGTGGCGCTGTTGTCGATTTTTTTGAGAAACTCAACCGATCTCAATGAAACTTTGTTTGTGTGCATGGTTGTATGCAGCTAGAAAGATAGGATAGTTTTGGACCCGATAGGTGGCGCTGTTGTCGATTTTTTTGAGAAACTCAACCGATCTCAATGAAACTTTGTATGTGTGCATGGTTGTATGCAGCTAGAAAGATGGGATAATTTTGTACCCGATAGGTGGCGCTGTTGTCTACTTTCCGAGAAACTCAACCGATCTCAATGAAACTTTGCTTGTGTGCATGGTTGTATGCAGCTAGAAAGATAGTGTTTACTTCCCAGGCGGTCAGTACCCACACACATAGTTATAAGATTCCTATCGTTTACCTTTTCCTGACCGACATAATATTTCACATTTATCAGCACACACCCAATAATATAATTTAAATTCACTCCACCTTATGCTTTTGCTGACAAAGCATTTTTGCTCACCAATTTCATTCACCCTTTACTAATTGTTTCCTCATGCGATGTCAGCACTATTTCCCAATCATATTTTAATTGTTCATTCTGTTTAGGTAATCAATTATTTAATTGTTCATTCTGTTTAGGTAATCAATTATGTTAGTATATAAGAAATTGACTCAATAAAGAGATTGTTATTACCATTTCAACAGTTCCAGCATTTATTTGTATTCAAGCCAAGACTGCCCCCCACCAGTGGTAAGGAGTCTAAGCATACGATACACATACAAGACGCAAACAAGAAAGACACGACGATCACCACATCAAATTGGGTATTCTTGTTCAAGTACCGGAACTACCCACTTGTCGTCAAGGTTCATGCACCTTGGTCGATACAGCGATTTGATCGCACATTTTGGTGACCCCGACGTGATTTGGTGATCACAGTTCTTGTGTTTTCTCTTGTTGTTTCTTGTACTTATCTATCATCGACATCAAGTTTTCAATACACGAATCCTGCACCATGGATCAACAGGCAAAATTACAGCAAGAAACTGGATCCGAAATTGAGCGAATCATCGCCAATTTCAAGAAGGATCCAGTCAGCAGAAAGACGCTCGAGTACTATCAAGAGCGCCTACGAAGATTGGAGGAGCAGTGGGAACATTTCGACGCCACTGACAGTGAAATCAGAGAAACACACTCTGATCAACTCGATCACCCTTATTTTGCAAAGGGATACTATGATGCCGTGAGGACGATATATAAACGGCACAAGTTCCTCTTCGAGGATGAAATCGAACACTTGCAACAGCAGGTACAGCCCGTCGCATCGAAGACGGACGACAAACCTCTCCCGTCAGTACCTCTCCCTGCAAGGGACACCGACGGTGATCAAACAAGCGACAACATTAGCATAGCTCAAGTAAAGCGGCGTCAGCAATACTTGAGAGAGACGCTGCAACGCACCCTGGACAACGTTGAAACAACACCAGTGGGTTCCAAACACTTTTGGGAACTCAGCTGCAACACAATCAACAAGTATTGGGCACAAATTGAGGCGACCCAAATGAATTTGGTGGAGCTTAGCGACTCGTCGACAACTAGCGAGGACAACTCCACACACATCCAAATGGAGGACACAGTCCGCAGAATGCTGGAAAGGTGCGCGGCGGAAATCCAAGATTGTACCGGTCCGCAACAATCCCCACGTCACAGTAGCTCAGATAGCAACCACAATTACGACACTCAATTCAGTCTACCCAAAATCGTACTCCCGAAGTTTGATGGCGACTACTTAAGTTGGAGACAATTTTTCGACCTATTTACACAGATGGTCGACAATCAGCAAATGCCTAAGTGCCAAAAGATGTGGTATCTAAAAACCAATCTGACTGGAGACGCTGAAAAACTCATTCGCCATCTACCGCTCACCGAAGACAACTATACTTCAGCATGGCAGATGCTGCAAGATCGATACAACAATACCAGACTATTGACAACCGCATTCTTCAATCGTTTGCTTCAGCAACCGGGCAGTTCAACAGAATCCGCCAACAGCATTAAGGCACTACACGACACAACCAAGGAGTGCCTCCAAGGTCTCAAGAACCTTGGATTAGATACCAGCAGCTGGGATCCGCTTATAGTTCACCTCTTAATGAAGAAGCTGGATCGCTCGACTCACGTGCTCTATGAGCAGTCTTTAAAACACCCAAGAGCGTTGCCATCGCTCAACGAATTCCTTAACTTTTTAGAAATCAGGTTTCAATCCTTAGAGACACTTGGGAATAAAGGTCGTAGTGTGGAAGAACAGACACGAAAACCAACAGCACGATCTTTCACGTCAGTAGTCGCAAGCAAACCAACCAACCTTAACTGCCCCTACTGTAACAACAGTGAACATAAGCTATATGCATGCCAAAGGTTCTTGCGACTTACACCAGATGGGCGCCTACCAGTGGTAAAAAGACTCAAATTATGCATCAACTGCCTCAACTCGGGACACGTAGCCTCCAATTGTTCAGCTCGAAATTGCACAAAATGCTCAGGAAGGCACAATACTCTACTACATATGGAGAGATCATCAAGAAACACTATGGACAGAGAAAATCGCCAACAAGACCGGACCACCACCCAGAACTTGGAAATTGGAAGGCCATCAAGCACAGCAGCGGCTTCGACCCCGACTACTTCAGCACCAGCAGTAGCCCCCATCATTTCAGCTTCAGCAGTCGCTCCAAAAAGTAAGGGCTATGTTTTTCTTAGTACAGTGATCATCAATCTAGAGGACAGCGCAGGCAACCCGGTAATTTGTCGAGCATTGCTAGACTCCGGGTCACAGCTAAACTTCATCACCGAAAAGCTGTCGAGAAGATTGAAGGTCCCAGAATTCGCCGAAACAATGAGGATTCTGGGAATAGGAGAGGGCACAAGGCAAGCAACGAAGAGAGTGAACCTTGCATTAAGATCGAGAACTTCAGAATTTAACATCAATCTAGAGGCCTTCGTCCTACGACAAATCACTCCTAATCAGCCAACTCAGAGGATTAACACCGCTGATTGGAACATCCCAACCGACTTAAGATTGGCAGACCCCCACTTTGGCGAACCTGGACAAATTGACTTATTGATTGGAGCGGAACTATATCATCAGCTCTTGAAAGTCGGACAGCTTAATATCGGAGAAGGCCTACCAATACTACAAAACACGCATCTTGGATGGATAATTGCGGGCAAGGCAGGTGGCACATCCCCACAGTCGGCAATTTGCGGTATCTCCATTGAAGATCAGCTTACTCAGGATATGGAGAAATTCTGGAAGGTGGAAGAAGTTCAAGAAGCCAACCAGTCGCACACACTTGAAGAAAGAAAATGTGAAAATCACTTCGCCGAAACAGCCATCAGAAATCCAGAAGGACGCTTTGTGGTTCGACTTCCCTTCAAGGCCGCGACCAATGAATTGGGAAAATCTAAGGAAATTGCCCTTCAAAGATTCACATCACTGGAAAGAAGACTAGCAAAGAATAGTGATCTCAAGGCACAATATACTCAATTCATGACGGAGTATAAACGACTTGGTCACATGGAACCCATCAACTTAAGTGAGATCCAAGGACCGCACTACTTCCTTCCTCACCATTGCGTACTTAAGCCAGATAGTACAACCACAAAATTGCGCGTAGTGTTCGATGCCTCCGCAAAGACGACAACGAATGTGTCTCTTAACGATATTTTATCAACCGGACCTACCATTCAAGAGGAACTACTGACCACGCTTCTCCGATTTCGCCTACACAGATATGTATTTACAGCAGACATCGAAAAAATGTATAGACAGATCCTGGTCGATCAAGATGATCGACAATTTCAACTAATTTTGTGGAGAGATGACCCATCAGACGAACTCCAAGCATACCAACTCAACACAGTCACATACGGCACAACATCAGCGCCGTATTTAGCCACCAAATGCCTACAGAGGTTGGCTCTCGAAGGTGCAAGACGATTTCCGCAAGGTGCAGAAGTGTTGAAAAAACATTTTTACGTGGATGATGTCATGACGGGATCGGACAATTTAGCTACGGCTATCAACATGCAAGGGCAGCTAAATGAATTACTACAGACGGCCGGATTCACCCTAAGGAAATGGTGTGCAAACGACAAAAACCTGCTGAAAAACATACCGGCTAGTGATGTTGCACTCCAACTCGATCTCGACATCAACAACACGACCCACATTAAGACACTTGGTCAAGGATGGCTGCCAAACACGGATAAGTTTGCGGTCTACCTAAAACTCACTAGTCAAAAGAGAATCAGCAAACGAACGGCTCTTTCTGACATAGCCCAACTATTCGATCCGCTTGGGTTTCTAGGGCCAGTCATAATCACGGCTAAAGTGTTTATGCAGAAACTCTGGACCAATGGCTTCGATTGGGACACTCCACTTCCCGAAGAACTTCAATCAGAGTGGAGAAGCTTCCGAGAAAATTTGAAGCACTTACAGGATGTCAAGGTTGACCGACATATCTTCTCACACAGAATTCCTCAATCCATACAACTTCACGCATTTGCAGACGCTTCCGAAAGGGCATATGGGGCTGCAATATATTTACGAGCGGTCAATAAGGACAAAACCTTTACTGTTCGGCTGCTCTGCGCTAAATCTAGAGTATCTCCATTAAAAACACTCTCAATACCACGACTAGAGCTGTGTGCCGCAATGTTAGCAGCAGAATTAGCACACCGAGTTAACAGAGATCTGCAGTTAGAAGACTGCGAGAAGTACATGTGGACAGATTCAGAAATTGTGCTAGGATGGATCAACGCAACTTCGTCATCATTCCACACATTCGTGGCCAACAGAATCTCGACCATCCAGAGACTGACCGATATCAAACACTGGCGGCACGTTCGCTCTAGTGACAATCCGGCTGACCTATTATCTCGCGGAATACCTGCAGAAAGATTAGCAACATGCAATCTATGGTTCTATGGCCCTCTCTTCCTTCATGGAAAGGAATCCGTCTGGCCCCCACCTTATACAAGGGGGGGAGAATGCGAAACAGAAAGAAAAAATACCGCCCAAGTCTTGTCCGCTGTCAACCAAACAACAAATTTTATCTACGACATTGAACACCATAACAACTTCAGACGACTACAGCGAGTTGTTGCATATGTACAACGCTTCATTCATAACTTGAAGGCGGCAACAAAAAGGGAACTCATCAGGAAATATGGCGCCCTCAAACCCACCGAACTACACAAGGCGCTCAGCCTCTTAGTCAAAAACATGCAAATTGAAGAATTCAAAAGGGACATCGAACACCTTCAACGTTTTGCTGAAACACCGAAGGACAGCCCGATTTCCAGTCTAACGCCATTCATCGACGAAGAAGGAACGATCAGGGTCGGAGGGCGCCTTGAAGCGTCAACCATACCATACGAAGCCAAACATCCCTTACTTCTGCCTTACACGCATCCACACACAAAATTGCTGATGACGTCAATCCATAGAGAAAATCTTCATTGCGGGCCCCAAGCGCTACTAGCAACCACAAAGCAGAAATTTTGGCCCATTAAGGGAAAAACAATCGCGAGGTCGGTAGTCCAGCAGTGCGTGCGATGTGTGAGAGCCAAACCCAGACTAATCACTCAAATCATGGGTAATCTCCCAGCTCACAGAGTACAACCCGCACGCCCGTTCATCAATGCGGGGGTTGATTTCTGCGGACCCATCAAAACTCATTACAAGGTCAGAGGAAAGCATCCTCAAAAGACCTACACAGCCGTATTCTGCTGCTTCTCCACAAAGGCGGTACACTTAGAGCTCGTGACAGACTTATCGACCAACGGTTTCATCGCTGCAATACAACGTTTCGTGGGAAGGCGAGGCAACTGCCAACACTTATATTGCGACAACGCGACTAATTTCGTTGGTGCCAGCAACCAACTAAAAAATCACATACATACAGAAGCAGCGCAGGAACAAATTCAAACCACAGTGGCGGCAAGGGGCATCGAATTTCATTTCATACCGCCAAGAGCACCACACTTTGGAGGACTTTGGGAGGCAGCAGTGAAATCAGCAAAATACCTGTTACAACGGTGCATAGGCTCAGCTTCACTGACGTACGAAGAACTTGAAACCGTCATCATCGAAATCGAAGCAGTTCTGAACTCCAGGCCTCTCACTCCGATGTCGAGCAATCCAAACGACTTAATGGCACTTACACCAGGACATTTCCTCATAGGCGAGCCACTGACCAACTCTACCGACCCAACAACCGAAGTCCTAAGGGCAAACCTTCCGGCCAAACTTCAGATCATCACGAACATCAAGCAAGACTTCTGGAAAAGATGGCAGAAGGAATACCTCAGCGAATTACAGCAGAGGCACAAATGGCAGCAAAAACGTGAAAACCTGCTACCAGGAACCATGGTCATCATCAAAGAAGACAATTGCCCGGTCATGAAACGGCCACTTGGCAGAGTAATCCAGACCTTTCCAGAAGCAGATGGAGTCGTTAGAGTTGCCGAGATTCAAACAGCCACCAGCATATTACGCAGACCAGTTCACAGACTGGCACCCCTGCCAATTGAGCCAGAAGAGCAGGAAGTGAACAGCGATATGCCGATTGCATCCCGTCAGCCAACGCAGGATGGTCTTGAAGATGGCGAAATTAACTCAGAGGACGATGCGAGTGCCCCTCCCAGAAAAAGGAAGTACAATCCCTTCAAGGTCGCTACCTCGACAATACTAATACTCCTACTATTACTACCCTTGGCCATGAGTGCCAAAGTTAACACATCATCATTCAAATCAAACCCAGGGATACATTTTGAAAACTTAGGAACGGCACACATCATCTCCGACCAATGGGACATAGTAGTGTACTATGAGTTACGGCACTACTGGAAGGAATTGAAATGGGCCAACGTAACCAACAGCAAGCTAAAGCAGGTGTGTCAAGAAATGCCACAAAACGACCCCTGTTTCTCCTATATGCAGCACTTTCAACAGCTGTTACAAGAACTTTACGACAGTGATGAGCTACTACGACAGCCTCCCGCCCGTTCAAAACGCGGCGCTGTTAACATAGTCGGAAACCTGGCCAACTCGTTGTTCGGAGTCTTGGATTCCGAGTACGCCCAACACATGTCGCAAATTATATCGACGATTGATGCCAATGAAGATCATCTAAGGCACTTGATAAAAAATCAAACAACTCTCATAGACTCGACGGCAAAAATAATTCGCGCCAGCGAAGGACGATTTGAAAAACAGTTTCAGGCCCTGGAAACGGAGATTACCACCATCATCAAGGAACTCAACAACTCAAACAGCCAGAATCATCAGCTGCGACTCTCCCAATTGATGCTACTCCAGTACTTCCAATTGTCTCTCAGTACTGCAAACCTTCAAAAAACGCAATCCCTACTGTTGGACCTGATCACAGACGTTCATCACGGGAAAATGAGTACCAATTTGATCCACCCTATGCAATTACGAAGAGAGATGGCAACGATAAAGGCCCACTTACCACCAGCACTACGTGTTCCAGAAACAAACGATAACATAGCATTGTTATATAAACTGATGACAGCAGAAGGACGCATTATTGACTCAACCATACTCTTTAAACTCACCCTGCCGCTTGTTACAACCGAGAATTACGAGTTATACAAAATAACACCAGTGCCTGTATTGATTAATAACTCTTTTATTGCAATACGACCATCTTCCGAGTATATGATGATAAATCTGCACAGAACGCAGTATTACCCCCTGAGCGAAGAAGCGCTTAGTTCATGCTTATCGGTTTTGAAAGGAGACTTTATGTGCCACCAAAGGCACCCGTTGTACCAAAAGGGATCAAATGTCAGTCTCTACGAGTTTAATCTGATGAACCAAGTCACGGACCAGTCCTCCTGTCAACTCGAGATCTTCACAGGGGAGCAATATTGGGCACCATTGCATCAATCAAATCAATGGATATACTCGCTTCGAGGACAAGTATGGATCAACGTTGTTTGTGAAGGAAACCTCACGCAAATCCACCTACATATCTCGGGCATCTTGACGGTCCCAGCCGGGTGCACCTTGAAACAAGACATATTCACCATTCAAAGACATAAAATATTCACTAGCAACGCACGAGCATCATTCATCCCAGCAAGTAATTTGTCAGAGGTCATTAATCGCGTCCCGAACTCAGCGCAGCTAATTCACCATTCAACAACATTTCGAAGAAATTTAAATGACTTGGACTCACTACAGAAGGATATAAAGCAACAGCAACTGGAAGAAACACTGGAGCAAGTAAAAACCAACAATACACATCAGTTTATCGTTAGTTACCTTTCCATCGTCTGCATCATAATAATCCTCGGCTTCTTCATATCCACAAGAATATATTTCCGCAGACGTCGACTAAAAGGCACTCCAACACCAGCCCCTCGGGCTCAACACCAAGATGCCTTCACCGTCCACATTTGAACAGTAGTTCAAGGCGGGGAGAATGTTTACTTCCCAGGCGGTCAGTACCCACACACATAGTTATAAGATTCCTATCGTTTACCTTTTCCTGACCTACATAATATTTCACATTTATCAGCACACACCCAATAATATAATTTAAATTCACTCCACCTTATGCTTTTGCTGACAAAGCATTTTTGCTCACCAATTTCATTCACCCTTTACTAATTGTTTCCTCATGCGATGTCAGCACTATTTCCCAATCATATTTTAATTGTTCATTCTGTTTAGGTAATCAATTATTTAATTGTTCATTCTGTTTAGGTAATCAATTATGTTAGTATATAAGAAATTGACTCAATAAAGAGATTGTTATTACCATTTCAACAGTTCCAGCATTTATTTGTATTCAAGCCAAGACTGCCCCCCACCAGTGGTAAGGAGTCTAAGCATACGATACACATACAAGACGCAAACAAGAAAGACACGACGATCACCACATCAAATTGGGTATTCTTGTTCAAGTACCGGAACTACCCACTTGTCGTCAAGGTTCATGCACCTTGGTCGATACAGCGATTTGATCGCACAGATAGGATAGTTCTGGACCCGATAGGTGGCGCTGTAGTCGATTTTTTTGAGAAACTCAACCGATCTCAATGAAACTTTGTATGTGTGCATGGTTGTATGCAGCTAGAAAGATAGGATAGTTTTGGACCCGATAGGTGGCGCTGTTGTCCATTTTCGGAGAAACTCAGCCGATCTCAATGAAACTTTGTGTGTGCATGGTTGTACGCAGCTAGAAAGATAGGATAGTTTTGGACCCGATAGGTGGCGCTGTTGTCGATTTTTTTGAGAAACTCAACCGATCTCAATGAAACTTTGTTTGTGTGCATGGTTGTATGCAGCTAGAAAGATAGGATAGTTTTGGACCCGATAGGTGGCGCTGTTGTCGATTTTTTTGAGAAACTAAACCGATCTCAATGAAACTTTGTTTGTGTGCATGGTTGTATGCAGCTAGAAAGATGGGATAATTTTGTACCCGATAGGTGGCGCTGTTGTCCATTTTCCGAGAAACTCAGCCGATCTCAATGAAACTTCGTATGTGTGCATGGTTGTATGCAGCTAGAAAGATGGGATAATTTTGTACCCGATAGGTACAATAATACCGATACTTTCCGAGAAACTCAACCGATCTCAATGAAACTTTGTTTGTGTGCATGGTTGTATGCGGCTAGAAAGATAGGATAGTTTTGGACCCGATAGGTGGCGCTGTTGTCTATTTTTTTGAGAAAGTCAACCGATCTCAATGAAACTTTGTTTGTGTGCATGATTGTATGCAGCTAGAAAGATAGGATAGTTTTGGACCTGATAGGTGGCGCTGTTGTCGATTTTTTTGAGAAACTCAACCGATCTCAATGAAACTTTGTTTGTGTGCATGGTTGTATGCAGCTAGAAAGATAGGATAGTTTTGGACCCGATAGGTGGCGCTGTTGTCGATTTTTTTTAGAAACTCAACCGATCTCAATGAAACTTTGTTTGTGTGCATGGTTGTATGCAGCTAGAAAGATGGGATAATTTTGTACCCGATAGGTGGCGCTGTTGTCCATTTTCCGAGAAACTCAGCCGATCTCAATGAAACTTCGTATGTGTGCATGTTTGTATGCAGCTAGATAAATAGGATAGTTTCGGGTCCGATAGGTGGCGCTGTTGTCGATTTTTTTGAGAAACTCAACCGATCTCAATGAAACTTCGTTTGTGTGCATGGTTGTATGCAGCTTGAAAGATGGGATAATTTTGTACCCGATAGGTGGTGCTGTTGTCCATTTTCCGAGAAACTCAACCTTTCTCAATGAAACTTTGCTTGTGTGCATGGTTGTATGCAGCTAGAAAGATAGGATAGTTTTGGACCCGATAGGTGGCGCTGTTGTCGATTTTTTTGAGAAACTCAATCGATCTCAATGAAACTTCGTATGTGTGCATGTTTGTATGCAGCTAGATAAATAGGATAGTTTTGGACCCGATAGGTGGCGCTGTTGTTGATTTTTTAAGAAACTCAACCGATCTCAATGAAACTTTGTTTGTCTGCATGGTTGTATGCAGATAGAAAGATAGGATAGTTTTGGACCCGATAGGAGGCGCTGTTGTCGATTTTTTTGAGAAACTCAACCGATCTCAATGAAACTTTGTATGTGTGCATGGTTGTATGCAGCTAAAAAGATAGGATAGTTTTGGACCCGATAGGTGGCGCTGTTGTCCATTTTTTTGGGAAGCTCAACCCATCTCAATGAGACTTTGTTTGTGTGCATCGTTTTGTGCAGCTAGAAAGATAGGATAGTTTTGAACCCGATAGGTGGCGCTGTTGTCGATTTTTTTGAGAAACTCAACCGATCACAAGGAAACTTTGTATGTGTGCATGGTTGGCATGGTTGTATGCAGCTAAAAAGATAGGATAGTTTTGGACCCGATAGGTGGCGCTGTTGTCGATTTTTTTGGGAAACTCAACCGATCTCACTGAAACTTTGTTTGTGTGCATGGTTTTATGCAGCTAGAAAGATAGGATAGTTTTGGACCCCATAGGTGGCGCTGTCGTCCGTTTTCTGAGAAACTCAACCGATCCCAATGAAACTTTGTATGTGTGCATGTTTGTATACAGCTAAAAAGATAGGATAGTTTTGGACCCGATAGGTGGCGCTGTTGTCGATTTTTTTGAGAAACTCAACCGATCTCAATGAAACTTTGTATGTGTGCATGGTTGTATGCAGCTAGAAAGATAGGATAGTTTTGGACCCGATAGGTGGCGCTGTTGTCGATTTTTTTGAGAAACTCAACCGATCTCAATGAAACTTTGTTTGTGTGCATGGTTGTATGCAGCTAGAAAGATAGGATAGTTTTGGACCCGATAGGTGGCGCTGTTGTCGATTTTTTTGAGAAACTCAACCGATCTCAATGAAACTTTGTTTGTGTGCATGGTTGTATGCAGCTAGAAAGATGGGATAATTTTGTACCCGATAGGTGGCGCTGTCGTCCGTTTTCTGAGAAACTCAACCGATCCCAATGAAACTTTGTATGTGTGCATGTTTGTATACAGCTAAAAAGATAGGATAGTTTTGGACCCGATAGGTGGCGCTGTTGTCGATTTTTTTGAGAAACTCAACCGATCTCAATGAAACTTCGTATGTGTGCATGGTTGTATGCAGCTAGGAAGATGGGATAATTTTGTACCCGATAGGTGGCGCTGTTGTCCATTTTCCGAGAAACTCAACCGATCTCAATGAAACTTTGCATGTGTGCATGGTTGTATGCAGCTAGAAAGATAGGATAGTTTTGGACCCGATAGGTGGCGCTGTTGTCGATTTTTTTGAGAAACTCAACCGATCTCAATTAAACTTTGTTTGTGTGCATGGTTGTATGCAGCTAGAAAGATAGGATAGTTTTGGACCCGATAGGTGGCGCTGTTGTCGATTTTTTTGAGAAACTCAACCGATCTCAATGAAACTTTGTTTGTGTGCATGGTTGTATGCAGCTGCAAAGATAGGATAGTTTTGGAGCCGATAGGTGGCGCTCTTGTCGATTTTTTTGAGAAACTCAACCGATCTCAATGAAACTTTGTTTGTGTGCATGGTTGTATGCAGCTAGAAAGATAGGATAGTTTTGGACCCGATAGGTGGCGCTGTTGTCGATTTTTTTGAGAAACTCAACCGATCTCAATGAAACTTTGTTTGTGTGCATGGTCGTGTGCAGCTAGAAAGATGGGATAGTTTTGGACCCGATAGGTGGCGCTGTTGTCGATTTTTTTGAGAGACTCAACCGATCTCAATGAAACTTTGTTTGTGTGCATGGTTGTATGCAGCTAGGAAGATAGGATAGTTTTGGACCCGATAGGTGGTGCTGTTGTCGATTTTTTTGAGAAACTCAACCGATCTCAATGAAACTTTGTTTGTGTGCATGGTTGTATGCATCTAGAAAGATAGGATAGTTTTGGACCCGATAGGTGGCGCTGTTGTCGATATTTCTTGAGAGACTCAACCGATCTCAATGTTTGTGTGCATGGTTGTATGCAGCTGGAAAGATGGGATAATTTTGTACCCGATAGGTGGCGCTGTTGTCGATTTTTTGAGAAACTCAACCGATCTCAATGAAACTTCGTATGTGTGCATGTTTGTATGCAGCTAGATAAATAGGATAGTTTTGGACCCGATAGGTGGCGCTGTTGTCGATTTTTTTGAGAAACTCAACCGATCTCAATGAAACTTTGTTTGTGTGCATGGTTGTATGCAGATAGAAAGATAGGATAGTTTTGGACCCGATAGGTGGCGCTGTTGTCGATTTTTTGGAGAAACTCAACCGATCTCAATGAAACTTTGTTTGTGTGCATCGTTTCGTGCAGCTAGAAAGATAGGATAGTTTTGGACCCGATAGGTGGCGCTGTTGTTGATTTTTTTGAGAAACTCAACCGATCTCAATGAAACTTTGTATGTGTGCATGGTTGGCATGGTTATATGCAGCTAAAAAGATAGGATAGTTTTGGACCCGATAGGTGGCGCTGTTGTCGATTTTTTTGGGAAACTCAACCGATCTCACTGAAACTTTGTTTGTGTGCATGGTTTTATGCAGCTAGAAAGATAGGATAGTTTTGGACCCGATAGGTGACGCTGTTGTCCGTTTTCTGAGAAACTCAACCGATCCCAATGAAACTTTGTATGTGTGCATGTTTGTATGCAGCTAGAAAGATAGGATAGTTTTGGACCCGATAGGTGGCGCTGTTGTAGATTTTTTTGAGAAACTCAACCGATCTCAATGAAACTTTGTATGTGTGCATGGATGTATGCAGCTAAAAAGATAGGATAGTTTTGGACCCGATAGGTGCCGCTGTTGTCGATTTTTTTGGGAAACTCAACCGATCTCACTGAAACTTTGTTTGTGTGCATGGTTTTATGCAGCTAGAAAGATAGGATAGTTTTGGACCCGATAGGTGGCGATGTTGTCCGTTTTCTGAGAAACTCAACCGATCCCAATGAAACTTTGTATGTGTGCATGTTTGTATGCAGCTAGAAAGATAGGATAGTTTTGGACTCGATAGGTGGCGCTGTTGTAAAATAATATGCAATATTTTTCATGTACCTACAATAGCGCTTTAAATGAAAGTGAAAATTATAATATAATATTTGTAGTAGTAGTTTATAATAATCAATAAAGAAACACCTCATTTAAAAGTATTTCCTGACGATTCGAAAGATGCACATGTAATTGTTCAAGTAATAACTTCTGTCGGCACTCCCGGAGTGCTTGTCTTTTTTTTTTCTTTTCTTTTATACGCTACTGTATTATAACGCATTCTATTGGCATTTTACATAATGAAATTTACATGAAGTCTTACTCCTCAAAATCGTATGATAATAGAATCGGTTACATGCTTTAAACTACCGCTTCATTATACATAAAAGAAAATCTTTGTTAGCTGAGCTGTAATTCTTGAAGCATTTTGTTCGCAAATCACTTCTTGTTGTAACTTTGCGCGGAACGTTGCTCGCAATTAATAAATCAATATAATTGTACAGCATACACGTACAGCATTCGTGTTTTATTTAACTCGCTCGATTTCGGGATTTGCTCATTGACGCATCAAATTACATTCGATTTAAAAAAGATTAAATCGACAAAACATGGCTGTATAGCTATGTTCCTTGAACCGTCTTCGTTCAAAGAAGCCATGCAATCGAATCATCGTACTGAATGGAAGCGAGCCATTGAAGAGGAGCTACAATCATTGCACGAAAATAAAACTTGGGAAATCGTCGATAGACCAAAAGATTGCAATAACGTTATTGGTTCTAAATGGGTATTCAAGGTGAAGCCGATGCCAAATGAAGATCCAAGATGCAAGGCGCGTCTCGTGGCCATTTCTCCCATTTCTGACCAAAGCGAGCGATAGTAACTCAGAAACGACGTTCCGGTATCGGCAAGCATGTCAAAGCCAAGTATTTCATATGCAGTGGGAGAAGTCTGTCGATTCATGGATAACCCTAATCTAATGCATATTAAAGCAGTAAAGCGTATATTTCAATATCTGAATCATACAAAGGACATGAATATCACATATTGCTCCGACGACTCGAAGTTAACCGGCAACACGGACGCAGATCACGCCAGAGACACTGAATCAAATCGATCTATCACGGGGTATGCGTTTTTGATCGGCAATGGCATAGTTACGTGTAAAAGTCAAAGGCAGTCACACGTTACTTTGTCAACGACAGAGTCGGAATATGTAGCGTTATTCGAGGGAACCAAAGAGGCAATTTGGCTTCGGGGAATGCTCAACGATTTCAGCAATCTGGTGGTACAAAGATATTCTGCGACAACCAAAGCACAATTCGATAGGTTAAGAACCCGGAACACCATCATCGTACAAAGCACATCAACAAGGCACTTTACATGTGAGAAGCATTTGGAGGGAGACATCGTTGAGTATGTGAAGAGCGAAGACCAGCTAGCGGATGTTTTTACCAAACCCTTGCCAGTGATGAAGTTTAGATCAAACATTGTTCGATTTTGATTGGACAATTAATGATAATTCAACCTACTACAGTTTTCAAAGTTTTTTTATAAAACCAACATCGTAAGTCTAATTCAACCTAATTTTTTTTTTTTGGAATAATTTTTGAGATTTGCTAATTAATCTGAACAGTTTTTACAAAGATTGTGCAGTATATAATTAGTTTGAAATGTTTAAATGAGTGGGAGTGTTGAAATTCGCATTAAAACGTATAAACGTACTGAAATAATTTGCTCACATGAACACACTCCACTCACCCGAATAGTAGTAACACTATACATATCATGAACGCATTCTTGCTTTACTTTTGACATTTCTACTTTTCTTTTTTTCATTCGTCTTTCAAACCGCAAGCGTATAGCATTGTTATAATAAACGTTTTTGTATAAACCGCATTTTTTCTTTGACAAAGTTTTTCAGCCTGCGCTAAGTGGAATAAATCAACACTTTACTTTTAAATTAATTTTTTATTCATATTATTCATTAAACTTATATCCTAGACAAAAACGATGAAATCTAATTTAAAGCCAACATTTATCTTAATTCTAGCTTACTGGCTCTTAGCGAGCGCTCTAAACTTAACTATATCCTTAAAATGATTGCCTTTCGGCCTTATATCTATCTATATTTAAATTTGTTTTGTTTTTTATTTTTCAAGAAACTTTAGAAAACTTGAGTTCATTATTTATGTTATTTTATTTAAAAACTACTTAAGACTACCTAAGCTACTTAGCCGAAACTAATTAAAATCAGGGTAGTGAGCAAACCTATCAATTGGTCACCATCCTGATTGCGTCCATAGGCGCCTGACAGCCGCCAACAAGGATTCACCCGTGCCGGCGAGACTCGAGCGAGGCCATAAGCGTCGGTAACACATACATGTCGGCTAGCCCAGTCCCTCCCAAGGACCCACTACTTTAACCTAAACCTACAAACTTAATATCTAGCATAAAACTAAGGAGGATGCTACTTCAGTAGCGCACCGGCCTGGGAGAGCGTATAAACGCTCACCTCTTCTTTAAGCCACCAAAATTCGGTGAACTGCTTTACAGTATCGACCCGGTCCCGATCCGCAATTGCGGTGCTAAAACGGAGGAGCTCCTGAGAATGAGCCGCTTATCCCTCGCGCCGCGGTAGCTGTGATACAATACCGACACACCATCTTTTTCTGGATTAACCCTTACATGCCTACATGAAGAAATGCCTCAGGCGGGATAAAGCCAGACCGAAATGTACTCTCGTGGTACATTAAATTGGGATAGTAAGCCCCTGAGATCAGGTTATTATCACTGGCCATTGGCCTTGCAATGTGTTTCCGAATCACCTTAATAAGGAAATTGTCAATCTTGTTCAATCGAGCCCCATTGTATAGCGTTCCGTTGGGATAATATTTTATGTACTCATATTCAGGAGTTCTGTACAACCCTGGACAGGCCCTGCGAAATTGTCTCTCAAACACCCGAATCTTTTCCATATAGGACGGCGCCATATTGAACCACAGCCATAAGCGATGATGGGCCTTATAAGGGCCACGTAGCAAATGACCTTCACTCTGGAATCAAGTTGACTGCTACGAAACAGTCTCCTTGTCCGAGCGTAGGCCCTCTTAGCCCCAGCAAAACAAGCACCGGTTTGTTAAAATACAGATACTGATCGAACCACGGTTTTCACCGCTAACTGCCGCCCCTGTTGTCCAATAATTGTTAATTTTCTCCAGTTTTTTCTGGTATCCCCAGAGGTCCCAGCCAATGGACGAATAATTTGTAAGCTACCGGGGTCTAAGAATGAGGTAATGTATCCTTTGGTTATTTTAGAGCAGGGTCGGTACGGTTGCGGGTGCATGGCGTGAACTCGTCGGTGGGGCGGAATCTTGCTGCTGTTTAACCTTGGCTTACTAAAATATCGAACCGAAAATTATAAGAAAGGAGAGAAAAATTCAAATGAAATTGTGACATAAGGTCAGGTTATCTCTACACAGGGGCAGTGATGCTATCGTATAATGAAAAGGTGAGTATTGTGAACAATCTTATTATTTGAATAAGTCTTAAGTATTATGACACCTGGAGGAACCCTGCCCTTGCGACTGACAGCAGCCATCGCACCATCACTAATCCATCCTCGGTCTCTGTTGGAATAGTCCTTACTCTCGATCACAAACACATTTTTTTTTCAGCGACTCATCTCAACAACAAAAAAACTTGCTTAGCACACGCTCATCATTATTTCATGAACCAAAGAGAAACAAAGCTGTTTACCATTTCAATATTGAGAGTATCAATAAACACTTATTATAAGAGACAAATCAAAACCATTTGCACGTAGCGTGTGTGCCTAGCCTAGGCTTCTAAAGAAGAAAATCAAATATTACTTTCTATGCGCTTTGTTTATGCATCAAATAAATTCAAAGAATAATTGATAATTCGTATTAAGGTATTAGAATAAACGCGATAACTTCACTTTGATGTTGGATTCCTTTACAAGGAATTGTGATTTATTGCATTCGCGATGAAACGATTTGAGCCACCAGGACACCAGGTTTTCGTTCTCAGTTAAAGCGAATAGTACAATGCCTTCTCGTAATCTAAAAAAATATTTGCACGGATTTCGGCATAAATGTACTTCGGTTTAAGGCAAACTATATAATATCTGCCGCGTATGAAGGATTTTGTCCACAGTTTCATACGTGTTATTCGCCTGTTCTTACCTCTTTTGCAAAACCCTCTATATATAAACAAAAAAAAAATTCGAATGAATGTATAAAAAAGAAAACCCGGAAATCTAACTTCGAGATCACTTACATCGTGCCATGCAGGTTGTCCAGCGTCGGTGACAAGTTTTTTTTGCGAAAAGGAAGGGCAGTTATAAGCAGTTGCTCAAGTAGCCTATAACGTTTGCTTGAATTTTTAAGTCAAAAGCTTCGCTTCCATGACATTTGATTTGAGGTTCTTCACAATCAAATCAAACGCGATCCGTTAAAAAAGTTTCGGTTGATTGGAGTCGCTCAACAAAATTATAACTGAACTGACTTTCGATTTTAAATTGTATAGCGGTGAGCCCGGAACATCCAAAGAACTTGAAAAATAATAATTGAAATAAGTTTTGTTGTATTGGAAGTGAACTACCCGTTTTTCCCCATTCAGTCTAATTTTTTTCAAAGTTCACTTAAACTTTTATTTTCACGAAAAAAAGAAGCATATTGTCCTTCCAATACGAGTCCACCAAACCCAAAATCGTAAAAATCGAACGATCCATTCTCGAGTTATAAGTGCACACAGAGACGTCAGTATCTTTTATATTATAGAGGTTTGTCCTTGCCTTTCGTTTGGAACTATCAGAAAAAAAACTATCCTCCCTAGATTCATAAACATGGGTCTCACAGACCCTCTCAGTTGATTAATCAATCATAGCATGCGGTGTGAAAGAGATATAAACACGTGCATCTCAGTACCTTCCTAAAACAAAGACGTTTAGTTTTGTTTATTTTTCGATATTTTACATGCAAGGAGTCTGAGGTACGTATGTTTATGAATAGTGTTACAATTTTTGCAGTAGGAAGACACAAAGATGGCCACTATGATACTTTTTTGGAATACTAAATATGTCTATAGTAAACTCTTTTGTCATCCACGTACATAATAGCAGCCGTAATAAACAAAAACCCTTGACAAGGCGAGCATTTGTAAAGGAAATAACACCGAAATTGATAGAGCCCTGGTTGCGTCATCGTCGTGAAGTACCAAGTACCATTTTAGGTGATACCTTGCCATGTGTTTCAGTAACCTCCGAAAATCAACCCAGAAAAAATTGTGTTTTCTGCGATTACAAAAAAAAACGTAAGACCAGATTTTGCTGCACCTCCTGTAAACGTCCCATGTGCGGGGAGCACCGCGGGAACTGGTGTCAGGATTGCACCGAGTGAACAAATTTTATAGTTTTTTCTTTTATTTATTTATAATAAATGTTTCTTAAAGTAACCTATGTGTTTTTTTTTTGCAAAAATCTTTATAGAGAGTAAATAAGATAACTTTGAAGGTAAGGGGTCTCACAGACCTATGTTTATGAATGATGTAACAATGATTATAGTTTATGAATCTAGGGTTAAAACTGGAACCAACCATACCCATCCACAAAATTTCATTGAAATCGGTTAAGTCAAAATGGTTTCGGAGATCGACAACAGTGCTACGTATAGGATAGACTTTCAGCGCACCTAACCAATTCCCCCGCAGATTTTGAAAATAAAATTCTTTCTAAGATTTTCAATCTGTGAATTTGTTTAGGAGTCATAAGAGCATTATGTTTTCACTAATCTTGAATGTAATTCTCTTCTTCCGTCGACTCTATTTCGTGACGTCGTTTGTAATTTTTACGGGCATGAAGAACGAAAGAAAAGTATTTCCCGGAATCATAGTTTGTACACAACTGCGTAGTTGAAATTTAATGTAGTGAAATAATTTTTTTTTAAATGTTAATATTTTAAAAAAGTAAAAATGCAAAGATAAGCACCCTGAAAATATACTTTTTTGACACTTAATTTGTTAAGATTTGTTGAGCGTGTGAACCGCAAGAGGTGAAAACACACTACATAAACTACCGAAATAATATTGAGGGGATGATTCATATAGTTTACTAGCTGTGCCCGCAACTTCGTACGCGACGTGAGCCTGTGTAATTTCCAATAAAAGAGATACCTACTAATAGTTAAGTTTCAATACATGAGAAATGAGATAATTATATTAATTTTATATGATAATTTTTTTTACAAAGCTTCTTGAAATACAATATGTATTTGAGGTTCTGTTGCCTGGAGCATACACAAATTTGTACCCACACCAACAATAAATCAAAACACATAATTCACCTATATCGTCTTTACTTCTTGAATTCTTCAATTCTTTACTGTAAGGTAGGTATCACCGTAGGTACTATAACAACCGTTAAAACAAAAAAAAATATATCAGGCACTCCGGGAGTGCCGACAGAAGTTATTACTTGAACATTTACGTGTGTATTTTTCGAATCGGCAGGAATTATACTGCGCAGAAAATATTTAAAACTGTTTTGGGAGTAAAAACAGCGAACAAAAAAATCGACAACAGCGCCACCTATCGGATCCAAAACTATCCTATCTTTCTAGCTGCATACAACCATGCACACAAACAAAGTTTCATTGAGATCGGTTGAGTTTCTCAAAAAATTCGACAACAGTGCCACCTACCGGGTCCAAAACTATCCTATATTTCTACCTGCATACAAACAACCATGCACACATACAAAGTTTCATTGAGATAGGTTGAGTTTCTCCAAAAAATCGACAACAGCGCCACCTATCGAGTCCAAAACTATTCTATCTTTCTATCTGCATACAACCATGCATACAAACAAAGTTTCATTGAGATTGTTTGAGTTTCTCAAAAAAGTCGACAACAGTGCCACCTATCGGGTCCAAAACTATCCTATCTTTCTAGCTGCATACAAACATGCACACATACAAAGTTTCATTGAGATCGGTTGAGTTTCTCAAAAAAGTCGACAACAGTGCCACCTATCGGGTCCAAAACTATCCTATCTTTCTAGCTGCATACAACCATGCACACAAACAAAGTTTCATTGAGATCGGTTGAGTTTCTCAAAAAAGTCGACAACAGTGCCACCTATCGGGTCCAAAACTATCCTATCTTTCTAGCTGCATACAAACATGCACACATACAAAGTTTCATTGAGATCGGTTGAGTTTCTCAAAAAAGTCGACAACAGTGCCACCTATCGGGTCCAAAACTATCCTATCTTTCTAGCTGCATACAAACATGCACACATACAAAGTTTCATTGAGATCGGTTGAGTTTCTCCAAAAAATCGACAACAGCGCCACCTATCGAGTCCAAAACTATTCTATCTTTCTATCTGCATACAACCATGCATACAAACAAAGTTTCATTGAGATTGTTTGAGTTTCTCAAAAAAGTCGACAACAGTGCCACCTATCGGGTCCAAAACTATCCTATCTTTCTAGCTGCATACAACCATGCACACATACAAAGTTTCATTGAGATCGGCTGAGTTTCTCAAAAAAATCGACAACGCGCCACCTATCGGGTGTCGGTTTCTCGGTGACGATGACGCGGTGCCGTTTTAAAGGTAAAGCGAATTCATCAATTTCTTCCCATTTAAAAGTGCCCAACGCGCCTAAAGAAGTAATAATTTCAAAAATCAAACAAATCTATTTACCTAAAATTAATTTAAGAAAATTAAATTCAGCAGCGTAATGCGTAACTACTAAAGTTCCACTTCCTTACTGTAGGTATCAACGAAGGTAATATCAGAACAACCACTAAAACAAAAGCCTTAACGGAAATTTGTCACACCAACAGTAAATCAAACAACGTAATTCACCTATATCGTCTTTACTTCATGAATTCTTCAATTCTTTACTGCAGGTATCACCGTAGGTACGATAACAACCATTAAAACAAAAACCTTAAACTCATAATGTACGTTCATCAACGCACGTCATCAGCCACCTGCGCATTTCCTCAGAAACATAATATTGTCGCTGTTGATTACATACACGTTCACATTCACGTCGCATACTTCTCTTTCGTTTCACTTAATTCGGAGAAAATACCACGCAGTTTTTTTTTTACATGAACGTGCTTGTGCGATGTGCGCCACCCAACCACCCCAAAGCAGAACAACGATCAAGAACCACGGTTGCTGATTTGAGAAAATAAATTTATTTTTTTCGTGTTAGATTTTAGGTTGTAGCTCAGCTTCTAGAGAACATAGAAAGCTGATTGATGGCTTGAAATAATTGTGAAAGTGTTGGCTCTCCTAAGGATTTTATTTGGTTTGCATTGATTAAGAATTGTTTGAGTAATGGCGAGATGAAGGCAGTTAGTTAGTAAAAAAAACACATTTTGGTCAAAAACGCTCCCAAAAAAGAGGCTTGACAATGAAAGGAATAGCCTATGTGTTGCTCAAAATCTTAACTAACATTTCAAAAAAAGTTTCATCAAAATCTGTGCAGTAGTTTTCACGTCAACCGCGAACATAGAAAACGGCTACAGTTTTATTAGATTTATAGATAGATAATAATTGTCGCGAATGGTAACTTTGTTTAATTCTCGGTAGTCAATGCAATGCACGGGTTAACCATTTTTAATTTTTATTAATGCTATTGGAGAGGCGTATGGTGAATCACTCTGCAACAAGTCTTGAACAATATTTTTTACTTCAGTTTTTCCTTGATAAGATAGTCTAGGGGGATGTGAGAAAATATGTTGCTCTGAAGTTAGTTTGATGGACAGGACATGGCTCAGCAATAGACATTGTTTTCTAGGACAACAATAATGACATTGCTTAGTATCGGAACATATTGTTACACGTTCGAATAAAAATTCAACTTTTTTTGCGCAAAAGCTATTAATTATTATTTTATTTCCAATTTAATTCTTTTCTTTTACGATTTAGGGTTCTTCCCTCCACGTGTTTTACTGCTCTCCTTCTGACAGCCCGGGTTTTTCTGTCAGTTTGACAGTAAGAATTTTATTGAGACTTCAGATGGGAGCAAATATCGTTACACGGCTCCCCTGTTTAAAGATTGACTGTCCACAGTCGTTGTTTAAGTTGGTTTGGCCTCCTGCTATTTCGGGTGCAAAGCCGTTAGGATTTAACCCCGCGACGCGACGATATCAAACTTCGAGACGACCAGCTCTTATTGCACCCGATTCCTCGGTGGTTATTTGATTAAGGCGCCACCTGCTCGCCTGCTTAAAAAAAAAAAAAACAAAAAAAATAAGTATAAGTAAATTATAACGCGACAATCAAAAACTATCCAGCAAGTTTACACAGCGCCAACCGATCTCGATGAACCACCAATGGTTTGTTGGCTCCCTGCTTGATGATTCGGTAGAGTACATCACCCAATTTTGCCAGCACGTTGTAGGGGCCTTGCCAGTCACTTTGTAGTTTCGGGCAGCGACCTTTTTTCTTCTTCGGAGCGTATAACCACACTTTTTCCCCACTACTAAATGGTGCGGCCTTTGCATTGAGATCATATCGGTCCTTCATTCTCCGACTATACTCCAAAAGCTGTTTACGATTAAAAGCATAGGCAGTCTCCAACCGCGCGGCCAAGTCCTCCGCATACTTCGTAGGGGTAGTGGCTCGATTGGGAGGAGGACCGGTAAATAATTCTGTGGGCAAGCGGAGCTCACGTTAAAAATGCAGGGGTTTGCTTCGTGGCCGTCCGATAAGCCAAGAGCAGAAATGGGAGGTGAGCATCCCAGTCCCTTTGATTTTCGGAAATATATTTGGCGAGATAGTTCAGAAGAGTGCGATTAAATCGCTCAACCATGCCATCTGATTGAGGATGCAGGGCGGTGGTACGTGTTTTATCGATACCAAGAAGTTCCAGAGTGTGCTTGAAAACTGCGGATTCAAAATTTCTTCCCTGATCCGAGTGTAGTTGTAGGGGAACTCCGAATCGCGAAAACACTTGCACAGAAAGTGCTTCGGCTACCGTCTCCGCAGTCTGATCCGGTATTGGAATAGCCTCTGGCCACTTCGTAAAATAATCACAAAAAACTAAAATGTATTTGTTACCTTGAGTGGTGACGGGTAGGGGTCCGAAAATGTCGAATGCGACGCGTTCATATGGGGCGCCTATCTGGACTGGTTGCAGTCGTGCGCGACTTCTTGTTGCTGGTCCCTTCCTTTGCTGGCATGGTACGCAAGTTCTGCAGTGTTCCTGGACATCCCGAGAGCATCCAACCCAATAATATCGCTTTTTAGTCTTCTGAACCCCGAAATGTCCTCCAGTCGGACTGTCATGCATCGCCTTCAGGATTCCAGCCTGTAAAGAAAGCGGAACCAAAACTTGATAATAATCGCCATTAGGGCTTTTTACCTTTCTGCACAATACTCCACGTTGGGTTTGGAGGGCATCGTACATGCACCAGTAGGCTTTTACTTTTGGATTCAAAGCCCGGACTTCATCAGTTGTTGGTCGTCGTTGAGCTTCCACCCATTGCCGAGCTACTGATAAATCACCATCACATTTCTGTTGCTCGACTATATCCATTGCAACCATCGTCGTCAAAACAAGAGTGCGTTGCTTTTCTTCCAAACGGGCACAATATCGACAATCTGCATCCTCGCAAGGGCGTCGAGACAGCGCATCAGCATTTTGGTGATTCTTTCCTGGACGGTGTTCGATCGAAAGTCAAATTGTTGCAGGCGTTCGAGCCAGCGCGCCATTTGCCCCTCCGGATCACGGAAATTGATTAGCCAACGTAATGAGCTGTGATCTGTTCGCAACTGAAAATGTCTTCCTAACAGATAGTGCTGGAAGTGAGTGACAGCTTTCACAATGGCCAGAAGTTCCTTCCGAGTAACGCAATAATTCCTTTCTGGTCGGCTGAAAATCTTACTGTGATATTCGATTACCCTTTCCTCAACTCCCTGAAGTTGAGCCAGGACAGATCCACATGCATGTTGGCTAGCGTCGGTATCAAGAATGAACGTGTAGTTTTCATTCGGTTGGGCGAGAATGGGCGCAGTAGTAAGCTTATTTTTGAGTTGATCGAAAGCATCCTCACAGCAAGTGGTCCAGGCGAATTGGTTCCCTTTCTCGGTTAATGCTGTCAAGGGCTTAGCAATGGCCGAAAAATCACGGATGAAACGACGATAGTAAGCACAAATTCCCAAAAACGATTGAACGTCCGTCTTAGTTCTCGGAGTCGGCCACCTTCGAATAGCCGATATTTTGCCAGGGTCAGCCGATATTCCAGAACCAGACACAATATGTCCCAGGAAGTGAACTTCTTTTTTTCCCAGGCAGCACTTTTTTGGTGATAGTTGGAGGCCTGCTTGTCGAAGCCTCTGGAACACGGACTCTAGGTTTTGTAGCAGTTCGTCAAAAGTCTTACCGTGGACGATGATGTCGTCCAGATAAACTAGACAGGCAGTGTGTGGAAGTCCTTGAAGCACAACGTCCATAAGACGCTGGAACGTGGCAGGCGCATTGGTAAGGCCAAACGGCATGACATTGAATTCATAAAGACCCGTTCCAATGGAAAATGCTGTTTTTTCTTTGTCGCTACCATCTCAACTTGCCAGTACCCCGATTGGAGATCCAGAGTAGCAAACCATGACGATCCCCCGAGAGCATCCAGCGTCAAGTCAATCCGCGGCAAGGGGTAAGAGTATTTTTTAGTGGCATTGTTGAGCTTGCAATAGTCCACGCAAAATCGCAACGACCCGTCCTTCTTACGCACGAGTACTACGGGTGAACACCATGGACTCGTTGATTGCTGTACTACTTCCTGAGCCTTCATTTCCTCCAATATTAACTCAGCTTCGGTTCTGCGGGCAATCGGCAGCTTCCTAGGCGGCTGCTTGATTGATTACAGAACGGTTACGGGAAACTAAAGCTTCTAACCTTCCTTGTTCTTCTGCGGTGAGGGTGATAGCACTCCTTTTCATCATTTCTTGTATGGCTGGTGACAGATCAGTTGTGGTGTTATCATCAGTTATTCGGCGGCAGTTAAACATATCAGGCTGTGTTTCGATCTGGACCAAGGCGGTGTTTCTCGGAACCCAAATGTCATCCTCGGACATGTTAGTGACGCAGACACATATCACTCCTTGTCGCACGCGGCACACAGTATGGGGAATATTTATCTTCTGCAGGTTGGGCACTGGTGTGGCTAGGACGGTGTCCTCATCGGGTGCAGAAGTCACCAGGCGAATCCAACAGTCTGATAGAGCGGGAATACTAACGTCGCAGGTGTTAGTGGCAAGAAAGTGCTGAGTATTTGCTTGGTTTAGGTAAATCGTCCCTTCACCAACGTGCAAAGTGTTGTGCTTTAAATTTATTTCACACGAATGCCGTCTCAGGAAATCCATGCCTATGATGCAATCATTCACGATCGAGGCAAGGTACATGGAATGTTGGCTGGAGAATAATCCTATCTGTATTTGGACATCGACTATCCCCTCCACTGGTGCAGTACCCCCAGTGACTGTTTGAATGGTCGCATGCGATGTTTCCACCACCGGGCGGGCGACCATCTTCTCAACAACTCGGGGGTGTAGGATTGTTTGGGTTGCGCCTGTGTCCACTATGGCCAGGCAGGGGACTCCATTGATTTTGATCTGGGCAACGAGATTACTTGGGCTATTAGTATAACGAATAGACGCTACGGGGGATGTAGAGGCGCTGGTTTTCCCCACTAATTCTGCCTCTGTAGAAGTAGGGGAGAGTGGGTACGAAAGTAACATTTTTCGTATTGCCTTCCATAATTTGCAAAGCGGTATACATACGAAACTGAAACAACATGTATGTTAATAAGTGGGCTTTGGACTACCGTAAGATCATAATTTGGTTTCCAACTATTGTCGCAGATTGGAGGTAGGCTGCTAAAATAATGAGAGAGTCAAATGTTACAACCGACCTTCTCGGTGTATCGGTTGTAACATGGTGAAAGGACGGTTGTAACACCATACATATCATAAAGAAGAAAACAAGCAAATGTCACAAATAATCGTTGAAATTCATTTTACAGCCCGATTCTGGAAAACCTCACAAGTCACAAAACCCTCACAAGGTGAGGTGAAATCGATTTTGTGAGGTTTTTGTATTCTCTCAGCACACTCACAACTTGTAAGGCTCACAAAAACAATCGAATTTGTGATCTCCTATTGAGCAGGTCACAAAATTCAAAACCAGTCATAACGGCTCACAAATGGCAATCATTATTGCATTTGTTGGTCGGTTTTAAATTTCCACACACTTTATGACCTGAACACCACATTTTATGCAACATTTATAACCATTTCCGAAAAAATACATATTATTGTATATAAAAAACTGAGGAAGGCATCGAATTTAATTTGTGACAATGTCGTTAATAATTTTGTATCCTTCAGTTCTAAAACATATTTCACGTATTGTGGCCAACAAAATATTATTTTATGTATTTTTAATAACTTCGTGTACGAGCTCGGTCTTTTGTGGAAAATTTTGTGCCAATTTGGAAGTGACCATTCTGAGGTGAATTTTTTGTGAGTTTTGTTGTGAGGGTTATCGTAGAATTCTGAAAAAGTTATCGAATCACAACAAAACTCAACAAAACAACATCACAAGAGCTTGTGACTTGTGAGGGCTCACAACGGCAGAATCGGGCTGTTAAATTCAATAAAATTAAATTATTTGTATAAGTAAGAAGAAAGAAAATGAAATCTCACACAAAACGAATGGTTGTGAGAAGCTAGGCCCAGGGTCCCTACGTACCTGTTGCGCCAAAAATTATATATATTAGGTATCCGTTAGGATAGTTGTCCGGCCCCTTTTTCTTCCACCTCCAAACACCTATCTTACAACAATGTTACCTGCATTAGAAATTAAAACATCAAAAACTTTCACGTTGAGAAATTTTGTAACGTATTACGTGTTACAACCGTCCACACGAAGAATGTTACAACCGTCCAGCCCTTATTTTTGTATCTTAAAAATTGAATAAAAAAGAAATTAGTTATCCCATCGAAAAAAGGTAAGCTCCAACGATAAACGATAGTACGTACTATAATAATATAACTTGAATAAAGTTAAATCTTACTTACCTTACGAAATATGACGAAAAAACGTTAACCCAAAACAAAACACATTCGCAACTGAATTGCACTTTTTTGACTCTATTTGACATTTAGGAGTACACTGAAGTTAAATTTTTTTTAGGTGTATTCGGAACATAATTGCAAAAAATTCTGCATTTGAAAATGA
Organism: Cheilosia vernalis; assembly: GCA_949126925.1. Lineage (NCBI taxonomy): Eukaryota > Metazoa > Arthropoda > Insecta > Diptera > Syrphidae > Cheilosia > Cheilosia vernalis. The sequence continues at coordinate 59,253,231 of OX421358.1, forward strand.
ATGCATGGAGCTCTACGTTTCCTTAAAACCTCAGTGTTACAACCGACCCGACGTTACTTTCGTACCCACTCTCCCCTAGTGGGTCGATATTTCCCGAATGGTGGAAATAACCGTCCAAGCTGTCTTGGAGTCGAGCACTTATCAAAGTGGTTGGAACCGGGTGTTCGGGGACCTTAAGATTGATTGCACGAGGATCGATTAGTGCTACCTCCACATCGAAATATACGACTTGACCCTCTTGACAGAATTTGGCGTTTTGGCGTAATTCGCTGCGTGGTATGTATACCACCTCGTTGTTATCATCGCGCCGAACGAATTCATACCCAGTCCGATGGATGATTTTTATTTTCCCTTTGACTCCTGCCTCTCGCGCTGTCTCGCTCGTATTACATGGAGTGATTGGTTGTCGTGCTGTTTTGGGAGTGTTCTGTCTTACTCGCGTGAGCTTCCGCTCCCTTAAGCTGCGCGATGTTCGTTTCCCGATGGCGAGGTAGGTGAGAAATCATCAGTGTCGGAAACTATAACCTCTGCCACTCGAATTTGCCTGCGGCTTAGTCGGGTAGCCGCACGGCTGGCTTCCACACGTACAGCTGAAGATAGGGCTCTTTCCAGCGTTTCGGGAGCAGAGTCTCGCACCCTTTGCTGTAATTCAGCGTCAAAAATTCCATCTATAAATTGTGCTAGAGCAATACGGTTCTTCGCTTGTTCCGGGCAGTCCGGAAATGCTAGATAAACCAGACGCTGAACATCAGTGGCCAATTCATTTATAGTTTCTCTAGGTCTCTGGACTCGTCCACGTAGCTCAGAATGGGCTCTCGATTGTTCATGCTCGTTCCCAAATCGCTGACCCATGCTCATATCTAAGTGGCTAAAATCATCTCGAAATTCTGGTTGGAGCGTTTCAAAGAGAGCCAACGCAGTACCTCGCAAATAAGGGGCGAGGTATAGGGCTTTCAGCTCCGTATTCCAACAGTTCACTCTCGCTACCGTATCAAAATGTAGACGGTATGACCGCCATGACGTTTTGCCATCGAACTCACGAGGATGTACTTTAATGTGCTGCGGTGCTCCAAACGTGCTTGTTTGCATACCTCCTATTGGAATACGTAGTGAATTTTGCCGGTCGGAGCTAGTGCTCGCCAAACAAAACGGTTGCTCGTTCGATGATTGCGTGTGCTCTCGTACGTGAGTAGAGCTGGCAGAATGTGCCCCTCGGATGGTGGAATCTCGCGCCGTATCTCTATTACCGACAGACTGCGTGCGTATATGCCCAGCATTACCTATGGGAGTAGAAATATTAGTATGGGTTTCGACTGGAGTACTAAGCGATTCCTGTTGAGTTGATTCGACTTGTTGCACCCGGGTACTTATGTCTTCCAATGAGCACTGGAGACCAGTGATTGATCATTTATCAATTTTGCTTGGTTGTCCAATAGCAGCAATATTTGCTGCAATTTGTCCGCTAGATCGTCCGATTCCGACATGATCGGAGTGTGGTAGAGATTCGGTTAGGATATCGATCGAAAATTACCCCACATCTGACACCAATTGTTACACGTTCGAATAAAAATTCAACTTTTTTTGCGCAAAAGCTAATAATTATTATTTTATTTCCAATTTAATTCTTTTCTTTTACGATTTAGGGTTATTCCCTCCACGTGTTTTACTGCTCTCCTTCTGACAGCCCGGGTTTTTCTGTCAGTTTGACAGTCAGAATTTTATTGAGACTTCAGATGGGAGCAAATATCGTTACAATATGAAGCAGTAAGTCACAGGCAATAAGTTTCGGAATTCACTAGTTACATCAATCTTTTTGTTATCATTTAAAAAGTCTAGACCAAGCAAAATTGATCTTCGCAGCAAATCGTTAGGCACTGAATAGAAACAATGTATTGATTTTGTTAGTAAGTGGAAATTCTCAGTCAATGTTTCCGTATGTTTTAAGTTCATTTCGCCTATGAAAACAAATGGTAAAAGACTTTTTTCTTCTAAACCTGGCCGGACTACCACTATCAATAAGGGAAATATGTTTTTAAATTTTTGGGTTTTGTATTTAAATTACAAAAAGAATCACTTAATGCCTTTTGTGAATTGATCGGGTACATCTCTGTAGGAGCATGTTCGTCTTCTGGGTCATATGACTTTCTGATAGCGTTGACAATCTTCTCAGTTGGCTTTCAGCAATCCTTAATGTGACGATTCTTACTTCCACACCGGAAGCATGATCCAATAGCGCGTCTTGGTTGTTTACATTGAGCTGATATATGCCCAAATCGAGAGCAAATGTAACATGTTTGTATCAGTTTGATTTGATCGAAAACGGTTCTAATGGGCCGCGCCGCTGCCCATGTAGTAGCTGCTGTAGTAAAGGGTTTTTCAACAGGGACGCTACAAAAGTAGAGCGACAGGGACAGCAAACGACGCCGGATTTTCTTGCCGCTCTTTTGACGTTTCTCTTCTGTAAGGTTTGCCATTCCATGGTGGAAAAATATACGAGCCAACAACGAGTCGAAATTATTAAAATTTACTACCGAAATTCGGAGTCAGTGGCCTCAACGTTAAGAGCGCTACGTACTTCAGCGATGAGGCTCATTTCTGGCTGAATGGCTTCGTCAATAAACAAAATATGCGGTATTGATCATGCAGCAATCCACACGTACTCCATGAGTCATCATTGCATCCCGAAAAAATTACGGTTTGGTGTGGTTTATGGGCCGGCGTCTTTTGTGATGATCAAGACCGGTACGTTACTGTGAATGGGAATCGCTACCGTTCAATGATAACCGAATATTTTTGGCCCCAATTGGATGATATGGACTTGGAGAATATGTGGTTCCAACAGGACGGCGCCACAAGCCACACAGCGAATGTGACAATCAATTTATTGGAAACCAAGTTTGGAAAACGTGTTATCTCACGAAATGGTCCAGTCGCTTGGCTGCCTGGGTCGTGCGATTTGAGGGCCGTTAGAATATTCCCTGTGGGGCTACGTCAAGTCTATGGTCTATGCCAACAAGCCAGCGACGATTGATGAACTTCGTACGAATATCGAACGTGAAAATGCAGCAGTATCGGCCGATTTATGCTTGAAAACCGTCGAAAATTGGGTTCAGCGTCTGGACTTCTGCAAGCGTGCCCGTGATGGCTGTAGTGTACCTAGATGTCCGAAAATCAAACGCGTCCGTTGAGTTCTAATTACAAACTGACTTTATTGTGTAATGTTCAAAAGAGGGAATAGTTTGCTGTACATATTTATATATGTATATGCCCGGCGAACTTCTTTCCGCCCAAATTCGTTAATGTTATGAAAATAATAACTCCGAGCATGCACAATGCACAGGAAATTCGAAAAAGTAAAGACGCTTGTGACAAATGAGACTTTTTATTTGAGTCAGCGATGCTAGCTCCAGCATTAGTATGCCTTCTAGGCATAATTCCGATACTTGAGGAATAGTTTTTATAATTTTTTGTGAATTGTTTTTTACAATCAATTCGCACAAATATGTACATTTTGAATTTGGTAAATCTGGTACATTCTTTGATCAAAGTCGCATTAAAAAAAAATATTTACAACTATGCGTCATGCTTATTTTTCAATTGTCTATTTGACTTACTACTACTTTATAGAGATAAAAAAAGATAGAATCGCCTATCCATCGACCAACATTTTGTTAAAAAATTCTTGAATCACCTTGTAGGTTAGTTGCAGTTCCTTTTTATCTTTTTTACCAAAATTGCATAATTTTTTACGGGTATAGGCACAAAAACTTCGATCCTGATTAGCATCACTGGCGGTGATTCCAATCTAACTATTTTCTAACTTAAAGTCAAATTTAATGCTTTATTTCTTCTAATTTAGACTAAAAGTTAATTTGTTGCCAAAGGCGTCTATAAGTAATGAATGACGCAATGGCAAATCGTTCTGAAAAGTATAAGTCCGGGAAATGCGAATGTTTGCATTTGAATTTGCACCTCAAAATCGTCGCTTGCATGACATTTGACTTGAGATTTTTCAAATTCACATCAATCGGGATCCGTTACAAAGTTTCGATTGGCTGAGGTTTCGCAATTATAGCTGAGCCGACTCTTAATTTCAAATTGTTTAGCGGCAAGCCCGAAACATCCAAAGAATTAAAAAATTTAAAACTTTAAAAATGTTTTGTTGTATTTGAAGTGACACTACCGTTTTTCTATCCAGTCTACTTCTATCCCCAATCTCATCCAATTAAAGTTCGCACGGGGAAAATTAGTCAATACGAATCGACCGTAAAAATCGAAAGATCCGTTCCCGAGTTATGAGCGCACATAATGTTCATCGGTATCTTTAATTATATAGCAGGTTTTGTACGTTACTTTCGTATTAAGTCCACTAACAATTTTAATCATAGGGGAAGGTCGTGTACCTGATTGTACCTTGGTCCGAGTGCCTATTTTCAGAAAAGTACAAACCACACAAGAACCGGTTCTTCTGTGAAATGTTACTCTTCTGCAGGGGCGGATGGGCCATATAACGCACCGGGAAATTTCCCGGTGGGCCGGCTGTTCAGAGGTCCGCAGGGCCGGTGGCTGAAAGTACATCTGCGTGATCTACCAGCAAAAAATGGAGTTTTAATATTTTTTCCTTCCTAGGTATCTACTGCCCATAAAAAATCTCAAACTTTTATCACAGACACTAAATATACCTACAAATGTTTTATCCAAATGCGAAACAGTGGGACATGAAAACGAAAAAGCACAACAAAAAATTAAAAAACAGAAACCCTAAAATCGTTTTTTGTTGCCTTTATTACCTACTTTTCACACAACGTTATTAGTTGCTTACGTGTGATACAAAACAAGGACAATCGTTTTGTTGTTGTTCTGTTTATTTTAAATTGTGACTTGGCTTTGTGGGTGCATGGCTGTGCGTCTGTGCCGATGGCTGGTTCGTTAATTAAGGGTGCATTTGTCAACCCCGAAAGAACTATCATAGAATCCGTCGGAAAGTAAATGTTTGCTAGGAATTTCGAAATTCATATCCATCAATTTCCCCTACGACTAAATTCGTAGCAAAAAATGTCCCCTACTACAGATTCTATGATAGTTCTTTCGGGGTTCGCAGCCAAATTTCGAATACGACGGATTCTATGATAGCCCAGAATAAACATACGGCAACGGAATCATTCAGTCACACAAATTTAACATGAAACTGTGTAAGAGCAGGATTTATTAAGTGCTTTGTGGTTTGCGTAAGGTAATTAAAATAACAAAATTAGTAAAAATAATATTATGGTTAAAGTTTATCAATTACTATAGATACATAATAAATCATTAAAAAATGTAAAAAGAAAAACTGAAAGGAAGAGCGGAGAAGTTAACGCCAAAAGAGAAAGAAGGCAATGGAAGCTGAGGCACACAACTCAAAAAACATTAAATTAATGATTGAAAAACTATAGCCTCTTCTTCTATTATTAGTCAACCGCAATCATCTCATCGGAAAAATCGTTTCGTTTCCTGAATTTGTAAGTTCTCAAGTTGAAACAAGAATACAAAATGAAGGTGAAAACCAAGCATCCACGTCTTCTGCTTGTTCTTGTAACGAACCCAACGAAGAAAAATCAAGCATTCAATCCGCAATTAATATTACTGATAGTCACTATGATAGTTATTTGAAAAAGCCAAATTTGTACGACATTAACATTTTTTTTTCATTTCATCCGAGACAACCAGGAAAAAATTTGTGTAGCAAAACTCAAAAGTCCAATATCATGTTTTTTTCGAAAACAAACAAAAAAACACTTAATTCTTTATTCGAAGTAAATATGTTTTTAAGGACTAATACATGTATAGTTGGTAAACTATATAAATGTATTTAACAAAACTATAAACAAAAAAATTCCAGTCAAATTCAAACACTAACACATCCGAAGAAATGGGTACTTGTTGGGTATGGTAGAAAAGAATATAGGTTGGTGTGGGAAAGTCAGTAAAGATTAAATTATTTTTCGTTTATTTTTTTTCAACAAAAATTCCAAGATTTATGTTGACATTTCGTGCTTTAAAAAAAAGTAGCAAAATATACGTTTTTAGGGAGAGTTCATAGCAGCGTAGCAAATTGGAAATCGCGTAGCAGTTTTGCTACGATCATAGCATTGTAGTAACATTGTAGATATGCTTATTCAGCAAAGCAAGTTATTAAATAGAGTGTTAAACAAGTTAAACAAACCTAATTTCTTCACTTGGAATAAAAATACTTCAAACTTTGATTTACTGTTATTTTATGTTTTTTTTTTTTTTTTTTGGTGTTGTATGTACCTATGATTCTGTATATAAATGTACTTTACTTGAGTCCGAAATTTTTTACTTAAATAATGTTTTTTTTTATAGTAGACAAATGTAATCTGATTCAAAAATCTGTAATAGACCAATGCTCTATTTAATTTCAAACGCAAAATTCGTAACACCCTGTAATGTATATTTTAGCCATATCCAGAAATTAAAAAAGGGCCGACAAATATTATTTCCCGGGCCGCTAGGATGTTGCCCATCCGCCCCTGCTCTTCTGTTCATTTCTCTTCTCAGTTTCTTTTTGAACTTATACAGCTATACTAGTCGGCAAAAAAAAAAACATAGTTTTTAGTGAAAAAAGTATTTTTTGTATCTATTTTCTGAAGTTGTGTAGTGCTTAATTTTATGTGTATTTTCCGATACTTTTATCGATTTTGCTAAGTATGTTGATTATCTTTTGGTAGGAACAAATTGTTGTACGCGTGTGCTTTAAATACTACGTCAAAATTATTATTTTTTGGTTAAAGTGGTGTTCGTGTACCTTGGACCTATCATAGCGCTTGAACCTTGGTCCGGTCAAAGTTACACGTTATTAGATTTTTTTAAACAAAATTGTTTTTTTTATGTCTCAGGACAATATGCCAAGATGCAAATTCGGTAAATAATATTAAAGTCCTTTGTTAGGCATTTTTTTCATTAACAAGAGTATTTTTTATTTAAAACTATTATTTGAAATAAAAAAAATTTTGTCAAGCACACAAACTTTAAGACAATGGTTTGTTTTCCTGCTGCTTTCTTGAAATGAAATAAGAATGGTACCATTTTTACTATTTATTGAAAAAAAATAAAGTTTTCACCTTTAAACTATAGAAAAACCTTCAATAATATTTTCGGTCCAAGGTACAATACTCTGTGGACCAAGGTACAATCACGTTTGAGGCTAGCATCTAAAAGATAAGTTTTCTTTGGAATGGTGAGCAATATCCTTTTGATAGTTTCGCATTATCATAGATAAGACTTCAGGTAATAACTAAAAAAACAAATAAAAACTAATGAAAAAACGTTACCTAAAATATCGGCAAAAAACTGAAATCCGGACCAAGGTACATGACCTTCCCCTACAACTTTGGCGTTTGATTTTTTCCTTTTTTTTAATGGGAGGTGCCACATCCCGTTTTCCTAATCCCGCTAATATTTTGCTTTATAAGTGCTTCCTACATAAGAGGTAAACAATTTTCCTATAACTGGAACCAACCATACACATCCACAAATTTTCATTGAAATCGGCTGAGTGGCTTTGGAGATCGTAAATATTGCCACCTATAGGGTCCAAAAGTATCCAATATTTTAAGTCTTGCTAAATCTGAAATACAGGAATACAAACAAAACAAAAAAGATTCATGAAAATTGTCACATCAGTTATCGAGCTATAATGTCATCGAGTTTCACACCGAAGGAATTATGTATGTATTATTGTTATTGTATTATTATATTTTATAGGCGACAATTGAATTTAACTGAAAAACGAAATGTGTGCCTACACCTGTTAAGAATTTTTAGATGTTTCCTTTTCCCTAAACCATCTCTGATTCAAGACGAACAAAACAAAACAAAAATCATTCCAATCGGTCGAGCCGTTCTCAAGTTTTTACCCGACTAACGCACATCTATTTCCTTCCACATGTATAGACACAGGAATCTCACTTTTGACTTCGATGGAAAAGCTGTAGGGTCAACAAAGCAAGGCAGGAATGCTTGTTTAAGCCAGTGTTTATAGCTCGTTGGTGGGGTGGGATGTTTAGCTTGTCTTGCGGACTACCATACTTTTACATGCCTGACAATTTTGATAGGAAAGTTTGGAAATTGGGAGTATTAAAGGGATAGGAAGAAAAAAGGGAAAGGAATAACTTACTTTAAACGAAATATTTGTAACATTAACAGCCAAGAAGAAAACTAACCGCACCTATCAAATTGGTTGGTAAGCCTTCTACCTTCTCTCTCCACACCGGTACCGAAGGTGTTATGGTGGTACCTTTGAATTGCCCTCCCTACACACTATCGACTGTCCAACGAGAAGAAGCTGCGAACCGCTCAAAAGAAGAAATTCGACGTTGGACGCCTAAGCACACCTTGAGTAGCCAGTGTCTACAGAGAGCGCCTGAGTGAGAAACTCCCCACTGTGCATTCACTTACCACAGACGCCAACAAACAGTGGTCCCAGTATCGCGACATCATCAAGGAGGTAGCCGAAACTACCAGCCACCCCAGAGAAAAAGCCCGTGGTATGATAATGAATGCGTACGTCCGAAAAAGGTGACAGAAGATGCACATATGAAGATGCTGCAGCGCAAAACAAGGGCAGCGAGGGAAGAGTATCGAGCCAGGAGGAGGGAGGAGAAGAAGATACTGCGTCAAAAGAAGAGGGCTTACGCAGCCTCCCAGCTCAAGGAGATCTAATAGTCTCGCGATCGAAACAACATCCGGAGATTTTACAAGAAAGCCAAGCAACTGGCTGCTGGCTTCAAGACCGGAACGTAGGCTCTTCGAAACAGCGAAGGAAACCTAGTCACCGAAGCGCAGGGAATAGTAGATGTGTTTAAGCAGCACTTCCAGCAGCTGAAGAAGAAGAACCAGTTCCACCACCCACTATAGAAGAAGTTAGCTTAGCTATAAAAAAACTTAAGTACAACAAGGCCGCAGGCTCTGATGGTTTACCAGCGGAGCTCTTCAAATACGGTGGTGATGTTTTGGTAGGGCGCATGCACCAAATCATCAACCAAGTATGGATGGAAGAAAGCATGCCCGATGACTGGGCTATCAGCTCCATATGTCCCATCTACAAAAAAGGCGATCCTATGTCTTGCAAGAATTACCGAGGCATATCCCTGCTTAATGTCGCAAACAAGATCCTATCCAACGTACTGTGTGAACGTCTTAAACCGTTCTGCAACACACTAATCAGCACATACCAGTGTGGCTTCCGGCCCGGCAGATCGACCATAGACCAAATTTTCACACTGAGGCAAATCCTGGAAAAGACCAATGAATTTCAAGTCGAGACTCACCACCTATTTATCGACTTCAAAGCCGCATATGATAGCATTCATCGTCAGGAGCTCTATATGGCGATGGCCGAATTTGGAGAACACGCGCTGCTACGTGCAATTTGGAAGTAGCTCCTCCGAACTATTCCAAACATGCACCGGATTTCGGCAGGGAGATGCGCTATCATGTGACTTCTTCAATCTCGTGCTGGAGCAGATAGTGCGCAGGGCAGGCGTCAACACGGAAGGCACTATCTTCAACAGATCCGTTCAGCTACTGGGGTATGCGGACGATATCGACATCATCGGTCGCTCCCAGCGTGCCGTGACTGAGGCTTTTACGGCGATTGAGGAACAGGCGAAATTTGTTGGCTTTGAAGTAAACGAGGACAAGACCAAGTATATGCTATCAACAAACAAAAACGCATCTGTCCACCGCCTAGGACAAAACGTCACTATTGATAGCAACAATTTCGAGGTAGTTAAGGAGTTCATCTACCTCGGTGTAAATATGAACTCCACGAATGACACCCTAGTGGAGATCAGGCGAAGAATTACCCTAGGAAACCGCTGCTACTTCGGTTTGGCAAAACAATTGGGTTCAAGACTCCTAACTCGAAGGACGAAATGTACGCTCTACAAAACACTCATCCTGCCAGTTCTGCTTTATGGCGCCGAGTGCTTGACGATAAGCAGGAAGGGAGAGCTGATATTGGGCTCCTTTGAAAGAAAAATTCTTCGTCGGATTTTTGGTCCTGTGTGCGAGGAGGGCGAATGGAGGAGAAGATACAACCGCGAACTCTATAAGCTGTACCAAGATGTGGATGTAGTCCAAAAAGCCAAAACACGTCGACTACATTGGCTCGGCCACATCGAGCGAATGGACAACAATGCTCCAGCTAAGAGGATCTTTGAATCCCAACCCCCAGGTTCGAGGCGACAAGGAAGACCGAACCTCCGTTTTAAAGACCAAGCCATCGCGGATGCCAGAGCGCTTGGTCTGGCAAACTGGAAGCAGCGTGCCCGGGATCGCAGAGGATGGAAGGCTGCAGTGTCTCAGGCAGAGACTCCTCACGGGTCGGGAGCCCGTTAAGTAAATAAGTAAGTAAGACAACAACAATTGCTTTTAAAATTTAAAATACTTTTTTTTGTATTTGAGGCATCAGTGTGTCACTACTCGATTCCTATCCAGTTTATTTTTTTTTTTTCAAAATGCATTTCCCCATGCCTTGTTTTGGTGTTAACTTCTTTCTTTTTTGTTGCCTATTGCGAATTTGTCGGTCACTACGACCAATATTCAAACTTCGTCGTCCAGGCATTTTATTCTTTTTTCAGATTTATATCACTGCAATTTGTACACTTATGTATGCTAAAAGAGAACATTTCCCTTGGTTATGTTATTTGTGCCGGAAATCGAATGGAAATATTATTTACCTATTTAAAATTGATTAAAAACTAATTTGGAGTTTTTGTCAAACAATTGTACTACAGCTAAATTAAATATGAATTAGGTACTGAAATGTCAGATTCAAAAAAGTATAGACAACCAACGCCAACTATATTATTACAATTACATTTAATGTTGTTGATACAAAATTGATATGCAGGGAAATCTAACTTGTCGTAAATATCTCCCAGCGCCACCTATCGGGTCTAAATTTTGGCAAAAGCTTTCTTTTTCTTTAAGTGTTATATGGTGTTAATTTGAGTCAAATCGGTCCATAAATAAGATTTTCAAAAAGCGACCCCAGCGCCCCCTATAGGGTCTAAAATAAACATAAACCATCCGGAGCACCACACAAACATATGGTGTGAATATAAGGGGGATAGCTTCTGTGGTTCAGCCGTGATTGTCAGACATACCTACGCACGAACGTTTTTATATATTAAGACTAGCTGGCCCGGCGAACTTCTTTCCGCCCAAATTAGTTAATGTTATGAAAATAATAATTCCGAGCATGCACAATGCACAGGAAATTCGAAAAAGTAAAAACGCTTGTGACAAATGAGACTTTATAATTCCGATACTTGAGGAATAGTTTTTAGAAAATAGGCATAATTTTTTGTGAATTGTTTTCTACAATCATGTATGTACCTACATTTTCAATTTGGTAAATCTGGTACATTCTTTGATCAAAGTCGCGTTAAAAAAAAGATAATTTACAACTGTGCGTCATCCTTATTTCCCAATTTTCTATTTGACTTACTCACCAAACCAAAACCTTGGATTATAGAGATAAAAACAGATATCAATCCACCAAAATTTTTTTAAAAAATTCTTGAATCACCTTGTAGGTTAGTCTGCAGTTCCTTTGTAAGATATGCGATTTTTATCCTTTTTACCAAAAATGCATAATTTTTTTACGGGTATAAGCATAAACTTCGATCCTGATTAGCATCACTGGCGGTGACTCCAATCTAACTATTTTCTAACTTAAAGTCAAATTTAATGCTTTATTTCTTCTAATTTAGACTAAAAGTTAATGATGAAATAAAACTCAGAGCTAATGCTCATTATCATCAGCAACCACTAACCAGCCATCCATAGCACCGACCATTCACCCCAACGTTTTTTCCCCGCTCGTCAGCACATCCGCTCAAACGCAACAACCAACCATAGCACCAAACATTCACCCCAACGCTTTTCCCGCCCGTCAGCACATCCGCTCAAACCGAAAAACCAGCCATAGCTCCGAACGTTCACCCCAACGCTTTTTCTCGCCTCGTCAACACATCCGCTCCGGCGACAATTATTACTGATACTGACCTAGCTTAAGTTTATTTTTGAAATGTTAGACAGGTGAAAGTAATGAAAAAATAAAGCAGTTCTTTTCCGAACATCGAAGTGGAAAGTTCTTTTATTTATACATTATCTATAAACTGTCACTCATGAACATATAATCACTCGAGTATATAAAATGAAGTCTTTGGACAATAAAAGTCAGTTCGTGGTTTAAACTCAAGCGTTGCGTTTTTCTTCTTGCTGTAGTCTTCCATCTAAGATCTCTGGTGTCTGGTCGTCTAGGATTTCACCCGCTTCTATTTACCATTTTCATTAGTTAATTTGTTGCCAAAGACGTCTATAAGTAATGACGCAATGGCAAATCGTTCTGAAAAAGTATAGAATCTTTGAAATGCGAATGTTTGCCTTTGAACTCGCACCTCAAAATAGTCGCTTGCAAGACATTTGACTTGAGATTTTTCACATTCACATCAAACGGGATCTGTTACAAAGTTTCGATTGATTGAGGTTTCGCAATTATAACTGAGCCGACTTTTAATTTCAAATTGTTTAGCGGTAAGCCCGAAACATCCAAAGAATTAAAAAATTGAACACTTTAAAAATGTTTTGTTGTATTTGAAGTGACACTACCGTTTTTTTATCCAGTCTATTTTTTTAAAAGGTTTCTTCTAAATACAAACTTCTATCCCCAATCTCATCCCCTTAAAGTTCACACGGGAAAAATTAGCATACCTATGTCCTTCCTTAGGCCAATACGAATCCACCGTAAAAATCGAAAGATCCGTTCCCGAGTTATGAGCGCACATAATGGCCACTAACAATTTTAATTATACAACTTTGGCGTTTGATTTTTTCCTTTTTTTTTTTTTGAATGGGAGGTGCCACAACCCGTTTTCCTAATCCCGCTTATCTTTCGCAAAGTGCTACCTACATAAGAGGTAAACAATTTTCCTATAACTGGAACCAACCACACACATCCACAAATTTTCATTGATTTTCAATAATTGCATTTAAAATTTAAAATATTTTTTTTTTTGTATTTGAGTTGTCACTACTCGATTTCTATCCAGTTTTTTTTTTTTTTTTTTTTTTTTTTTTCAAAGTGCATTTTCCCATGACTTGTTGTTGTGGTGTTAACTTCTTTCTTTTTTGTTGCCTATTGCGAATTTGTCGGTCACTACGACCAATATTCAAACTTGGTCGTCCAGGCATTTTATTCTTTTTTCAGATTTATATCACTGCAATTTGTACACTTATGTATGCTAAAAAAGAACATTTTCCTTGGTTAGGTAGGTTATTTGTACCGGAAATGTTATTTACCTATTTAAAATTGATTAAAAACTAATTTGGAGTTTTTGTCAAACAATTGTACAGCTAAATGAAATATGAATTAGGTACTGAAATAATTTTATATTCAAAAAAGTATAGACAACCAACGCCAACTATATTATTACAATTAAATTTAATGTTATTGATACAAAATTGATATGCAGGGAAATCTAACTTGTCGTAAATATCTCCCAGCGCCACCTATCAGGTCCAAATTTTGGCAAAAGCTTTCTTTTTCTTTAAGTGTTATATGGTGTTAATTTGAGCCAAATCGGTCCATAAATAAGAATTTTCAAAAAAGCGACCCCAGCGCCCTCTATAGGGTCTCCGTGCTCCGTGCTCCGACACAAACATATGGTGTGAATATAAGGGGGATAGCTTCTTTGGTTCAGCCGTGATTGTCAGACATATATACGCACGAACGTTTTTATATATTAAGATAATAATAATAATAGTTGGCGCAACAGATCTGAAGGGACCCAGGGCCTAGCTTCTCGCAACCATTCGTTTTGTGTGAGTTTTTAATTTTTGGAACGAATGGAAGGGATCTACAATTTTATGCCTATTCCAAACGGCTAATTGAGAAGCTCTTTCAAGACAGTTATACTCTCGGATGTTTGTCAGACGTTCGCGAGAGGTGGCGCAGTGAAAAAACCCTGAGTTGGAATTTGGGCCCCTCGCTTAGTAGTCCAACACACTAACCACTAAGCTACTGCGCCTACATATTTATATTATTTATATATAAAAGATACGTGTCTGTATGACGATTTACCCAAACATTGCTGGCATACTCAGCATCCCCCTCTTTAAGTAAAGAACTTGATTTTATTTTACATAATCAATGAATTCAGAATATTAATAGGAAACAATTCAAAAAAAAAATTCTAGTAATAATAATAGTTGGCGCAACAGGTCTGTAGGGACCCAGGGCCTAGCTTCTCGCAACCATTCGTTTTGTGTGAGTTTTTTTTAATTTTTGGAACGAAAGGAAGGGATCTACAATTTTATGCCGGTTCCAAACGGGCCGATTGAGAAGCTCCTTCATGACAGTTATACTCTCGGATGTTTGTCAGACGTTCGCGAGAGGTGGCGCAGTGAAAAAAACCCTGAGTTGGAATTTGGAATTCTAAATTATATAAATTTCAGATTAAAATAAAGGACTAAGTTAAATTCAAACATGTTATACTCAAACAATTAAGATGTTGTATATCTATCTGGTGTTACGAGTCCAGGCTGGCCACAGGGGCATCTTCGGAATAGCGGAGGGAGACGGTGGCACGCTCACGGTTGCACGGCTATCGCTCGTCGGACGGGGTGGTTCTTGTCACTCCTCGCACTGAACCACCTGGGAGAGAGATCGGAAAGTCAGATAGAATCATCACTTAATCTAAATAACCTACTCTACGGCTATGATAATCTAAACGTACGTAGGCTATACCCTATCAGCTAATCCTACTCTAACTTATATCTAACCTACTCTAGCCCTTTTGTATCCACTGCTTTCCGATGTCGCTCCTAGGTGAGGTTCGTCTAGTCCCAGAGACGTGTCAGATGATATTGACACTAGCTTGGCCTACCCACCCTATGTCTCAATGGACACATCCATGGCTATCTCCCTGGCCGAAGAAATTCGAGAGATAGCCCCTTTACGCTCTCATCCAGCCACTCACGTCTGTTGGTATTTCGTCACGTCATTGAAGTATGCCTGTAAGTCGTCCCCGTGGTGTCCTCGTTCTGACATAAGCAGGGAGACGGCTGCTCCATTTCACCACACACCCAACCACTCTGGCTCTACTCCATTATTAAAACACGATCAAATAACTTCACAATTTATAATTCATATTCAAAAAAAAAAAACTTAAAATCTAAAAGTTACTCTACCAAAAACTAGATATCAGCGTTCTTACTGGATCGTGACACTACTAATGAATTAAACATAACTTCGGGCTAAAGTTCTTGCCCCGAAACAAACAAAAGAAAAAAAAACTTACGGCGATTGGTCTAGCGACGTCCCTCGTTGTCCTGCCGGCAGCACTCGGAGCGATGTTTTTCCTGTAATGGGATTTTTCCAAAATTTGGCTATTACCGCCTTTTTTCCGCGAGATCACCGATGTAGAATACTATATCTATTCACACAATAGTCTTTACTCAAAATTTATGTCAAAAAAAAATTAAAAAAAAAAAAAAAAATTCGTTCACTAAACTAGCTTCCACTTTGTAATTCACTTCCTGATTATTGGATTTTCTTATGTCTTTGTATCTCACAAAGGAATTCTGCGAGTTCACAGATAAATGAGTCAATCTGTAGTCGATTTGGGGTTATCTGCCACCAGGAGGTATCGCCTAGGCTGGATTGCCACTATCTAAAAGTCCCTGTTGACGGCTTGGACGTTTGGTATGCTGTGGTGTCCTTTTGACCTTGGGTACGGTGGTGACTTTCCAACGGACGATATGTTTGAGGACCCTTGTACTCGTTGCGTGCGGTTTGTCGGGTGCTTTATTAACAACCGCAACGCCAACGGATCGGAGTACGATGGTCGTGTCACAGCAGTCACCCGGTCGAAAAACCCACTGCAGAGGTGAGGGTCGTCTCTTGACGGATTGCCCCAACCCAATACCTCTGCTTATCTTCTCTCCTAGCTTGGCTTAGATACTTTGGGCTCTTGCTTTGTTTCGGCTCAGTCTATGACACCCCTCTTGAATTTGTTTTCCCTAATGTCTTATAGAGAATAATCTCTACGAATTTTGTCGATTATGTGTAGTTTTACTAAATCAAACACTTCAATATAGTTGGTTTTTTAAATACCCACTTTTCGCTGCTTTACGCCACTCGAATTGATCTCTGATGACCTAGATATATCTGCCAAGTTTTCAACCGTTTTTCTTCTTTTCGTGCCAATCATGAAATTCAAATATATGTTCCCTAAGTGTGAGCTGTATAGCAACATCACTTTGTCTCTTCTCGGTACTGTTGTAGACTTCTGTGTTCGGTTCATGCTACCCTATCTTCTGCAACATGTTGACCACTTCCCCTTATAGACAAATAAACAAAAGGTACGTCTGCTAATGACACTAAACCGATATATAACACTAACTTAATTTTAAATTGCACTGCCCCGACTTGATTTCGATCTAAGATCTTATCACAGTTTTTATACTTATTCAAAAATAACTACCTAAATATCACCTAGTTGCTATAATTGCAACTTCCCCACACATAAACTCTCCAACTTGGTAGCACTTTCTTAATTCATTTTTTTATCCGCGATGTGCGAACAGGCAAACCCATGCACCAAAAGTGCAACGACTAATAAGTATACCGATTATCTGTCATTCCCTCATTCTCTGTGCATTCTATTGTTTTTGTGTTTTCATTTCAGCGTGGTTTGGATAGCATCGTCAGGTAAGTTTATTTTTATATGGCGCCTAAGTGCCAAGGCTCGCCATGTTTTTCACTTTTCTATTTTGTATCCAACACATATACTGCATTGTAAAGCACATGTTGTGTTAGCTCATCTATATAAACGAGTGACAATAAAGTTTTCTTGATTCTTGTTTCATCATTGATACTGCGTTTATCTCGAGCTGGTTGCTATTTCGCTGATTGTCGCTTTGGTCGTCGTGGTTAATTTTAGAACGTCTCATTTGGTCAGACTTCTAATTCGCAAGTGAGAAGGTGAAGTTTTCTGCTCCCGGTTATTTTTTCGTCGTCGATTTCGCTTGCCATAGACCGGGAAAAGTTAAGTCATCCCATCTTCCCACTAGCCGATCGTACAAAACAGTCGCGATCGCTCATTTTGGCGCCCTAAACGTGAGGCTTGAAATTGACTATTCAAATAGCGTTAAGTGCACGTGGAAACAAAAACTATAAAACTAAACATTTTCTGATAAAGTGAGTCGCGTTACGCGTTCGGGTTCGGTTACAAAAGTGCAATAAGGAGCGGAATCCACATATTCACATATATCGAAGGTCCAAGTCGGTTCAGAGGAGCAGCATTCGGCATAAGGAGGAGCAACAGTACCAAGAAAATCACCTGACGCCAAGCAGATAGGAAAACAAAACGGAAAAAAGGGGAAGATAAGTATTCATCTCCCAGAAGGTTAGTCAAATTAAATCCGATTAGTCGAATGTGCGTTGTTTAAAAAAAAAAAAAAAAAAAAAACGCACCTTCGGAATGCTGCCATCGGAATGCATGCACGCTAAATATAAGATACCTACATAATATATTGCCATACATCCATCCATATAATTTTGTATATCAAACGAAACCAAGATCGTACATAAATTACACATATCCAAGCATACAATACATTATATTAGCGATCAGTAACGTTGTCGCATCGAGTCCACAAAAGAAGGAAGAGCTTTCAATACGTTCCACATTAAACAACAAACAAAAAAAAAGCACCGCACACTGCCTTCTTATCGTTGTTTCATTTGCATTCCACATTCGTTCCTTGCACTTACGCTTTTCGATCGTTTGTCAACATACATAAATCCACTCACTAAGATCACAGGCTCATACAAAGCTTTTTTCGATTCCTATAGTTTGTAACGTGATTGGAAACTTACTCAACCGCTTCGCTGTGCAATCAGCGCTTCCAATTCGCCGTAGATTACAAAAAGAAAAAAAAAAAAAAAGAGATAGAGCTTTTCGTTAGAGCACAGTACTGCACAGCATATGACAGCAGTATTATGCAAGATCATCTCGATTAGAATTAAATTTTTCATATTCGATAATAAAATCAATTTTCGCGCTTCAATATTGAGGATCTATGTATGAATCGGTCCGTCAATAAATTCGACAAGTTGTCTTTATTAAAGCAGAGCAATCATCGTTGGATATTTATAATTCAACTAGCTGGTGCCCGCAACTTCGTACGCGGCGTGAGACTGTGTAATTTCCAATAAAAGAGATAATAATAGTTAAGTTTCAATACATGAGATAGTTATATTTTTTATGATAACTTTGTTACAAAGCTTCTTGAAATACAATATTTGAGGTTCTGTTGGCTGGAGCATACACGTTTGCATGTTTACTTTCGCTGACTCGGGAAGGAGACACGTATAATCGACCGTGCGAGAAACAGTCGTTGGTGAGGGTTACACCCGCGGTGCACAACGTCACAGGCCTAAGTCATACCAGCAAATTCGCCATAATTAATTTCTTTGGTGTAATAAAATCCACTTCTGATTTAATTTACCACGGAGTACACATACTTTGTAACGATGGGGTCTGATATTTTTCATCCGTTTTCTATGATCTAACTCGTCTCATTTTTTAGATCTTGTTGAGCTTCGAGAAAGGTTTCACCGTTTCCTCGACGACGTATTTGTTTAAAATTAACAGTCTAACTAAAACAAAGCGGTGAACATTGTCATTGTGAAAAAAAACATCAGGCACTCCGGGAGTGCCAACAGAAGTTATTACTTGAACAATTACGTGTGTATTTTTCGAATCGTCAGGAGATATTTTACTGTGCAGGAAATACTTAAAACTGTTTTGGGAGTAAAAAGAGCGAACAAAAACATCGACAACAGCGCCACCTATCGGGTCCAAAACTATCCTATCTTTCTAGCTGCATCCAACCATGCACACATACAAAGTTTCATTGAGATCGGTTGAGTTTCCAAGAAAACGCACTACAGCGCCACCTATCGGATCCAAAACTATCCTATCTTTCTAGCTGCGTCCAACCATGCACACAAACAAAGTTTCATTGAGATTGGTTGAGTGTCTCAAAAAAATCGACAACAGCGCCACCTATCGGGTCCAAAACTATCCTATCTTTCTAGCTGCATCCAACCATGCACACATACAAAGTTTCATTGAGATCGGTTGAGTTTCTCAGAAAACGGACTACAGCGCCACCTATCGGGTCCAAAACTATCCTATCTTTCTAGCTGCGTCCAACCGTGCACACAAACAAAGTTTCATTGAGATTGGTTGAGCGTCTCAAAAAAATCGACAACAGCGGCACCTATCGGGTCCAAAACTATCCTATCTTTCTAGCTGCATCCAACCATGCACACATACAAAATTTCAATTCACCTATTCCATTAAACCAAAAACCTTAAACTCAATTTCCATATACACCACCATAATGTACGTTCATCAGCGCACGTCATCAGCCACCTCAGAAACATATTGTCGCTGTTGATTACATACACATTCACATTCACGTCGCATACTTCTCTATCTCTTTCGTTTCACACGCAGTTTTTTTTTCTCATATGAACGTGCTTGTGCGATGTGCGCCACCCAACCACCCCAAAGCAGAACGACGATCAAGAACCGCGGCTGCTGATAAAGTTCGATTTGAGAAAATAAATTTATTTTTTTCGTGTTAGATTTTAGGTTGTAGCTCAGCTTCTAGAGGACGTAGAAAGCTGATTGATGGCTTGAAATAACTATGAAAGTGTTGGCTCTCCTAAGTATTTTATTTTGTTTGCATTGATTAAGAATTGTTTGAGTAATAGCGAGTTAAAGGCAGTAAAGTCAGGAAAAAAACACATTTTGGTCAAAAACGCTCCCAAAAATAGACTTGACAATGAAAGGAATAGCCTATGACCTTCTCAGAATCTTAACTAACATTTCAAAAAAGTTTCATCAAAATCTGTGCAGTAGTTCCTGAGATTAGCGCGTTCAAACGAAAAAACTCTCCAGCTTTATAATATTAATAGATAGTGTACCTCACAAAAGGATATTAAACATTTTATAGGATCCCACTTTCGTCGTCGGCTTAATAGCATCGCAGCAAAGTTTGTGATTTGGGGCATAGCTATTGACATTTGGCTACTAGATTTATATATTGGTACATAATTGCCTTATCGGCTTGTTGTGGATACTTAGGTTGTTAGGTTGTCGCTGTTAGGATTTATTGGGCAGCAGCAAATCTCTTTATTCTTTACTGCTTGATATATCCGCCGATCACATCATCATGCCAGACGACGGTGCGACAACTAAGACCATCGAAGAGCTGAAGCAACAACGCGCGTCAACAAAGGGAAGCATAACGAGGATTAAAAACATGGTCGAATCGAAATCTGCTAACCTAACAGCCGCTGAGTTGGAATGTCGGCTGGGAATCCTTGAGTCTTACTTTACGTAGGTGCTGTCGTATCAGACTCAAATAGAGCGGCTTTTGCCAAATGATACAGGTAGGACTGATCTGGAGGAACTGTACATTACAACGAAGACGAAAATATTTCTGCTGATGGGACCAACACGGCGTAGCAGTTTATTAGAAGGAACATTTTCAGCTCCAAC
Organism: Cheilosia vernalis; assembly: GCA_949126925.1. Taxonomy (NCBI): domain Eukaryota; kingdom Metazoa; phylum Arthropoda; class Insecta; order Diptera; family Syrphidae; genus Cheilosia; species Cheilosia vernalis. Next base: position 59,273,885 of record OX421358.1, read on the forward strand.
CACGGCTAATCGACTACCATACCCCCGGTTACCCAAATTCGATGGGAAGTACTCTGAATTCAAAAATTTCATTAACTCATATAACAACCTAGTGGAAAATGATCATAGTCTTAGCAATATTGAAAAATTCAATCACCTGCTTTCCTGCCTTAGTGATCGAGCCTTAGGAACTGTTCGAGCGTTCCAGGTCACAGAGGAAAATTATCCTAAGGCTTTAGAAGCACTCAAGGACCGATATGATAATAACTGCTTGATATTTTTAGAAAATATTTCTACTTTGTTTGAATTGCCTAAGGTGCCCAAGGGGTCGGCGTCACATCTTCGTAATCTAGTCGATACTATATCAGCCATTTTTAGTTCTTTGTTGTCGTTGGGGACAGCAAGAGACGTATGTAATGCTGTAATAATTCATCTCGCAATGTCTAAAGTTGATTCAGAGACTCAGGCAAAGTGGGATGAATACCAAGATTACAGCAAGCTTTCATCATGGAACGAATGCGCGACTGTCTTGAACAAACGTTGCCAGTACCTCGAAGCAAGAGAAAGCAAACAGTCTCGACATGAACCTGTGCAGAAATGGGGCAATAAACCAAGGCCATCACCAATACCGTCTTCACCATAAGGGCACACGGGGCCCGTGCCCAGGGCCCCCATTCTCAGGGGGCCCCGAAGTACCGACAATTTCTCTCATACATTTATTCTCAAAACATTTTTGTTTGGGGGAATCCCCGAATGATGTATAAAACTTTCAGCACAGAGAATAAAAATATACAGATGTCTTATTCCTGTACAAAAATTTGGTTCATATTTTTTCCTTGCCAGACAAGGAGCCTTCAAAATAAGCGTTGAGAATAAGGCTCTTGTTTTTTCTTTTCACTTCGCTCCATTCATTTGTGTAGGCAAAGAGCTTTCCTGCCTTATGCCTTTTACGGTTGGTCATGTTACCATGTGAGTTTATGACACAGCAAAAGCAAATCAAAATATAATTGCCGAATAATGGAAGCCGGTGGAGTGGGAAGAAGTATAGAGATATCGCTATTATGCGATTCTCATACTGTAGCAGCAGCAGGCATTATCTTAAAGAATCACTTGATGCCATAAGAAATCAGTTTTTTCATGTAATTTGGTTTCAAGTGATATAGAACGCCTATATGTGCATGCGTAAGGACAACGAAATGGTAGGTAGGTAAACTTTATCGCTTTACTGCATTCTGTGATTGAAATTGATAGTGGATACGTGTTATTCGAGAGCTAAAGATAAAAATTCGGTGCCTAATTTTGCCTATAGTTGGCGCAACAGGCCTGTAGGGACCCTGGGGCTAGCTTCTAGCAACCATTCGTTTTGTGTGAGCTTATAATTTTTGGAAGGGATGGAAGGGATCTACAATTTTATGCCGATTCCAAACGGCCGATTGAGAAGGTCTTTCAAGACAGTTATACTCTCCGATGTTTGTCAGACGTTCGCGAGAGGTGGCGCAGTGAAAAAACCCTGAGTTGGAATTTGGGTTTTTTTTTGCGGGATTCGAACATGGGGCCCCTCGCTTAGTAGTCCAACACACTAACCAATAAGCCACTGCGCCTACAAAAAAAAATATAAAGTGCAAAAAAAAAAAAAAAATTTGCCGACCTATTACCGTTAATAGTTTTTGAAAAAAATACTTTCGAACTTCAAATTTACGGACAAAAAAAAATTAAAAAATGTTGAATGCTGATTTTTCCACTAAGACCTTCGCATGGGTACGCGTACGATACGATCCGTGCTGAAACACGATGTCATTTTCGCAGCTCAAGAGAATAAAAAATTGCGAACAACAATGTTACAAGAACGATTGAGTAATTTGTCAATTATGTGCATAGAAAGTGATATCCTTCAAAAAATAATAATAGAAGATTTTGCTCAACAGAAATCCAGAAAGAAACCGTTATCGTAATCATAACCAAAAAACCAGCAGCATTCTAATATCATTAATGACATATTATATTATACTGTATTTGATTAATGATTACCTATAATAATTGGTCACACTTATTAACAAAATGTTATGATAATTCGCTTTTTGTACTTTCCAAAAGGGCCCCAAATTCTTGTGTGCCCAAGGGCCCCAGCCTAGGTTAAGACGGCCCTGGCCATCACACACATCCTTGACAGTAACCCAAAAAGTATGCGCCTTTTGTAGAGATATCAGTCATTCCATAACACACTGCCCAAAATTTAGTAAGCTTTCGGTCACTGATCGTTTTTCAAGCATAAAGCGCTTGGGCTTATGCATAAACTGTCTGGTTAAAGGCCATGGAGTCTCCAAGTGTCCTTTTTCGTATAGGTGTAAGACCTGCAAGCAGCCGCATCACAGCATGCTTCATAGGAATACCACAGCAATAGCATCGGTGCCCGAAGACGAACCGGTCTATTCAGCTTCTAAAGCGCAGGGACACTCGTCGCGTGAGCATGAAGAAAAAGCTTCATTGACAACAACTGCTACAGCACTTGGGACTGAACGTATCAAAGTAGAAGATCATGTCATCTTAGCAACAGCACTGGTCTTAGTGAAGGATTCTTTGGGAAGTTATCAGTTAGGAAGAGCATTACTCGATTCGGGCTCACAAGTAAATTTCATTAGCGATAGCTTTGCCAAATCTCTTCACTTACATAGACGACGAAAAATGGTGGACATTACAGGAATAGGGGTCGCACATACAAAAGTAAACTTCCAAACCCAAACTACAATCAGATCCAGATTTAGTAATTTTGAAGTCTCCTTAGAGTTTTTAGTAACTCCAACGATTACCGGATACCAGCCAGATTCGACAGTAAATATTGCAGATTGGAACCTTCCTAACAACATCGATCTAGCTGATGAATGGTTCAATACTCCTTCACAAATTGATCTGCTTTTGGGGGCTGAGGGTTTCCTCGATCTTCTGTCAGTAGGACAAATTAAGCTAGGTCAAGATCTACCCACACTCCAAAAGACCGCCTTAGGTTGGATACTTTCCGGACGATACAAAACGCAGACAAACCCTAGAAAACTATGCTGCCACAGCTCAGAAGAAGAGTCTATCAGTCAATATGTTGAACGATTCTGGCAGCTGGAAGAGGTGAGTGCTCACAAAGCCAAATGGACCGAAGAACAGGCTGCTTGTGAAGCTCACTTCAAGGAAACGACGGAAATTCTTGCAAGTGGTCGCTTAATGGTTAGGTTGCCTTTTAAGAAGGATCCTAACTGCCTCGGATCATCGTACGATGTCGCGTTCCGACGGTTCTTATCGCTCGAGCGTAAGCTATCGAATAACTTATCGTTGAAGTCTCAGTATTTGACGTTTATGCAGGAGTATGAAACCCTAGGCCATATGTCACAGGTTAAAAATCCGGACTTAGCTTCACCCCACTACTACCTGCCACATCAATGCGTTATACGGCCAGATAGCACCTCCACCAAACTTAGGGTGGTTTTTGACGCATCATGCGTTACTTCGTCGCAAGTCTCGTTAAATGAGATACTGATGGTTGGTCCTACAATACAGGACGAGCTATATATAATCCTCCTACGATTTCGCCTGTACAGATACGCAATCACAGGTGACATCGTTAAAATGTACAGACAGATTTTGGTACATCCATCCGATCGTAAATTTCTCTATATATTGTGGAGGGAAAGCTCACAATCACCAATAAACACGTACAGGTTAAATACCATAACGTATGGAACATCGTCGGCTCCCTTCCAAGCAATCCGATGTCTACAGTTTCTAAGTGAAAGGCACGTAGATAGTCATAAGCTTGGTGCATCAGCACTTGTTAACAATTTCTATGTGGACGACCTTTTAGTGGAAGCAGATGATAAGGAAACGCTCAGTCAAATCGTCTTCGAAGTGGTTTCTATTCTCAGAACGGCTGGTTTGGAGATGAGTAAATGGCACAGCAATTGCTCAATCGAAACTAGAGAGTCAGATGATATTCCACAAACTAAGGATATAAAACTTCACGAATCCAATCTCACGAGCACTCTTGGGATAACGTGGGATACGGATAATGACAATTTTCGGTTCTCGTACAAGCCAACGAAGGTATTTTCGAAAGTAACGAAAAGATCTATACTTTCGTTATCGTCGTCTCTTTTCGACCCAATGGGGTTGTTAAGTCCCATCATAATAAAAGCCAAAATAGTGCTTCAAAAGCTGTGGATTGAAAAGGTTAGCTGGGATGAATCAGTTCCTCAGAGTATTGAAAGTGAGTGGAGGCAGTTTATGTTGGACTTGCTTTCGTTGCAGAACATTTCCATTCCAAGGTTTGCATTAGTGGAGAAAAGCGAAGAAATCCAAATCCATGGGTTTTGTGACGCTTCAGTGGAGGCGTACGGTTGCTGTTTATACTTAAGATCAACGAATTCGACAGGAACGATATCAGTTAGGTTGCTCACGGCAAAATCTCGGGTGTCACCAGCTAGAAAGAAGCAGCTTCCGCGACTGGAATTGTGCGGAGCTCATCTGTTGACTAAGCTGTGGGCTAAAATAAAAAACGCCATTAAAATCCCTTATACCAGTATTTACTTTTGGACAGACTCCGAAGTAGTCTTACATTGGATTGATACACATTCGTCGAAGCTATCTACTTTTGTTGGAAACCGTGTAGCGGAAATACAAGAAAAGGCATCAGACGTCTTGTGGAGACACGTTTCATCGCAAGAAAACCCAGCAGATATCGTATCAAGGGGCTGTACAGTTGAAGGTTTGCAAAAATCAATTTGGTTTACGGGTCCCAGTTTTTTGTACGACAGTATACGCGAATGGCCATCCTTCACCAACTTCACTTGTAGGCAACTTAGTCTCGAAAAGAAGAAAACCGTTCTGATTGGTATTACACAACCATTAAATAGCAATTTAGAAATCATAGGCAAATATAGTTCATATACGAAGCTTGTTCGTATCTTTGCGTACGTCCTTCGATTCGGCTCACGCACGAGAAGCAGAAAGAACTCCAAGTCCTTAACCACGGAGGAATTGGAGAACTCGTTGGACCGAATTGTATGGGTGATCCAATCTTCTTATTTCACAGAGGAATTAAAGGCACTTAGAAATAACCAACACCTCAAAGGTTCCATTAAATGGCTTAGTCCATTCATTGCTGACAAAAATGGACTCCAACTTCTTAGATCGTCCTCCTAGATTGAAGAACGCAGATATACCCGAAGAGAGCAAACATCCTTTTTTACTTCCAAAAGACTGCGCATTTGTTCGTTGCATGGTTCGACACTTGCACTTCTCAAATTATCATGCAGGACCCAAAGCATTGGTACTCTTAACTAGAAGACAGTTTTGGATCATCAACGCCAGAGAGGTAGCAAGGCGAATAGTTAGGGAATGCACTCACTGCATCAAGTATCGACCAAAGTTGCTTCAGCAAGTCATGGGAAATTTACCAGCTGAAAGAGTAGCAGTGTCTCGCCCATTTCTTCGTTGCGGTGTTGATTTTTGTGGCCCTATCTACACCTATTATAAAATACGTGGCAAGGTGCCATACAAAACATATATAGCCGTATTTGTATGCTTCTCATCAAAAGCTGTTCACCTTGAGGCGGTATCGGATCTTTCATCCGACGCGTTTTTGGCTGCGCTGAAAAGATTGGTTGGTCGTAGGGGACTCCCGCATGATATTTTCTGCGACAACGCTACTAATTTTGTAGGAGCAAAAAACAAGCTAACAGAACTTAGGAAATTCTTCTTCCAAAAAACCACTCAAGAAACAATCAGTGACTTTTGTACTAATCGAAATATAAATTTTCATTTTATTCCACCCAGGGCTCCTCATTTTGGTGGATTATGGGAAGCGGCAGTGAAGGTAGCAAAAGGGCATCTGTATCGGAGCCTCTACAACGCAAAGCTCAACTTTGAGGAGCTCACCACGGCATTAGTAGAGATTGAAGCTATAATGAACTCCCGGCCGCTCACACCAATTTCGACGGATCCCAATGACTTGGAGGCGCTGACTCCGGCGCACTTTCTGATTGGCTCATCGCTGAAAGCTCTCCCACTCCCGGCAGACGAATCGCAGAACATCGGCTTTCTCCAAAGATGGCGGCGAATCCAAGCAGTTAAAACTCATTTCTGGCAGAGATGGACTGAAGAGTACCTTCACGAACTCCAAGGACGATCGAAGTGGTCAACAACGGAACTTAATCTTCATGCGGGCAACATGGTCCTAATTCATGAAGATAACGTACCTCCACAGCGATGGCTAGTGGGTAGAGTCATCAACATCATACCAGGTGCAGATAAAAAGGTCCGAGTAGTTGATATCAGGACCTCAAAGGGCACGCTACGACGCCCCATCCGAAAGTTGGCGTTACTTCCATCAGTTTGAAAGGCGATCCTTTCAAAGGGGCCGGGATGTTGAGTCCCTTCTCATATCATTGTCTCTTTTTCGTTTTATTAAAAATATGTTTTTTGAATTATTCGAATTAAATAAATGAATAACTAACAATATTTTTTGTAAGCTACTGTAAAGTTAAAATTTTTAAATTATGGCGCCTAAGTGCCAAGGCTCGCCATGTTTTTCACTTTTCTATTTTGTATCCAACACATATACTGCATTGTAAAGCACATGTGTTAGCTCATCTATATAAACGAGTGACAATAAAGTTTTCTTGATTCTTGTTTCATCATTGATACTGCGTTTATCTCGAGCTGGTTGCTATTTCGCTGATTGTCGCTTTGGTCGTCGTGGTTAATTTTAGAACGTCTCATTTGGAGGAAACGATTCATTATCCAACGAAAATCAAGGGATGATACAATTCAACCATTGTAGTCAAATGGGACTATCAGCAACACGTTGGAGTTCGGATCTCTTCTTATTTTTTGGAATATTTCTACGTTGTGTTTCAGGTAAGTATTTAATTGTATCGGTTACATGTGTGGCTATCTAACGTGTCATTTGAGACCCAACGTAACTTAGTCTCGTTGATTGGGAGAGTGGTTTTAATTTGTCTACCCATTAGCATCTCCGCCGGAGAAAATCCATTGGATAGGGGTGTCGCTCGATACTTTATTAACGCCGGGATCTATTTTCTTTTTTAACAGTGACTTCACCACCTTCACGGAAGACTCGATGAATCCATTCGACTGTGCGTATATCGGCGAAGAACCCACATTCTCGTGCAAATTTAGCAAAAGCGGAATAGTTAAATTTTTGAAATTGTGGTTCGTTGTCTGATCGTACGACATCTGGGACACCATGTCTGGAAAATATGGATTTCATATTATTAATGATAGCATTTGAAGTTTGATTTTCTAACAAAGCTAACTCCCTATATCTATAGAAATAGTCGCTGACCAATAAATAACATTTCGAACTATTATAAAAAAGATCAACTCCTACGATCTGCGAGGGCGTTCTGGCAAATCACTTCCGATGAACCTCTCACGTCGTGGGGTGACGTGTCGAATACAAATCGAACACCTCTCTATATAATCTTATATATGTTGGGAGTATCATGGTCACCAAACGGATTGTCGTGCTCGTGCTTTGTATTTGACTATACCTAAGTGACCCACATGAATTTTCTCCAGTATGTCGGATCGTAATTTCTCAGGAATAATAATGTGGTCACAGTACATCAATAAGTCGTTATTGGTGGATAAATAATATCTATCATTATAGTACAGACGTAGCTCTGACTGAAGTTTGTATTGATCGGGTCATCCCTTTAAACAGTACTCTGAGACAAGTTGTAACTTTTTATCTAACTTTTGAGCTTCTATTATTATTTCTACTTTTTCCTGTGTTAATGGTTTAGTTTAGAAAACTTTTGATTTAAGAAGGTTTCCAACTCTTTGTCCTTGTTACCAATATCTTTTTGCTCATTGTTGGGTAATGGTTGACGATAGTATAATAAATTTCGTACGTAAACTTCATCATTATCATTCTAAATCTTTGTAAGCGGGGTGTTAAATCATTTACGTTTTTACTTGAAAAAATTGGAACCAAAGGCTTGTGATCCGTTTCTATGTAAAAATGAATACCTGTGAGTAAGTCTGGAAATTTCTCGAACACCGCACACGTAAGAGCTAGAGCCTCCTTTTCTATTTGAGCATAACCTTTCTCCGACTAAGTAAGCGTTCTCGAAGCGTATGGCACAGGGCGCAGATTTTCCTCATCGTCGACTTGCAGAAGCACCGATCCCAGCCCGTATGATGAAGCATCTGAAGAAAGAATTGTTTTGTGTATCGGATTGTTTAATTTTAATATCGGTGCCTTAGCTAAAACATCGCCTTCAATTCTCCGAAAGCTGCATTTTGTTGTGTATTCCAGTGTAACACAACGTTGTCTCGTAGTAATTCATTCAGTTGCTTACAACGTTCTGCAAGGTATGGAACAAATTTACCCAGGAAGTTTACCATACCTAAGAAGCGTTTCAATTCGGTTGTATTAGTTGGCTGCGATAAAGTTCAATGGCCCTTACTTTTGAGTTGCAGGGTTGAATTCCATTTGAATCAATTCGATGACCCAGCAACTTGATTGACTGAATTCCTATCTCGCATTTGTCTCTATTTAATGTAATACCATGATCATGCAATTTTCCTAAGACTTGTCTCAAAATACGATCATGCATTTCATTTGGTGCAGAGGATTTATACCAAATGGTAAACGAAAAAAACAATACCTTCCGAATGGCGTTAAAAATATAGTTAATGGTTGCGAGCTTTTCGCTAATTTTTCTTGCCAGAATCCAGAATTTGCGTCTAATTTCGAGAATTTAGCTCCTGACGGTTGTGCTAGTGTGTGGTCAGCGACAGGCATCGGGTGGATTTCTCTCTCTACATTTTAATTCTTATTTCACATTCAAAGTCTTTCACGCACCCGAGTCCTTAGAGTAATGTTGGAAACTCCTTTTCTATTATCAGTGTTGAGCCTTTTATGGCATCGGGGTTTATGTTACCCAAAACACTTTTAGTGATAGGTTCCAATTTCTCACTAGACGAAAGACTAAGCAATGGCATTTTTAATTTTTTTTATGACATAGATCGTTGTTAGAATTATCTTTGAATTATGCTCTATTTCGGCAGAAAACATTCCCGCTATAGTAAGCTTAGAACCATCAGGACCATATATCACCCTATCAGCAGGCTTCAGCATAATGTTTTGAAACATCTCTTTATAAATATCATAAGAAATGACATCTACTGCGGAACCGGTATCAATCATACATTTTACCTCTCTTATTAATCCGCACGTTACCTGCCCAGCAACGTTTCATCACCGTCATATGCTAATTGATTTACATTACTCTTTTTCCTGTTCACTGCTGACAAACAATCACTTGCAAAATGATTCAGCTTGCCACACTTGTTACACCTTTTCCCCTCTGCAGGGCAATTACTTGGTTTGTGTTTGGTATTAGAGCCGCACCACATACACTTGTTTCTATTGTTTTGACTGTCTTTATCTCGTATTTGATAACTGCCCTCAGCTGAGATGTCTCGTGGCTGTGTGTTAGAGGATATTTTGTGTATTAATGTAGAGGACAGTTCTTGTTGTTGTTTTCTGACCGCGTAGTGTTGTCTTACTTCCGTGATTGCTTTGTCTAATGTCAATCCGCTCTCTAGCTTCAATTTCTCAGAAAGTTTTCGATCTCTAACACCGACGACTATTCTATCCCTAATCATTTCCTCTCTTAAGGTTCCGTAATAATTGCAGTTCTCCGAAAGTAAATAGAGATCTGTTATGAAATCTTCTATCAATTCCCCTTCCAGTTGATGACATAAATTGGCGCGTTCAAAAATCACATTAGTCTTAACAATAAAATGGCTTTTAAACGCATCCATTACCTTGTTATAATTATTTTTTTCTTCGTCCGTTAGGGTGAATGAAACACGAGCTTCCCAGGCGACCCGGCGCGTCCCCATGTGGTGGATAGGGGATAGGGGATAGGGGGCGGATAGGGGGCGGATAGGGGAAGGCCACGTAGTGTGGTAGAGGTATTTGCACCTCCGCGGACCAAGAGCATTAAATTCCCAAGTCAAAGCGTCTGGAATACGTGCCGAGGACTGAATGGTGCAGGGAACTGAAAAATGTGCATCGTAAACGTAATTTCCCTATGAGATACTGGCTGACCTCTCATAGTAACCAGCCTTACACCTGCATGGGAGCGCTACAGGTGTGGGCGATCTATTCTCGCCTTACTCGTGGGATCTACATGAATATGAATAATAATAACAAAAAAAAAAAAAAAACAACAACAAATACGATAACGTAGTCAGAAGAAGAATCTGTACTCCGCTCTCCATTTTCACAAATGGAGACAGATGAGGTTATCCTCTCATCTCCAGTGAGTGCAACACGGCCCCCATACCAAATCTCAGACCAAAAACATTCTCGGGAGCTAAATGTATCCAGTACAGACACAGCTGCAAACACGACTGCAAGGAAGCCCCAGCAGAAGCATGAACACTTCACTGGAGCCCAAAGGCGTCGTATTGCTGCCCTGATAAGGGATGGGAATACACCAGAAGAGGCAAAGCGATTGGAAAGGGCCAGATATACGCTAGTTCTCGAGCAGAGAAAATTAGAAACAAAAGAACAACAACCTGGTGGACCCAGTACCAGCAAACGCTGCAGATCCATTGATAGTTCTCCTATGGCTGAAACGCGAAAAAACATAGACCACACTCAGAGTCACGTAAGGACACACGTGGAGGCACGCCTAAAGGGAGAACTAAGCTAGAGTCAACTCTTAAATCCCACTCAGATGCGTCAAAAAGCTCAAGTGCTGTTGGAGTACAAAATAAATCTAGCGGAAAGGAGATTGCACAGGAAAGACCTAGCATATCAGGGCCTTCCTGCAGGGATACAATGGCCCAATGCAAAATCGCAATCATGCACTCCATGCACCCGGAACAGACTCTCATAGACCAACAAATGAAACTAGTGAGGGAGAGTCTACTACAAGAAATGGACAAAACTGACAAGTGTCCCATACTACGTTTTGTATCCACCTCAACTAGAGACGGATGGTTATCGATCACCTGCCACGACACAGAAACCAAAAACTGGCAACGGTAGGCAGAATCAAACCATGAAAAGATGGAAACCTGCGAATAACTCAGGGACATGAAATTCCCAAGACATTCACATGCGTTGCCTTCGTTCCAGACATTGACAACGTTACCAAGGAAATTTTCCTAGCTCGGACTGCCAAACAAAATGCAGGCATATCCACAAAAAGCTGGCGAGTCCTCAGGATAACAAAGGAAAAGAGCGGAGGAGAGACCATTACTTTCACAGTAGATGAGATCTCTAAAGACTACATTTTAAAACAAAAATGTAAACTATTCCTCAGCTGTCCAGGACAAAGACGTTGAAGCCAAAACTAAAGACAGAGCGCCAGCGAGGCTGATCTGTGCGAGGATGGGAACCGATCCTGGAGCCATTAAGGCCCAAGAGAAGCAACAGACAGATGATCGTTCCACATCTGAAGCTAGTAAGCCAACGGTAGAGACTAAAGAAAAGCCTACGGTATCAAAGGCATCAGATGACTTGTCCTCAATGTCTTTGATCTTAGATGCTAGTCAAACCATTGGGGGAGCTAAAAATGTTGGCAACTCCGCCAACTCACCTAAACAATAACCAATATGGGTCTAAGGTGCATCCAAATTAATCTACAGCATGCTAAAGCCGCATCAGCGATTCTACTCTACGATTCCGTAAATGAAGGAAGACCTAGAGCTTGTATTATGTTAAAATAAAATATAAAAACTATTCCAATTCCAGAACACACAAACAAAGACATGGCAGCGGCTGTAGTTGAGCTATCCACGGAAAGGGGTAAGACAGAACCAGTCATATGCTCAGCATACCTGGCAGGCGACTCCCCTGACCTGGATTTCCTACCACTGCAAGGACTTATGGACTACTGTGGCAGAAGAAGACTCCAGCTGATAATTGGTTGCGATGCAAATGCCCACCATTTAAACTGGGGTAGCTCAAACATAAATAAAAGAGGTGAGTTACTCTTAGAATTTATTTATAAAAACAATCTTGAAGCTATAAATTATGGGAATAGCCCTACTTTTATAAACAAAATTAGGGAAGAAGTCCTTAACCTCACTCTATGCACCCCATTTATAAAAAAACTTTATTAGGGACTGGCATGTTTCTACTGAAACATCGATATCAGACCATCGTCAAATCTGCTTTACCATCCAATCGGATTCCCAAATTTATGAACTCTATAGGCAGCCAAGATCCACAGATTGGGACACTTATAGCCTAGAACTTAAGGATTCTACTAAAAACTGCTACAAAAACATCAGAGATATTGACAGCCTAAACTTGGCTGCGAAAATGTCAATGTTGCTATTAATTTCGCCTATCATCAAGCTTGCCCAGAGAAAGAAAAATCAGGCAATCGCTCAACTCCCTGGTGGAATAACAAACTCGCCAAGCTAAGAAAATCCACAAGATTACTTTTTGACAGAGCGAATCGCAATGGAGAATGGTCTCTGTACGCTGAGACTCACACAATATAACCTAGAAATTAGAAGAGCTAAAAGAGAATCATGGAGAAAGTTCTGCCAAGATCTATCTGATACTCGAAGCAGTGCTCGTATCCACAGAATTCTATCAAAACAGCACACTAATCAAATTGGATTGATGAAAAATCAGAATGGGATATATATGGAAAACGGCATACAGACGCTAAAGCTCTTGGCCGAAACCCACTTCCCAAACTCCACCTACCCATTAGCCTCACCTCCTTTTTCCTTAAAACGATGGAAAAAATGATTGATAGGCACTTTACATAAATCCATTACACGAAAACCAATATGCCTATCAACCAGGTAAGTCAACAACATAATGCTCTTCGGGAACTCACCACCAGAATTGATAACTCACTCGAGAGCAAAGAGATTGCTGTGGGCTGCTTCCTTGACATCGAAGGAGCATCCATAACACAGGCGTTGATAGTACTACATGTAACTGGAGAAAGAACATGCTTAAAAGTAGAAACATAAACGCTACATTAGGCAATGACAATATTAGAGTCACGGCTGCGAAAGGGTGCCCACAGGGCGGTGTTCTATCCCCCCTGCTATGGTCCATCGTAGTGAACGAACTGCTAAACCTACTCAGTAACAATGGTTTCTATCTCCAAGGATATGCAGATGATATTGCGATGCTAATCAGAGGAAATTTCGAAGACACAATCTCGGAACTCCTGCAGAGGGCACTTAACCTAGTTATTGACTGGTGCCCAAAAGTTGGTTTTACTGTAAACCCCAAAAAAGCACCATAGTTGCTTTCACAAAAAGACGAAATCGAGGAAAGCTACGAAAACCGACTCTACTTTGTGAAACAATAGATTTCTCAAAAGAAGTCAAATACCTAGGTGTAACCCTGGACGAAAAACTCACTTGGAACTCTCACCTCATGAAAACCATAGACAAAGCCAGGATCTCCCTGTGGACCAGCAGAAGTCTGATTGGTAAAAGCTGGGGTATAAACCCCAAAATCATGCCAAAGATTCTCATGTATGGTACACAGATGGATCAAAAACAGATGAAGGAGTTGGAGCTGGAGTATACGGGGTCGACACAAAAACATTCATCCATAAAAGCATGGACAAATGCAACTCCGTATTCCAGGCAGAAATCTTTGCAATAGAACTATGTCTCAGAGAAAATCTAATAAAATCCATAGCAAACAAGAACATTATATACTCTGAAAGCAAAGCTGGCTATCAATAGCTATGAAATCACATCAAAGCTAGTATGGGATTGCCTACTCACATTGCTAGCCAGCACAAACAGAGTACACCTCATTTGGGTGCCAGGACATAGCGGACACGTGGTCAATGAAATAGCAGACGTACTAGCCAGGAAAGGATCGGCATCTAACTTTATGATGCCAAGACCATCAAGACATCACCTAGGTAAACCTTAACTTGGGGCAGAGGACATACCTGACAGCGCACTCAAAGATCTACTTGGATTCATAACTACGTCCGGTATCATGAGCGATCTTTAATTGGAAGAAATCACAATAGGCCCACTCGTGGCCGCAGTGAAATGGCAACTTGATTCCACCTCCCTCAAACAATCTAATCTAATCTAATCTAGGGTGAATGATAGGAAAATATTATCAGCTTAATCTCCCATCAGGCATATAAGAGTGTTGACCTGTTCCTACTGTGTGCTTTTATTTAATTTAGACGCTATGTGAAATCTATCAAACCAACTTTTCCATTTAGGCCATTCCGAAGGGTTACTGAGGGAGGACCCCACCGCTGCCACCATTTAGTGTACCTAGATGTCCAAAAATCAAACGCGTCCGTTGAGTTCTAATCACCAACTGACTTTATTGTGTAATGTTCAAAAGAGGTAATATTTATATATTATTTATATATATAATATTTATAATGGTTATTTATATATATAAATATATATATTATTTATATATAAAAGATACGTGTCTGTATGACGATTTACCCATACATTGCTGGCATACTCAGCAGTGGCCATGCAAAAGAAATCGAGTTCCATACATAATGGCATCGAACGTACTTTCACAGGAATAAAGAATTTCATTGATATCCAAAACCGTTTTTGTTTTATTTAAAAAAAAACTTTTGTAGCGCTCTTATCCCTCGCTAAGTGCAGTCACCTTGACGTGGTTCGGGGGCTTAAGTCGCAATGATTCAACAGGCTATGCTGTCGGAGGCGGTAGTCGTCTGAAGGGCCACCCATGGCAGACAGGCTGTTTCGAAGAGTGACGAACTAAGAACTGCTAACCTAACTCCAGTGGTGGCGTGAGCGCAAAGAAAACCGTGCCGAAGGATGAAAGGTTGGGGGTCAAACCAGCCGATTACGAGCTCCCTCAGGTGCCCAGGCGAAGACCTGATGGTATGAAATGCCTTACCCTGGTATGGCGGCGCTGCCGGGGCGGACACATTTTCCGGCCATACTCGTGGGATCCAAAATTGAGAACAAAAACAAAAAAACAAAGGATGAGGGAGACGAGGGTGTGAAGAGCGCCCTCGGTGAATCGGTGGTCGACACAATTATCGTGGAGCCATACGATCTCACGAAAATACAAGAGGCCCTAGAAGCCGGTTCAACTGAGGAAGAGATCTCGAAGGAGGAGGAAGAAAAGCTTTTGGCTGAACCCTCAAATGAGATAGCCGACGAAGAAAAGGCGAAGAGGAAGAAGGTGCCCCCAGGTCTGCTAAGGAAACGGGAATACCTTAAGGCCAAACATATCTATGGCATTCTCGTCGCCAAAAAACAAGGCTCCCTCACAGAGAAGGAGCGAGCCTCCTTGGAATGGGCCAAGGAGACCATTGCGAAAGACGCTCTTACGAGGCCTGAGCCTAAAAGACCGTCTAACGCATTGGGGCTGACAAGCAAGTCAGGCTCTAAAACACCGCATGGCGCAAAACGGCCGAGGGACGATGTCGCTAAGACAGACCCCAAAGCCAACCCTAAGCCGAGGGACGATGTCGCTATGACAGACCCCAAAGCCAAACGTTGCTCCTCAGAGAAAAAGGTGCCAAAGAAGGAACACCGGGTGACCGACAATAAGGCGCGCCTGAGTGGATTCTAGAGGAAACCTATTGCCGACGATGATAAGCTACAAAACAAAGAGCTAGCCTTGAAGAGGTTGAGGTCGCCAGAGGACGCCCCCAACATCCCGAAGAAGGCAGAGCGGCACGATACACGGGCGGGTAGCCCCAAAAGGGCACCCACGTGGGGAACTAGCCCAAGCGGGAGATACAGCGAGGTAACCAGGAACCCGCTTCAGTTAGCTGTGGTGGACTCCAGGAAACCAAGCCAGTACTCTCCGGAATGTGGCAAGATAATTGAGAACGCTCTTGGCGTAGCGATTATCTCCCACATCCGAGCCAAGACAGGTGCAAAGGCCCCCGCTTACGGCAAGATGAGATGGTTCAAGGGCATCACTTACATCGATTGCAAGGACCAGGCATCGAACGACTTTGCCAAGACCGTGCTAAACGGCGCTCAACTATGGGAGGGAGCAATGCTGAAAGCTGTACCCATAGAGGAAGTACCTATAAAGGCAAAGGGTAGAATATCCATCCCTGAGATAGGTGTAAAACGTGAGGAGGTCCTTAGCGTTTTACAAGCACAAAATCCCCAGATTCCGATGAGGGATTGGGAAATTGTGTCCGAGGAGGAGCCGAAGAATGGTGCAAGAGGGTACATCATCATATTTGTGATGATTTCCACAGCAGTGGAAAATTATTGGCATTCAGCTTGGCACACCTATAAGTGCTTCAATTTTATTCTCATGTTTTGTTTTAAGGCGAAATAGCAAAAAAGAAGTGGAAGTGCTTACGAGACTCATACCCCAGAGTCTTAAATAAAAAAAAGTTTCTGGACAGGGTGCTGAGGATCCAGAAGCATGCTGGAAGTACAGCGATATTATGGAGTTTCTGCAAATTTACTTGAAGCCAAGGAGGTAAGCATGTATCTATTAAAGCTCTCAAGGAAAACTAACATTTCATATCCTTTACAGCACTGTGAGGATTTTTTTTTTTATCGAAATCGGCCAATGAAGATGTTTGGGCAGCTCCTTTGGTGACATAATCATTGAGGAATAAATGGATTATGATGACTCTGGAGCTACAGGAGGTGCATCAGATGCCTTTGGGAGTCCTATAGGAAGGAACTCGGTTGCGTCCACGACATCCGTCGCGTCGAGAAAAAGGAAATCAAACTGTACAACTGGTGTAGAGCTAACGTTGCTTTTGACTATGCAATCAGTCCAAGAATACATCAATAAACCCCGTCCCTGTGTTTGTACATATCTTCGATTGCATCATCATCGACGACGACAAATATCCAAGATGCATTTTACTGTCGCAGCCTGATGGAAAAGCTTAGCACATTTCCAATTGAGCTTCGAAATGAAGCGAAAATTGAAATGATGAAATTGCCTTGCAATCAACTCACCTAACACAAACCAAATAAAAATATACAAAATAAACAAACTCTAAGAAGACAACAACAAATAAATCGTAAAATATGCAATATATTTGGTGAAGTGATTACTGTGTTTGGAACGATACTTTTCCTTCATTGAGGAAATTATCTTTCAATGTATTTCATGTTTGGAATGCTTCATTCGCTGTTTGTTCCACATTTGTTCCACATTTGCGAATGGACAACAAGTCGTTGGTCTCCTGCCGCCGTTTACCATCAGTGCGTTCGCCATCTCTGTTATACGTACCTATCGCAAAAGTTTTCTGGGCAGTAGGAGTTGCAGTTGTTATCAGTAGGTATCTGTGGCTTTAAGAAAATTATGAAGGATAGCACATCCAATAACTATTTGGTCTTTTCCCAAAATTTTGCAACGAGCCGATAAAATTCCAAATGTGTTTTCAATTATTCTTCGTGCCCGCAAAAATCTAAAATTGAAAACTTCTTCCGGTAGATTTAGCAAAATTCCAGGATAGGGTCTCATTAGATTCTTTCGTAAAGGAAACGCACTATCTCCAACGAAATAATAGAGAACAATGATGTTCGAACTTGGAAGCTTATCTGTTGTTGGTAGATTTACACAGTCTTGGTAGATTTTTTTGCCAACATTGGAGTTTCAAAAAATTCCGGCGTCACTCTGGCTGCCAAATGATCCAACATCTACAGCCGTGAAAGTGTAATTTGCGTCATATATTGCAAGTAATACAATGCTAAAATATCCTTTGGCGATACCTAAGATAAGTACCTAAAAGTTAGCTAGAAATGCTATGATTTTGGATTCAAGTCTATATAGTGTTACTTACATTAGGGTTAACACCATTCGACATTCCGGACTTATCGGCTTACGAATCGATGTTTTCGTTTTGACGTAATAGCGCTACTTCATTGTATAAATTAATTCTTTTACACTTAGGTTACATTAAAAAAAACCTTATTTCATTTACCATTCCGGCAGCGATCGTAGTTTGTTAAGATTGAAGATTTCCTGAAGGAGAAGAACTGGTGTAACATTCTAGGTCCACATGGACCTAAGCGGGGTGCGGCAGGACTCGCTCCGCCGTATCCACCCATAAGCCTAACCTAACCTTTCTAGCAAGCTGGCTAGCTAATTAATTTTGTTCTTTTTTTTCCGTGTAAAACTTAAAAAAAAGACAGGCACTCCGGGAGTGCCGACAGAAGTTATTACTTGAACAATGCACGACAACAGCGCCACCTATCGGGTCCAAACCTATCCTATCTTTCTAGCTGCATACAAACATGCACACATACAAAGTTTCATTGAGATCAATTGAGTTTTTCAAAAAAATCAACAACAGCGCCACCTATCGGGTCAAAAACTATCCTATTTTTCTAGCTGCATCCAACCATGCTCACATACAAAGTTTCATTGAGATCGGTTGAGTTTCTCAGAAAATGGACAACAGCGCCACCTATCGGGTCAAAAACTATCCTATCTTTCTAGCTGCATACAAACATGCACACATACAAAGTTTCATTGAGATCAATTGAGTTTCTCAAAAAAATCGACAACAGCGCCACCTATCGGGTCAAAAACTATCCTATTTTTCTAGCTGCATCCAACCATGCTCACATACAAAGTTTCATTGAGATCGGTTGAGTTTCTCAGAAAATGGACAACAGCGCCACCTATCGGGTCAAATACTATCCTATATTTCTAGCTGCATACAAACATGCACACATACAAAGTTTTATTGCGATCAATTGAGTTTCTCAAAAAATTCGACAACAGCGCCACCTATCGGGTAAAAACTATCCTATCTTTCTCGCTGCATCCAACCATGCTCACATACAAAGTTTCATTGAGATCGGTTGAGTTTCTCAGAAAATGGACAACAGCGCCACCTATCGGGTCCAAAACTATCCTATCTTTCTAGCTGGATCCAACCATACTCACATTCCAAGTTTCATTGAGATCGGTTGAGTTTCTCAAAAAAATCGACAACAGCGCCACCTATCGGGTCCAAAACTATCCTATCTTTCTAGCTGCATACAACCATGCACACATACAAAGTTTCATTGAGATCGATTGAGTTTCTCAAAAAAATCGACAACAGCGCCACCTATCGGATGTCGGTTTCTCGGTGTCGATGACGCGGTGTTGTTTTAAAAGTAACCCGAGTTCATTAATTTCTTCCCATCTAAAAGTGCCCAACGCGCCAAAGAAGTAATAACTACAAAAAACTGTATCATTACATTGTGTCAATAGCTGTGTATAAATGTCAATCATTGCACTTTTACGTGGTGTCAACAATTGTACATATGTAGGTGTCAATTATTATACAATTTTATAAGCCCTTTGAAATATTGTGATTAAACTGTTGTGATCCGCACAACCATACCCTACTCATGACCTACCCTAATCATCACCTTCTCACTAGCAATCCATTCCATACATTACCAGAGCGCACGGCTATTAATAGTTCATTTGCTTTGTTTTCATTTGTTTTTACCCAAACGCCACCCAAGCGCAATGAGTCAAGTGCATACCTACTACGATACACACGTAACCCAACTCCGATTGCACAGCGGCACGCCGAAACACGGCAAAACTGCAATAGTTGCATATCGTAGGAATACTACGTGGTATCAGGGGAATAATAATAATTTATGAATGGATGACACTTGACACCAGCGTAAGGCAAATGACACCCAAGATGTAGAGAATGGAGAATGAACATAATGTATACATAACATATAGCTTTCTTTATAGTTTAAACTTACAATTGATATCAGAGTGAGGATGTAGGATTTTAAGTCGCCATTATGAAATTCACTCATCGTTTTGTCTACTGCAACTAATACCTCCATAGTAAATAGATGATTATCCACATAATTCCTCTTTTTCCTTAGTAGCTTGGTAAAGCGTCCTTCCATGATGTTAGTTTTAAAATTGTCTGCAAGCACTGACATAGTAAGATTAAGTACAGTTAATAGTTACAGAATTACTCACCGAGTACAGGTGATCTAATATGCCTCTTTGAATGTATCCATACCTTATGCAAAATACTATTTTCAGTATTACTTGAAACGTTTTCGGGTTGTATTAAGAGCGACCCAAAACTAGTTTTAATGTGCCCAGTCTAGAAGTATAAATTAATATTTACCCTCATTTTAAAAATATATAATAAAGTCCATACCATCCCGTTACATAAGGACACAGCAACAGATGACTGAATATCACCTTGAACATATCCTTTGTAGTAACAACCCAAATAGTAACTTTCATCATCTTGAACTTCTGTTCGATTGCCTGAAACTCGTATTACCTGCAACATAAATCTTTAAAAAAAAGTCCACAGAAGACATTTTAAATATGCACACATGATTAGATTTTTTTGCTACCTACAAAATATAATCTTCAAGTTAAACAGCATACTAAAAAAAAAGAAAATAAGCAGAATTCTGTACATACGCACTTTTTCTAGAATGAAAAACGTGAATTACAGTTCGACAGACATTCGTTTTTAGTTGTTTGTAGTGAAATTGTTTTCATTTGTAGTTCAAAGGTTAGAAAGTTAGAAGCATTAGAAAAAAATTTCAGCCCGCACTTTTGGCTTTTTGAAACAAAAACTAGCCAGTTGCATTTGAAATCGTTTGTAGTTTTTTGTAGTGAAATTATTTTTTTAACAGAAATGTCTTATTTCCAAGATATAAGGACATTCGTGTTTGCACCTGTAACTCCGATTTTACAAAAGAGAGAAATAATTTAAAACCACTGGTGCATATCATAACTTAAATAACTGCGTTTAAAATTTCTGAATTCACTTAAGCGTTACTTAATAAAAAGCAATCAAAGTCAAAAAACGCATCCCTTTAGAGTTGCATCCATATAAATGGGCTTCCCAACAACAACAAAACAACGGTAAACACATTTTCGCCAAGCACTCATCAGTGCCCATCCACCTGGGTCACAACTTGTCAATTAGCAACAACAACCAATCAATAAACCCCGATTTTATCCAACAATTCTTTCTATTCCTTCGAATAACATTAAAACCCCTTTTAAACAATTTATAACAACAAAACTGCAATTTCTGCAAAGCCTGTATTCCTGACTATCTAATCCAATTCAAATTTTGTGATTTTATTACAAAGAACAAAAAATTAAATTAAACTTAAGCGAACACTACTTCGTACTATAAACTCATATCCATATTTCAGTTATTAAGCAACTCAAAATAGTGAAATCTATTTTTATTAATGCTTTCTGTTAGATGTATTTAAAGGAGCAAAAAAAAATTACCTCTTATCAATATTTATAACGATTTATTGAAAATTTAAGAAAAAGGTTAAAATCGTCTTCGCAGACTGATTTAAGGGGACGGATATTTCAAATGCTGGACAACTACAAACGACAAAAACTAGTTGGTTGTTAGAAAGCATGTGTGCTCTATCTAATGAAACCTTAAATGTCGAAATTGACCAAACCAAAAAGAATTTATATGCAATTTAAGCAGGCGATATAAGACCGCGTTATCTTCGAAACATTACATTGCCGAGTGATCAAATTTCCTATTTCAACTGATTTCCACCTCACCAATCTAATAAAACAAGAATTGTATCAATCGGCCTAACGGTTTGTGATTTATATGCAATGCGAAATTGCAGCTTAATTTTTTTGTGAAGTTAGCCCGCACTTTTTATGAAAAACTGAGTTTGCAGTTCGATAGGCATTCATTTATAGTTGTTTGTAGTGAATTTTTTTCGTTTGTAGTTCAATCGTTAGAAAGTTAGAACCATTTGAAAAACAAAATTCCAATCCCTTAAAACCTTGTTATCTCCGAAACCGTAAGCAGAGCGATGAAACTTTGCATCTCTATTCTCTGAACACTTTTCTACCTATGATACCAAATAGAAGACAGCCCGCATTACTGGACACTTTTTATTCGCAATTTAAGGGGAGCCTTTCTTAGAAGAGGGTGGGTTGTTGCATTAGAAAAAAACATATTTCACCCTGCAAAACTCCGTAGGAGTGGATTGGTGAGGTGGAAAACTGTTGAAATAGGAAATTTCATCACTCGGCAATGTAATGTTTCGAAGATAACGCGGTCTTATATCGCCTGCTTAAATTGCATATAAATTCTTTTTGGTTTGGTCAATTTCGACATTTAAGGTTTTATTAGATAGAGCACACATGCTTTCTAACAACCAACTAGTTTTTGTCGTTTGTTGTTGTCCAGCATTTGAAATATCCGTCCCCTTAAATCAGTCTGCGAAGACGATTTTAACCTTTTTCTTAAATTTTCAATAAATCGTTATATATTGATAAGAGGTAATTTTTTTTTTTTTTGCTCCTTTAAATACATCTAACAGAAAGCATTAATAAAAATAGATTTCACTATTTTGAGTTGCTTGATAACTGAAATATGGATATGAGTTTATAGTACGAAGTAGTGTTCGCTTAAGTTTAATTTAATTTTTTTTCTTTGTAATAAAATCACAAAATTTGAATTGGATTAGATAGTCAGGAATACAGGCTTTGCAGAAAATGCATTTTTGTTGTTATAAATAGTTTCAAAGGGGTTAGATTTTAATGTTATTCGAAGTAATAGAAAAAATTGTTGGATAAAAGCGGGGTTTATTGATTGGTTGTCGTTGCTAATTGACAAGTAGTGACTCATGTGGATGGGCACAGATGAGTGCTTTGCGAAAATGTGTTTCCCGTTGTTTTGTTGTTGTTGGGAAGCCCATATATGGATGCAAAATCTAAAGGGATGCGTTTTTGATTTTGATTGCTTTTTATTAAGTAACGCTTAAGTGAATTCAGAAATTTTAAATGCAGTTATTTAAGTTAGGATATACTTTATGCACCAGTGGTTTTAAATTATTTTTCTTTTTTGTAAATTCGGAGTTACAGGTGCAAACACAAATGTCCTTATATCTCGGAAAAAAGACATTTCTGTTAAAAAAGAGTTTCACTACAAACAACTACAAACGATTTCAAATGCAACTGGCTAGTGTTTGTTTCAAAAAGCCAAAAGTGCGGGCTGAAATTTTGTTCTAATGGTTCTAACTTTCTAACCTTTGAACTACAAACGAAAAAAATTTCACTACAAACAACTACAAACTAATGTCTATCGAACTGCAATTCACGTTTTTCATTCTAGAAAAAGTGCGGGCTAACTTCACGTAGGTAGGTGCTAACTTCACGTAGGTGAATTCTGTTACTTAAAATTTTAGAATCCGAATTTTGGAAGCAGCATTTCTGTGTGAGATTAATATGCCTTTCTCAACCAATAATATGGTGTAGAATCTTATGGATGGATTCAAATCATATATGTCTTATTATTATCTTTACCCGAAACATCCCAATATAACACATATGGTACACCCAATTGAAAAAATGTAATCTCAGAAAAAAATTATTTAATGTTTTTTTTTTAATTATCCACCTTAGACATAAGTAGGCTAACATATTAATGTGTCAATTGAAACATATCTTAGTTCAATAAGATGTAAAGTTGAAGTGAAGTAAGGGTATTTTTTCCCCTACATCAACGCCGAACTTGACGAGTTGTAGGGGCTAAGTAGGGCAAAGATTCTCGAGTATTTCTCTAGATGAGCCACGAAACCAAAGGGCGTCCTCCCTTCCCTCTTCTTCTCCCATCCCCACCCAGATAGTTCTACCCACCCTCTCTCTTATCCCATCCATTTCCCTGGGCCGGACTAAGGAGTCATACGACCCGTGCCGAGAGTCAGCCTGGCTGAGGGCCCAGTTTTTTTAAAATAGCTCAGTCGCATACGGAGTATCCGGATTAACCAGCCCTGTCTGCATACAGGGGGTGAGTGCAGACCGACCTCTTCTTCCCCCATACTCGTGGGATCAAAATATGAACAACAACAACAACAATACAACAAAAACAATCAAAACAAACAAATCAAAACACAACCAAGTGCAAGGATCGAGCACTACAGACGTCTCTCTTAGCGATCCTCAGACGACACAACTAACTGAGGAAGAAGAAAACATGCTTCTCAACCCATTCGCCAATCTTGGAGTATGGGATGGGCAAAGCGTAGCAGCGGACACTGACGCTGAGAATATGATTCTGGACGTCAGTGACAACTGCTCTATCGCTAGCTCAAACCTGTCCACAATGTCTAACTCGTCCAGACGGATTAAAATCTCCAACAGCAGGAAGGCAATAAAACGACTAGGTACCAAAAGATGGGGCGAACTCAACGACGCAGAACGAAGACGTCTACATAACGCACGAGCTTATCTGCAGGAGCAGCAACTAATGGAGAATAAGCCACTTGCTTGTACACCGACAGGAACTGCTCCTGCGGGTAACTCATACGCTACCATATTGATGGCGCCACCTAATCCCCAGATAGGCAAGGACCATCCAGGGAAAAGGCAAACCCTATCAACGACTACGACAAAGGATGACACCATGGCGCCGTCTCCTTCCCATGTCGAACACTGCATCGGGCCACTAGCCTGTACGGGTCCGGCGGGGAGGGGGACGACGTCGGGTCATGAGAGGACGCCGTCGAAGGGGGATACGAATGTCCAAGGACAATCGGGTAAACCAGAAACGTCGACTTCGCATCCGATGACAATTAGTTCACCAACCAGGGAGCTATCACACTCCCCAACCAGATGCTGCATCGGGCCAATTGCCTGTACGGACCTGGGGCAGGAGGGGATGGCCCTGGGAAGTAAAGTGGAGGGAGGCAGGTCTTCGGAAAACATTCAGGGCCACAGCCCCAAATGCGATCAGGAGGCCTGCACCCCTCTTCTACCGGATGACCCTGACCAGAACGTTACGAACTCTACAGACAAAAGCGACGTAACAGCTATAAAGGCCCTGCGAGTCACATGTACCCGCAAATCCAAGGTACTTTTAGGGCTAACAGGAATCTTACGGCGACAAAGACGCAATGCAGTTAGGTTTATCCGGCGTCTTGGTAAGCGCAATTCGGAGACCTTAACGGACAAAGAAAAGAAAGCGCTCGACAAAGCTAAGAGCAGACTGGAGACGCTACCAACAACAGACTCGGACAAGAGAACAAACACTGACTCTGAAACGACTCCGAAAAATCTGACCGAGAAGGGGAAGAAGGGCCATTTGCCTTTCATCCCAATCGCGGACAGAATCAGGAGAACCGCAACTGGCTCGGGTGAGAGCCCACAACCCAATCCCGACCCCTCTCGCCACCAACAACAAACGCGTCCAAAAAACGAAAAGTCTCTATGGTAACTATAGCAGGCAAACAATGCGCTATAGTTGACTACGGCAATCCTGAACGGAAACTGACGGGGGACCAATGGCGATTGTTAGAACTGAGGATCCTTGATGGTGTAAATGAGGCCATCACGAAAAAAGAAGAACGCCTCCCACTTTTCGGAAACATCAGCACAGTACAAGGGTTCAAACTCATGACATGTGAAGACGGCTACACTCTCACATGGCTCAAAGACTTCGTTGGTAGGACTAAAGCTCCCTGGCTGAACGCCGATCTTCGTCTGATCGACAGGAAAGAAATCGTCCGTTTAACGAGACCTAAGGCCAGACTCTTCCTACGCAGACCCCACATTCCCAGAGATCGCATCGAAAGTTATCTCAAATCCCTCAATAGAGAGCAACTTAGCGATACCTGGGAAGTGATTGATATGGGAGATTACGATGAATCTGGTACGGAAGTGGTTGTCCTGCTCAACCACAAATCAATTCCGCTACTGAGGAAGATAAACTTCAAAGTTCGCGTCGGCATCAACCGATGCAAACTTAGACTAATTGCTAACTCGGCACCAAAATCAACCAAGGAAGGGGTGGCTGCTAAATACCGCGATGAAGATAATACAAATAAACCTTCATCACAGTAAAGCGGATAGCGCCAACCTAGTCTACCTCATGGAGGATAGACAAATAGACATGGCTCTAATTCAAGAACCCTGGTTAGCAGGAGGCAAAATTAGAGGATTAAGCTCTAAAGGACTTGTACTGTACCAAACAGCACACGTAGACACAAACAGTAAGAAAAGAACTTGTATAGTAGCTAGGGAACATATAAAACTCTTTCTTCTATCTAGTTTCAGTGATCTAGACCATACTACAATCAAGTATGAGCGAAGAGGGCTGCCACCTCTCATTATAACATCGTGCTACATGCCATACGATGCAACAGTAGGTCCACCGTCAGCGCTAACAGAACTACTCGTCAATCGGGCTAAAAGGGAAAAATGGGACCTACTAATAGGGTGTGACGCTAACTCTCATCATATACAATGGGGTAGCACAAACATCAACTCAAGAGGTGAGTCGCTTTTTACATTCCTTATAGAAAACAATATTTTGGTTGCAAATAGAGGCTCAGAGCCGACATTTGTCATTAAAAATATAGAAGAGGTTATCGACGTTACTCTGTTAAGTAACTCTAGTACGATAGCAGTAGACCAATGGAAGGTATTAAAAGATGAATCATTCTCTGATCATAAAATTATTGAATTTCTAATACCTAATACAGATACTAAAAAAGACCCCAAACCATTCAGAAATCACAGAAAAACTAACTGGGATTTATATAATCAGGAGGTAGAAGCCATAATAAAAACACTGCATTCAGGTGTAATACATGGTACTGACAGTTTGGACAAAGCAACTGAGGATCTGGCTACACTTCTCAGCAAATGTTTTGAAAAGGCTTGTCCATTGAAAACAAGGAAACCATATTAAAAAACGACCTCCATGGTGGACAAAGGAACTGGCAACCCTAAGAAAAGAAACAAGAAAACTTTTTAACGTTACAAAGCGCACAAAATCGGACAGCGACTGGGAAATATACAAATCCAGTCAAAGAGCATTCAAGGCGGAGACACAACCGTCAAAACGATGTCTAATATAAATGACGCCTAATATAAACAGCTATTTCGTAGTAGATAACTTCGTGGACCATACTATTCCAGCGGAAATGATAACGGGAGAGAGGATAATCTGGGCAATTAACTCTTTCTCACCGTACAAATCCCCTGGTATCGATGGCATCTTTCCGAAGATGCTACAAAAATGCGAAAAACTAATAGCTTCACATCTAGTAAACCTATTTGTTAACAGCTTAAGACTAGGGTATGTTCCAAAATCATGGCGTGAGGTGAAGGTAGTATTCATACCCAAGGCAGGTAAACCCAGTCATACATCCGCCAAAGACTTTAGACCCATCAGCCTTACCTCATTTGTTCTAAAAACATTTGAAAGACTAATTGATATCCACATCCGAAACCATTTAAGACTGGATGCTTTATCTCAAGCTCAACACGCCCATATAAAAGGCAAAAGCGTTGAGACAGCACTCCATAATGTGGTCAGCATAGTGGAGAGATCACTAAAAATTAAAGAATACACTCTCGCAGCTTCTCTGGACATTGAAGGAGCTTTTAATAATGTCAGATCAGAAGCTATTCAAAGAATACTAACGAATCTTAAAGTGAATAACACTATTATCAATTGGATAATGTGCATGCTGAAAAATAGAATAATCAGTTCGGAACTAGGAGATGCAAAAATTCAAGCCTCAGCATCTAGAGGCACTCCTCAAGGTGTAGTTCTTTCCCCTCTTCTATGGGTTCTCGTGGTAAACGATATCCTGATTAAGCTAGAATTTAGTGGAGTCAAAGCAGTTGCCTACGCAGACGACGTAGCCCTGCTTGCAACAGGCAAATTCCTCCCCACTATCAGTGACCAATTAACAGGATCTTTATCCACACTAAACAGATGGACAAAGAAGTGCAGACTAGCAGTAAATCCGCAAAAGACAGAATTAGTTCTTTTTACTAACAAGAGGACAATTCCTGAGTAAATTGAATTGGAACCTTAACACAAAGGAACGGGCAAAAAAGGCTATGATAGCTTTTTATGCCTGCAACAGAATATTCGGTCGCACCTGGGGCCCTAGTCCTAAAATTATAAATTATAATAAAATTATACACGGCGATAGTAAGACCGGTACTAACTTATGGTAACCTTGTTTGGTGGCAGGCGCTATCTAAAGCCACCAACCTGAAAACTATGACGAAGATCCAAAGATTGGCTTGTATTGGTACTACGGGGGTAATAAGAACCAACCCCACAGCGGGACTTGAGGCCATATTAAATCTAAAACCCGTCGACCTTCTCGTACAGCAATCGGCTGCAAACAGCGCCTTTCGACTAAGCCAAACTAAGAGCTGGAAACACAGCCAAACGGGTCATGCACAGATCCTCAACAAGTATGCGGGTAACAATATATGCACAGTCTATACAACTACCCGCCTAGACTTCGAACGACCATTTGCCACTTACTTCCCCAGTAGAGAGGAATGGCATAACTTACAACCGCTCTCAAACGAACCAACTATACACATCTACACAGATGGTTCCAAGATGGATGTCGGAGTCGGAGCAGGTTTCTACTCTGAAAAACTTGGTCTATCCAGTTCAATCAGACTTCCTGACTACAGCAGCGTGTTCCAGGCTGAGGTTCTGGCAGTGACAACAGCTGCAAAACAAGTTGCAATGATGGCGATACCTCATGCAGATATCACTTTCTTCATTGAAAGCCAAGCGGCAATAAAAGCTATCTCTGCCGTGGAAATAAAATCAAAGCTTGTAAGTCGCTGTCGCGAAGAGCTAAAGGTTCTTGGCGCTCAGCACAATGTAAGAATCTTCTGGGTCCCCGGACACAAAGGAGTGCCTGGTAATGAAAAAGCTGATGAGCTGGCAAGAAAAGGTTCACTACTTGATCTCAATCAAGCCAACACCACGGTATTAACTCCTCCCTGCAACCTAAAACAGGAAATCGAGAACAAAATACTGGCAGCGACGAATGGTAGATGGAGTAAACTCGAATCCTGTGTCATAACCAGGAAAATGTGGCCAATCTACAACAAACAAAAGACAGAAAAAATCCTACAAATGAGGAAACAATCGTTATCCTCTCTTGTAGGCATTATTACAGGACACAACATGCTGAAATATCACAGCAAGAAAATGGGAATCAACACTGATGACCTGTGCAGAGGATGCGGCGATAAGGCTGTGCATGAGGACACACCACACTTTCTTTGCCACTGCCCGGCACTCTGTCACATCAGATACAACATTCTTGGACAACACTTTTTCAAAAACCTGGAAGACCTCTCTGAGAAGTCTATAAAACACATACATAGATTTATATCATCCTCGAGATGGCTCGAATACCCGGTTTCATAGGTTTCCACAGTATGAGGGTCATTAGAACCCCAAGGGCATCACAACGGATCTACATTGATCTAAGTGTGGCGGGCTCAGGTTCCCCCTGTTTCGCCTACCCGCAAACCTAACCTAACTAAGGGTATTTTTCCGTAGGAAAACAATGTCTAGGAAAAGGTAAGTAATTCCTAATCAGTGTACTTAAACGTGAATTTCGATATACCGCATTTAGCACAGTGGGAGAATACATATCCTTTTGTTTTTTTCTTAGGCTGACAGTTAATGAGATCGGAAGTTTCATACAAGAAAGCGATGAGGACGATTTCTACTCAGAAATACCAATTTTTTCGCCATTGCTGGAGGATGATGTTACAGTTGACGATTCATGTGAGAAAAATGTAGTTTGTGCAGACAATGCCTGATTTTTTTCTAAACGCATTGAAAATAAGAGGCACGGGAACGGCAACTATAAGAGATAATCGTTTAAAAAATGTTATAAGGTTTTAAAACTAAGAGGTAGAGGTGCTTATAGCTACGAACGCTGTTCATAACTTTATGATGTTGTGTGCAAATGGAATGATAACAACATTGTTAGCATTGTAACGACCCGTTACAAACCAGGCAACATCACCCCAAAACCGCCACTGATTGCCAGCACTGGCAGTATCAGCACCAGGACCAACCAATTAGGGGTAACCAACAAACAGAAGCGCCAACTGACGGCGCCAGCACACAACTCAGCACATCAGCCAAAACAACAACAACACCAGTGACGATTTTCCCCTTCGGATAGGGGTTAGAATTTACCCGAGGTAGGCATGCCTGTCGTAAAAGGCGACTAAAATCCAACCTCCGTATACCGAGCGTGTAGTGTATACAAAAAATGCAATGAACAAAACGAAAAGATTAATTACAATAGGTGGCAGTCCAGCTTTACTGGAAAATCCACCCTCTCCGGAGGTCGGCTCTACGGATTCTGGGGAGAGCCGCATATTGCAATCCATTGACCCTTTTATTGAAAGTTCAAGGGTATCTCGATCGCCTCCATGAAGATCAAACAACCCCGGGAAAAGAAGTCCGCCGGGAGCCCCAGCGCGTGAAAAACGGGCTCAGTGAAAGACATAAACTCTGAGGAAGAAATTAAAACACTCCGAATCAAGCTTAATGAAATAGATCTACTCTATCAAGCTCTTAAGAAAGAGATAGAGCTGTTGAAAGAAGAAAATAATGTTCTAAGGAACACCCATTCTCAGAAAGAACGCGAATGTACTCCACCACGCTTGACTAGTCGGGAATACCACACCGACGAAGAAGAGTTAGCACGCGAAATGAATCGGGTCCCTATGAAAAGACCTAGTAAGAAAAGGTGGGCCGGTTCTTCACCTGAAGTCGAGCCTCTAAAAGAACCAACGGGATAACGGAGTATAATAAGTTACACAGCCTCCTTAAAGGAACGATAACATCGAAATTTAAGGTAACATCTTTGAGGAATAATGCGTGGAAAATTAACGTCGATAACCACGAAGACTACCGGGCAGTGTCCCAAAAGCTAAATACCGAAAAGATCCAGTGGTATACTTTTGAAATAAAGTCAGTTGTAGCAATAGGACTCCACCCCTCATGCACCAAAGAAGAGGTTATAAACGACCTCGACCGAATTTAAAAAGGGTTTAAAATTCTTGATGCCGTAATATCATTTGTTGAAGAGATGGGAAGAAATTTAGCAAATCTGGGTGAAAATAAGGAATTTATAGTGCTGGGTGATATTAATATAAACGTTTGCGATACTAACGCATATTACGTAAAGGAGTATTTGGAGATGCTCGCATCATCAAGGCTTATGTATGTACAAATGAATTCATTAGTAATAGAAAGCGGGAGTACCGATCATTACCCGGTACTTTACTTCACAGGTATTACAAAGACATCAGTGAAAGGTAAAGTTCTGACTTCAAAGTACATATGCAATAAGAAAGTTAACCAACAAATACAGAACTCAAGTTGGGAAAGTATTATGAACGAAAATGATGCTGATAATATGTACCAACAACTTGCTACAAAGTTCGAAGATATTTATAAAATATCAACCTGCACAAAAACAGTAACGAATAGAAGAAATAACAACACCTGGATAGCTACCAGTCTTATTCAGAAATGCAAAAGAAGAGACGATCTATACCGTAGGTGGAAAAACAACAGGTTAAACTGAATATAAGAACTTTAGAAACAGACTAAACAAAGAAATATCAGCTCATAGACCCAATTATTTTAAAAACCAGTTCATGCAATTTAAAACAGACACCAGGAAAACTTGGCGCCTAGTAAATGAAATACTGGGACGATCCAAAATAAATATTGATGAGACATTGAAAAAAAAACTTTGATACGGAACCGCAAGTATTATCCAATGATTTTGCAAAGTTCTATTCAACACAGACAAAGAATATTGTACATCATTGTGACTTGATAACATATGTAAACCCGGTCAGAATCCTAGAAAAAAACATGTTCGTGAAACCAACGGACACTCAAGAAGTTTACAGTTTAATATAGTTGCTGGGTGAAAATAAATCGCCCGGAATAGATGGAATTCGAGCGGCCAATATCCGAAGACACGCCGATATATTTGCACCCATTATATGCAAGTTCATCAATCTAAGTCTGATACAAGCAAAGACCCCATCCATTTTGAAAACTGCTATAGTAAGGCCTATTTACAAAGGCGGAGTTAAAAGTCAGCTCAGAAACTATAGGCCGATATCGATACTTCCGGTAATAGAAAAATGCCTAGAAGGTGTAATCACTGCACGAATAAATAGTTTTATTGGCAACCATGCCCTGATCCATAAAAGTCAATATGGTTTTCAAAAAAAACAAAAGTACAAGTAAACTGCTAGCAGAATTCACGAACTGTGTCAAACAGAGCTTGAACAAATGTCATCACGTGTTAGTACTATTTATGGATTTCAGTAAGGCATTCGATACTTTAAACCACAAAACACTTCTTGAGGCACTTCAACGTATTGGTATAAGAGGACTAATGGCGGACTGGTTAACTGATTATCTGTTCAACGGGCGATTTTGCGTGAAAATTTGTGATGTACAGAGTGAGAGAGCTAATGTGGAATATGGTGTCCCACAGGGATCAAAACTAGGTCCAATTCTATTCATCCTGTACACTAACGAGCTTCTCCGATCATTCAAACAGAGTACACCATTTGCTTTTGCTGATGATACAGCTATCGTGGTGCGTAACAGGTCCCTGGAAAGAGCTACAGAAATAATGCAGGAAGAATTTGACGCCGCAGTTAATTGGTGCCACGACAACGGACTAGTGATAAATGCATCGAAAACAAAGATTATGCACATAAGAAATCCAAGTTTCAAAACAACGCCAACACTAGTTTTAATGAGAAATGATGCATGCCTTAGTTCCATTACAGAAATCATCGAAGTTGTCGACAGCTATAAATATCTAGGAGTCATCATTGACTGTCATTTTTTATGGAATAAACAAATTGATAAACTCCATACGGATTTAAAGAAGGCTCTCTTCGCACTATCTCACCTGAAATACCATGCCACGGTGCCAGTTTTAAGACAGGTTTACTATGCACTCATTGAGTCCAAACTGCGATATGGTGTTCTGGCTTGGGGTAATGCTTCGACAACCCACATCCAAAAGCTGGTTAAACTACAAAAATCAGCGTTGAAGCAAATCAATCATAATACTCGAAACAACGAATTAAGCTTCAAAGTTCTTTCGGTAGAAGACATTTTCAAGATGACGCTCACTTTGGAATATTATGACGATATCCGGTTTGTTAGACCACTTAATCATGAGGTGAATACTAGACGACGTGCCCAAGGTATGCTGCAAGTATCTAGCATCTACAACAAGTATGGTAGAAGACAACTTCTACATAGCGTTCCGGCAACAATCAACAATCTTCCCCGAGAATTAACGAACATCGTAAACTTTAAAAAAAAAAAAAAATGATAAAAAAAAATGTTTTTTTGAGAAATGAAATATAAACATATTTTTTTTTCTGTTTTTTTTGTTTCTTTTTAAGTTAAAATATTATATATTATTACCTGTACTAATATTTCATAACATAATATTGAATTCTAGAATACCTACATACTAAGCTCTAATTTAAATGAATTAAATAATGTTACACCGTAATGCGGAGCTGTAAATAGTTCTGCTGTAGAGACTGTGAGTCAGTCGATTCGTAGCCGCGGAAGAGGCAAATCAATAATAAACAACAAGAAACTAATCAAACGGTGTCGTGTTTTACTCTGCTTTACTGGTCGGTGGTTTTTGCTATTTGGGTTGTCGCTCTACTCGGTCGTTTCTAATAAGAATTTAAAAATTTAAAAGATTTAATCTTCTGCAGATAAGCCTAAGGCTTCGCAGATAATTATACACAAGTGTTAAGTATTTTTATGAATAATAAAGTCTAAAAAAATAAAAAACGAAAGAAGATAAGGACATCCTGGTAAGGCGTGGACTTCCGCTCTTTATGCTTACCTTCGATAGGTCTGATAATATCGAAGATGTCTACCGAATTAAAACTATAGTTAATATTGTGGTAAAAATCAAGCCCATACGCAGAAATTTGAAAACAATTCCACAGTGCAAACGTTGCCAAGAATTCAATCATACGCAAATGTATTGCAAAAAAGAGCCGCGATGTGTCAATTGCGCCGGAAGTCATTTCTCCCAAGACTGTGGAGCAAATAAACAATCCTCCGCTACCTGGCTAATTGCAAGGGAAAGCACCTGGCGAATTATAGAGGCAGTGAAGTAGCTAAGGAGTTGCAAAAACGGAGAGATGCGCTACTCAAAACCCAAAATAAAAAAACAAAGCCGCTTACCAAGATAAAGCGTAGGACCGCCCAGGAGGTAGTAGGCAATATAAAACCTCCGGTTCAAAAGCGTAGCATTGTCAGAGAAAGAGAGACAATAGAAAGGCCCTCGACCTCTGTTGCCAAAAGAAACGCTACTGAAAAATTTACCATCAGGAAAGCCATCGAATAGTGGCCCTCGGACAGCCAGAGTGCAGACCTACGCTCAGGCCGCGGCATTCGAAGGAGCGAAAAACGTTGAAACTTCGCCGGACCCTGTTTCTCATGTTTTCTCAGTTATTCTCGAGAAACTTGAAGAACAATGCAAAATAAATAAAATTATTCTCGATCGCTTGGTTAAGCTCGAAAATAATTCACGGAAAACGCGTGCTTCAAAAATAACATGAATGAAAAACCAATGTTAAAAATATGCACTTGGAATGCAAACGGGCTTTTACAAAAACTCGGCGAATTGGAAATATTCATAAACGAGAAAGATATTGACATTTGTTGATTTCTGAAACTCACGTGAAAAAGGGATCGAATTTAAAAATAAAATGCTATAATGATTTCCACGCTTGTCACCCATCGGGGAACGCCAGAGGTGGATCATCATTGCTTATTAGAGACTGCATTGAACAATACGAAGACCTGAAGATAGAGCTTGAAACTATGCAACTGTGCACGATTCGAGCTAAAAATAGTCAGCGTACTCTTAGAATTTCATCTATCTACTGTTCACCGCGTTCCGCGCTTAGAAAAAGTGATTATACTAACCTGCTTAAATCGCTCAAACCAAATTTCATTATTGGCGGCGATTTTAACGCGAAGCACACGTTCTGGGGCTCCAGATACATCTCGCGAAAAGGTAGAATGCTCTATGGGGCAGGTATGGAATACAGTTGCGATTTCCTCTCGACGGGCAAACCGACCTACTGGCCAACTGATACTTCAAAACTACCTGATCTGATAGATTTCTTCGTCGTGAAAGGAATACCTACCAACCACATTAAAGTTGAAGAGAGCTTTGATCTATCATCTGACCACTCACTGGTTATTCTAACATTGAGTGTAAAATTAGCCAATAACCTAGAGCCAGCGAGATTAACTGGTAGAAACACTAACTGGGAAGGCTTTAGGAACGAAATAGAAGAGAATGTTGAACTGAGTGTTCCACTTACGACACCCTATGAACTTGAAGTTGAAGTTGATCGCTTCGTCGAGATCGTACAGCTCGCCTCCTGGAATAATACGCCTAATCCAAGGAAAACGCCGGCCAAATACGGGCTACGATATCCTCCCGAAATAAAAGAATTGGTCAACGAAAAAAGGAAGGCGCGTAAGAAATGGCAACACAGTCGCGCTCCGCAACATAAAGCACATTTGAATTATTTGTGCAATTTGTTGAAGACAGTTATTAAGGATTTTAAAAATCGTGCGATGGGCTCCTACCTTGAAAGTTTAACAGCGAAAAAAGATTCCAATTATTCACTTGGAAAGCTGTAAAAGGCACCAAAAGGCCCAAAATCCCCGCGCCGCAAATAAATCCAAATGAATGGGCAAGGGAAGATAAGGAAAAATCGGACGTTTTTGCCACTCATCTAGAAGAAACTTTTAAACCGTACGATGGCCAAGCGATCCACGACGATTCAACACTCACTAGTGCAACGCTAAGTGAACTAAAACGTGAAATCGAATCCCTAAAACCTAAGAAAGCTCCTGGTTATGATTTGATCACCGGGGAAGTTCTAAAAGTTCTACCAAGGAAAGCATGAATTAAGCTTCTTCATATTATAAATGCTGCGCTCAGACTAAAACACGTGCCAAGTCAATGGAAAGTCGCGGAGGTCATAATGGTTTTAAAACCAGGAAAACCGCCAAATGAAGTAAAATCGTAGAGACCGATTTCTCCTCTTCCAGTCATTTCCAAAGTCTTCGAGAGAATATTGCTTAGGCGCCTACAACCGGTTATTGAAGACAATAATCTTATCCCTGACCACCAGTTTGGGTTCAGAACCAAGCATTCGACGATTGACCAACTACATAGAACTACTGACGTAATCGAGAAAGAATTTGAAGAAAAAAAGATTTGCTCAAGCGTATTCCTTGACGTCTGACAAGCCTTTGATAAGGTGTGGCACAACGGCTTAAATTACGACAAGTTCTCCCCGCAAGCCTATATGATATTCTAGAATCATATCTCGGGAATAGACTCTTCCGTGTTAGAAATGGAAACGAATGCTAAAAGAAATTTCGGCCGGTGTACCGCAAGGAAGCGTCCTTGGTCCGCTTCTCTATTTGTTATATACTCACGATATACCAAGGGAAGATGGCACTACCCTTGCTACGTTCGCCGACAACACAGCTGTCCTAGCAGTAGGTAATACAATCGAAGAAGCGACTACAAAACTGCAAGCCGCAGTGAATAAGGAAAACATTCCCAGCTCAGTACTGAGAACAAACTGCTTATATACAAGCAAGTGCTAAAGCCGGTGTGGACCTACGGTATACAACTTTGGGGTTGTACCAAGAAAATAAATGCCAATATTCTACAAACTTTTCAAAATAAAGTGCTTAGAGAAATTGTACAAGCACCATGGTATATTAGAAACGACTATATCCATAGGGATCTCGGAATTCCAACTATCGAAGCTGAAACTAGAAGCTTCGCGAGAAAGCATAGAAACCGACTAATCGGACATATCAACAATACCTACAGTCCGACAAATCTTGGACGAGAGCAATTTATTGCGCCGACTACAAAGAACGAAACCGTTCGACTTGGCAAGATAAGATTAACCGCGTCTAATTTGTGGAACACGCAGGATCTTTCATTGGAAAGTAACCTGTCAAAAGTTGTTATTTAATGATAGAAAAATTACTTGCTAAGTTATATCTAAGTTGCAGTATGTAACAATCTTTGAAGGGTGGTGTTTTTAGTCAGTAAAAATCTGATACTACTATGAGAACGCGCTTGCTATTCTCAAAGTGTCTTTGGAAGATTTTCACCTACCCTCGGATAAAAAAAAAAATTAAATAAAATAAAAAAAAAAAAATTGAGTAGAGGGGCCAGAAAATATCCGGCATTAGCAATAATGAACCACTTGAATGTCGAGCAAGACAAAGGAACCAAGTGTAGACTTTGGCATACTCAAGCCGCTACTCGTCGCGAAAAATGTGACGTGCGTCATTTCAAAACTTATCACATCATGCAATAAACATTTATGTAACAATTCTTCAACAATATTCAAATAAAAAATAACTTCCTTTCTTTGGGTTATGACAGTGTATTATCAAATTGTATGTTAATTTATTTTGTTGCTTTTGTTTGTGCAATACAATTACAGAAAGTGGTCTTATTTCGAAAAATCATAGAATATACAAACAAAATTCTGTGGGATAATTCGGGTTGATAACGGTCTGAGAAAAACTCAAATAATTTGAATTTCAAAAACAATATTTATGACACTAGAGATTGTAATAGGCAGTAGGTATGCGGGTGCTTTAGGGTAGACTGGGAGTTAGTCGCTGGTAGGAAGAGTTATTTTCGCAAAGGAATTGATATGAAAAAAAAACTGATTGAAATTTCTTTATTTTCGGAGGTTGATGTCTTGCTCAGTACAAAAACAGGTAATGCATAAGTTATCGTATAAGGCGACTTCGTAGACAGCGAAATTTTACATTAAATGTTAAAAGTGGTGCAGGAAAAAAAGTATAGATACACACCACTTCATACAACGTAAGTGATACCAATTTTTCAATATCTACCTCCTCACGACACATCCACTTTCATCGCATAAGGACATGCGATGCATCACCAACCCATCCACCATACTCTACGAGTGAGCGAGGCGTGTAAAAAAACATCGCACTATTCTCATTCGAGTTTATACCATGTTCCCACCAACGTGATTTAGCTCATATGATTTATAAATTACGAAAGGCGTCTCCACCGAATTTTACGTGATTTAGTTTGACATCCAGCAGAAAGAATTCGTCCTCTTCGGAGAGGGTAGTTTTTTTTTTTTTTTCGTTGTTTTTCTTTTGTTATCACACCTCTGCCAAAAATAAAACCATCTATGACTTAATAAAAATACCAAAATACACTAAATACACCGAAACACGAAGAAAATTGAATTTGGGATAATATTTTAGACATTTGTGTTGTTTTTTTTTGTTTATTGAATAACATTGAATTGAATTGAAAGCGCTGCAGGTATGTTCGATTTTATTTTGTGTGGATTTGCGATGACAGATACGTAATTAAAAACTAAACACGTCTAAATCACGTAATTAGTAATCACGAAAATGTTCAATTTCAATTTCAATTTATTTGCAATAATCTTAACACATTCCTGTGTGTTGAAATCTACTTGATTTAGCTAAATCAAGTGGATTTAGCTAAATCACGTTGGTGGGAACATGGTATTATGGTTCTATCTGAGTTGCGCAAGACCAGTTTGACTGTGCTTTGTTGGGTGCCGTGAAATAACGCCGAGAGAAATAACGCCGAATTGGAAAACTCGGCGTTATTGCGCTTTCACAAAGTGAAATAATGCCGAATTTCAGAATTCGGCATTATTTCACATTAACAAAGTGAAATAACGCCGAACATTGTTTGTGAAATAAAGCCGAAGCAAATGGGGATCATGACGTAATCTCGAATGACAAAAATCTCGAAGGCTAAAAATCTCGAATTTTTTTTTTTTTAAACTCGAATGCAAAAATCTCGAATGTACGAAAATCTCGAATGTACAAAAATATCGAAAGATTAGGGGTATTCACGATTCGATGCAACTGGTCTTGTATCATTGCGAAAATGCGAAAGTGTAACTTTTTTTCGCACTATAACAACAAAATATACAGAATAAAATTACGCAACACTTTTGCACTTTATCTATACCCTGACCCTATTGCAACCGAAAAATACAACAGAGTAGCCTCATGAAGCTGACAGTTCGTTTAAATTTTTGATTGCTGTGTGTAGCTATCAGAAAAAATAAAGAGAATGGAAAACGTAGTAAACAATTAAAAGCAAATTTTCGCCTTTCAAAAAATTGTAATATTTTTTTTCAAAACAAATGTCAATTGTCCAACTGGAACTGTCATTTGTTTCAGTTTTGCTAGACATGAGAAAAAGTGTGTTCACGATCTGATAAAAAAAATAAAATTTCGCAATTTTACTAGGCCTGTTACATCGAATCGTTTTTTTTTTTTTTTTTTTTGTGTTGGGAATTCGCTGGAAGTAAAAAATCATCGAAAGACATTGCAGAGCTATACGCGAGGGATGCTTCTGCAATAGTGATGGACTTTAACTCATCTAAAAAAACTCCCGGGGACTGGCATAAGCCATCCCGAAAAAAGATTGCACCTAGTCGTACGACTAATCAGCAAATTATATTTTGAATAGTTTAATGAATTTAAAGAGATAAATCCGCCGTTTGTCGGATTTTTAAACTTGTTTTGTTTGAAATTAATACCTAATTTCTTAGCCCTAGCTAAATCTTACAGATCAAGAGGTTTAATCCGTCTCAGTCTCCTGATTACATTGTCATTATTTAAAAGTTCTGTTATTTCAGTGTTTACGTGGTTGAGAAGCCGATTTCTATGCCTCCGAGCAACCTTCTTAACCTCATCCTCAACCATTTCAACATTTAGATCCCTATGCAGATCGGCGTTGCGTATGTACCAAGGTGCATTAACTATGTTCCTTAGTACTTTATTTTGAAAAACCTGAATTTTTTGTAAGTTTGTTTGGCATGTACATGCCCACAATTGGAGCCCGTAGGTCCATACTGGTTTTAGAACTTGCTTGTATAGCAATAACTTATTGTAGTTGGACAGGGATGAGTATCTCCCAATAAGCCAATACATTTTACTGTATCGCATGTTCAACTCATCTTTTTTTTTCTTAACGTGCGCTTTCCAACGCAGTTTAGCGTCTAGAGTCATGCCTAGATATTTAGCTGTGTTAGAAAATTCGACTACATTGTTGTTAATGTAGACTGGAATGTGTGGTACGTTTTTATACGTAAAATTAATATGGACTGACTTAAGGTCATTTAATCTAATCTGCCATTTCTTTGTCCATTCTAAAATATTGTTTATTGCCGTCTGAAGCTTTTTTGTTGCTATTTCGACAGTTGCTCCCACAGCATGGACGGCTGTGTCATCTGCAAAAGTAGCTATGGTGGTTTCTACTTTTTCAGGCAAATCGCTAGTGAAGAGTAGGTATAAGACTGGACCTAGCACACTGCCTTGCGGTACACCAGCTTTAATCTCTCTTAGTGTTGAACACTCTGTATCTTGCTTAATTCTGAAGAATCGATCTGATATATAAGACTCCAGAATGCTCGAATACTGCTTCGGCAGTTGCTTTTGTAGTTTGTGTATCAGTCCTTTGTGCCAGACTTTATCGAAAGCTTGTGCTATATCAAGAAATACTGTAGAGCACACATTTTTCTCTTCAAATGCTTTTTCGATTTTATCTGTGATTCTATGCACCTGATCAATTGTAGAGTGCTTGTTTATCTAAACCCAAATTGATGACTTGGAAGTAGCGATTTTTCATCAATAATTTTTTGCAGACGTTTTGCCAGCATTTTTTCGAATAGCTTGGACAACATTGGTAGTATCGATATTGGGCGATATGAGGCTACTTCGCTAGGTGGTTTACCTGGTTTTGGTATCATTATTACCTCCGCGACCTTCCACATGCTTGGCACATATCTTAATTTAAATGCAGCATTTATAATCTGCGCTAGTTTTTTTAAACCTTTTCGAGGAAATTGTTTTAAAATTTCCCCTGTGATTAAATCGAACCCTGGGGCTTTTTTTATGTTTATGCCTTCTTTGATTTCTTTGGCAAATTCTTTAGCTGTTACCGGCCGAATAGGTCTGTCTTCTTCACACGTTTCTTCGTTTCCTTGATAATCTTTATCTTCATAAGGTTTGAAGACGTTCTCAAGGTACTCTGCAAAAGTATTTGCTTTTTCTTGACTGCTTTTTGCCCAGTTACCTTCTCTGGTTTTTACTGGCGGAATGTGAGCTATTGGTCTGTTCATTTTCTTTGCTGCCTTCCAGAGCGAGTAGTCTGTACTAGCATCATTTGTTAAACTCGTAAGATACGTTTTTAAAGACTCGTTATTAAATTCTCTTATAGATTTTCTGAGCTTAATATTTAAGTTGTTCAGTGTGGTTTTGTCGCTTGGCGCCCTTGTCTGTTGCCAGCGTTTTCTAGCTTTCCTCTTTTCTGTAATAATTTGACATATTTCACGCGGATAAGAGTTTTGTTTAATATTGTTTGTTCTTTGGGGAGTTGCAGCCCATGCAGCCTTTTGTATATCCAGTGTAAATATTTGCACTGCTTCTTCTAGTTGATCTTCTGTTTGAATAGCTGATGATAATTGGATACATTCTTCCAACTTCTGCCTGAAGTGGTTCCAATCAGTCAGTCTATTAACTAGTTTAGGGCTATGTTCTTTTATTATTATTCTATCGCCAAGTGTAAGAAGCCTTCTTCTATATTTATTTTATTTGAGGATATATTTTTGGATATAAAGAAGTCTACAAGATCTGGGGTTTTATTCCTATCTGTAGGCCAATAGGTAGGTTTCCCCGTTGAGTGATATTTGCCGCCGACTTCTTTAATAGTTTCATATAATTCTCTGCCTCTAGTGTTTGTTAATCTAGATCCCCAATATTTATTCTTGGCATTAAAATCCCCTCCCGCGATTAATCGATTGTGAAATATGCGGAAAAGAATCGTGAATACCCCTACTATATCTCGAAAAAATCTCGAAAATAAAAAGTAAATTCGAGATTTTCGGCCTTACCTATGTCCCACCCAACAATTTGAAAATTCAACAAAAAATATAAGTAAAAAACCTCGCACCCACCCCGTAATCCAACAGTAAACCCATGCAGGGGGGTTGCAGGGGGGCAGCATGCCCACCCATACACATTTCATAATTTGCGCAAATTACCATTATCTCAAAAATTAATATTAATTTAAGAATGTATTTATAAATGCAAAGTGAAATAAGGCCGACTCGGCTTTATTTCACTTTAGCAAAGTGAAATAAGACCGAACATTTAAATTCGGTGTTATTTCGCTTTCACAAAGTGAAATAACGCCGAATTTTAGAATTCGGCGTTATTTCGCTCGGCGTTATTTCACGGCACCGCTTTGTTGTACTATCCTATGGCACTATGGGGGATGATGATGGTAATGGTCTCGTGAAGGTGATCTAGGAGAGCTTGCAGCGCTAGCGAAATCGATAAGAGAACGATGATGAAATTGATCCTGAATATATATAATATTCACGAGAATATCGACATCTGCTGAAATTATTTATGTTTATTTATTTTCATTTGATTAAAAGATTCAATTTCAATTTCAATTTATTTGCAATAATCTTAACACATTCCTGTGTGTTGAATTAAGCTTCGTGTTATTACCGTACTGGGTGTTAAATGGAAAAAGCAAGCTGAGCGAAACTTTTTCTGTGTGATAAGTAGGTAGGCTTCGTGGTACTGCAGTACTGAGTTCTAAAAAATGAGCGACTTGTGTGAACAGGATTTAAGAGCTATGCTGAGTGAAGAAATCTTTGTGTTCAATGTTCAATCCTATACTAACTACTTCCGAATGAAATGGCGAATTGGTTCTAATGCTGTGTGCTGTGTGCTAAGTGAACTAAGACGACTTCG
This sequence comes from Cheilosia vernalis, assembly GCA_949126925.1. Classification (NCBI taxonomy): domain Eukaryota; kingdom Metazoa; phylum Arthropoda; class Insecta; order Diptera; family Syrphidae; genus Cheilosia; species Cheilosia vernalis. The sequence goes on from OX421358.1 coordinate 59,316,631, forward strand.
TGGAGATTGTGTATGATCAATTATTTGAGTTTGTATATGATATAGGATTTAGTTGAACCCTTTTCTGAATGTGTTATTGGATGAGAAAAACTACACTTCAGTGTATTGCAGGATGGCCGAATTGTTATCCTAAATGTAATCTACCCATCAACTCCAACTAGCTTGTTGAGCAGGGAAATCCCTCTTGCTCAAAGGTATAACAGTTTAGAGAAGGTCTGCACAATAGGCGTTTTTCTTTTTTAGTTCAGAGCACAACCTGAACTGTTATACAAAAAGTTCGTGTTTCTTTTTTAGCTCAGACACTTCAGAGCTCGAATTTGAGTTTCTTTTTTCGCTCAGAGCATGATCAGAGCGCGCTCTATGAGCTCAAAATAAATTGACCGAGCATCCTGAGTAAAAAGCTGAGTACACATGTGCATGCACACTTCCAGTCACATTTGAAGGACAAAAAAAACAGGAAAAACAAAACATCCTCTGAATGCTCTGAGCACGCATGGTTCAGAGCGCGCTCATAATGCTCGAACTCTGTTCAGTGCTCAACTCTGAACTGAAAAAGAAAAACGCCTAATGCAGCTCGTCAAGTGAGACCGTCGTATTCGTATCTGATCGAACAGTACTCCTGGCGAGTTAGCGCAGTGTGTCATGATGAAAAGCAAAAATTAATAGAATAAGTGTTTTCTGTAATAGTTAATCGAAACTACGGCTTTACGAATGCGTAATATGTTGACCATGTGCCCTTAGATCTTTTTTTTGTCTAACCAACCAACAAGAGGCGTTTTTCTTTTTTAGTTCAGAGCTGAGCACTGGACAGAGTTCGAGCATTATGAGCGCGCTCTGAACCATGCGTGCTCAGAGCGTGCAGAGGATGTTTTGTTTTTCCTGTTTTTTTGCCCTTCAAATGTGACTGGAAGTGCGCATGTACATGTGTAATCAGCTTTTTGCTCAGGCTGCTCAGTCAATTTTTTCTGAGCTCATAGAGCGCGCTCTGATCATGCTCTGAGCGAAAAAAGAAACACAAATTCGAGCTCTGAAGTGTCTGAGCTAAAAAAGAAACACAAACTTTTTGTATAACAGTTCAGGTTGTGCTCTGAACTAAAAAAGAAAAACGCCTAAGGGCGTCTTCTCGAGTTCGTAATCCTGTCAGTGCTTAATGTTATATACAGGGAACGGATTTTGTTGACATTGCCTTTTTTTGCCTTTTTTTTGCCTTTTGTTACCCATATTGCCCTTTTTTGCCTTTTTTACCAATATGGTTTTTTTCTGCCTTTTTTTGGCAATATTGAAAGTTTATGTGAACTTTCTTCTTAACTACAAAAGTTTAAAAAATTAAATCGCTGAAACACCACCGAAGTTTGCACGAATTACTAATCTCGCCAATAGAGTACTCTGAATGTCGCATTGTTGTTTACGAGTTACCATGGAAACAAACCTTTTTGGGCAAAATGCCTGTGTTTAGTTTGGCTTTTTGGATAAATTTCTTACTATCTACAACTGCGTTTGTGTGTGAACTTTCACTGTGTTTGTTTTCACGCGTGCAAAGATTTAATTAAATTAGAACAATTTGTGGTAAAGTTCGGAAAATATGACTTTTCCAGTTGCTGGAGCTGTGGTGAAAAAGTTCAAAGCCGTCTTTTCTGCAAACGAAGGAGTCAACAGCATCCGAAAAATGAATTGTGTTGTAAATGGCGCTGACTCCAATCTCCCTTTAAATGATGCAGTCGATGACGTGACATCTTTTAACTGCGCTCCACTCGTCTCTGCCCATGTGGACAGGTCCTTCAGCTCTTTCAAAGCTCTTTTGAGGGACAATCGCAGACGTTTTTTGCCAGAACATTTTAAAATGTATATAATGCTTACAATTTTTTTTTTTTGCTTTTTAATAAAAGGCATTTATGCCTTTTTCACAGATTAGTATTGCCTTTTTTTGATTTTTTAGGTCAACAAAATCCGTTCCCTGGTTATATATAATCTAAGGGTTTACCCTGATATATAGAAAAATATAATACAGAAAACCATAATTTACAAAAATAAAATCTCGCGCGCGATTTGTTACCATTGTCTCGAAAATTAATATTAATTCAAGATTTACTCATATGGAACAAAAATTTGATTCACTGTTCATGCAAACAAATGAGTTAGCTAAAAAACAATAGGGGTTCTTAAACCTTATTGAATTGCCAAAATACCGCGTGGCTTAACTCAGACACTAGCTGCCTACATATTTTTTCCGTGTACGTATCTATAGAGTCAAAGAGTGGGACAAATGAAAATGAAAGTTAATCAAATTAGAACAAATTCAGGCTTAGTAAAAATAGAGATATATGGTTTCATTTATCATTTTTTTTTTCATAGGTACATATTTGAACATTATTTTTTGATATTGAAAAATTAGTTTGGTTACGTTTAGATAGTCAATCTAATATGTAAATTTATTTTCTGTTGAATAGTTATAGTTTCAAAATAATGTATTGTGGCGTGGAAGGTATCGTGTAACCTAAATGGTGTATGGTGAAACAAGCCCTTAGTCACAGTATCATGTAAAGGCTGGTACGCAGTTCAAGTGAAATCCAATTTTTCATACAAATTTTTCACTGCGAAATGTCAAAATGAATTTTCCAAATGAAAATTTCACTAGGCGGTACGCAGTTCGAGTGGAAAATATCGCTTCAAAAACTGAGTCGTAGGTGGCGATACTAAAATCTCTCCGCAGTTATTTCACTTGGTTTTTATTGTCCGTCGCATTAATTTTTTGACATTTCAGTGTGAAAAATGATTTGTAGGATGCGGTTTAGAATTTTTTTGGAATTTAAGATGTTTCCTTAAGGGAATAATAAGTGTTTCGCACGTATAAAATTGATTTTTCATTGAATATAGTGCAATAATGTTAGGTGTACAAATATTTGGTGGCATGGATGTCCTTTTCCATAAACAGGGTGCCTCAAGAATACTTTCTACTCAGTTTTGCTCAAGCAATACCAGCAGATGATCTTTGAATATATGTATAATTTCCCTGCACTGTTAATTGTTCAAATTTTACGACTGTCCTTTTTATTTTACATATCAGACATTATTTGCCAAATTGAAAACTATTAAAATTGTCATCTACAAAATACGAAACATTTTTTTTTTGTGTATTTGGAGGTTTGCTGGAAGGAAAAATCATTCGAGAGCTAGTAGGTACGCAAGAGATGCTTCGACAATAGGGAGGGCCTTTCAGCCGGTCTAAAACACACACCTCCCGAGGGCACAGACTTTTGCCAACCGAATGTGATTGCGGCTAGCCGTTCGATTAATCTAAAGATCCCTCGTTTGTAGAATATCTGAACTTTTTTGTTAGAAATTGCCTTAGCTAATTTTTATAGATCAACATGTTTTATCCGCCTTTATCTCCTGATTACACTGCCTGTATTTAATAATTCGGTTGTTTCTAAGCTAACGTGGTTGAGAAGCGTTGTGTATTTAAGGAACTTGTTCGACTTCTTTCTATACTGATTCAATATCTAGATCAGCGTTGTGCATTGAATATGACTTTGTTCCTTTGTAATATTTTTGAAAGACCTTAATTTTTTAGAAATACGTTTGGAGCGGTCATCAGGGTTGTCGGCGATTTATCGCCAAATGGGCGATTTCAAGTCTCATTTGGCGATACGAAAATCAGTTTGGCGACATACCCAAAAAACGTGCGATTTTTGGCGATTTTTCATTTTCGAATTAAAATCTTAATGTATTTCTATTTCCCACTAATTCCAAGAAAAAATAAAGTGCACGACTGGGTCGCAAGAAACTTTCTCGTTTAATGCGAGTCTAACTGACTTTAAGAGTGTGCAGAAAATCGAAAATTGAGAATAGGATAGTTTTGAAAACATCCATTTAACGCTAAGTTTGCATTTTGGTCAAAATCGTTATCGCCGTTTTCCAGTAAACTGAAAAAAACTAAATTTTAAAAAATGATTGTTTTTCAAAAATCCATTGTACGGTAATGTAGAGAAAAACTGAGTTTGCTATTAAGTTATAAATGACCACATTACCTAAGAAATTAATTTTTGTTACAATCGTATAGAGCCTTTTCGATATATGTCGAAATTTCAAAAGTACCTTTGTTCGAATTTTTAGCCAAAATCTGGGTACGCAGTCATGGTAACCTCACCTACTTAAGCTGAAATATCAATTTTGGTTGAAATCGTTAGAGCCGTTTTCGATCAAATCAAACTTGTACGAAAATGTTGTATGGGAAGTACCACTAATATTGAGGTTACCTTGAAAAAAAAAAAAAAAACACCTCCCGAGCTGTAAGCCCAAAAACTCCAAATCCGAGGTTTGAACGTAATCCGGAAAGCCGTTTAGGCTGTAGGCCCGTGGAAGGACGGACAGACGAACAGACCGGACAGAATTTTGCGACCCACTTTTTTGAGCTCCTCTATCATCATAATATCAGAATTGATTAAAATCTCGAGTTCGAAATTTTGTACGAAACCAATATCTTTATCTTACTACGTAATGGAGAAAGTTAAAAACCAAAAGGTATCGGCTTCAGAAAATATTATCGATTTCCGATTTTCAAATGAATTTTTGAATTATTAGAAGTAAATAATGCCATGTGTCAAACTAAAAGATTCTGTCACAATAAATTTCCAAACTTGGCCATTTGATTGTGTAAAAATTAAAATCAAACAATAAAATGAGTACAAAAGCAAAAAAAAAAAACAGCGGATTTTTAACCAACGAGAGTGGGAACAATTTCAAGATAGAATAATTTATCTATCAATAATGAGTACGCATTCATTCGATTTGCTGCAATAATTTTGAGCATTATCTGTTGAAATGCTTTTGGCATTTAATGTTAATATTTAGGAAGATGGTTTTCAGGATGAAATAGAAAGGTAATACTAGACTGATCTTTTGTTTTTTATGTTGCTTTTGTTTTATTAACAATATTAGCTGAAGTTTGTATCAAATATGTAAGTTGTTTTCGTTTTCTTTTTTAATAAATGTGTTATTTTTTGTGTTTTAAATAATTAATTGCTTAGTTTTATTACATTTTACAATATTTTTAATTTGGCGATTTATGGCGACGGAAATTTATTAATTTGGCGATTTTTGGCGATTTTAAATTTAAGATTGGCGATTTTGATTTTAAAAACCTGACAACCCTGGCGGTCATACCCACAACTGGTGCCCGTAGGCCCATACTAGTTGCAGAATTTGGTTGTATGGCAATAACTTATTGTTATTGTGGTCGATCACGGATGAATGTCTTCCAATAGGCCAATACATTTTACTGTAGGTATCACATGATTCACAAAAAGTGAAGTTTCCAATTTGTTTCTTCCAGCTGTTTTCTTGTCTAGTAAAATAAAAGTGCGAGAGTTGAATTTTGGAGTATATTCTTTATTTTATATGTACCTAACCTAAGATCTTCTTGAACTGCCACAAAACAAATTTTTTCAAGCTCAGTCACCCTGCATAAATTTCTCCAACTAAAATCTCCAACAAAATATTTCACTCTCTATTTCACAGCACTTTTTGGAGAGGAGTGAAAATTTCACTTCACTCGATCAGCGTACCAGCCTTAACCTAAATGGTGTATGGTGAAACAAGCCCTTAGTCACAGTATCGTGGTGTTTGGTGAAACCAGGCCTTAGTCACAAAACAAGTTCCACTCAAGTGTCACTTCCAATTGGAGACTGGAATCTGTCAGCACTGAACCTTATTCTAGAACCAATTAGAATTAGCTAGAAAGTTCTCGTCAGATGGCGGAGCGGGTATAAAAGGACAGCTTTTAGAACAGGGCGACACAGTTGATTTATAACAGTGATTGGTTAAAGTTCGAGATAGTAATAGTTTGTGAAGATAAATAAGTGAAAAGTAATAGAGTAAATTAAGTGATTGGCTTGAATCGTTGAAGAATTGTTTAAGTAATATTGTTCTGGTACTTAAGAAGTGAAATATTAGAATAGTCGATAAAAGTGTAATAAAAGTGAATTTTATTAGAAAAGTTAAACAGAATAGTGTTTTATCTTTACGAATCCCAGCCTGAATGTAACAGTATTTTGTTATGAGTATTTGTTAAAAATCATTATTTTCAATAGAAAAGCTATAGAATATTCATTCTAGACTTGTTTTCATTACTTTCGGACTAAATTTAAGAAATTATAAAAATCTCGAAAGCAGTTTTATTTTCTAGATTTTTTAGAGATAGAGTCTTTCGAGATTTTTGTACTTTCTAGATTTTGACCCATTCGAGATTTCGTCATTCGAGATTTATCAAATTCATTTTCGAGATTTTAACCATTCTAGATTTTAGTCGTTCTAGTAAACGTCATGATACCGTAATCTAAGTTTCAAAATATGAAATAGATGTGTGCATATACGTTTTTAATTACCATTCCTTTTGGCGATTTTCTTACACTAAATGTGCTGGGTGGGATAAAAGAGTTATCCTGGCGTAATATTATATGGAGGCGGTGTCCGAAAGCAGTCAGTATGTATTCTGGATGTGGATCCCAAATTTGGTCGTGTTTGCTGCGGAAATTTCCGGTTACACTATACGCTGAAAAAAAACCTTAAAATATTTTCAGCAATTGAAATTTTGTACAATGATGGGTACTTTCTTATGTGGTATTCGATTGGGCACTCTAGACTTTTGCTCTCAGACCAATTTATGTGTGTTTGGTACAAAAAAAGCAATCAGATTTCAGTGCAAATGACGTTTTTATGTTCGACTAGGCTCACGAAAACTGAGATTTGAGATCAAATCTGAAGAAGCCCAATCGCATACCACATTACTGTACCTTTTTCTTCGTTGTTCCGTTTCGATTCATAAAGTAAGTCGTCCGAAGTTAGTGAAAAATTGTGAACTTTCATAGGCCTTACATAATCATTAGATATATTTGTCGCGTTATTATTAATAGCCAATGTATTTAATGCAACATTCTCTGAAATAAGTAAACGTTTAATATAATAATTTTTCCCAAAAAATGTGAAAAGACTTTAATGTTTTCAACGGAAGGAACCATTCTTTACAATCCATTGCATATCCGTTGTGCTAATAGTTTTTAATTTCACAGACTTTGATTAAACTTTCAAAACTTATATATACTCGTACTATGTAACTTGTTTTCTGTCATCAGTCAGTTGAATACGTTGCCTTAGCATAAAAATATACTTATTTACACTTAGTAATAGATTGTTAACAAGACTGGTTTATCCAAGAAATCATTCCCTAAATGACGTATGCGATAAATACCAATTTACCTCTATTTCTCCAATCGGTGCAATTTAACGTGCTCCATGCCCCCATACTTTCGGAGTGCTTACATGTTCCAGCCATTGATTGAATACATACAAATACTACTAATGCAAGTGATAACAATAAAAACACCATGCAAAGCATTATCTCTTTACTTTGTTTCCAACGGGTAGACATATTTTTTAGTAATGTATTCTCGAGTATCACAGATTTCTTTTGGAACAAACCATAAATAAAATATGGATTGATAGCACTGCAAAAAAAAAAAGATTATTCATTTATTAAAAATTAATGCATAATATTTTTGAATTAGATAAATACCGGTACAGAATGATCGGCTTAAGTTTAGTTATGGAAAATAGGGTGTTTGAAAAAGTTGTTCAGATGCTTTCTAAACTATTTTCATGAGATTAATTTATGTCCTCTACCCATAATGTTGGAACGTGAAGCAAAATTTCTCTTCGATTATCAACATAGCATATTTGCAATCCACTTGCAAAAGGACTTTAGTGGGTGTACCTTTATTTATAATATGGCATCGTTGATCGTATGTGTATCTTTCAGGGATCAGGGTTGTTTTTCGTAAGAGGTGGATATCAATGCGATTTTTTTGTTGATGCCATTTGTTTACTGTAGAACTGCAGTACAAGGATAAAATGAATGTTGGCGTGAGACGTTTCGACTTTTGAGTTATGAGTTTATTTTTCCTAAAATTTTAGTATGTTGCCGCCAAGACAAATAAATACTGTGAAGAAGTTTGACGTCGGACGTCTAAAATCTCAGATCGAGTCCCTCTCAATCTCTCATGGCGTTCTATGCAGCCAGCATCAAGCATTGAAGACCAGTGGAAACACTACTAGAAAGCCATCAGAGACGCCGCCTTTGATGTGCCTGGTTTCAATCGACAGCCACAACGAGCCCCTGGTTCAACGACGAGTGCCGGCAAGCACATGCAGCGAAACATGAGGCATACAAAGCGGCGCTGCAAAAAAGGACCAGAGCTGCTCGTGAGCTCTACGCGCAGAAAAGAAGAGAGAAACACCGGCTTCTCAGGAGAAAAAAGAAGAGCACGAGAAGCGCGAGTTACATATTCTACGCCTGTAACAACTAAAACAGCTTACAGTAGCATGCATCCAAGTCAGCCATCACATCATTGTTGCCAACGCTGAGTCTAATATCGCATCACAAATAGATTGCATGATCGTTATCAGCATAATATGTATGTATGTATGTATGTATGTATGATATTTATTTCGCTTAAATTACTTATAAATATAATATGAAATACAAATCCATTTAAAAATTCAATATGTTTGGACTTACAAAGTAAAGTAAGCAAAATCTGGTGGCATTCGATATTTTATTCAGATTGAGTTCAAATAGTGTTGAATGCCACTTCAAAAGGAACAATACAATTAGATAAGGTGGGGTGTTAAACAAGAAAATAAATTTTTTAGAAAAAACTATTTTTAGCCGATTTAGTTCATATAACATGATATCAATTAGTTATCACTTCACAAAGGATACAAGAATTTATGTGATCTATATATATTAACATCAAAAGTAAAGACAAAAGTTAGATCAAAATATTAGAAGTAAGAGAGTTTAAACTATAATAATCATGAGACAATAGCCAATTTTTTACGCGCTTTAGAAAACATTTGGACATGTGAACACATCTGATTTCTTCCGGGAGGACATTAAATAAACGATTACATATAACTGAATAATAATTTCTATATGCGGTGGTTCGATAGTTTGGCACTTGTAACATATTAAGTGAGTTATTGCGTAGGTTATAGGTTGAGATTATACGAAAATTTCGGTTACCAGACTTCATAAGAACCTTAAAACAGTATAAGTGACGAACAGGAAGAATCCCTAATTGACAAAACAAAGGAAAACTAGGATACCTACCAGGCTTACGACAAATTTTCCGGACAACATTCTTTTGCAGGACTAACAATGGCTGAACTTTCTTTTGATAGCCACCTCCCCAGCAATTTATACCGTATTGAAGCTTAGAGTTAAAAAGTCCATAATAAATTGTGCCTAGGAGCTTAGTTGAACATAAATTACGAAGGTAATAGAAATGCCTAAGTGTGGAGATAAAGTACTTCTTCAATGCAGTAGCGCGGGAAGAAAATTTCATATTAGAGTCAAGTAAGAGTCCTAAGTACATAAATTTGTCTACATTCTCTATCAAAAAACAGTCATCACTACAATTTTCACTAGTACAAAATAACTGACCAAGGCCACTGGTTGCACATTTACATTGATATAATTTAAATTTTTTGCAATTTGGTGCATGAAAGTATACATTCGGTTTTGGATTAATAGAAACAGATAAATTAAAGAACATTAATTTAGTCTTAGGACTTATTACAAGATTGTGTTCAGCGAACCATTGTCTTAGAGTATGTACATCACAATTTATGTCACAGATAAGATCTAGGGGACTGTTTACGCCATACGATAACCCAACATCGTCAGCAAAAGCAGTGGGTGAGCCTCTTAGATTGAGGTGGAAGAGTGAGTTGATATAGATCAAAAATAAAATGGGACCCAAGACTGAACCTTGTGGTACCCCAAGCCTGATTAATTGCACATCACTTCTCGTCTCACTCAACTTTACTCTCTGTGATCTATTATTCAGATATGAATTAAACCATTCAAGCATAAAACCACGCACACCTGCACTCTCTAGTTTACTTAACAGAATTTTATGGTCAACCATGTCGAAAGCTTTGGTTATATCAATGAATAACGCAGCTGTACATTTTTTTTTTGTCAAGGTTACACATTATCCGAGAGCAAAATTCTAAAAGTGCGTCCTCGGTTGATTTGCCCTTTTGAAATCCAAATTGAGAAGGATGAAAGAACATCGTCTTGTCTAAAAAGTTTACTAACCTAATTTTAATAAGTTTTTCAAAAACTTTACTTATGCTTGGCAGGAGGGAAATCGGCCTATAATTTCCTATTTCAGTTGGAGAGCCTTTTTTAAACAAAGGAATAACATCAGCACATTTTAGACCGTCAGGAAAAACACCAGAAAAAACACTACGATTGAAAACATCAGCTAATACATCCACAATGAAACAAGCAATATTTTTAAGGACAACATTAGAAATACCATCGACACCAAAAGAATTTGAGTTATTCAAACTGCCAATCACACTTAAAATCTCTAAAGGAGTTATAGAGTCAAAAACGATACTTCTACAGTGCACAGAGTTTACACCACCAATAGCAGAACATTGAGAACATAGATTTTGAGTTAGTCCATTATGTAATTTGAGTCCGATATTTGAAAAATGTCGATTAAAAGCGCCAGCGATTTCATGTTTATTTGTTATTTCCTTATTACCAATACGTAGAACAATAGTTTTTTGAATAGACGATTTATTGTTGAGAATGGTGTTTACCTACAACTTTCCACTCTTCCTTAAGATTACCTCTAGCTGAATAAAATTGAGCACGGTAATAAGAGTCGCGGCAAATTGGTATTTCCTTTTTCAAATCAGCACAAGTCTTCTTATATTTCATTTTGAGAAATACATTGCTAGGGTTCTTTTTGCACTTTACTCTAAGTTTATTTTTAGTTGTTACTTTATTTAATAAATAATTAGATAGCCAAGGTTTAAGTTTATATTTAGATTTTCTTGTGGTTAGAAAACTGCAACCAGCAATATGGCTTTTAAGAGTAGTCAAGAAATTAAAATATGCATTCGATACGTCACTACAGTTATAAACATTGTCCCAGGACTCAAAACACAACTTATTTCGAAGCCTAGTATAGCTTATTTTTGGCTTGCTTTGGACACGTTTCTGTATTGGGCTATTGTTTTTGGATGTTACGCTAAATAGAACGCCGGTCATGGAATGGTCAGTAATAAAAAAATCAAACACACAATATTCACACCCTATGGAAGCAACATTCCGAAAGCGTCCATATATATGGTCTAAAAAAGTGCCTGATGCAGGCCTAGTAATCACATTGATGAAGTTTGTCAAGCCATTTAAAGCTAACACGGAAATATAATTTGATACAGTAGGACTTTCATCTAGACAATCAACATTGAAATCACCTACAACAATTAAGTTTTTGGATTTCTCCCTTTCTAACACAATAGAAAAATCATTAATAAACATCGTCACATTAAACATCTGCAATCTATAAACACATAAAAAAAACAAACAATTCATTATCTATGTCGATGGACACCTTTAACACGTCTGCACTAGGACAATCGACTTGGGAAACATTACTGATTTTAAAAGTGTTCTTTATAAAGCAGCCAACACCACCTGCTGCGTAATTTTCATTTGTTTTACTATAGAAACTGAAACCAGGCAGGAAGTAATCATTTTTTTCAACCTCATAGATCCAGATCTCAGACACGAACACAATATCCGGGACACACGCAAACGAGTTAACATGTGCGACGAGCGCAGAAAAGTTTTCTCTCAGACTTCTAATATTTTGATGAACAATAAATAATTTTTTTAATATCAGCAACAAGATCGATCTGGTACGAACAGCAAAAACAATCAACATCCAAAACAAAGCCAACCATCCATCAAGGCCAACAACATCCAAAACAACGCCAAACATCAATCAATGCCAACTTCTTACCATCGGACAGCATAACAGAATCCATATCGCACAACCACTGCTATAAACCAACAACAATCATAGTACATAATTCCAAATGCATAACAACGCCCAATACATATATCGATATACTGGCTACCTTCTGTAGCTAACAGAATAGCCAAGGCACAAGGCTATTAGCCCTTTTTTATTATCAGCCATGGTCTATACAGATCATCGATTTACATGCATTTACAACAACAGCATTATGATCCTGCTTCTCATCGAGATCATGAACCATGATCTGAAAATTATTTCTACTATTGCTCGCAGCGCTGTTTGGCGTTGTTTGTTTCATTCTTGAATGTTGGTGTGGCTGTAAACGATAGCCACACAGTCACGTTGCCAGACTAAAAAATTCAGTACTCTTCATAGCACAAAAAATCAATAAGCATTTTTTCACATCCAATAAATTTCCCGTCCTTGGAGATTTTGCTTTTTAGTTCTGTAAAGGTATAACATAATTATTCCTTAATTTTTTAAGTAAATGTTTCATAAACATTTATTTTCCAAAAAAATGTTTATGAAATGTTTCGCAGTTCGTAAATAATTATTGTTTCACAAGTTTCCCGGCAGAAAGCTGATAGTCGATTTTTGTTTTTTTACATAAAGTACAAATGTCCAGAAAATCTTGAAGTATCTAATGAAAAATGTAAACTAGCAGGCTGCATAAATTTAAATTATTTTTAAAACTAAATATTGGGAAAAACATTTCTTTTTTATCACAAAATATTGCAGAAAAATGTAGGTAACTGCAACTGTTTTCGCCGAGTTTTTTGGAAAAATAGCTTTAAATTTATGTGAAGTGACGATTTTATTGATGTGTAAACATCTAAGCGCGCGTTGTTGGAATCTGGTGGAGTAATTCCAAACATAGAACTTAATGCAACGGATATGTGTGTCGGAAATGCGTCATTGTGTTTTATCATTGCATACATTTATGAGCAGAAATAAAGCATGTTTTTGAAGTTATTATTTCTTTAGGCGCGTTGGGCACTATGGATGGGAAGAAACCAATAAACATAGACAAACCATACTGAGACCCCCAACTGGCAATCCTCTTGCCGCTGCCCCCCTCGATTTTTTTTTCAAATTCGACATTTTGTTTTCCTATCGGTGTTATTTGAATTTAGAATCCGTGTGAGCAACAAAAAAAAGCGAACCAAAAAAAAAATGTGGGGAGTTTTCTTTTGACAGAAGTCGATTCACAAATGTCAAAATATGTTTACACAATTTTATTTTTCCTGCAACAATTTGAAAAAATGTAAGTTTTCGCGTATTTTTAGTGTTTAAATTAATAAATAAATGCATTATATGTCTTACAGATTTGTCCAAGCTGCAGGAGAATACACGCCAACAAGAGTTTATGGCCAAATTCATGGAATACGAAGCCCAAAGTGAACAGGCGAACGTTGAACAAAAGCGTTTCGACAACAAAAAGCGTAGGAAGACCGTGATTGTAAGTTGATTTTAATTTACATGAACCTGACAACGAATTGATAACCATTTTGTATCCACTTCTAGGAAGATACAAAGCAACAGCAGCATCGTGTCCAATTGGCAAGGCGCCGGCCGCTATGAAGATCAATTGTCGCAGCAGCAACGTGTCCAGGAGGACAATCTCAAAAAAGTAAGTATGTACATATATAGTAAAAGTTGTGTAAATTGATTCCTGAACCTTTAACACTAGGCAAGAGGAAAGTTTCGCACGCCAGGAGCCAATGCGCCGGCAAACCATCGAACTACTAGAGCACGAGATGAGAACCAAAGCCAAGGTAGACTGGGAGAATCATGACATCAACCTACATAAAACAGATTCGTCTAAAGGCAGAAGAAAATTGCATCACTGTCATCATCAGCATCAAGACTGCTGGCACAGTCATTGTTACTGGATTCAAAGCAATGCTCACTGATTGGGACAACGTTTTTACTGCTGCTCGTAGTCTCTCGGTGTGTGTACTCTGCCAAGGGAGCAACTGGTGTTGTTTCTCGGTACATTGAGGCTCGTATTGGAATCCCCTGCAATACCTCAAACGAATGAAATCCAAAACCAAATTTCTTCAAAGGGATGAGACCTTTAAAGTAAGTTGTTGGATGCTGCATCTTATAAAGAGTTTGTCTTAATAGTTTGCTTTTCTTATATCATTATAAAACATTCGCAGCCCAAAATGACACCAAGTGAGACGAGAGCTGTTATCAGGTGCATGTCGTGATGTGGAAGTGATGGAAAGTGAAACCGCACACAGGGCTGTGCCTATGGAGCAATAGTAGACTTCTCATAAACGTGCTAATATTAATATTTAACAAAATATAAATTGTTTGTTTATATCTTGAGACTTAATTCGCCAAGACACTGGTATTGCTTCGATCGCAGTAGTACCAGAAAACCAGAATCCAAAAAAAATTGGAATAAAAGAGTAAGCAGTCATAGCAAAGAGACCCCAGAGTTATTGTAAATGATTTCAGAATTAACTTATCTTAAAAGAAATGGTGCCTATTTATTTGGGTGGCAGGCAAATACTGTCTTGTATACTACTAACAATCAATAAATTCTGCAGCAAATTTGCGAAGCGACTGTATGTGTGTTTTCTTCGACTTTTTAATTTTTTCTAAAGCGTTCCTTGCTGCAAAACTTAGAAGTAGAAGAGTTCTTCTTGCTACCAAATGGAAAAACACCCCCGAACAACAATCCACAACAAAGCAGTTGTTCATATACACCTCCAAGCTCCAAATGCTCGGTGGCAAAGGAGGATTTAAATCCATGCTTTGTGCAATCGGTGCCCAAATCGAAAAGACTACAAACCATGACGCTGGTCATGACCTCAGTGGCCGGAGACAACGAAAAGAAATACCTTAAGGCATACACATACGATGAAGAGCCATCGAAATCCAAAAAAAAAGTCCATCCATTTCAACTAAATATAATTAACAAATCTTTGTTTATTTTAAATAAACGTATAATACACAAGTTAGGTTAGGTAAACAGAATAAAATGATCCTATGTCCAAATCTGGAAATCACTGTGTAGTAAATTGAGATGAGACCCATGCCAGGCGCTATTTTAAGTTAGTGAGCATAAGCTTAAGAGCTTTGGTCCACTGCTCCTCCGTACGCGGCTGTTGATTCGTTGTAACAAGCAATAAACATTGGCCATTCTTCTGGTGCTCCACTGAAAGGCGGTAAATCATGTAATTTAAGTCGGAAGTCGGAGGAACATACGTTTGACTGGAAAAATTTGAAACAATGTGATTTGACGGTGTCGCATTAGATATAGACTCAAGTGATGCAGCTGATGGACAATAATTTGCTGGCTGAAAAGCGTTGGGCATCACTTGTGTTTCATTTAATGCGACATTTGGCCGTGGCACTTGATTGGCACTAAAAACCAAATTCTGGAGACGCAAACGATCGGTTTCGCTGGCTTCCAGTCGTGACATTAAGTTGGCAAGTTGCAATTGCAAAGCATTTATTTGGGATGAAAGGCCTGCATTCGCATTTGCTGATTCTAAGTCTGGTTGGCTGCTACCAGATGCTGACGATTGGGAAATCCCTGAAACGGCATTAACTGTTGCAGTACTGGATGTCTGGCTGGATATTTGACTGCACAGGTTATAGTCTCCCAAACGTACTGACATTATTCCCTTTGTTGAGCGGCTGCTCTTTCTCACTCCTTCCTTTGCTGGCGTTGATTCTTGTGGAGGCAGGTTCACGTTAACGGCTTGCAAATTATCGACATCGATGTTGCTTTTGTTAACGGAACTGCACTCCCGTTCGGCGGCGAATGTTGCAATTGAAATGTCATTGAAGTGCGAAGTAAAAAATAAAATTTGTTGCCCTTTGGAGGAGACTCAAAAAAAAACCTCGTTACGGTTTAGTGTTGAAGGTTTATTTCTAAAGAATACATAAAGTTACAGAGTAATATACAAGAAATAATTAAAGTACAATGAATTCTTACTTCACTTGTTGCTCCTTCTTAGGTTAAATGGACAATGAAAATGAAATTAAAAGGCATGGCAACGTTTGACATTTGACAGTTGACAGGTAATTTAGGTAGAATTCGCGATCGAGGAAACTAATGATGCGTTTACATTGGTGTTTAAATTTTCGGAATCGCAACAACAACCAAAGCATTAAATTAAATTAATCTAAAGTCTTATCTAAAAAAAACGAACTCTCAATCAATTTAATTAGCTCAATTTACAACTATTACAGGAATGGAAAATTCTTGCAGTGAACTGTCACACTTTATACACAATCCACCTAAAAAATTCGCGGATCCACAACCCACAAACCCACGAATGAAAAAATTCTATCGAAGTTAACATTGAACAATGATTGAAGTGATTGAAGTGTCAAAAATATTCGTTTGTTCGCAGTTCGTTTGCAATTGGCTCTGTGAATAGTCCTAAAATGTGAATTTTCCAACTAATAAAAGGGAACAAAGGAACAACAAATTGTATAGTATCCTCGAAAAAGGTACCAACTTGTCGCACAAAGGTTACGCTGTTCTCATCCGACATCCTTCTCGCTACCTAAAAAGGTTGCGTCTGGGAAAGATCGCCTGGAATTTTCCGGAACAAAGCGATATAAGAACAGGAAATATGGGAAGTTGTCAGTTCGCGATATCACTCACGCATTATAAAATCCGCCTATACGTGAACCCTTTCCGACACCGCCATTACGGCAAAAACCGCACAAAATCAAGGCACAGAACTTCGATTTGTCAGAGATTCTCATAAAACTTAAAGAATATGAAAGCTATAATGACAGAACAATACTTATCTGGCCAACTGATAAATATTTTGAAATATGCTGCCTACATATAAATATATTCTTCAATGTATTTGAGAAGTTTCCATTCGTTTCCAATCTCAAAGAAAATCTTGTTAACCCTTGTATAAGTAACTGACCTACATTATCCGGATTGGTTTGAAACATCAAGTGATTGCTATCAGCATAAAATTGATACCGTCCATTTCCTTTTGAAAGTTTTATTATGGAAACATTGCAAGTGGTTTATGGACAAACAACTTAAAAAGACTAGAAATTCGAAGCATAAACCACAAAAACTTAAGAATCTTATGAATGAATAAGTAATTAAGGTGATATGCATTATATATCGTAGTCATTGTAAAGGTTTAATTTCTTGTACCTATGTTTCTTTTTTTGAGATATGAACATTTTTGAACTAATATAATTTTTCAATTCGCTATATACCTACTTGAAGTTGTGCTTATTTTTTGTTTGTTGCTTATTAAATTAATCTTTGGGAATTCACCATCTTAACTGAGTTTCGTTATAACCTTTTTGTGATATCTTTATAAATATATGCTTACTCTTAGTAATTTATGTTTATAAATAATGTCTTCTATATTTTATTCACGCTTATTTTTTTGAATAATACCATTGTTTGATTTTTTTCTTTTTGTGATAGCACTTACAACGTAAGTTAATTTATAATAATTAAATTAGTACCTATAGTTGTTAAGGGGTAGGGGTGGGGGTCTTTATTCTGCCACGTCCACGTTCGTGAGCCCTGGAAACTACTTTAGTTAAGGATATGGTGTCGGAAAGCTAATAATTGTAAAGAATCAAGTAAAATGTAGCTCTAATGTGAGCTGCTCACAATTAGAGCTTTATGATACTTGACAGTTATGGTTAACCTTAACAATAGTAGGCTAAGAGCAGTGTATTTACGTAGTGCGTGGGTATTAACATGTAGGTCAGGTGCAATCGTAGATACGTACCTACTGAGCACTGATCCATCCAATCCCACGTATTACCTACAACAGGAACTATAGAAAAAGTTAATTCCTTTTTTCTTTATCAGGGAAGAAAACCAAACAGCTCAACAGTCATGTCTTTGAAAAATAATAACTCAATACACACAAAAACTAATAAAATTCAGATTTCATGTTCGATTTCTCGGCAGAAATCTGAAATTCGAATTTCGAAAACGACATAAGTGATATACAATTTTTTTCCAATATAGATAATATTTTTGATACCTATAATAGAGTACAGGTACCTCTACCTATTAAGTAACCTATTAATGAAAACCCTAAAAATAATCAGCCTTATTGTGAGTTTCGCCCGGAAAGCATTTCACCTGGCGAAATGCTGTCCGCCCGAAATTTTAAAAGCTATTGCGAGTTTCGCCCGAACGAATTCTATCTTCGAATAGATAGTGACATTTCGAACACAGACGAACACGCCTAATAAGTGTTTGACAGATTGGAATATAAAATAAAGAAAAGTCTATATATTTGTATATTTATTGTTATTTTAAGGGAATTAGTATAAAATTTGTAAAGTGGGAGTATACAAATGCACAGCATTGCACTGCCGCTGTTAATACTAGACTAGAGGAAGAGGAAGAAAATACTCTGGAACGAGTTACCTACTCGAAGGCACTTACGAGATATATGTAATCCCTTGGAGTTGCGCGAACCATTGTAAGAATTAAACGTTTCAAAATGTAATTTGTAAGGAAAATTTTTAGATTTTTTTGATTTCACCAGTATTATAGAATCAACAAAATGGCATTCAAATGCATGTGCTTACTAACGCCTTGTCCCTGTCCAAACAAAAATTCGAAACTAGCAGGTTGTTTGGGTTTTTTTTTGCAGAGGGTGGATATCAAAAAGGTGTTGGTAAGGACCACGAATCCCCTTGCTTCTCCGTTATTTTGTTAAGCAGTAAATCGCTTTGTCTTTTGTTGATTGTTTTGCTCCTGAAATAAATGAAAAAAAAACTTAAATTTCCAATTTTCTAGACTTCAGTAAAGTAACTTACATGGTGAAGCTTCACGGTCTTCTCCTGTTCGCCTCAAAAAAAATAATGGAAAATGTACGTCGGAAATAACAGTATATTCCGACCGAAACAATGCTGCCAATAAGGGGAATTTTTTCGAACATCAAATTTTTTTCGCCCGGAACTCATGATAAGCAAAAAGTGAAATGTCATTTTTTTCGGGTGGAATATTGTTCGGGCGAAACTCACAATAAGGCTGAATAAGAATACCCACAATAAAGCATACCTAGACCTACCCAACCAAAAACATTCAAATTATATCCCCAAATTGAAATAAATTGTTCATATCGGATATACTTTTCCAGCAAAACAAATGCAAAAAACGATCGGCGCCTTTTCCCAACAAAAACCATCATGCATAACATAACCGAAGACTCTTTCACACACCCCGGCTTACAATCATAAATCATAATTCATAAGGCATTGACAATACCAAAGAAAGTGGATATAGTCAACATTTTTCTTTCCGCTTTCCTTATTACCTTGTATCCCTATCTATAACCCTTTAGCCCTCTGCAGCTGCACTTATCAGTGTGGAAGGAAATCTACCTGAAGCATACCGCAGCACGCTCCACACATGCCATCCGGCGTGCGGTCATTATTCAACTAAAAGTAACAACCCAATCATTGAAACAAAAATTAACCCCTTTTCGAATGAGGTGTGGTAGGTTTTGGTTTTTCACCATCGATTTGTTGGACGAACGCAAAAAGTACAGCATTTTTTTTACATTGGCATGAGACATCTGTATATTACTTATCTGTGCCTACAGTATCAGTTGTGGAAAGTGGAATATAATGATAAAAATGATGATGATCAGGGAAGAGTTGTTGAAATTGTAGATGAAAATTCATAAGTTTCATTGTTATTCATTTCAAAGAATACCACTTAATTAAATTTATAATTTCATGTCTTTGTTAATTTACATGTTAAGCAATAGTGATTGCAATTTTGTATGTAAAATAATAAGCTGTATTTTTTAATGTACAGCATTAAATGAAAATGGCAATTGTAATATAATTTTTTGTAGTAGTAGTTTATAATAATGAAGAAAAAAACATTTCATTTAAAGGTGTTTCCTGCACAGTAAAATATTTCGTGACGATTCGAAAAATACGCACGTAATTGTTTAAGTTTTCAATTCTGTCGGCACTCCCTACCACTGCCACTGTGCCACTGTTGTTTTTTTTTTACTCAAGTGTATGCCTGCGGACAAAGAATACCTAAGTGGATTTGTTATTTCTTAAACACAAAACGTAATCGTAACTGTAACCGATACCAACAAAATTTACCATTTTGTTTAAACTGACCTGGATTCCAAAAGAGTTGTCCATCGGAACATGCACCCATTTCAAAAAAAAAAATTGTGTAACATTATGTCTGCATAATGGTCGGAATTCAATTGGTTTATATATGATTTAAGTTACAAGAATTTGTTTATGTCATATCCAAAAATGTAAATTTCAATGAACTGTATATAATTTTAATGGAGAAAACAACTATTGCAGAATTTTTTTTTGGTAATGCATTTACAGTTTCACTGTCGTCTCACTATCGTCAACGTAACTCCAAATGTTAAATTTTAGGTATATCCTCTTTGTTTCTTATAATTTTTTTTAAAGCGACTTAAATGTTGGAGGGTGGTTCTATTTAGGTATA
Source organism: Cheilosia vernalis (assembly GCA_949126925.1). NCBI lineage: Eukaryota > Metazoa > Arthropoda > Insecta > Diptera > Syrphidae > Cheilosia > Cheilosia vernalis. Next base: position 59,337,004 of record OX421358.1, read on the forward strand.
CTGAGAATTTAGTTCTTGACCCTGGTGAATTTTGATTGTAGGTATAAAATCAAACAGAGGGGCGAAGAAATTTACTTGTTGAAACCTGTAGCATTTAAGCGGAAATGCATCCTACGGATAAATATTACTAGGTAATAGAACATTATTTATCATCGTAAACATGAAGTAAGTGTCATTCTATTCTATAGTTGAAAAACCGTGTGTATGTATATCGATTTACATTCTCTCTAAGATACTTTTCTTTATATTTGTAATCATTTTATTATAACTATAAAAAACGCTTGAAATAAGAAGTGGAAAGTTATGTACATTTCCTTTCATTCATTTATAAGTGATTTGAAAACTTGTTTTGCTGAATATTGTGTTAAACCGGGGTACACTTTTAGTTAATATGAAGCAATGCATATTTCACAAAGCTTTAAACGTTTAATTACATATACATATTATATTTTTGTTTATTTTGTATTTCACATAGTAGATTTATAAGACAAACACGGATGTTTTCAAAATTATAGATGTGTATCTACCTACATATAAAAAATATTCAAATTGAGTGCGATGTAGACGCCATACAATAATTGTTGTAAAGGCACATAATTTGCACAGTTTATTCATCAAGTAAGTATTAAATAATGTTTACTAAAATATAATACATTTTTTAAAGTCTATTGAACATTATAATCTATTAAATTAAGAAACGTACCCTCTTACTAAAACACTTCTGCCGCGTTAATCAATATAACTTTTTTGTGGATTCTCTGAACATAAGACAAAACTATTTAATATATTTACTTAAGATCAACTTTTAATAAATTATTGAAAAAAATATTTTAAAAGAACACCAATTACAACAATTTTGGGTGTGAATGAATTCAAACTAAAATGCGCATTTATATCAGATTCAACTCATTGGCATTTTGGAAAACATAAATAAACATTCTAAATTTAAATCGCTCGTACGTACTTAAGTAAAAGACAGGAATTGTATATGATCTGAACGCTGGAACAGTGGAATGTGAATGCATATGTGTAGTGCTTGCATGTTAACGTCACCAAAAAATATGGGCATGGGAGGTTCGCAGGTTTCTACTATGTCTGCTTTTAAAACTTTCCATTGTTTTTGGTGTATTTTTAATATTCTAATTAATTATTTAATCTCAAAAACTTCATTTTGTAATTTGTATTCATACACATTTTAGTTGCAGTTAATACTTACATCCTGGGGGTCAATTCCCGTTCCGTGATACTGTGAAATGAAAAGAGTTTTCACAAGTTCACGCTGAACTCGATTCTCGATCTATGAAAAAATGAAAACAAATGTCAGAATTTTTTCATATGATAAGTTTTTTATCACAGCCATTTCATTTGTGAAGAAGTGTGAAAACGTGATGGATACACAAAAATTAACGGGGACAAAGAGCTTCAAAGATAGTTGACAGCATTTATCATTTAGTGCATTTTAGTACACATTTAGACTACTTTTTATGATGATAAGTTCGAGAATCGCATTAGGTGTAATCGTGAAGTGATAAAATGATAAACTGCTGTGAAAACTGAAATGATAAATTATTTATCATTTCACAGTATCACGGAACGGGAATTGACCCCCTGCATAACTCTTTGTACTCAGTTCTTACCTACGCATTTTGTTCCCCGTTTTTTAGTTTAATTATATTCAATTCAATTCAATTCAAATCGTTATTTAATATCCTTACACAGTAAGATACAATATCTTATTTAGTTGTGCAAGTTTCAGTGAAAAAATTCTAGTTCAAGATAAAAGTATAATGTTATGTAGATATATGAGTGGAAAAGCACTTATTCATTTATAAAAAAAAAAAAAAAAAAAAAAAAAAAATTATAATGTACTATTACTTTTTTTGAAGATTTGGATTTAAGTACTTAGTTTGTCGCTTATTTTCTTATTTTCACAAGTAAATTTAAAATGTAGCCAAGGATCAGATGCCGATTCCAAAAAAAAAAACATTAAATTAGCTGAATGCGTTTATGAAATCAAGTTGTAAGAAATATCCAAAACTAAGTCATTTCTTATAAATGTCATCGGAATCGAAACCTGAGCCAAGGAATTGCTAAAAATTTGTAAGTCAAAATTATAATTTTTTGATCATTACTAATGTAATTTAATGTTTACAGAGAACCAACCATCCTAGGTCGTCATAAGGAATTTGTATTGAGAGGATTATTTTTATTTCATTATTTTTGTATTCAGTATCTACTGTTTGGATGGTTTGGAATACCAGAAATAAAGGATTCGTCGGCCTTCACCCGGGTCGAACGCAGGTAGGTTTTTTGGGGGAAATATCTGGAATGAAGAAATAATAAATGTTTTTTTTTTTCCTTAGATAGAAGTAATAACGTCACCTCGTTTGTAACACTGATATCTTTGGCATAATAGCGATAGGATAGATTCAATTACACCAAAAGAAAGATCTCCTTTTTGTCTCTTAGAAAACATTCCTAACCCAAAATTGACAAAAATGGAAATGTGTCACTCCAATACTGAGGTGACGATAAAAGTATTTTTTTTTAAGTTTTTAAAAAGGCGTTGAGTGCCCACTTGTAATTAATTCGTCTTTTCCAGGTCTTGCTTCAGTGCGAAAATTCGGTCTGTATTCGATCTGTCGGGGCAAACTGACCTGACCTTCATACAGTTAGAATCTCATATACAAAATTCAGCAGGTAGCCTGCTCCCTTGTTGTTCTTAAGCTTTTAAATAGCTGAGCCAACTATGCCATTCGCCAAAATTTACTCCACAATCTGGGATCACTGCTTCGCACACGCCACCGACACGATGCTGTGTTGAAATCTTCGGAAGCAGGGGCATATTAATTGTTAGAATTGCACACACATTTTTTTAGCTTGATTTGGTTTTGTAAGACTCTTTTATGTGTCGGAAGGTGTGTAAAATATTTAATGTATAGAGACTTGTGAGTAAAAACTTCAATTAAGTTTGGACTTAATTATTACATTAGATTTTAAGCTCGACTAAAAGGAACCTCTTTTGTATCATCATCAGAGGCAACTTCATCATCTAAATCTCTATTATCGTCTAACTATCTTAAAGTTAGTCTACAATGGCTTAGTGAAATCAAAACGACGGTATGGAATATCCTACTGGTGCGGTACGTATTGCAATGAAATAAAGGATCTGTTGAGCTAAACTTTAAACTGTCGACAGTGTCCTGAAAAGGAAATCACTACGAAACTCTTTCTATCAATTTTGGTAACAAATTGATTTCGCGACTCGACGGTTCGAATACTCAACCCAAAAGGTACAATTTTGAATCGACAGGAACTAGATACATACAAGTGAGCGTGGGACTAAGCATTAGCTGTGATGTGTTAGCCAAGAAACAATGATGTTGTTTTAGTTTTCAAATGATGTGTTTTATTCTCGGTTTTCTATGGAAATACTCAATACACTACCGACTACTGTGCGGTTTTTTTCTTAACTCACTTAAAACTATCTTATTTACTACTTCTTATAGTAATATTCTATTTCCGTTATAGACAGGTGTTGTTCTTACATTTTCTCAACTCATCGTACCTCACCTGGTTATGTAAATACAACCCACGATGCAATATGATGAATGCGTAATAACTGTAAGCAAACACCTGTGTAGCGGAAATCACAAGTGGAACACCTGGCGTAGGTACAACATTCCCACCCCCTTAGTGAGAGGTTTGGGACAATGGAATTGAAAACCAAACGAAATTGAAAAATAAACGAAGTCGAAAAATAAATTAAACAGGAAAACAAATGCGGTAATAGTTCGTTTTGCAATGTTCTGTGCCTTGATTTTGTGCGGCGATGTCGCTAGGGAACGGTCCGAATCGGATTTGAATGTGTGAGTGAGCCGCGCGCTGTGACCAACGTGACCGTTGTGCAATAATTTGGCACTTTTTTCGAGGATTCTGATACAATTTGTTGCTACTGTATCTATTTTTTTAGTTTGAAAAGGAACTTTGCAATTTTTAGAAACACTGTGATTTTCAAATGAATTTCAGTAAAATATAACGCTGCTGTTTATCAGAACACGATTATAGTGTTACGAGAGCCAACAATTGTTAAATATTGTGCGAAAATTCTTAAATTTCAGAGAATCTTTACAAATGACACTTTTTTCTTACACCGCTCTTTTTTTTTTTGATACTTTTCAGAATTTTGCAACAATCTCCCGGATTGTTAGAGAAAGGTTATAAATTTTAGTTTTACAATACAATATAGACTGTAAATACTCGTAGATCATTCCCACACAACTTTTCTTTTGTAAATTGAACCAAATCACTATACAATTAGATGTCGTTTAGATTGTTCCGCTTGTAAGCTATGTATACACTACTTCTACGAAACTGTTGACGACTTCAACAAAGATGACTGCACTAAACACACCCACTGCAGTCGACATTTCCCCGCCGCTTTCGCGTACCTTTGATGTAGGATTGAAATACCTTTAACAAATTTTGCCAAATTTTGTAAAAAGGGAAATTTCATCCACAAAACGTCAAATGTCAAAATTGTAAACAAATAATTATAACTATAAAAAGAGCATTGAACTCTTGCAATAAAACACATAATTTTATAACGTTGTGAAGAGCAGTAGATTTTTACTTTTATTTCTTTGCGGATTTTTAAGCGTTAGAAGAACAGTTGCAGTGCGAACAGTTTTTTCCCTTTGTTCAATACTGAACATTTGGTCATTTCGAGCCGGATTGTAATATCCCATCATAAATATTCGCATTGCAAGAATCCATTGTTCTTTTTATAAATATATTTTTATTCAATTTGTTGTGCAAATTTGCGTGAATTAAATTGGACACAATATACAACACATTTCTGGATTTGGATTTACTGCAACTCAACTGGAATCATCATCACCATCAACTGCAACTGATAGACAAGCCGATTTTATCTGTTTCTGTGTTGGACTGTGTGACTTCTGTGACTTCTCGTGTGCGATTACTACCCGGATAATTTGCAAGTAAGTACATAGCTTGCACTTCTTGTGTTATTTCTTTGTGTGTATATGCAAATAAGGTAGAATTTAAATTATGAAACCAAGGAAGTTAAAACGCGTACTTACCCGCTTAGAAAAAGACATTGAAAATTTCGGCAAAGGGGGATCCAGTACTCGAACGGCAAATTACTTGTCGGGCCGTTTACTAATGCTGAAAGAAACAATGCAGACAGCTGAAAAGGTACACGAAGAGTCGATAGATGGGCAGGAAGATGAAGATGATGGTTCTGAAGTAGAGGAAGTGTACGACAAATTGCGCGAGTTGTATTTGGACTACAGAACCTCACTTCTTGATGCCATGGACAAGGTTAAAGCTGAGGAAGCTCAAAGTGATATCGAGAAAGCGGAGTTAAAAGAGATAACGGGGTCGCATAATGCAGAGGTTAATTTAACTAATATTCCAGTGCCTGTTTTCTCCGGAAATTATGAATCTTGGCGAGGATTTCGTGATTTGTTTGTTTCTCTTGTACATCAGAATGCATCTTTGTCTGAAATACAGAAAATGCATTATTTAAATACAAGTGTGTCAGGCGAAGCCGATAAAATTTTATCGCACTTATCAATTTCCAATGGAAATTATGCAAAGGCGTGGAATATTTTGCAAAATAGGTATGACCACCAACGGTTTCTTTTTAACACCCAAATGAAGTGCCTTTTTAATAAGCCTTCAATTACTCAAGAGCGATCTGAAGCTATATAGGAATTTTTGGATACGTCTACCGAAATAGTTCATAGCTTAGATAATTTAAAAGTACCGGTCGAATACTGGGATGTGGTGTTAATTTTCATTCTTTTACAAAAATTACCTATGAAAACTCAGCAACTTTGGGAGGAGAAATTAGGGTCCAAAGCCGACACAAAGGAACTGCCGACTTTTGCTGAATTTAAACAGTTTCTTGAATCTAGGTTCCGTACACTGGAAGCGATGAGCTACCAGCAGGGAAAAACATCGTCAGAACCGCCGAAAAGGGTAAACCAGCGTAATTCTTTTCATGCGCAAGCTGACACACCAAAGTATGCATGTAAACTTTGCAATAAGGGCCAACATGCCATCCGTCGTTGCAACCGTTTCCTAAAAATGAGCATTAGTGATCGTTGTCAAAGTATAAGTAAACTAGGTCTATGTAGGAATTGCTTAGCTTACAGTCATGTGTCTGCTAGTTGTCCAAGTACCCGTAGATGTTACTATTGTTAGCAGCCACACCACTCCCTTTTGCATAATTCGTCACTCAACGCTCCGCACCCAAACCACTTGTCTCATAATTGTAATATGTTAACCTGTAATCAAAACTCGTCACAACAACCATGTTTAAAAAATAAAAATGTTCTCACCTCAACAATAAATCTCGATGCTCCAAGTTTTACACCACCCAATATACAACAGCCAGGTCCATCTTCTGCATCTCAGCGTCGGTCTACACAAACGACAAACGAAGAGCAGCCTTGTTGTAGCAGGTCTCTTAGCACATATCACTCTATGCCACAGACGAATACCCAAGTCATGTTGGCAACAGCAATTGTAAAGGTAGTCGGATCATCAGGACAGGTTTTCTCGCTTCGGGCGTTGATATACTCAGGATCTGAGGCCTCGTTCATCACCGAGTCAGCAGTTCAATTTCTGCGTCTAAACCATAAACCAACGTTTGTCGAGGTATCCGGGTTAGGTATGGTCAGCAGCGGCCCACGTAAAAGGGTCATTGATATAACGATTGCTTCTCACCATTCGGCCTTTCAAATTAGCACACAGCCCTCGTGTATAAGTCGCTGTCTGGGCATATTCCGACCCGGAATCTTCCCATCCTCGATTGGAAGCACCTTGATGGCTTGAGCTTAGCCGACCCTTCATTTTTTAAGCCAGCCAAAGTTGAATTGTTACTGGGAAGTGACGTTTTAGCCGATGTTCTTTTACCGGACTTGATAAAATCCAAAGATTCCAATTTGCCTGTGGCACAAAAGACCGAACTCGGGTGGATTCTCTTTGGACGTGCACCATTTTCATCCCAACCCGTAAAGAGTTTCCATCAAACTTGTACTCTGGATGTAAGCATGCAAAAATTTTGGGAGTTAGAAGAAGCTCCATTTCTAAACTCAGTGACTCCTGAAAACATTGCGTGTGAGGATCATTTTTTGAATAATATCAAACGCCTAGCAGATGGACGATGTGAAGTTGCCCTTCCTTTCAAAGGAAACATAAGACCGCTGCTAGGAAAATGAAGAGAAGGTGCCCAGCAACGTTTCAAACAATTGGAAGGACGTCTACTGAAAAACAAACAGCTTACAATTGATTATTCCACATGTATCGAGGATTACTTACGACTGGGTCACATGAGCGAGGTTGAGAACGAACAAATTTTGGAGAGCATTCCCCATTACTTCCTACCACACCATGCGGTTATTAAGGAGAGTAGTTCCTCTACCAAATTGAGGGTGGTTTTTGATGCTTCCTTCAAAACATCCGATGGGACTTCACTAAATGACCGTTTGATGGTAGGCCCGACGCTCCAAAATAACATAATCGATGTCATTCTCAGATGGTGGCTGTACATTGTACAAGTATACATTTACAGCTGAAGTAGTATATATAGGTAGGTTCTGGCATTACCAGGGTGGCAAAATAAGGTGGCGTAAGAGTTTGATTGACAGCTGAATGTTCCAATTCTACGTCAGTCTCATATGCTTACTGTCAACTCAGTACTCAGTCACTTAGACGGCTATCCCACCATAAACGTCAACTGAAACAGCTGATCATGCGTTCATCCAATCAAAGCCGAGATACATAAAAAATATTTTCAGTTTGCACTGCGGTCTGAATTTGTATACTGTTTCAGAGGGTATATACTTATATGTTGAATGATTTCAGTCGAAGGGGTAGTTGAGTTTTAGAAACCAAGAAGTGCGTTTCGCATACCAAGAAATGCAACAAAAAAAAAAATGAACTGCAATATTTGTGATAAAGTGTTCTCGCGTAAAGGTGTTTTGAAGCGTCATATGGAGACTGTACATAACAAGATCTTAAATCATTGTTTGGTGTGTGGTAAAACATTTACTAGGAAATATAAATTGAAGCAGCATATGGTAAAGTGTATACTGTTGGATGAGGAGAGAGGAAAAAATTAAGTGAAATTACCAGTGACAACACTACCTGCAACAACATCAGGATCACCATCGACATCAGCATCATCGAATATTATGTGCAATATATTTAACCTTGAAGTGAACAGGAGAAAATGGACCCAGCATCAGCGAAGCAATACACACAAATCTAAAGTCCAAGTGTCGTACGCTGATAGTGTGCATAAGATAATGACGTCATTCAAAGAACGAATCATATCATATTCCGTGACTAATGAAAAAGAAGACGATTTGAATATAAATTCATTTTTTGCCAGAAAGAGTGCAATTATCAAAAATCTATTACAAGAAAGTGTCATGAAGAATAATTCAATTAAGTTCAATTTGGAATTATTTGCGGAATTTGTGAAGATTGGGAATGATGATGATATGGAATTTGATATAAAGTCAATAGCAACACGTATGCAACCCGTTCTTTTATATGATGATATGGAGGAAATAATAAAAGGAATGGAGGAGAACATAATGAAGAAGCTTGAAGAATTTCAGGAGCGAGACAGTGGATGGACTCTAATTAGGATAAAAGCCATTGAATTGAATGTTAATAAATATCAGTGTTTGAAGGGGTCAGCGCACATCAAATTACCAGCTTTCATTAGTAACAAAAAGGGTGTTATCAATGTGAAGAACAATGATATATACTGTTTCAAATGGGCAATAATATCAGCTGTGAATCCAAACGTATCGTATCCCCATCTACCATTTGCATATAACATAACAGATATAACGAGTGACTGTATTTCCACTAATGATATGGTTCTAAATTTTAAAGACCTAGTTTTTCCTTTGGAAATTGATCAGTTATACAAGTTTGAAGCACAAAATGAGATAAGTGTTAATGTTTTCGGATACTCGAATGATGATGCAAAGAGTGAACAATGTATTGAGGGTCCATACTATCTGACTTAAAATGAGAAACCTCTTCATATTAATTTGTTATATTGTGATGGTAACGAAGTGACACATAATGTGTGGATAAAATGTTTAAGTCGGCTTCCACGCGATAGGATCCTCAATGTGAAAGAGAAGAAACTATACTTTTGTAATAGTTGTTTGCAACACTATTACAACGAGGGAAGTTTGCAGAACCATAAGAAAGAATGCGCAGGTGTTGTTACGCATATGCCAAAGGAAGGGGAAAACATTGTAAAGTTTTCAAATGTCGAGAGTTCTATCAGTGTACCTTTCGTGATATATGCAGACTTTGAGAGCATATTATTACCTATTAGTACTTGTCTTCCTAATCCATCTATATCATCAACAACAACAACCCAACAGCATGTATATATGAAGTTTACTATTTTGTTGTTCTTTTTTTTTAATTGTTCTTGTTTTGTTTTTTATAGGACCCGATTGTACGAGTAAATTTGTCAAAAATCTAAGTGAAGATATTCAACGTCTGTATTAATAAAAATGGTAAATAGAAGCGGGTGAAATCCTAGACGACCAGAAATCTTAGGCGACAGACGAAAGCAAAAAGAGAAACGCAACGCTTGAGTTTAAACCACGAACTAACTTTTATGTCCAAAGATTACGTTTTATATACTCGAGTGAACACATGAGTGACAGTTTATATGTAAAGTATAATGTATATGTACATGAGTGACAGTTTATATGTAAAGTAAATAAGATTAACTCTGTGTTTTATTTTAACACTTCCCCAGAATGATTTATTTATTCGAATTCACTTTACATTAGAAATAATTCATTCATTTATTTTAAAGTAAAATATAAACTGAGCATTCTATTTGATTAAGAGCAAGTAGTATATTAAATTCAAGGTTTACTTTAACTTAAGAGAAATATAAGCTGAGACATATTTATTTAAGACCAAGTAGCATATTATTCAATTCAAGTTTTACTTTTACTAAGCCTTTTGTAAGGCAATCAGCTAAATTTTCATTGGAAGGTATATATTGTAAAATAATCAAACCTTTTTCAATTTTTTCCCTAATGAATTGAGTTTTTATCTCGATATGTTTGGTTCGATGAGAATACGAATTGTTTTTAATGCATTGAATTGCACTATTGTTGTCACAGTGCAAAATAATTTGCTTCGGATGATTCGGAAACATTTCTGCCTCCAACCGCTTCAGCCACATTGACTCCTGGATCGCCGATACAACAGCTAGCAACTCAGATTCTTTTGATGAGAGCGCAATGGTTGATTGGCGTTTTGAAGACCATGATATTGGTGCTCCTTGCATGGCGAAAACGTATCCGGATGTTGACTTTCTTTCATCTTCGTCACCAGCCCAATCAGCGTCACAGAAACCCTCCAGCTCACCACCAGATTTTTTGTATACACGCTTTTTATCTATTGTACCCTTCAAGTAGCGAAGAACACGTTTCAATGCGGCCCAGTGTGCCTGACCAGGATTTGTTGAATATCTGCTCAGAAGATTTACGGCAAAGCTTATGTCCGGCCTTGTCGTTTGTGCTACAAACAGTAAACAACCCACCGCTTCCATATATGGCACACCAGCCATTTTTTGTTTGTCTTCAGGAGACGATGGACACATTTTCGATTAGATTTTTTGATTAGAATCGAGAGGGGTACTGACCGGATTGCAGTCAGCCATACCAAATCGATTTAAAATGCTAACGATGTATTTTGACTGATCAATTGAAATAGTTTCAGCCAACCTATCCCGAGAGATTCGGATACCAAGGATCGAGGAAGCCTCCCCCAAGTCCTTCATCTGAAAATTTTCTCAGAGTAGTTGCTTCAAATTAATCTCCATATTCTTGTCGCTTGAGAGTATCAAGGCGTCATCGACATGTACAGCAACAAAAATCATTCGGCCTTTGTTAATCTTGTAGTAAACACACTGATCTGCATCAGACCGCACCAGATTGAATTGCGTAAGCACCTCATTAAGTTTTTCGTTCCAAACACGGCTAGCTTGCTTAAGGCCGTACAGGGATTTTCGCAACTTGCACACTCTACCAGTATCATCAGAGAACTTTTGTGGCTGAACAACATAAATCTCTTCCTTCATGTCCCCATTGGAGAACGCTGTTACCGCATCCATCTGGTAGATATTTAGATTGTATCTCACGGCTAACGCAAGCAAAAAACGAATGGATGCATATTGTGTTACTGGCGAAAACGTTTCTTGGTAGTCAACGCCTTCCTTCTGCGAATAACCAGCCGTGCTTTATACTTAATAATTTCCCCATTCTCGTTGCGTTTAGTCTTAAAAACTCATTTAGATTGAATGCACGCTTACCTTTGGGAAGTTGAACTAAATCCCACGTATGGTTTTCTTGTAATGATATAAATTCGCTGTCCATCGCCTTCTTCCAATGATATGAATCATCACGTGACAGAGCCTCAACCACAGTTTCAGGATCAGGCCTTTCGATGTTCGCAATCAAAACCGGCTGGTTTAATCTTCGGGAAGCAATACGCTCAGACCGCCGCAACTCCATTTCCGCAACTCTGTTGTCATCAGCAGCATCATCGTTCAATGGCATTTCCACAGCAACAACTTCAGCATCTTCTTCAAACATCGGGATTTCCACAGGAACAACTGGAACATCAGCAGCTTCATCAAGCATCGGGATTTCCACAGGAACAACATCAGGATCCACATTGGTTATGTCTTCCGTGTCGTCGCCGTCGCAGATGGCTGGGACATTAACCGCTGTTAGATCATCAGCTGATTTATTGACTACAACTGGTACATTAACATTGGTTAGATCATCAGCTTCAACAATGTTGAATTCACGAGTACTTAGTCCGCCGGAATTCATATTGTTAGGTGAAATTTTAGTGAAATTATCGGACTCGAAAAATATTACATTTCGACTGATTATTATATTCCTGTTTTCGTCACACAAACGGTAGGCTTTGGTGTCTTTGGAGTATCCCAGCAGCATGCACTCCATTGACTTTGCATCGAGCTTGCGACGTTTTTCACGTGGCACATGGGCCATAGCTTTACAACCAAAAACGCGCAACATTGAAAGATCCGGGCCGGCATTCTGTAAGGTGAAAACGTTTAAACGTTTTCGTGCACACGAACAGTTTGCTTCATGTAACATCAAAAACGAAAGAAATTCTCGTGGGCGCGAAAAAAATCTAACGAACACATTTTCTTTGACGTTTTCGCTTTTCTTGCTTCATGTAACCTTAAAAACAAACAGATTTTATCGTCTCCACGAAAGAAAACAAACGACAGCTATTTTGGTGACGTTTATCATTTTCCTATTTATTCTCTTTGAGTTTTCAATTTCCTTGCTTCATGTAACCTTAAAAACAAACAGATTTTATCGTCTCCACGAAAGAAAACAAACGACAGCTATTTTGTTGACGTCCTATTTATTTTCATTGAGTTGTGGTGGTTTTAAGATTGTGCTGAATATTTTACTAGAAATGCTAACAAACTATTTTTTGTTGACCAGCGAAAGCGACGAAAGTGAAATGGAAAATGAACACGTAAACTTAAAAAAAATTAGAAAAAATCTGCGGGATTGTTCGAATCCTCTCACATTACCTGAAAAAAGATTGGTTTATTTAAATTTGGTTCTTAGTTAGAAATTTATTTTTTTCTTTTAGTTTTGTTCAACGTTTTAGGTTAAACATAGCTGCCTTTCATTTGCATATAGGTACACGAAATACATACGTGCCTCCTATTTCAAAGCTTTTCTCAACGTCAAAACAACTTAACGAAAATAAAGCTACATACTGAGACTGCCAAACTATAATTTTGTTGTAACACAGTTTGTCAAACCTAAACGAATGTGAACAAAAAAACGTTTGGAGTTACATGAAGCAGATTTTCGCTTTCGCGTGATTTATTTCGTTTTTTGAAACGCGAAAGTGGTTTCCGTTTCGTTATTTACAGAATCCCACCCCCGGCTTCACTCCTGAAAACAATTCTTCGGGTGTTTTAAGATGGTTTCCTCTACAAGGAACTCGATTTATCAAATATGATGCGGTGTCCGCTGCTTCAGCCCAAAAACGTTGCGAGATGTCTGCATCCAATAACATGCACCGTATTCTTTCCACCATCCACCAGCGTCCTGTTGATTCGCTCGGCTACACCATTTTGTTCGGGGGTGTACGGGGCCGTCCTTTGATGGTGAATCCCGCACTGCTCTAAGTACTCTTGAAATTTGTTGTTGCAGTACTCTAAGCCGTAGTCGGTTCGGAACACTTTGATTTTTCTTGAACACTGATTTTCTAAAAACATTTTGAATTTTAAGAATTGTTGGAATACGTCTGACTTCTGTTTTAGTGGAACCAGAAAAACTTTTCGACTAGAGTCGTCCACAAATGTCACAAAGTATTTGCATCCACTCCAACATTTCACAGATAGCGGCCCGCACACATCAGAGTGAATTAAATCCAACACATTCTCCGCACGACTTCCAACATGTTTGAACGATGCCCGTGAATGCTTCCCTTTTACACACACTACGCATTTTGTTGAAAGTTGTGAGGGAAGATGCATTCCTGTTACACGGTGTCTCCACCTGCAAATTTTCTTTCATGAAATCTCTCACATTTGGTCGCGTTGAAAGAACGACAATATGAAATGAAATGAAGGGTGGGCATTTCATATCATGAAATTTCATTCGTTGAAATGTCGTTGCGCAGAGCACATCGTTGCGTTCTCGCATTAAAGGCCATGAAGGAATTAGAAGAATTGCGGAAACGAGCTGAGAAAAGAAAACGAAGGTTTTGGGTAAATCCATTTCTGGAAAAAAGGGAAATGCACAATTTAGAGGAACATTTGTTGAAAGATGTTCTGTGGGAAGATGACGAGTTTCGGAATTTTTGCAGAATGCATATTGACAAGTTTCTTCTACAAGGAACTGTGAATGTTTACGATCCATCTTAATTACTCTTTGTTTCGTCATTTGTGTTCTTCTAAAAGGATCTATAAATGTTTATGATCCTTTCTTATCCCTTTTCGTTGTAGCTATGCATATTTTCCATTTTCTGTTTTATGATGCTTGTAAAACTATCTGGAAATGTTTTTTTCCTTGTTTAAATTTTCGCACATCTGGCAATCGTGTAAACATAGCTTTAAAAAAATTGGTAAAAGGTTCGATGACCCAAAAATAAACTCATACAACACGAACTCATTCCCACTCAGCCATCGCTGGAAAAAAACAAGTAATAATAACCAGCTATTTCCAAGAGCAAAATCTGTCTTGATCGACATGCAAAACTATAATGCCCATGTGACTACATCCTAGATCCTACCTACATCCATTCTCTGTTCCCATTTACCATATCCTTGTAATGACTATACTTGTCTCGTTTTTATTCCAATACCTAGTTTCAGCGCTACAACCTACAAGCGACCATTCGCCACTCAGCCATCGTGAAAATGAAAAACAAGTGTCAAACTGCACAGAAATTTCAGTCCCTCTCATGAAATCAAAACCATGAAAGGAGCTGTGAAATACTTTTCATGAAACTGGTTTTTTCATGAAATTTGTGGTCTCCACGTGCAATCTGTCCTCTCATGAAAATTTTCATGCTAAGAAAATTGCAGGTGGAGACACCGTGTTACTGACTTTACTTTATGTAAATTGTCATCCCATATATGACCCATGCGACGATGCCATATTTCTCCATCCACTACGACTTTTAAAGCAGTTTCACGGTCACCAACACTATCAGCTTTTTCACAGCTCAGCCTGTACATGTCGTTTACCAGAGTAGCTGTTCCGATTAGTCTGTCACACTTATTAAAAATTTTGCAGCAGTTCTTTTCAAAGCGAACTTTATTGCCGTTTTTTACCAGCTGGCTCACTGAAAGCAAATTCGCACACAGGTCTGGTACATACTGCACATTTTTGATGGTTGCACTCAATTTGTTTTTGTTGTTTAGAAGTGTGACATTTACATCACCAATACTTTCGATTTTCATCTTGGAATTGTTTGCGGCAATTATTTCCTTGTGTGAGGGCACTTTTTCGTTTTGTAAAATCGCTTTGTTCATAGTCATATGTGCAGAAGCTCCAGAGTCAACATACCATGTATTTTGTGAAATGGTACCATCTGCTAAGAAACTTGTGTACAGACATTCTGATTTTTTTCTTTCTCTTTTCTTTTTATACAGTGTTTGGCAAAATGTCCAATTTCACCGCAGCTGTGACAGCGAAATTTGTAATTTTTTTTGTTTGGTTTTTGTTTGAATGACTTGCTTACCATCGCCTTTGGCGGCGTACTATTACCATTGTATTGGACTTGTTGTAAAAGCAACGTTTTGACTGAATCCGAGGTGAGTTTTGACGTTGAGTTTTCAACTGCCATAACAAGTGGTTTGTAATCCTCAGGCAGACCAGCCAGCATCAAGGAGGCAACAATTTCATCGTCAATTTTTAATCCAGCTTTCTTGACTTTAATGGATATCATCACCATTTTATTTACATAGTCCTCCATACTCTCACATTCAGACAGTTTCAACTGTACCAATTGCTTTAACAGTTCAACTTTCCTACACAAACCTGTGTCTTCGAAAGCGCTCGTGAGGTTATCCCAAGCACTTTTAGCTGTTGTTGCATCAGCAATGTAAGAGTAGTTTTGAGTTTCTAGCAGCAAAATTAACTCAGACTTCGCCTTTAAGGCCCATTTTATTCACTCGAAGTTGAACACAACTTGGGGATTTTTATATGGGAAACTTCCCAAGTTGTGTTCAACTTCGAGTGAATAAAATGGGCCTAAGTCCTTTTCCATTTCAGAAGCAGTAGCAGCAGGTTCATGTTCCATACAGCTCCACAAACCTTTGATAACGAGGTATGATTTGGCAGCAATTTTCCATACGTCATAGTTCTCTCTCCCCTTCAATTTTTCAACCATTATATTAACCGCCATTGTGACAGGGTGCCTGGGCCCATAACCTAGATTAGATTAGATTAATTGGTGGAGGTGGAAGCAGGTTGCCATATCACTGCGGCCACGAGTGGGCCTATTGTGATTTCCTCCCTTTATAGCTCACTCATGATACCGGACTTAGTGATGAATCCTAGTAAGTCTTTGAGTGTGCTGTCAGATATGTCCTCTGCCTCAAGGTAAGGTTTTCCTAGATGGTGTTGACGTAATCTGACTAGACATTCACAGTGACACAGTATGTGTTCTGCTGATTCTTCGTCCTCGTTGCATAGTCTGCAAGTGTTGTTTTGTGTTATTCCCATAGTCATGAGGTGTTTTTTGACTTGACAATGTCCAGTGAGGAACCCTGTGACTGTGCGGATCTGACTCCTTGTTAAGTTTAGGAGTTGTTTTGTTCTTTTTGGGGAAATAGTTGGCATGAACTTTTTGGCTTGTCTGTTACTTTCAATGTTGGTCCAGTAATGGTTTGCCTTGTTTGTCAGCCATTTTTTTATATAGAATTTAGCAGTGCTAATAGGTAATCCACAGAATGGTCTTGGCATCGTGACGGTCGATGCTGATCCTTTTCTGGCTAATATGTCTGCTATTTCATTGCCCACATGTCCACTGTGTCCTGGCACCCAAATGAGATTTACTCTGTTTGTGCTGGCTAGTGATGTGAGTAATTGCAAGCAGTCCCATACTAGTTTAGATGTTATCTCGTAGCTATTGATGGCTAGGAGTGCAGCTTTGCTATCAGAGAGAATATATATGTTCTTGTTTGTTATGGAATTTTCTAGATTTTCTCTGAGACATAGTTCTATCGCAAAGATTTCTGCTTGAAATACAGAGTTGCACTTGTCCATGCTTTTGTAGATGAACGTTTTTGTACTGACCCCGTATACTCCAGCTCCAACTCCTTCATTTGTTTTCGATCCATCTGTGTACCATACATGAGAATTGTTAGCAAATGTGGGCTTATTCTGTTCCCAGTTTTGTCGATTTGGGAATGTAACTTTGAAGTTTCGGCTGAAGTTGAATCTTGGTAGACAGTAGTCTGTTATGGTAATTCCAAGTATTTCATCTTTTTGTAGTTCCATAACGATGTCTTGATGGATTAGCTTGGAGTTTTCGGTGTTATCAGATATGAGCATGAAGGCATTTGTCATGGCTTCTTTCTGTATCTGAAGATGCAGAGGTGGAAGGTTTAGAATAACTTCCAACGCGGCAGTGGGAGTTGTTCTCATAACGCTCGTAGTGTAAACACAAGCTAGTCTTTGGAGTTTGTTGAGCCTGACTTGTGTTGATTTTTGTTTCGTTTTTTGCCACCATGCTGGAGCTGCATATGTGACAATTGGTCTTGTTACGGCTGTATAAAGCCATAACATCATTTTGGGGTTTATACCCCAACTCTTACCAATCAGACTTTTGCTGGTCCACAGAGAGATCCTGGCTTTGTCTATGGTTTTCATGAGGTGAGAGTTCCAAGTGAGTTTTTCGTCCAGAGTTAAACCTAGGTATTTGACTTCTTTTGAGAACTCTATTGTTTCACCAAGAAGAGTGGGTTTTTTTAGTTTTTCCCTGCTCCTTCTTTTAGTGAACGCAACTATGGTACTTTTTTTCGGGTTTACAGTTAAACCGACTTTTTTGCACCAGTCAGCAACTAGGTTGAGTGCCCTCTGCAGGAGTTCCGAGATTGTATCTTCGAAATTTCCTCTGATTAGGATCGCAATGTCATCCGCGTATCCTTGGACATAAAAGCCATTATTGCTGAGTAAGTCTAGTACTTCATTCACTACGATGGACCATAGCAGGGGGGATAGAACACCACCCTGGGGGCAACCTTTCGCAGCTGTGACTCTTATACTGTCACTGCCTAATGTAGCATTTATGTTTCTACTTTTAAGCATGTTCTTTATCCAGTTACATGTAGTACTATCTACGCCTGTGTTGTGGATGCATCTGTATATTTGGGAATGTTCGGTGTTGTCAAAAGCTCCTTCGATGTCAAGGAAGCATCCCACGGCAACTTCTTTGCTCCTGAGTGAATTCTCTATTCTGGTGGTGAGTTCCTGAAGAGCATGTGTTGTGGATTTACCTTGTTGATAGGCATACTGATTTTTATGCAAAGGGTTTCTGTATAGTGGACCCTGCCTTATATATCTATCAATAATTTTTTCCATTGTTTTGAGGAAGAAGGAGGTGAGGCTAATGGGACGGTAAGATTTGGGAAGATCGGTTGGTCTGCGACCTGCCTTCGGTATAAACTTGACCGTTACCTCTCTCCAGCTTTTTGGTATGTAACCCCATGCATAGCTAGCTCTAAATATGTTTATTAGCAGCGGGGTTATTTGTGCACTGCCTTTTTGGAGGAGTGCTGGAAATATTTCGTCTTTTTCAGGGGATTTAAATGGATCAAATGAATTGACTGCCCATTTTATTTTATCTTCATGAAAGATTTCTTTTGCCCTTATCCAGTTCATTCTTGTTGGTCTGTTCATTCTTACCTGAAGAGGATGATTGGGTGAGTCTGGTGTTAATATAGAGTTTGAGAAATGGGTTTCGGCCAAGAGCTTCAGCGTCTGTATGCCGTTTTCCATATAAGTCCCATTCTGATTTTTCATTAGCCCAATATTATTAGTGTGCTGTTTTGATAGAATTCTGTGGATACGAGCGCTGCTTCGAGTATCAGAAATATCTTGGCAGAACTTTTTCCATGATTCTCTTTTAGCTCTTCTAATTTCTTGGTTATACCTTGTGAGTGTTTCAAAGTATATTGTCCATTCTCCATCCCGTTTCGCTTTGTTAAAAAGCTTCCTGGTAGTTTTTCTTAACTTAGCGAGTTTGTTATTCCACCAAGGAGTTGAACGATTGCCTGATTTTTCTTTTTCTGGGCAAGCTTGATGATAGGCGGATTTAATGGCAACATTGAGATTTTCGCAACCAAGTTCTAGGCTGTCAATATCTCTGATGTTTTTGTAGCAGTTTGTTGTAGAGTCCATGAGTTCTAGGCTATAAGTGTCCCAATCTGTGGATCTTGGCTGCCTATAGGATTCATAAATCTGTGAACCTAGTTGGACGTCAAAGCAGATTTGACGATGGTCTGACATCGATGTTTCAGTAGAAACATGCCAGTCCCTAATAAAGTTTTTTATAAATGGGGTGCATAGGGTGAGGTCAAGAACTTCTTCCCTAATTCTGTTTATAAAAGTAGGGCTATTCCCATAGTTAACTACTTCAAGTTTGTTTTTATAGATAAATTCTAAGAGTGACTCAGCTCTTTTATTTGTGTTTGAACTACCCCAGTTTGTATGGTGTGCATTAGCATCGCAACCAGTTATCAGCTGGAGTCTTCTTCTGCCACAGTAGTCCATAAGTCCTTGCAGTGGTAGGAATTAAAGGTCAGGAGAGTCGCCTGCCAGGTAAGCTGAGCATATGACTGCTTCTGTCTTACCCCTTTCAGTGGATAGCTCAACTATAGCCGCTGCCATGTCTTTGTTTGTGTGTTCTGTAATTGGGATAGTTTTAATATTTTGTTTTGTCATAATACAAGCTCTAGGTCTTCCTTCATTTACGAAATCGTAGAGTAACTCACCTGAGAGGCCCTTTATCTGGTCCTTAAGTATGTATGGCTCCTGGATAAAGGCTACATCTAGGTGATCCTTATTAAATCTATGGCTTAATACAGCCGAAGCGGCTTTAGCATGCTGTAGATTAATTTGGATGCACCTTAATCCCATTGAGAAATTATTGTTGGGGTGTGTTGGCAGACTTGCCAACATTTTTAGCTTCCGCAACGGTTTGGCTAGCTTCTGAGGTCACAGACATTGAGGACAAGTCTTCTGATGTCTTTGATCTTTGAGGCTCTTCATTGGGCTTTACTGTTGGTTTGCTAGCTCCAGATGTGATAGGGACAGCTGTCTGGTGCTTTCCTTGGGCATTGGTAGCTTCAGGATTAATTCCCTCCCTCGCATCGATCAGTCTCTTCTGGCCACTAAACTTAGGATGTGCTGGCGCTCTGTCCTTAGTTAAGGCCTCAACGTTCTTATTCTCGACTGGTCTCGGTAATTCCTTTATTCTTATGAATACCTGCGAGAAGTTCAGGAATAGTTTACATCTTTGTTTTAGGATGTATTCTTTAGAGATCTCATCAACTGTGAAGGTGATGGTCTCTCCTCCGCTCCTTTCCTTTGTTATCCTGAGGACTCGCCAGCTTTTCGTGGATACGCCTGAGTTTTGTTTGGCAATCCTAGCTAGGAAAATATCCTTGGTGATGTTATCGGCGTCTGGAACGAAGGTGACGCATGTTAATGACTTTGGGATTTCGTGTCCCTGAGTTATTCGTAGGTTTGCGTCTTTCCATGGCTTGATCCTGCCTACCGTTGACATGAGCCAGTTTTTGGTTTCTGTGTCGTGGCAGGTGATCGATAACCATCCGTCTCTAGTTGAGGTGGCTACAAATCGTAGGATAGGACATTTTTTGTCTGTCTTGTCCATTTCCTCTAGTAGACTCTTCCTCACTAGTTTGATTTGTTGATCCGTAAGAGTTTGTTCCGGGTGCATGGAGTGCATGATCGCGACTTTGCATTGGGCCATAGTATCCCTGTAGGAAAGCCCTAATGTACTAGGTCTTTCCTGTGCAAACTCCGTATAGCTAGATTTGTTCTGAGCTTTATTTCCACTTGAGCTTTTTGTCGCATTTGAGTGGGATTTGAGAGCAGGTTCTTTTTTGGTTTTATTCCTAGGCGTGCCTCCACATGTGTCTTTGGGCGACTCTGTGTGTGGTCTATGTTTTTTGCGTATTTCCGCCATAGGAAAGCTATCTGTGGACCTGCAGCGTTTGCTGGTACTTGGTCCATTTGGTGGTTCTAATTTACCTTCCTTTTCTCTTTGCGCAAGAACTAGCGCATATCTGGCTCTTTCGCTTCTTCGGGTGCAGTCCCATCTCTTATAAGGGCCGCAATACGACGCCTTTGGGCTCCAGTGAAGTGTTCATACTTCTGCTGGGGTTTCCTTGCGTTGGTATTTGCAGCTGTATCGATACTAGGTACATTCAGTTCCTGAGTATGTGTTCGGTCCGAGATTTGGGATGGGAGCCGTGTAGCAGTTGTTGGAGATGAGAGGATCACCTCTTCTGTCTCCATTTGTGAAATTGGCGAACGGAGTAGAGATTCTTCCTCTGACTCCGTTATCATATTCGTTGTTGTGTTGTTGTTTTTGTCTGTTTTTTTTTTTAAATTATCCATGTAGATCCCACGAGTAAGGCGAGAATAGATCGTCCGCACCTGTAGAGCTCCCATGCAGGTGTAAGGCTAGTTACTATGAGAGGTCGCCCGGTATCTCATAGGGAAATTACGTTTACGGTGGCACATTTTTTAGTTCCCTGCACCATTCAGTCCTCAGCACGTATTCCAGACACTTTGACTTGGGAATTTGGTGCTCTTGGTCCGCGGAGGTGTAAACACCTCTACCACACTACGTGGCCTTCCCCTATCCGCCACCTGGGGACGCGCCGGGTCGCCTGAGAAGCTCGTGTTCCCACTAATGAAAATGGTAAATAGAAGCGGGTGAAATCCTAGACGACCAGAAATCTTAGGCGACAGACGAAAGCAAAAAGAGAAACGCAACGCTTGAGTTTAAACCACGAACTAACTTTTATTGTCCAAAGATTACGTTTTATATACTCGAGTGAACACATGAGTGACAGTTTATATGTAAAGTATAATGTATATGTACATGAGTGACAGTTTATATGTAAAGTAAATAAGATTTACTCTGTGTTTTATTTTAACATGTATGATGATTACTACAAACATGCAACACCGATGAAAGATCTCGCACCGCAACAAGAATGGCGCCAGACGAACGAAGAGTGCTGCATATTTTGTGGGAAAAAGTTTGTAGAATTCGAGTATAGAGTAAGAGACCATTGTCATGTAACAGGGGAATATAGAGGACCTAGTCATAATAGTTGTAATTTAAGATCAAGTCTTCCCAAGTTCATTCCGATTTTCTTCTCCTACCAACGTGCGTCGAACTTGCCGAGTTGTAGGGGCTGAGTAAGGTCAATGATTCTCGAGATTTTTCTCCAGATGAGTCCCGAAACTAAAGGACGCTATACTCCGCCTGGTTACATAAGTGTAACTTGCCGGTCCCAAGCCCGGGCAAAGGAGCAGGGAGAGGAGTAAACCTCTCAAATAAATCCCCAATCCAAGGCGGAACAGCATACGCCGAGGGATGCATGGCTAAGAGGGTGCTTAGTCGCAAGTATGCGAACTTCGGACACCGGGCGACCTCCGATTTCAATAATGCCTTCCTGTGGTTAAACGGGTAGACTACGGGCGACCATTTATATCCCGCTTACTCGTGGGTCAAAATAGATTCTTGGAAAAATACAAACAACATAGAGAGTGATGCCTCTAATAATGCATCATCAAATAGGGATGTTAACATCGAACACCCTGTCAGAAATGACGTGACACCTGCCACTCGGGCAGAGCCACAAATAAACGACTCAGAAATGAGAAGCCTAGACGAGAACTCGTCTCAACTAAGCGACTCGTTCTCTGAAACAAGCACCCTGTGCAACGTCAGTATGTTATCTGATGAACTTCCAGACGACATAGGCGAGCCCAAGATGATGACAAAACAGGTCAAAACGAAATGGGTTACGTCAGATTTACACCTTCTGAACAACGCCGTTTTAAACAGGCTAGGAAGAAGGGTAGTACAAAGGAGCAAGCGAGAGCGTTTGCTAAATCAACGGAGGGCTACAAGGGTCCTGAGGTGAAGCGTATGCGATCTGAAGATAATACCACTCCTCAGTCCGAAGCGAAGCGTGCTCGGGCTGGTAATGCAACCGTCAACAAAGCTTCGTACAGCAGTATGGCGAGCTGTGTTAGACTAGGAGTAGTGCCGGCTGATCTCGATCGTAATCCCCTTAGTAATGAACAAATGGTTCAAATACAAGAGAGGATTATGGACATCACGATAGAGCTACGTGACGAGGACACAAAACCATCCTTCCGCGGCACGACATTTAAAGCCGGATGGCTAATGCTCACGTGCGCAGATGCTTCCACTGCTGAGTGGATGAAGGTGAATTTCGGAAAGCTAAAAGGGAAATGTGGATTTGAGGTGATGTTAGTGGGTGAGGAGAATTTTCCAAAGCCACATATCATCAGAGGGTTCTTTTCACAGAGTACCGGCGTAGCTAACGAGAGAATCCTTGCAATACTGGATGGCCAGAACAGGGAACTCAACACCAGGACGTGGAGAGTTCTTCAAAGATCGGACGAGAGAGATATCGCCCATATGGTCTTTGCTATCAACGATAGCATAATGAAAAGGTTGACTGCGCAAAAGGGAATGGTCTCCTATCGTTTTGGGCAGATCAAACTCATTTTAAAAAATGCGGACAGATCAACAACTCATGGCGTTGCAAGTACAGTCAACCCCACGACAGAACCATCGTCCAAAGTAGCGAGCGGAACGGTGCAGAGTGACTCGACACCTGTACCCAGTACCAGTGCTAAAGCAATTGAACTTGCTCAAAAATCCGCCAACAAAGAAGTCTCAGCTTCTGCTAGAACGAGCAGGAAGCGCTTCAGGCCAAAGCTGGCTCATGAAGACCGTAACGCCAGCAGACAAAGGATGCAGGGCAGAAGCCCGAGAAACAGGCAACACGGCCTCTCTTCTCAGCAGGGTCTCGTAAAACGTAGAGGTGATAATAAACCGAACAGGATACGAAACCCTGAGTACACTCGCAAAAGATGACATCTCTCTTGAGTGTGCTGCAGGCTAACCTGCACTGCGCTATGGGTGCCTCGGACACCTATATCCAACGATGTGCTGAAAGGAACATCGCTCTCGGTTTAATCCAGGAGCCATGGGCAACAGACGCTAAGATATTTGGTTTAAACTGTAAAACCAGAGAGCTTATTTTTGCCCGAGGAAATTTTAGACCAAGGGCAGCCATAATAGTTGCGAAAGATATAAAATGTTCTCTCATTCCAGATTTCAATACTAGGGATCTGGTGGCGATATTGATAGAACGCCACAACGGCCGGGAGCTACAAAAAATTGTGTGTGCATCGGCGTATTTTGCTGGAGACGAAGATGAGGTGCCACCTACTCCAGTACAGGAACTCGTCCAGTACTGTCGAAACCAGCAAGTGCAAATCATCATCGGCTGCGACGCAAATGCTCATCATCAAATTTGGGGCAGTCGAGATACGAACAAAAGGGGTGAGTCCTTATTGGAATACCTATATTGTAACAATTTAGTCATTTTAAATAGAGGCAATAAGCCTACCTTTAGGAACGCAATAAGAGCGGAAGTTTTAGACCTTACCCTCTCATCTCCATTTGTCCAAAACATTGTAGAAGACTGGTGTGTATCTGATGAGGCATCCTTATCCGACCACATGCACATTAGTTTCAAATTGAGATGTAACACCGAACAGGCGCCGGTCCGTTATGTTAACAAACTTACGAACTGGAGAACCTATCGCGAAAATCTAGCGATAACATCTGACATGCTTCCAGAACCTCCACAAAGCGTAAGTGAAATGGAAGCCGCTCAATGTCAGGGACCTTATTCTCACGGCTTTTGCAGACAGTTGTAAGGTTAAACGCACCATGGTAAAGAGGTGCGTACCATGGTGGAACAAAACCTTAGACGATTTTCGCAAAAAAGTAAGGCGACTCTTTAACAGAGCCAAACACACTGGCCAGTGGGATCAATACCGATCTCTCCTAACCCAATATAACAAAGAGTTGAGAAAATCCAAAAGAGCTAGCTGGCGAAACCACTGCGAGAGTCTCGAAGCACTTCCTGCAGTGGCTCGTTTGCAAAAGGCTCTCTCTAAGGATCACTCAAACTGCATGGGACTGTTAACTAGACCTGATGGTACAGTCACACGCGACCGAGAAGAAACTTTGCACACTCTTCTTCAAGTGCATTTCCCTGGGTCCACTATCATAGACGATTCCTATGAACACGTTACCGAGGACTTACGTCCACATAACATAGGTAGAATAAAGAGTTTATCCGGTAAATTGTTTACCCCGGATAAGGTTAAATGGGCAATTGACTCATTCAAACCATACAAGGCACCAGGTGCAGATGGTATTTTTCCGGCACTAATACAACAAAGTCTGGACTTCTCTTTACCCACCTTGGTCGCCTTATTTAGGTTTAGCTTCAACTGGGGCTACATACCACATACTTGGAGGGAGGTAAACGTGGTATTTATCCCCAAACCAGGCAACAAGCCTAGTGAACTACCTAAATCATACCGCCCTATAAGCTTAACATCATTTTTTCTCAAAACGATGGAAATAATAATCGACGTTCATATCAGAGATTGCTTAACTCGCAGCATACCTCTACACCCCTATCAATACGCCTATCAAAAGGGCAAATCAACCGAAGGCGCACTTCTAAGCTAAACTAAACAAATAAAGGGTACTTACGGTTGTAAAGAGATCGCACTATGTGCGTTTCTTGATATAGAGGGTGCTTTTGATAATACAGGATAAGAATCCATATCAAATGCTTTGGTTCAAAGAAATGTAGATGAACCGACCATCAAATGGGTCAAAGCGATGCTTGTAAGCCGGAAAATAACGGCTTCGTCAGGACCACTCAAAGCATCTGTTACAGTCGTAAAGGGCTGCCCGCAGGGAGGCGTGCTTTCACCTCTACTGTGGTCTTTGGTTATAGATAACCTATTACGTAAGCTGAGTTCCTCAGGTTACAATATTATAGGCTATGCCGATGACCTATTCATCGTCGTTAGGGGTAAAGAAGCGAATGTAGTTACAAGACTAATGCAAAATGCCCTTAAGATAGTCCTAGATTGGTGCCGCAAAGAAAACCTTTCTATCAATCCCAATAAGGCTATCATAGTTCCCTTCACCAGGAGAAGAAATTTAAACCTTAATCAAATTTCAATCAATGACACACTCATTGAGTGTTCCGATGAAGTCAAATACCTTGGAGTTATCCTAGACAAACGACTGAACTGGAACTCCCACATAAAGAGTAAAATTACCAAAGCTACTAATGCTTTATGGGCCTGTCGTCGTATGCACGGTAGAATCTGGGGGATTACACCGAAAATCACACACTGGATCTGCACAGTCATGATCAGACCCATTATAACATATGCTTCCATAGTATGGTGGAACAAAGTAATCCAAAAGAACACTATTGCCAAGCTGAACAAGTTACAACGCCTCGCATGTTTGGGCCTTTCCGGCGCAATGCGAACTTGTCCTACAGCAGCTATAGAAGCTTTAATAGGATTAACACCCCTCCACATATATGTAAAAAAAGTGGCTATACGCAGCTCAGCAAGCCTGGCACAAGGGGAAGAGATAAACCTTAGTGACCATCCGGAGCTAATGACCCTTATCTCTGAACTTCCAGAACTTGACATGATCTGCACGGTAACTGACCGACTCCCTAAAACGTTATGCTTCAACAGGAAATTCTCCACGGAGATCACCAAAAGGGAAGCATGGGTAAGCAACAACCCACCAAACTGCCAAAACGGCCTAAAGTGGTATACGGATGGTTCCAAAATGGACTCGGGTGTGGGAGCTGGCATACATGGGCCAAACCGCAATATTTCAATACCGATGGGGAAAAGCCCCAGTGTATTTCAGGCGGAGCTCCGTACCATTAAGGAATGCGCAGACCTCATAAGCTTTACAGGTATAAAAGGTGCGAACATCCATATATTCACAGACAGTCAAGCAGCTATAAATGCCCTTAGCTCACCAATCATTGTCTCAAAATCAGTCATGCACTGCTTCAATGCCCTTCAAACTCTTGGCTCCAGAAACAAAACCAAAATTTGGTGGGTTCCGGGACACGAGGGCATCGAAGGAAACGAAAAAGCTGACGAACTTGCTAGGAAAGGGTCAGAGATCCCTTTTATAGGACCAGAACCTTTCTGCGCTGTCACCAAATCAGCAACTAACTCCACGATACGTAGCTGGGAACACAAAATGTGTATCAAACAGTGGGAAGAAATCCCAGGCCTTAGACAGGCCAAAAGGGCAATCGTGCCATTCAAAAAAAATGCCAAAAAAATTCTAAACCTCAGAAGGCATGATATCAAAAACCTTGTAGGCTACCTAACAGGTCACCACGGTTTGCGGTATCACCTATACAAAATGCACATAGTCAACTCCCCGGAGTGCCGTCTATGTCTCGAAGAAGACGAAACAGCTGAGCACGTCTTGTGCGAATGCCCAGCTCTATCCAGTACTAGAAGGAAATTCTTCCTCCGTGAATTAATAAGTCCGGAAGAACTGAAGAAGTCCTCTGCTGAAAACATTATCAGCTACATTAGGGAAGTGGAAACTCTGCTAACCTAAACTATTTTCTGGCAATTTCCGGCACAATAGAACTATTTAGGTCGACGTGCCTCTTTATCGCTTTGGCGAGCCAGAAGTTTAAAAAAAAAAAAAAAAAAAAAAATTCCGATTTTCTTACACAATCTCACAGGTTATGATAGTCATTTATTTTTCTCTTCATTGAATGAAGTGGAGGGAGATATAAAGGTCTTAGCTTTAAATAAGGAGAAATATATATCAATATCTAAAAAGATACTTGTAGATGAAAAATCAGGGACTTATTTTGAAATGAGATTTCTTGATTCATATCGCTTTCTGAACGAAAGTATTGATTCATTAGCGCAGAATTTAGGTAACGATGATTTTAAATTGACAACAACATATTTTAATTGTGATCAACAATTTGATTTAATTAAGAGAAAAGGTGTGTTTCCTTATGATTATCTTAATTCGTGGGATCGCTTAGAAGAGAAATGTTTACCGGAAAAAGGTACATTCTTCAACAAACTAACTGATGAGGAATGTTCAGATGAGTCATATGAAGTTGCTCATAAAATATGGTCATATTTCAATTGTACAAATATGAGGGAATACCTGCAAATCTATTTACAAAGTGATGTTGTTTTGCTTGCCGATATCTTTGAAAATTTTCGAAATATATGTCAAGAAATCTATAAATTAGATTCATGTTACTATTATACGGCACCGGGTTTATCTTGGGATGCAATGCTCAATATTACAGATATGGAATTGGAATTATTAACCGAACTAGATATGTATAAATTTTTCCAAAAGGGTGTTAGGGGTGGCTTAACTCAATGCTGTCATAGATATTCGGAGGCAAACAACAAAGTGCCATCCGCACCTTTAACTTTCTGGCAGAAGAAATTTCCACGAGCAGCGACGATGATCCGAGAGGAGATGTATGTGGATGATCTCATTTCTGGAGCGGACACCATCAAAGAAGCTGAAATGAAGATAACGGAAGTGAAAGCAACACTGGGATCAGCTGGTTTGAACCCAGGGGCGGATGGGCCATATAACGCACCGGGAAATTTCCCGGTGGGCCGGCTGTTCAGAGGTCCACAGGGCCGGTGGCTGAAAGAACATCTGCGTGATCTACCAATCTATCTTCATAATCTTCATAAACATTTGTATTTGCCCATACAAGTAGTCAGCAAAAAATGGAGTTTTTATATTTTTCCTTCCTATAGGTATCTACTGCCCAAAAAAATCTCAAACTTTTATCACAGACAATAAATATGCCTACAAATGCTTTATCCAAATGCGAAACAGTGGGACATGAAAACGAAAAAGCACAACAAAAAATGCAAAAACAGAAACCCTAAAATCGTTTTTTGTTGCCTTTATTACCTACTTACTTTGCACACAACGTTATTAGTTGCTTACGTGTGATACAAAACAAGGACAATCGTTTTGTTGTTGTTCTGTTTATTTTAACTTGTAACTTGGCTTTGTGGGTGCATGGCTGTGCGTCTGTGCCGATGGCTGATTCGTTAATTAAGGGTGCATTTGTCATCGTTGTTTCAGCAAGGATCGTTTCGTATCCATGCGAAAATGGTTTCGTTTTTGTAGTCCTTTGATGCACAGATAATCACGTTTGGAATTTTGTACGAACCCCGAAAGAACTATCATAGAATCCGTCGGAAAGTAAATGTTTGCTAGGAATTTCGAAATTCATATTCATCAATTTCCCCTACGACTAAATTCGTAGCAAAAATGATAGTTCTTTCGGGGTTCGCAGCAAAATTCCGAATACGACGGATTCTGTGATAGCCCAGAATAAACATACGGCAACGGAATCATTCGGTCACACAAATTTAACATGAAACTGTGTAAGAGCAGGATTTATTAGGTGCTTTGTGGTTTGCGTAAGGTAATTAAAATAACAAAATTAGTAAAAAGAATATTATGGTTTAAGTTTATCCATTACTAGGTAGGTACATAATCAATCATTAAAAAATGGACAAAGAAAAACTGAAAGGAAGAGCGAAGAAGTTACGCCAAAAGAGAAAGAAGGCAATGGAAGCTGAGGCACACAACTCAAAAAACATTAAATTTATGATTGAAAAACTATAGCCTCTTCTTCTATTATTAGTCAACCGCAATCATCTCAAGAATTATCGGAAAAATCGTTTCGTTTCCTGAATTTGTAAGTTCTCAAGTTGAAACAAGAATACAAAACGAAGGTGAAAACCAAGCGTCCACGTCTTCTGCTTGTTCTTGTAACGAACCCAACGAAGAAAAATCAAGCTTTCAATCCGCAATTAATATTACTGATAGTCACTATGATAGTTATTTGAAAAATCCAAATTTGTACGACATTAAATTTTTTTTTTTTCATTTCATCCGAGACAACCAGGAAAAAATTTGTGTAGCAAAACTCAAAAGTCCATAATATCATGATTTTTCGAAAACAAACAAAAAACACTTAATTCTTTATTCAAAGCAAATATGTTTTTAAGGACTAGTACATGTATAGTTGGTATATGTATTTAACAAAACTATAAACAAAAAAATTCCAGTCAAATTGAAACTAACACATCCGAAGAAATGGGTACTTGTTGGGTATGGTAGAAAAGAATATAAGTTGGTGTGGGAAAGTCAGTAAAGATTAAATTATTTTTCGTTTATTTTTTTTCAACAAAAATTCCAAGATTTATGTTGACATTTCGTGCTTTAAAAAAAAAGTAGCAAAATATACGTTTTTAGGGAGAGTTCATAGCAGCGTATCAAATTGGAAATCGCGTAGCAGTTTTCCTACGATCATAGCATTGTAGTAACATTATAATGGGTGATTTTTTAGCTGGCTTGGTTTTGGCAACACTGGTTTTGATAGCTGACGTGTGTTTAGTACCTTGTGTCACTGTCAAACAGCTTCAGTTTGGTTTGCAATTTAACCATGGATCGTCTTACAAATGAACAACGCTTGCAAATTATTGAATTTTACTATCAAAATTCGTGCTCGGTTCGCTTTTCGAGGATCCGCTTTTTTATCGAAAAATTGTGTTCAGCGATGAGGCTCATTTTTGGTTGAATGGGTACGTAAATAAGCAAAATTGCCGCATTTGGAGTGAAGATCAGCCAGAAGCATTGCAAAAGCTACCAATGCATCCCGAAAAAGCCACTGTTTGGTGCGGTTTATGGGCCGGCGGCATTATTGGGCCATATTTCTTCAAAGATGATGCGAATCGCAGCGTTACTGTCAATGGTGAACGCTACCGAGCGATGATAACAAACTTTTTTTTGCCCGAAATGGAAGTTCTTGACTTGCATGATATGTGGTTTCAACAAGACGGTGCCACATGCCACACAGCACGCGAAACAATGGCGCAATTGCGATGCGAGTTTGGTGAACAGTTAATTTCACGTTTCGGGCCGGTCAATTGGCCGCCTAGATCGTGCGATTTGACACCATTAGATTATTTTTTGTGGGGGTATGTCAAGGCTAATGTGTATAGGGACAAGCCCGCTTCGATTGACGCACTGGAAGCCAACATCCATGCATTCATTCGTGAGATACCGGCCGATATGTGTGAAAGAGTATGCCAAAATTGGACTCAGCGGATGGGCTACCTGAGACGCAGCCGCGGTCAACATTTGCATGAAATTATCTTTAAAAAATTGCAAGGTTCAAACTATCGATTCAAATAAATATTTTATTCATTTTTTCGAATTTTTTGTGTTTTTTTTTTTTTTAAAGTTCTAAACCTCTTAAAAAATCACCCGTTAGATATGCTTATTCAGCAAAGCAAGTTATTAAATAGAGTGTTAAACAAGTTAAACAAACCTAATTTCTTCACTTGGAATAAAAATACTTCAAACTTTGATTAACTGTTATTTTATTGTTTTTTTTTTTTTTTTTGGTGTTGTATGTATGATTCTGTATAGAAATGTACTTGACTGGGAGTCCGGAATTTTTTACTAAAATAATGTTTTTTTTTTTTTATAGTAAACAAATGTAATCTGATTCAAAGATCTGTAATAGACCAATGCTCTATTTAATTTCAAACGCAAAATGCGTAACACCCTGTAATGTATATTTTAGCCATATCCAGAAATTAAAAAAGGGCCGACAAATAATATTGCCCGGGCCGTTAGGATGTTGCCCATCCGCCCCTGTTTGAACCTACGCAAGTGGGCGTCCAACACTATGGGCCTTTTAAGGGAGGTTCCTTCAAATGAACGGGAGGCGACATTTTCATTCCCTTCAGAAATTTCGGGACAACTCAAAATGCTAGGGATTCACTGGCATCCTAATACAGATAGCTTCCGGTACAAGTACTCTCCACCAAGTCATCCAAAAGCAACCAAAAATTCAATTTTGTCCACCATAGCCAGGCTCTTTGATCCAATGGGCTGGATTTCACCGTGCGTCATAGAAGCAAAGTGCTTTCTGCAATTACTTTGGGCAAAGAAGATGACGTGGGACGAGCCTATTGACGAAGAGCTGGTAAAGAGCTGGAATCTATACTTCCAAGACTTGGAAGCAATCAATATGATTTGGTTGCCTCGATGGGTGCAATTGACACAAAACTGCACAAACGTAGAAATTCACGGCTTTTCAGACGCATCGGAGAAGGCTTTCGGCGCAGCCGTCTATATGCGATTACTGGGTGAAGATGGTTCTGTCCACATGAGTCTCTTGCTATCCAAAACTCGCGTCGCTCCACTTAAGCCAGTGAGCATTCCTCGACTGGAACTGTGCGGAGCAGTCATCCTAGTGAGGCTTCTCAGCCATGTCACAAGGATTTTTAATCTAACTGGAGCAAGAGTTCATGCATGGACCGACTCAACAATCACACTTTGTTGGATAAGATCGCCGTCAACACGTTTGGAAACCTTTATCGGGAATCGAGTTGGAGAGATTCAGAGGCTTACGAGTTCGGCCATTTGGAAACACATTCCAACAGAGCAGAATCCAGCAGATTTAGCCTCCCGGGGAGTACTGCCCTCGGCGCTCATAAAGGAACGTTTATGGTGGAATGGACCGTCATTTCTGCAAACATCGTGGGATTTCCAGATGCCGACTCAGCCAAAGAATCTGACAACCGAAGAAGGGGAGAAGCGTACGCGTTGTCTCCGAGTGGATGCAGAAGACACATCGATGCCATTTTTCATTGTCAACCCTTGTAAGTGCTGTCGTTAATAGATCTCTTATTTCAGCCATTTTAAATGTCTTGTTTTGGCTTGCTACAAACCCTTTCACTTGAGCCCAAACCAATTCTATTGGATTCAGGTCACAGTGATAAGGTGGCAAGCGAAGCACTTTATGTCCCGCATTTTGAGCCAACTCATCCACGACGTATGTTTCATATTTGGCTTTATAACGTTTAACGATTTCAAGCAATTCTGCTTTAACCATATCATCCTCGAAACTTATTGCATTAGACCTCAACCACTTTTTTATTTCATCTTTTCTCGTGGAAGTGGATGGTGCTTTATTTTGCTTTCTCGAATGATAGGAAGCATTGTCCAAAACTATAACGGAGTTGGGTTCCAGGCGTGTTAAAATATCTTTAAACCATTTTTCGTACACGTCAGCGTTCATGTCCTCGTGGTAGTCTCCGGTTTTTCCCGAAATGAAGCATAAAAGTCCTCCATCGACGAAACCTGTTGAACTCCCAATATGGGTTATAATTAACCTCTTTCCTTTTCCAGATGGTGATCGCAGTCCTGTTGACAATCCTTCATTAAACGCCTGTCGTGGTGTTGTAATAGCTGGGTCTATCCAAATTTTTTCTCGAGTGTGTCCCTCGTTGAGCCAGGTCTCATCAGTAAAATAAATTTTTATTTTCTCTTCTCTAATTTTTTTAACTTCGCGTAAATATCTTCGTCTCCAAGAAATAATGTCACTTCTTTCCGTCAACAAATTCTTTCGCTGACGTTTGACGAATTTAAGTCCGAGATCTTTTTGTAATATTACATGCAAAATTGATCTGCTTATTTCTGTTATATTTGCATTTTTTTGTAATTCCAATAATATCTTGTCTAGTGTTGGAAGGTCATTATCCATAAAAAACTGATGGACTATCCGCCTAATGGCACATTTGTCAAAATCATCGACCTTACTCTTGATACCGGAATTATTTTTCTTCTTTGGAGGTGAATTGTGGCCTTTGATTGCTTTTTCCCTTAATAGCCTGTATACAGTTCGTTCCGTAACAGAAAAAACTTTAGCTGCATTTCTTACGGCTTCCGATTTACTTTTAAAAAGGCCATAGAAATTTTCAGTTGTATCAACAATTTGTTGTTTCTTTTCTACACTTAGATCCTTTGAAGATTTTGTAGCCATATTTCTCTTTATTTATATTCACAATATAGTAAACTATTCGCTTAGATGCACTATCCGCGATTGAGATAACAACCATTGTTTCCGCCTAATATACACAAACAGACAATTAGAAAATTATATAACCACGACGCAATGTAATATACCTAAACGAATGGTAAAAGGACTGCACTTGTGCAGCTATACATACATTTTTTAATCTAGATACCTAGATTACATATTTGTTAAAAAATGATTACCCGTCAGTGCGGATCTTTGCGGAAACAGTAGCAAAAAAAGGATCATAAAATCTTTTCGAGGCATTTTCTTTACTGGGGAGGAGTGACCGGATGTGGTAAAACCCAACGACCGACAATAAATGGTATAGGCTTACCTGCTTCGTCACTTCGATATTTCAGTGTGAAAATTTATTTGATGAAAAAATAGACAAATATGCAAAAATATAACAAAAATTCTAAAATATGCCAAAAATATGCTCTACAAAGTGAAATATGCAATTATACCATTTATACATGGCATTAACGAAATGAATGCAATAAAACATCTGACGAATAAATGTTATTTCTAAAAGACAACAATAAAAATGGGTTTACTGAATATTATTGAATCCTTCAGAAATACAAACAAATTAAAAACGAATGGCAACACCCTATATAAAAACTCGCTCTCAAAAGCACCAAAACCGAAAGTTCATTGACAAAATCCATAGAAAACCCCTAATGACATGCTTGCATTGTGGATTACGGCAACACTCTTCTGATGTGCTTCAGTCACACACACTGCTTATTTTGCTTGGTGATAATAGCAAGTGAACACAAGCCGATCATGCTCATTCTGCCTGCGGCTG
Source organism: Cheilosia vernalis (assembly GCA_949126925.1). NCBI lineage: Eukaryota > Metazoa > Arthropoda > Insecta > Diptera > Syrphidae > Cheilosia > Cheilosia vernalis. The sequence continues at coordinate 59,371,542 of OX421358.1, forward strand.
TGTGGCAGACTGGTTGTGATGGGCTGTATGCGAGTTTTAGGAAAATTACAACAACAATTCCTTGGTATGACAGTGGTTTGGTTCTTATTTCAGTGGCAATTCTTGTGTTTGAATGCCGTGAGAGTATCTACCGGCACCACTGGTAGAAAAAAAGCTCCTCTATAAGGCCTGTACTGACAATTTTTCCTGGACAGAGTATAAATAAAATCCGTATGAAAACTCATGCACCCTACTGTCTTCATACCGATTACAACACAACACAACTTAACTCAGAAAAATAAATAAAATGAAAATCGCTCAAACCAACACGGAAAACGGTCGCGCTCTCATGCACCACACAATATCCAAACCCAACACAAGCACCACACGTCCATAGAATACAGTCCACTTCCATTTTGTTTCTCTACAAACAAACGACATAGAAAACAAAATGCACACTGCACACCAACGAGGAATAAACAACACACGGCACACAATTATAACGCACAATCAACTACAGAGAAACGAAATACTCTCATGCACACCACCGAGGGACGCATCGCATACAAAAAAAAATGATAAAACAAAACAAAAACCAAAAAAAAAAAAAAATAAAAAAAGCCACATATAACACTATAATTTTAAAAGAAAATCAAATTGAATAATATTCAAATTAATAATACTCACATGAACTATTCATCATCACATCACAAATCATGTATTTTCTTAATTTCAAACAATATTAACACTCGATTTAATTCGCCCACTTCACCGACGACCACCACCAAACGATTATTGCATTGAAGTCAACTGACTGATTTTTTTTTTGTTTTTGCTCCGCAATGCACCGCTACCACACAACGAACGAAGATTCACACAGCAGCAGCAGCGACCAGCAGAATCGTTTCGATCGACAACATTAATATCACCACAGAGCGCACATGGTTAAATTGCAAACCAAACTGTTGTTTGGTTGTCACTGTCAAACAGCTTCAGTTTGGTTTGCAATTTAACCATGGATCGTCTTACAAATGAACAACGCTTGCAAATTATTGAATTTCACTATCAAAATTCGTGCTCGGTTCGAAATGTTCATCGCGCTTTTTTATCGAAAAATTGTGTTCAGCGATGAGGCTTATTTTTGGTTGAATGGGTACGTAAATAAGCAAAATTGCCGCATTTGGAGTGAAGATCAGCCAGAAGCATTGCAACAGCTACCAATGCATCCCGAAAAAGCCACTGTTTGGTGCGGTTTATGGGCCGGCGGCATTATTGGGCCATATTTCTTCAAAGATGATGCGAATCGCAGCGTTACTGTCAATGGTGAACGCTACCGAGCGATGATAACAAACTTTTTTTTGCCCGAAATGGAAGTTCTTGACTTGCATGATATGTGGTTTCAACAAGACGGTGCCACATGCCACACAGCACGCGAAATAATGGCGCAATTGCGAGGCGAGTTTGGTGAACAGTTAATTTCACGTTTCGCGCCGGTCAATTGGCCGCCTAGATCGTGCGATTTGACACCATTAGATAATTTTTGGTGGGGGTATGTCAAGGCTAATGTGTATAGGGACAAGCCCGCTTCCATTGACGCACTGGAAGCCAACATCCATGCATTCATTCGTGAGATACCGGCCGATATGTGTGAAAGAGTATGCCAAAATTGGACTCAGCGGATGGGCTACCTGAGACGCAGCCGCGGTCAACATTTGCATGAAATTATCTTTAAACATTAAATTGCAAGGTTCAAACTATCGATTCAAATAAATATCGAATTTTTTGTGTTTTTTTTTTTTTTTAAGTTCTAAACCTCTTAAAAAATCACTCGTTATATAAACAATTATTTTGTCTTATATAAAGCCATCAATTTTGTGTTAATAAAATATTCTGTTTTATATCGTTTTGATAAGCGGTTGTTTTTATTTCATCAGTTTTGAACAGTTTGTAACTGAATATATTTTTCTTAAAATAACCGGAAAACTCTTTCAAGTTCAAAGTCGAACATGTGGTATCTAAAAACCAATCTGACTGGAGACGCTAAAAAACTCATTCGCCATCTACCGCTCACCGAAGGCAACTATAATGCAGCATGGCAGATGCTGCAAGATCGATACAACAACACCAGACTATTGACGACTGCATTCTTCAATCGTTTGCTTCAGCAACCGGTCAGTTCAACAGAATCCGCAAACAGCAATAAGGCACTACACGACACGACCAAGGAGTGCCTCCAAGGTCTCAAGAACCTTGGATTAGATACCAGCAGCTGGGATCCGCTTATAGTTCACCTGTTAACGAAATGATCGCTCACCGCACGTACTCTACGAGCAGTCTTTAAAACACCCAAGAGCGTTGCCATCGCTCAACGAATTCCTTAACTTTTTGTAAATCCGGTTTCAATCCCTAGAGACACTAGGAAATAAAGGTCGTAGCGCGGAAGAACAGACACGAAAACCGACAGCCCGATCCTTATCACCTCAGTGGTCACGGGCAAACCAACTAGACTTAACTGCCTACCCGTGGCAAAAAGACTCAGATTGTGTATAAATTGCCTCAATTCAGGACACGTATCATCCAATTGCTCAGCAGCACGAAGCTGCACAAAATGCTCAGGAAGGCACAATACTCTCCTGCACATGGATGGGCCATCAAGAAACACAACGGAGAGAGGAAATCCCCAACAAGGCCGAGTCAACTCCCCTCCTAGGGCTCAGAACCCTGACGATGAGAGGCCAACAACCACAGCATCGGCAATGGCCCCAATCACCTCAGAACCAGCAGTCGCTCCAAAAAGCAAGGGGTATGTTTTTCTTAGTACGGTGATCATCAATCTAGAGGACAGCGCAGGCAACCCGGTAATTTGTCGAGCATTGCTAGACTCTGGGTCACAGCTCAACTTCATCACCGAGAAGCTGTCGAGAAGGTTGAAGATTCCAGAATTCCCCGAAAATATGCGGATTCTTGGAATAGGAGAAGGCACGAGGCAAGCAACAAAGAGAGTGAACCTTGCATTAAGATCGAAAATTCTAGAAGGTGGAGGAACTTCAAGAAGCAAGCAAGTCGTACACACTTGAAGAAAGAAAATGTGAAACTCACTTCGGCGAAACAGCCATCAGAAATCCAGAAGGACGCTTTGTGGTTCGACTTCCCTTCAAGGCCGCGACCAAAGAATTGGGAACATCTAAGGAGAAAGAAGACTAGCAAGGAATAGTGATTTCAAGGCACAAAATATACAATTTATGGCACAATACAAACAACTTGGTCACATGGAACCAATCAACCCAAGTGAGATCCAAGGACCTCATTATTTCCTCCCTCACCATTGTGTACTCAAACCCGACAGCACAACCACAAAGCTGCGGGTGTTTTTTGATGCTTCTGCGAAAACTACCACAAACTTATCCCTCAACGATCTACTAGCGACAGGACCAACAATACAAGACAAACTGTTCACAACTCTTCTTCAGTTTCGTCTGCACCGATACGTGTTTACAGCAGACATAGAAAAAATATATCGACAGATACTTGTTAACCAACACGATCGACAGTTCGAACTTATTTTTTAGAGAGATAATCCGTCAGATGAATTAAGGGTATACACACTCAACACAGTCACTTATGGAAAAACATCAGCCCCTTATTTAGCCACAAAATGTCTACAACAATTGACAACAAAGGGCGCAAGACACTTTCCACTGGATGCAGAAGTTTTGAAAACTAACTTTTACGTGGACGATGTGATGACCGGATCGGACAACTTAGCTACGGCCATCAGAATGCAAGAGCAGTTAAATGAACTACTGAAAACTGCCCGATTTACTCTTAAAACATGGTGTTCCAACGACAAGAATCTGCTAAAAAACATACCAAGTGACGACATTGCGCTCCACCTTGACCTCGATATTGACAACACAAATCAAATTAAAACGCTTGGTCAAGGATGGCTGCCGAACACGGATAAGTTTGTGATCAATATAAAACTCACTAATCATTCGAAAACCAGCAAACGAACGGCTCTATCAGACATCGCTCAACTATTCGATCCTTTTGGGTTTCTAGGACCGGTCATAATTACGCCTAAGATGTTCATGCAAAGGCTCTGGACCAATGGCTTCGACTGGGACACTCCGCTTCCGGAAGAGCTTCAATCAGAATGGAGAAGTTTCCGAGAGAATTTGAAACACCTGCAGGACATCAAGATTGATCGACACATATTCTCACATCGAATTCCAAAAACCGTACAATATCATGCGTTCGCAGATGCGTCTGAAAGAGCATATGGTGCTGCAATATATTTAAGAGCAGTCAACAGTGATAAAACCATAACTGTTCGACTGCTCTGTGCCAAGTCAAGAGCGGCTCCGTTTAAGATGCTAACCATACCACGACTAGAACTATGTGCCGCGATCTTAGCAGCTGAGCTGGTCAGCCGTGTTTCCAAGAATCTACATTTAGAGGAATGCAAGAAACACATGTGGACATATTCCGAGATAGTGCTCGGATGGATTAATGCATCATCTTCATCATTTCACACTTTCGTCGCCAACAGAATATCGTCCATTCAAAGACTGACTGGCTTACAGCATTGGCGGCACGTTTGGTCCGGGGATAACACAGCTGACATCTTCTCTCGTGGGATGCCAGCAAACAAATTGGCAACGTGTAACTTGTGGCTATATGGACCGCTCTTTCTACACGGAGGTGAATCTTCATGGCCAGCATATCAAAGGAAATCGGATTGCGAAGTAGAGAGAAAACCCACAGCACTTGAGTTGTCCACTGTCAAACAAGCATCGAATTTCATCTATAACATTGACCACCACAACGACTTCAGAACGTTGCAGCGAGTGATTGCTTACATCCAACGATTCTCCTATAACATGAAGGTTGCCACAAAATAGGAAGTCGTCAAGAAATCTGGCGCTCTCAAACCCACCTTGACTTGTGTGAGGTACTAATTTACGTAGTCAAAAACCTGCAAGGGGAAGAATTCGAGAAGGATATCAAACACCTTCAGCGCTTCACCGAAACACCAAAGGACAGTTAAATCGCCAGTCTGACGCCATTTAATAATAATAATAATAATAATATTTATTGTATCATACATGCTTACACAGTAAGAATTCACTTATAAGTCTGTGAAAGATAAACATTTTTAATTTACTATTCATAAATGATTTGAAAGTTAAGTTAGATTTAGTTTTAAATTCATTTTTTTTTTTTTTTTTTTTTTTTAATTGAAATTGAAATCGCTTGAGGGATAGGGATGGGAAAAAGTTAGTTGCTTTAGTTACTGAGAAAATTTTGAAGTTCGGTTTTAAATCGTCGTGCATTAGTTAGCTAATGACCTCGATCCACAAGGAGAATCTTCATTGTGGGCCACAAGCCCTTTTGTCAACCACGAAGCAGAAATTCTGGCCCATCAGGGGAAAGACAATAGCTAGGTCCATTGTCCAGCAGTGCGTTAGATGCACAAGAGCAAAATCAAAACTACTTATGTGTAATTCGTGGAAATGGTTATTCCGTCGGCTTTTTTGGTCATAGGCGTTTGAATGAAACTATCAATTAATTCATTGTTTTCCCGACGTTTCAGCAGGGATTGCTGCCTTCTTCAGGGTATAATATTTAAAAAAAGTTATAACTGCTAAAAACAAAGAACAATGATATTAGCTTTGGCACAACGATTAAAAAAACAAAAAAATTGAAAAAACAAATTTATAAACAATAAAATTGACACACTTAGGGTGTAACACTTCAGTTGAAGTTTAGTCTAATAACTACTTACGCAAGTAATGGGAAACCTGCCCGCCCACCGAGTTCAACCTGCGCGCCCATTCATAAATGCAGGGGTTGACTTTTGCGGACCTATCAAGACCCACTTCAAGGTCAGAGGAAAGCATCCTCAGAAAACGTACGTTGCCGTGTTCTGCTGCTGCTTCTTGACGAAGGCGGTGCACCTCGAACTCGTAACCGACTTATCAACCAACGGCTTTATCGCCGCAATGAAGAGATTTATCGGAAGACGAGGCAACTGCCAACACCTATATTGCGACAACGCGACAAATTTCGTAAGTGCCAACAACCAACTTCAAAGATTTAACAAGCCACGTTCATTCGGAAGCGGCGCAGGAACAAATTCAAGCCACATTTGCATCAAAGGGCGTTGAATTTCATTTCATACCTCCGAGAGCACCACATTATGGAGGCCTCTGTGAGGCAGTAGTAAAATCAGCAAAATACCTGTTACAACGCTGTATAGGTTCAGCTTCATTGATGTACGAAGAACTTGAAACCGTCATCATCGAAATCGAAGCAGTTCTGAAACTGGCACCCCTGCCAATTGAGCCAGAAGAACAAGAAGTCAACAGCGATATGCCGACAGCAACAGTAATGACTGCATCCCTTCAGCCAACGCAGGATGGTCTTGAAGATGGCGCGAGTCCCCCTCCCAGAAAAAGGAGGTACAGTCCCTTCAAAGTCGCTACCTCGACAACACTGATACGCCAATGTTAACATATCACCATTCAAATCAAACCCAGGGATTCATTTTGAAAATTTAGGAACGGCACACATCATCTCCGACCAATAGGACATAGTAGTGTACTATGAGTTACGGTACTACTGGAAGGAATTGAAATGGGCCAACGTAACCAGCAGCAAGCTAAAGCAGGTGTGTCAAGAAATGCCACCAAACGACCCCTGTTTCTCCTATATGCAGCACTTTCAACAGCTGTTACAAGAACTTTACGACAGTGATGAGCTTCTACGACAGACTCCGGCCAGTTCAAAACGCGGCGCTAGTAATATAATCGGAAACCTGGCCAGCTCGTTGTTCGGAGTCTTGAATTCTGAGTACGCCCAACACATGTCGCAAATTATATCGACGATTGATGCCAACGAAGATCATCTAAGGCACTTGATAAGAAATCAAACAACTCTCATAAACTCGACGGCAAAAATAATTCGCGCCAGCGAAGGAAGATTCGAAAAACAGTTTCAGGCCCTGGAAACGGAGATCACCACCATCTTCGAAGAACTCAACAACACAAACAGCCGGAATTATTAGCTGCGACTCTCCCAATTGATGCTACTCCAGTACTTCCAATTGTCTCTCAGTATTGCAAACCTTCAAAAATCCAATCCCTACTGTTGGACCTGATCACAGACGCTCATCACGGGAAAATAAGTGCCAATTTGATCCACCCTATGCAATTACGAAGAGAGATGGCAACGATAAAGGCCCACTTACCACCAGCACTACGTATTCCAGAAACAAACGATAACATAGCATTGTTATATAAACTGATGACAGCAGAAGGACGCATTATTGACTCAACTATACTCTTTAAGCTCACCCTGCCGCTTGTTACCACTGAGAATTACAAGTTATACAAAATAACACCAGTGCCTGTATTGATCAATAACTCCTTTATTGCAATACGACCATCCTCCTAGTATATGATGATAAATCTGCACAGAACGCAGTACTATTCCCTGAGCAAAGAAGCGCTCAGTTCGTGCTTAACGGTCTTGAAAGGAGACTTCATGTGCCACTAAAGGCACCCGCTGTACCAAAAAGGATCGAATGTCAGTCTCCGCGAGCTCAATCTGATGAACCAAGTCCCGGACCAGTCCTCCTGTCAACTTGAAATCTTCACAGGGGAGCAATTTTGGACACCATTGCCTCAATCAAATCAATGGATATACTCGCTTCGAGGACAAGTATGGATCAACATTGTTTGTGAAGGGAATGACTCATGTGCACACGCGAATAGACGCATTCCATTTTCGTTCGGTGTTTTAGCACTAAAAATCGAGTGTTTTTTTTCTTAATTTTAATCAAACAGTGCGGGAAAACAGCAAAGGAAGACAGTTAAATAGTTCGATAATCATCCTGACTAAAATTATTTATTAAATCAACAATTAATAATTTAATCAAAAACCGAGGACTAAAATTTGTACTCAAAGTCTCTAAGAAATTGCGTTCTTTGTTGTTTCTCTCGTGCTCTTACCCATACACACAAAATATACATACACTCACAATACCACATACACGCCAAAAAACTAAAGTCAACAATCCAACACCTATACTTAAACGCCCGCCCTCCGCCCCCTTAACACCAAAACTTCAATGCCCACCCTCAACCACCGCCACCACCACACCAACTTTTGTTAATACTGCAACCACGTCTAAACATATTGCAGCCTTCATAAACAGCCCCGCTACCACCGCCACCGCTACGCCCACTGCCACCGCCATCGCAAGCGCAACTACATCTATGCATACCGCAGCTATCATAAACAGTCCCGGCGCCGCGCTCACCTTAAAAATGTTAGATGACCAACTGAGCAAGCAAAGTGCTACGCTTATCGAAACTCTAACAAATGAAATAAGCAAGCTTCGTGAAGACGTTGAGCGTAAACTCGCTGACTTGATAAAAACTTGGTCTTCGCAACTCGAGACTGTCACCTCAACTATGTCTGACATTATCAAACGCGTTGAGAGTATAGAAGCCAAAAACAAATGCGGGGAGCAAGCAATCAACGAAAAAATAAACGCCACCAATCTCCACGTTGATGCCTTGCAAGGAAAGGAATTTGCTGCTGATGCTGTTCTCTTTGGAGTTCCTCAATTAAATGATGAAGATTTATTTGCTTATTTTAATACGCTATGTAATACGCTTCATTGTAAGCCACCAACAATGCGAATGATCTTTCGTGTGCAACAGCGCCGAAACAACAGCCGCTCACCACCGCCAATAATTCTGCAATTCCCTGACCAGCGAGAAAAAAGCTCTTTCCTGCGTGCCGCGGCCATATACAGGAAAGAACAACAAAAAGAACTACGGCTGCGAGATTTGGGAATCAACTCAGATGCTAGCTGCTATATAAACGAAAGTCTGACTGAAAAAAATCGCGAAATTCTTCGTTCTGCAGTGCAGCTGAAGAAAAAGAAAAAGCTTTTTTCGGTATACACCATGTCGGGACTAGTGTACGTTAAACTGAGGAGAGATGGAAGGAGCTTTATGATTCAAAATTTGGAAGCATTAAACGCTATCACCGAACAAAAACCAAATGAGTTTTAGTCAATGAGTAATCAGAGTTGCCAGCTTAGTTTCTTATTGCAGTTTAATTTAATTATAATTTACTTCATAAGTAGTTTTCCTAACTTTTTTTCCTACTCTTTCTTTCTAAATATTATTGTGTTTTTATATTTTTATATTTTATATTTTGCAGTTCTAGTGACCATGGTAAGATTTTTAATAACGTTTAGTTCTCTTCTTATATTGCCTAAATTATTCAGTGCTCCTAATTTTTCCATTAATAGCGCCAGAAAATACTATGAATATGGATAGTGTTCGGGATGATGGGCATAGAGATCCTGCAATTGCCGGAGTAAATCAAAACCTGGCTGAAATGGTTAGGGTTCTCCAAGCGCAAAACGAAGGCTTTCACATCTGTCATATTAATGCTCAAAGCCTATACCCAAAAATCGACGAATTCAGGCATATTTTTGTTAACTCTAAAATAGATGTTATTTGCGTTTCCGAAACATGGTTCCATACTGATCCAAATTCTGCTGTGGGTAGACAAATCTAGAAGGTCGAAGGCTTCGAGTTATTTCGCGCTGATAGGATTGGTCGTGTTGGAGGTGGAGTTGCGATATACATTCGTAATACGCTCGACTACAATTTTGTTTGCAAGTCTGGTCCGGACTCTCCTATTGATTATTATTTCATGGAGGTTATATGTAGCCATGAAAAAGTGCTGGTGGGCGTAGTTTACAGGCCGTATAACTATATTTCACTTGCTCCACTTTACGCCGTCATAGAGGACAAATGTTGCAGTGCTACAAACATCGTTATAATTGGCGATATAAACTGTAACCTGCTCAACATCCCCCGTTCAATGGACCTATTGGATCACATGAAATCGTATGACCTAAGTCCAGTCAACACGTCCACTCCTACTCACTTTACATCCGCACAACAAACCCTTATCGATACAGTTTTTGTTTCCAATAAAAATAAAGTACTGGTGTACAATCAACTCTCGGCACCAGGGTTCTCGAATCATGACTTGTTGTTTCTAACCTATCACGTTGAAAACAAATATACTGAGACCAAAGTCATGTTTAGAGATTTCCGGAACATAAACTACGCCGCATTGCAATATGACGCTGGTAGCAAAAACTGGTATAGTATTTATCGGATGCCCCTGGTTGACGATCAAGTAAACTTTCTCCAACAGGAAATCGTCTCATTATTTGACAAACACCTGCCTTTAAAAACAAAAATCGTAAAATCAGCTACAATTCAGTGGCTAACTCCAAATATTCTCCAGCTTATAAAAAAACGTGACGATGCATTTAAAAGCTGGAAGAAATATAAAATTGAGCAGTTTTATAATCTATATCGATTACTCCGAAATAAGACAACCAACAAAATCAGAAATGCAAAGCGTGCTTTCTACAACAGAAAATTTGGTACCTGTTCGTCTAGCAAAGAGATATGGCAACAAATCCGAGAAATTGGTTTAGGTAAAGAGAAGCCAAAAACCCCACAAAATGTCGATTGCGACAAATTGAACTCGGATTTCTTAAGATCAGGAAGTCCAAATACAACAAGCTCATTCGTTCTTGACTTGTCGCCTGATGATAATAACACCCTATTCTTCAATTTCTGTAGGGTACGCCAAGAAGATGTTGTTGAAGCTACACTAGCCATAAAATCTAACGCGATGGGACTTGACGAAATCCACCCTAAATTTATTAAACTTCTGCTTCCCTATATACTGCCCTTTATAACGAATATATTTAACACCATCTTAACAACGTCATCTTTCCCTTCTCAATGGAAGAAAGCTAAGGTTATTCCAATCCTAAAGAAAACGAACGGAAATTCAGTGGAATACCGACCCATTTCAATTCTCCCTTTCTTTTCCAAGGTCTTCGAGAAAATTATACTTGCACAAATGCAGAAATATCTCTTAAGTAAAAATCTACTAATTGAAAATCAGTCGGGCTTTCGCACAAAAAGAAGCTGTAAGACCGCTTTATTATTGGTAATCGATGACATCAGAAAAGCTGTCGATGAAAACCATGCTACTATTCTTTCCTTACTCGATTTTTCGAAGGCGTTCGATACAGTCAACCACCAAATCCTTTGTTCCAAGCTTAGAAAAGAGTTCAAATTTTCACTCTCTGCAATGAAACTCGTATTCTCCTATCTACACGGGAGGCAGCAACGAGTGTCAGTGGGTGAGTGTTTCTCTAGGTTTTTGCCAGTAAGGTGTGGGGTGCCTCAAGGCTCAATTTTGGGACCACTACTTTTCTCACTCTATGTAAATGAACTGCCTAAGATAGTCAAGCATTGCTCAATGCACATGTTTGCTGATGATGCGCAGATTTACCTAAGTTTTTCACCACAACAGGTCCTCGAGGCTACAACGCTAATAAATACAGATCTCCAGCGTATACTCAATTGGTCAACTAAAAATGATTTACTCCTTAACCCTCTCAAGTCGAAAGCACTTGTGATCCACAAAAGAAAAATAGACATTTCCCATTTTCCACCTATTCAACTAGCAGGGCGCCAAATAGAGTATGTTGATTCTGCCAAAAACTTGGGGGTGATCTTCAACCGGACCCTTACCTGGACCACACATGTTAATGCCACTATTGGGAAAGTATACGGCGGACTACGCGCTCTTTGGGCTACAAAATACTACATCCCTATACCAACAAAACTCCTTATATCGAAAACTCTTCTTTTACCTATACTATTATACTGCTGTGAGATTTTCTGCTGCCCAGATTTCAACACTAGGAGAAAGCTTAATGTTGTGTATAATAACATTGCCCGATTCGTCTTTAATTTAAAGAGATATGACCATGTCTCCCTGTATGCAAAACAAATAAGCGGTTGTACCTTCGACGGTCTACTCATATATAGAGCCCTATGTCTGTTGCATGATATCTTGCAAAGTAAACAGCCAGAATACCTGTCAAATAAGCTCCGATTCCTTCAGTCGAGTAGATCGTGTATGCTCATACAAACTAGCTATGCATGTCTAATTTCTGAACGTCAGTTTTTTGTAAGCTCTGTAAGATTGTGGAATTCTCTGCCCATAAACATTAGAAAGATTAGAAGCACGAATAATTTCAAATCCTCTCTGTTAAAATATCTGGCCACTGGAACAGTCATAAACATTTAAATCCTAAAACCTTAAACATTGTAATGTAAATACCATTTTCAATTTGCTGTAGTCTATATTTTTATATTTTGTCAACTGTAATTTATTTTATTTTTCCTTTACTTGTACCTACTTACTTCTTTACTGTAATCTATTTGTTTTGCACATGTTACTTTAAATTTACGCTAAAGGCTTGCAAACCTTAAAAGATGCTTGTTGTCTTAAATTGTAAGCAATACTGTTATTAAATAAATTAAATTAAATTAAATTAAATTAAATTAATTATTAAATAAATTAAATTAAATTAAATCTCACGCAAATTGTAGCATATGCGGAGCCGTGATTCGTAACCTCCACTGCATTCATATGACTACTGACTGCTATTCAAATTTGAAGGAAGCAAAGGTCTTCTAAACTGTTATACACTATATTCCATTTCCTCTCATTGTGCCTCCTTTCTGATAATGTTTCCGGCTGCTCAGGGCTGGGTGTGGGAAGAGAAGAAAACGAAATACTGTTTGAGTTGATCTTAAGAGATCATACCACCGCTAGAGATAAAGAACTGGAAGGCAACATAATCAGAGAGAGAGTATCAATATATTGCGGTTTCTCCCAAAAGTCTACACTGCCAACACAGCTGATTTGTCAGGCTATCTTGGATCGACATATGCATCTCTAACAGATCTCAATGATAGATGGGGGATGCTATGTAAAAGGGGTTTCTTTTTTATGCTAGATGTAATGCATATTGGCTGCTATTGAAGGGTTAATGCGACAGATGAAAATGACTGACAAATAAGCACTTACAAGCACATTTTTATATTTATTAAAGGATTAATTATGCAACAAAACAGGGCTCCATGCGAAATGATGGAATTAATACAAACTGAAACTTGAGTGTAAAATTCTACTGCCTCTCTGATCACTCAAATAAAAAAAATATGTAGTGTGATTTAAGAGAAAATGCAAATTTATGTTACCTATACAGGGCATAATTGAACTTGACCAAATAAAAGCAATACATGTTTAATATACTAAGTTATTATGACGATTTATAACAAGGCATGAATTCAGTTCAAGTAGTCTACTTAGTCTTGTGACTTATTTAGATTATATATGTGTAAGATGAATATAAATCAATTATTTGCATTAGGTTATTCTCGTTTTAATTTTAAATTTCCTTTTTTTTTTTTCTTTCTTTTTATGCAGCTATATAAGATTATAGGTATATGGAACACTTTTTTTTTCTTTTTCTTTTTGCTCTTCTTTTGATGGATCGATAACCTTGACTGCACGATGGGGTATTCTGGAAGACCACGATTTCTGTTTCTTTTGGACAGGAGCAGATTACGTGTCGATTTGAAGACGCGTGCCGGAGTACTGATTGTGGTGTCGTTCCTTTTTGATGATGCGCTCGCCTATGTGTCTGTGCACATATATGCAAAGCGCATGGGTCAGGTGGTGTGACCTGGTAAGAAGCATGAAACTCACAAATTCGTCCAAGGCACAATGGAAATTTATCTTCTTCCACCAAAGCTATCAAGGTCAGCTCCTTCCTAAAATTATTGGGGGTTTTCTTGTTTCTTTAGTTTTTTAGTCTAACATTTTTTTTTTACGTGATTTCTTACCTTCGAAAATAAGATGGACCCCTTACTGATTATTATTAAATCAAGCACTCGATTTCTATGCTTTTAAGTTTCTTAATCATAAAATGTTTCACTATATAAGTAGTCAATTAAACGCTAGTAGGCTTAAACCTAATGATTCGACATCTGAAGATCGAAAGAAAGTTCGAGCGGAAGCTTACACACAAACACATAAATTTCGACTACGAATAGATTTTCGGAAATCAGTTTGAATTGAAATAATCCCCTATTTGGCACCGTGAAAGCGGTAAATTGCCGCGACTGTTCCTCTACCGGTATTTGCCAATAGGCGGACTTAATGTCCAAGGAGGATAAATACTGGGCGTTCCTCAACTTGTCTAGCGTAGCCGATATGTAAGGGAGAGGGTAAGCATCTCGATGAGTGACTTTGTTAAGCTTCCTGTAATCAACACAAAATCTAAATGATCCGTCTTTCTTTTTGATCATTACTATGGGAGAAGCCCATGGACTATTTGATTTTTCTATAATATCTTCCCTAAGCATTTCATCTAATTCTTTATCTATATGACGCTGAACCGCAGGTGAAACCGGATAATACCGCTGCTTGATTGGTTCAGACGTCGTCCTAATTTTGTGCTCCACTAAATGTGTGCACCCTATTCCTTCAGGCATTGAATCGAAAATCCGCTTCACGAATTGCTGTAGCTGCCTATCCTGTGTCTCATCCAACTCCGATCGCTCTTTGATCGTCGATATCGAAGCTATCGTAGCTTGATTTGAAAAAATCCACTCGCTTGATCTCAAATCCGGGACGATACCCGATTGTGGCCAAAAATCGATTCCTAATATCAAGACGTGCGGGAGAGTCGGAATAACAAGGCACTCTAGCAATATCGATTTTCCCTGCACTACCACTGGTAAGGATACCACTCCCGCTACCTCAATGCCTGCCCCATCTGCTAAAGCTACTCTTCTAATCTTGCCCTCACCTAACTTTCAACCTAAATCCTTCAAAAGTTTCCACCCTTCCCTACAGATGATCGTGCGCGATGCCCCTGAATCTAAACGACCTACTAACTCTATACCTTAAACGCTCACTCTTAAATATGGACGCACATCATTTTCCTGTGTCTCAAGCGCGAAACCTAAATGAACGCCCTTCTCTCTCTGCCCGGCCAACTGGTTGCCAGCAGACAACTTATCTAAATTCAACGGCGCTCTCGCCCTGCTGTTAGCGGAGACCGTTGCCCATTTCCCGAACAATTTCTGCAATCTTTCCTAATCACCCCCACTTGACCACAGCCTATACAGCGCCTAGGAGCGGAACACGTATTAGAGAAATGACCCTCTTGGTTGCAGTTGAAGCACTTCAACCGTCGAGATGGAGGTGGTGCAAAACAATCCACATTGGCTCGAACCATCTCTAATTTTCGTCCCAATGCTACTAAATCTCCAACAGATTTAGGGTCTGCCAGACCTAATTGGGTTTGATAAAAAGGTGCCAAGTTCCGTTGAACCATCCCTAACTTCCTTTTTTCAGACAATGGCTCCGATAGCCTACCAAACATGTTAGACATGATGGCCACATAAATCCCTATCGACTCATCCTTCCCCTGTGTCCTATGTCGAATCTCTTCCATAAGAAGATCATCATAGTTGGGAGGGAGAAACTCAAGTTTTAATTCCCTCACCAACTCCTGCCACGAATTAACTGTCCTCCTAACCGCCCTAAACCAGAGAAGAGCCTTCCCTACAAAAAGATCCACCGAACACTTGAACAGTTGGGATTCGCTATTCCCCCTAGCTTCCCTTAGTTCTTCGACCCGCTCTAAAAATGGGTTGACGGAAGACCCAAACCTTTCTCCTGAGAACGAGATATTCCATTTTGACAAATTTTCATTTTTCTCCGAACCGATAAGTACGTGATCATCAGGGTTAACATTGGAAATGGACATCAATGCCACTGAAGATGTTGACGGTTGACCTACGCTAGTTTCAGTTCGCTGCTGCCCTATATGTGTCTGCCTCGGATTTTGTTTTGTTGGTAAAATGCTGACATCATCGTCCTCGGAATCCTCATCTTCGTCCCCCTCTAAATCTCCTAAAAGATTCATGATCACTGTCCTAATCTTAATTTTATCTTTCTCCTCTTCATCCGTAGTTGGACGAGATCTACCTATCCTCCATAGTGACCACTCTATCTTCACAACAGCTTTTTTAAATTCAGCTGAATCAGGTTCTGGTGACGAATCGATTATTGATTTAATTTCCATAATTTTTCTCCCCACTTCTTCCTTATCTTCCTTAAATTCGAAAGGATAATCAGTGCTCAATGATGTGACTGATCCCCGACGTTCTAGATTTGAGGCTGCTCGGAATGACTTCCGCATCTCAGCCACCGTCCCTACATCTAGACGACCCCTACACTGCATTTCATATGCCAGCTCATCTGCTGAAAGCCTATTTACTTCCATTACAAAAATATCCAAACTGCCTAATAATTAAAAAAAACAACCGAATATCAACTTAAAAGTCCTAAAAGTTATTGACGAAGAAGTATAATGAACTCAACTTTGTTGTAGGTAACAGATGAAAATTCACAACAACCGGCTTAGAAGGAAAATCAACAATCCAATTTACACAATCAATGCAAATGAACGAACAAAATTATCAATTATAGTTCACGCTCGTAGAAAAAAAATTTGTAATCTAACGAAAAATACGACACGGCAACGTGGCAGGTATATATATAGGTATGTAGGTAAATAAAATTTCAATAAACATCCACCAAACAATAGTATTATTTGTATATATGAAAAGGAAAATACCCTATTTGAACCAATATGTTCGAATGTATATACAATGTACTTGCCGCACTCTACCCCGCATGCACTTTGCACTCTTGCAATAATTTTGCTGTCAATTAATTACTTTATATTATTATTTATTAAAACTTTAGCCCCACACGTTGGGCGTCAATTTGTTGCAAAATTATCCCTTTTTTTTTTTTTAGGGCCAGGGCACAAATCCTCATTCTATAGTCCTTCATGTGGGCGCCCGCCCGAAAATGGCTAATCAGTCATACTGATTAGTGTCAGCCAAAGGTCTACGCTAACGCTTCAATCGTTCGTCGTGGTCCATTTAATCTGGGGCCGGGTTAGAGGCGTTAACCGCACCGTACCAGGACCGACCAGGCTGGGGGCCCCATTAATCTAGCCCAGTCGCTAACGGTGGACTCCGGATAACTGGCTACCTCCGGTTTCATCCTGCCCCATCTGCGCATGGACGTTATTTCCCTAGCTACTCGTGGGATCAAAATAGACCAATTAATTAAAACTACTACTTCTGATGGAGATAAGGTTAATCCTATCTCTATCTGTCAGCCTACAGCTGAACCAATCCGTGATGGACGGACAGACCGTCCTGATCGTCTAACTGTTGACAGCAACCTTGAGTCCGTCGACACGGTGAGCTCTGTGCTCACGGAGGAGGCTTACAGGAGCTGCTCAGACGCTCCTGAAACCGAATCTATTAAAAATCTAGGGATAGATAAACTATCTCTACAAAGGAAACGCTTGAGTACCTCCAACAAGAAGAAACTTAGACGCCTTCTTGCAGATGGTCTCGCATATAATGAGGCGCTAGAAAAAGTCCTCAATGAACCTCCGAGCAATGAAGCTTCTACAGCCAACAAGCGCCCTCGGTCTAGCAACAACTCTCCTGCCGGACCAAATAAGAGGGCTAAACCAAATGCTCCATTGTTCGCAGAAGTAGCGGGCACAATCAAAGTGGGCCTCCTTCTGGACAATTTTCCGGATGGACATCTTGAACCTGTACACCAAAAAGCGGTGGAAGATGCCATCGTCAGGGAGGTGAATAAGCTCCCAGATGATGGTCCACAGATTCGTTTTCTGGGCTGCTCGTACAAGCCAGGGTGGATGACGGTCAATTGTGCAGACGCTGGTACCAGGGATTGGTTAGCCACCATTTTAAACACCATCTCACCGTGCGAGAACGCGAAGCTCCGCTTAGTTGAAGGAGACGATCTCCCAAAACCATGCGTGGCTACGGCTTACTTCCCGGGATCATCACGTTCCGCGGACGACATTTTGCGGTCACTAAGGCTGCAAAACAGAGTTCTTCCTACCAAGGACTGGAAAGTTCTCAGGAAAGTGGAGAACGCGCAGGGTCTAGCCTTAACCTTCTCGATGGATGAGTGTTCGGTAAGGCTCCTTGAGGACCTGAACTGTCAGCCGTTCTATAACATGAACCGGGTTCAGTTCAGGATCAAGAAGAATCCCCACTCTCGAGCAGCATCCAACCCTAAAGAGCCAAATAGTAGCGAGCAGGTCTCCAAGGAGGCTGTTCAGTCGCTTCCTTCCGGTTTCGCTACCGCTTCCACTGATCCTTCGATGTCGGCGGTAATCCAACCCTCTTCTCAGCCGGCTGAAGGAACGGTCAAGCCTGGTCCTACACCCGCCCTGAAAAGAGTTAAAGGAATCAGGCCTTCATCCTCCGCCAATTCTGCCAGAATTCGCGATCCCGATCCGGCTCGTAAACCGGCTCCATCAGGGTCCAGACAGACACTGTCTGGCTTCTCCAGAAGACCTCCTGGGGCCTGTTTCATAGATCATACATCACATACATCACATACAACATACATTGAAATTATTTTAATACATCACATACAATTTTCTGTTTCATAGATTTCACTGGAAGTATTGTATGATATAGTATTTTGTTGTATGTGATGTATTATTTTGACACTTCATATTAATTAATTTTTATTCGCAAAGCGGGTTTGTTTTTCCTTTTAACACAACATGTGTTGGTTGGAAATTGATATAATAATGGTTTATATTTTATACTATTTTATTACAATAGCATAAATAAATAATATCTGAAAAAGGATGTAATTTTTGGTGAAGAGCATTTACTTTTTGGTGGTGTGGAAACATACTTAGTGAGTGCGAATATACAGCTTGATTTTTTTTATTGTTGGGAAGATTGTGCAGAGATGCAATGCTGTGTGAAATTTATTTTCCAATATTTTGCGTTTAAGCCAGATTACTATCGTATAAGAGTTGTTAGCCGTCCAAGAACATTTTAACTTGAATTTTAACTTATGCCCCGACGTGTGTTCAATTCTTGTTGTAGCGTTTGGGTACATTTATTGCACATCCAAAAAATTGCAATGAAGCTTTAATAACATTATAGCAAATATAGTTCTCAATTGTTACCACTTCATTGGCTTTTAGTAGCTCATATTTGTGATTTAAAGCAAAACCGATTGCTGTATGAAATGTATGATAAATTCATATTTTGTTGTATCAAAACAATGTATGATAAAGTTCTATGAAACAGAATCATACATTTTTCCAATACTTCCAGTCGATTCTCCTCACATACATTGATTTATGACTGTTGATCATACAACGTTTCTATGAAACAGAAATAATACATCAGAAAAGTCTAAATCATACATTGTATGTAATGTATGATCTATGAAATAGGCCCCTGATAAGAGTCGGCTTTCACAAGTCCGTGACGACTCCAAAAGAGGGGACTCACATAAAAAGGTCCCCCCTTCACACAAAAAAATATGAAGGTTGTTCAGATCAACCTTCACCACGCTAAGGCCGCCTCGGCAGTCTTAACTAAGACCTTAAACTCCAATGGTCTCAACGTTGCCCTCGTGCAGGAACAATGGACTAGCACAGACGGCAAAATTCTAGGACTCTCAAAACCTAAAGGTAGGATTCTTCACTCCACCTCATCCAACAGACCTAGAACTTGTATTATATTTGCTAATAACATTAATTTCTTCCCATTGGCAGAGTTCATTTCCAGTGACCTCACGGCTGCCATTGTGAAGTTAAACAACACCAAGGAAGTCATCATTGCTTCGGCATACTTTCCTGGTGACTCAACCGTTTGCCCTCCAGCAGAAGTAGAGAACCTGCTCAGGTATTCGCAGCGCACCAGAACAGAAATTGTTCTCGGCTGCGATGCAAATGCCCATCATACAATCTGGGGGAGCTCAGACATCAACAATCGAGGTGAGTCCTTATTTGATTTTATTACATGCAATAATTTAAATATATGCAATATCGGGAGGGAACCAACCTTCATTAATGTAGTTAGAAGAGAAGTTCTGGATTTAACCCTAGCTTCTCCCTCACTTCACCACCTAATTTCCAACTGGTATGTGTCTTCCGAACCTTCATGTTCTGACCACCAACATATCAGATTTGAAATCAACGAACCCAATACAACTATTGCGTCATTCCGTCCAAAGAGAAATACTGACTGGCCCTCTTATAAAGAGCACCTAAGTCAGTCACTCATTGGCAAAATATCCCGAATTGACACTAAAGATAAACTAGAACACTCTGCCGAATTGGTAAGATCTTCTATTATATCTGCCTTCGAGGAAAATTGTCCCCTAAAGTCCAAAAGGCTTAAAAGGGAAACCATCTGGTGGAGCAAAGATCTTGAAAAGCAGAGATCCAGGGTAAGGAAACTATTCAACAAAGCTAAACGCAATGGCGACTGGCGAACCTACTCTAGTGCTCTCAAAGAAATTAAAAAGGCTAAAAAAGAATCATTCAGACGGTTCTGTGAGGAAATCTCTGATATTCCTTCCAGCTGCCGACTTCATAAAGTTCTTGCCTCTGACAGAACCATCTCATTAGGCATACTTGTCGATGAGAACGGACGTCAAACACAAAATAAGGAAGAGACACTTCATCTCCTTCTTAGAACTCACTTTCCTGGATCAAACTTAATTGATCCTCTCTCTTTAAACCTATCGACCCAACACGAGCGGATTTGCCTGCCGACGAGGGAGGACTGGAAAACTGCAAAACAAATCTGCAATCAGAACGCCATCAAATGGGCCATAACTTCCCTGAAGCCGTATAAGGCAGCAGGAGAAGATGGCATATTTCCGGCACTTCTGCAGCAGGGAGTTGATGTTCTTGCACCCATCTTCACTAAACTTTTTAGCTGTAGTCTGGCATATGGTCACATACCGGAAGCCTGGCGAAAAATAACAGTTAAATATTTACCTAAGGCAGGGAGGAATTTGGATTCTTGTCCGAAATCCTATCGCCCCATCAGTCTCATGTCTTTCATTTTAAAAAGCATGGAAAAACTAATTGATAGACACATAAGAGATGTAGCCTTGAAATCTTTTCCGCTAAGTAAGTCTCAGCATGCCTATCAACCAGGTAAATCCACCGAGTCAGCACTCAATGACTTGGTAACTAAAATTGAATCATGCATAAATAGCAAGGAAATATGTCTGGTCGCTTTCCTAGATATTGAAGGAGCTTTCAATTACACTTCTTTTGAGTCCACTCACACGGCTCTTAATAATATGAACCTACCTCCCATAATAGGAAGATGAATAATGTCAATGCTGAATGGTAGAATAATTCAGACCCGCATTGATGATGTGGAAATCTCGGCACTTACAACTAGAGGGTGTCCTCAGGGGGGTGTTCTCTCGCCCCTTCTATGGTCCCTTGTCATTGACGATTTACTTCAATCCTTGACAAATCAGGGAATCTATGCCATAGGATATGCCGACGAAGTAGCAATCGTTGTCAGTGGCAAATTCGAAAGCACGGTTTCAGAAATACTGCAATTTGCCCTATCTGTTGTTCAGAGATGGTGCATCAAAGAAGGTCTTTCTGTTAATCCAAAAAAGACAACCATTATCCCTTTTACAAAACGGAGAAAATTGGATCTCCTTATTCGTCCTACTATGTTCGGCGAAACCATTGAATTCTCTCAGGAAGCCAAATACCTGGGAATTATCCTTGAGAGTAAACTATCATGGAACCAGCAAATTGAACGCACCGTAAACAGAGCTACAAGATCTCTATGGATCTGTCGTCGAGTTTGCGGTAATAACTGGGGTGTGAGACCTCGGATGATCTACTGGCTTTATTCGCTGGTTGTAAGACCAGCGATGACCTATGCTGCCGTGGTCTGGTGGACGAAGACTAGCGAGGTCACCACAGTCAAAAAGCTAGAGCGAGTTCAACGTATAGCTGGGAACTGCATGACGGGTTGCCTACGCTCCACCCCGACAATGGCACTCAATGTCATCCTAGGTCTAACACCTCTTCATAAGTTCATTCAAATGGAGGCCAGACTAAGTATCCACCGTCTGTTCCATTCGAACAGCATTGACCCCTACTCATATAAAGGAGGTCATCTGTCTTTACTTGACAACATGGATCCTTCAAGTCCATTCAGTATGCCTCTTGACGACATGTTACCTGAATATGGCTTCCATAAAAACTTCTCCATAATCATTCCCCCTAGGGAAGATTGGGAAAAACACAAACCTAATCCTTCACATCTTGACATCATCTGGTATACAGACGGCTCTAAGATGGAGTCAGGGACTGGCTCTGGAATATACAGAGAGACGCCCCAGGTGAACTTTTCAGTCAGCCTTGGGAAAAACTTATCCATATTTCAAGCTGAAGTCCTTGCAATCTACCACTGCGCTAGAATAAATCTAAGTTCTAGAACTAGGAGTAAAACCATATTTATATTTTCTGACAGCCAAGCAGCTCTCAAAGCTCTTGACTCATCTGTCATAAAATCCAAACTAATCCTAGAAACATTTACTGTCATTAATGAACTTTCTAAGAAAAACCTAGTTATCCTCCACTGGATCCCAGCCCATAGAGGATTGGAGGGCAACGAAGCAGCCGACTCACTGGCAAAAATAGGAGCATCCTCTCCACTTATCGGACCTGAACCCTTCTGCGGAGTCAGCAAAAACCTCTTCAGAAACTATGGTAGATCCTATCTCATACCGAATCAAACGTAATCTGGCAAAACACAGTTGGGCAGAATTGCACCAAAAAAATGTTCCCTAAATATTCCCCCAGTAAATCACAGTTTCTAACTAATCTGGACAAAAATAACCTGAGAATCCTAACAGGAATAATAAGTGGCCACGGTCTAGTGAAAAAACACCTTCACCGCATTGGTATCTCACCGGATCCAATCTGCAGACTCTGTCTTGAGAGTGACGAATCCTCTCTCCACATACTCACTGAATGCCGGGCTCTTCACCGTCTTAGGAAAGACATCCTAGGGGATGAATTCGTGAATCCAGCATCCCTTGCTGACATTCACCCAGAGAAGATACTTGTCTTCCTGACTGCCTCTGGAGTAAAAAGATGGCTCTAGGAACTATAAGGGAAGGCACAATAGGCTCCTCTAAGTAGCCGCAGTGCCAGAGCCCCTCGTAGGCTCTCCCGCCCTCTTAATCTAATCTAATCTAATCCCTTTTTAAACAATTAAAAATACGCGATTGCAGATTCGGCTGCGTACCCGTCGGTCAAAAGTCGAGAATGACGGATGGGCGAAAAATCTTATGACGAAGGGCGCACAAAAGGGAAAATCGTGTGCAACAAATCAGCGCGTTGGTCGCTGCCACTCTCGGCTACTCAGCTGGGGTGGGTCCAAAAATAAAATATCGAAACGATACAATAGGGTGGGCGCCAAAAAATCTTTGAAAGGAATTGTTAAACCTTTTGAAGAAAATGCCGACTATGATTGTTGTAGGGTAAAAGATAAAACAAAGACTATTTTATTTTGCGTTATAAAAGCTCGATATGAGCACGGCTATTTATTGACGATGTAAATTATTTAAGAATTGATAGCGACGCGACCAGACGGTCGTTATAAAAGAAAATTGTCGGATCCGACAAATTGAATTTTTGTTTCGATGACGGTTTTCTAGCCGTTGGAATTGGCTCGTTATCGCGTTGTCCGAACGGTTAAAATAACAACGGAAAGGGTCGCGCGTCCCGCTCTTTTCCGGGATTTTTACGTAACGGAAGCCAACGGAATTACTTTTTACTTCAACAAATACCTAACTGACGATTACTTTATAGAACTCTACTTATCTTTTTTTTTTTGGTTCCTCTTCCTTCTTCTCCTCTACCCTGCCGTCCTGGCGTTTTGTAGTTTCTCAACCCGTCCTGCCACTACTTCTCCTTTCTCCTAATCTCCTTCCTTTTTCGTTTTTATTCTACTATACGATTGTGTCCGTACACTTCGGACTACAACTTTTTGTTTTAAAAATTTATCAAAAGATTACGAACGCAAAAGAACTTCTCGATTTAAAAAAACTCTAGACTGACAGTTCGCACAATGCCTCCTCTCTAATCACTGGCCAACCAAGAAGTGATTATTTTTTTGCTACATTTCCCTTTGTTCTTTCTCGAACCTCACACACTCATGCATTCGACCATTCAGCCGCAACGGGTATCATTAACAGTGTTTTGAGCGTTACTCACAGCTTTTTCGCCATGGTACACGACAGTTAATGATCACCAATGCATACTCTCACTCTCATTCATTCCATACATATCCGAATTCGCCAGGTCGCCGGGAAATTTCCGGTGCCTGACGTTTCGATGGACGAGTGCAGAACTATTCTTGCGATATCTAATTGATTTAACAGTGGGCCAAATTGCCTTAGAGTCCCTTTAAATCGAGAATTTTATATATTACCGAATTATTTTTCTATTAGTTTCCCAACAACGAAACCTAATTAACATTGAAAAGTGTAGGAGAGGTTCATGTAGACGATAGCTTGGGGACGGCGGATTTTTCTGTTCGCTCTTTTACAGTGCAGTCGGAGAAGGACGAAGAGTAAACTCAACTTAATATTTCGCGTCCCCTACCCTATTACGTGGACTTCCGCGCAGATTTTGGGGAAAAGACTCGCAGATAATGTGCCAATTCCTTACAAAGTAAATAGTGGATATGGTGGACTCTCGGCCTTTTCTGTTTACGTTGGGTTTGTTTTCGGTTTATGTTGTGTTTGTTTGCATCCTTGATTTAAATGAAATCGTTTGCCTGTCTCAGGGGTCATCCTTGCGCACTATTCTTCAATTCGCTTGAGCTTTGGTTATCGGAAAAGTCCTTCTTCCACACATCGTTGCGAGGTTCCCGACCGTCCGTCTGGGCTCGACCTGCTTTTGTCGCTTTCTCCGGATGCCTGACCAGCGAGAGTGCTGAATTGAAGCCAATTCAGGAACACCCCTTTGGCCCCTTATGCATCGAAAGTGACGGGAATGACCGAATGGGTAAAAAAAGAGGAATATGGACTGGAGAGGAGGGATGGAAGTGGGACTAGGTCTTGTAGCGTTTTATAACGCAACAAAGTAATAGAGTGAATTAAGTGATTGGTTTGAAACGTTGAAGAATTGTTTAAGTAATATTGTTCTGGTACTTAATAAGTCAAATATTAGAAT
This sequence comes from Cheilosia vernalis, assembly GCA_949126925.1. Taxonomy (NCBI): domain Eukaryota; kingdom Metazoa; phylum Arthropoda; class Insecta; order Diptera; family Syrphidae; genus Cheilosia; species Cheilosia vernalis. The sequence continues at coordinate 59,396,623 of OX421358.1, forward strand.
AGTCGATAAAAGTGTAATAAAAGTGAGTTTTATTAGAAAAGTTTAACAGAATAGTGTTTTATCTTTTCGAATCCCAGCCTGAATGTAACAGTATTATTTACTTAATGCTTGCCAAAATAACTTTGCGATAGGATTCCTCCATCGCTTTGACTTCCATAAGCGAAGCCCCAATGTCAACTATCGTGAAAGTATACCGAGCATCGCAAACAGCTAATAAAACGTTGCTGTGCCTTCATTTAAATTGTAGTACAATGATCCGGCGTTCGGTGGACAAACAATGTTAATATGCTTGCCGTCAATTGCACCCACGCAGTTTGGGAGTCTCCAACGGTTTTCAAAAACCTTTGCGATGTCCATCCATTCCTTAGAGTAGGGAGGCTGTTAAGGGTAGCGGAATAAACAAGAATAAAAAAGTAATATTAGTCAAACGAAATCAAACGAAATTAAAGAGAATTAAAAGTAAAAGAAACTGAACCGCATGGTTGCAACAAGATGAATGTAAAAAAAGAAAAAACCGAATGGTTACTTCAAAGTCAAAGAAACATTTTAAAAGAGCAAGACAGATATATTAAGTGAATATAATATGATGTCTTCTGTTTGAGATCATTAGGTAGTATGCAGATGAGATGACGTTAAAGTGCTATTCTTAACCATAAACTAACTATTAAATAGACAGACAGCTTTCCTACGTCTCCCGGATTTACCCCGCAAATTTTGAATGAGAGCCCTCTCTCGCGCTCTCTTATTTTTCCTGTCTGTGAATACGTGTTATTAATGGCCGCCGGTTGGCACTTTTTCAATAACAAACAATTTGTAAATGAATTTATAACAATTAATGTAAAAGGAATACATGTTGAGTATGTTTTTTAAGATAGCTTTACTTGTGCTCTATCCATTTTAGGTGCCAACAAATGTTCATCCATTCACATTTCAGGTTTTTTTAGTGTTCTTTACATGAAAAATATTTTTGACAGCAAAATTCATGCAGCTACCTTTGGGAGTTGTTCCAAAAATAGGTTTATTACCATGCAAGTTAAACCCAAGTTTTCACTAGGGCTAATGAATTTATTTTTAAACATTCCTGAACATTGCATAAATTTCTATTACTTGGTGGGTGTTTTCAACTTCTTTTTTTTAGCACCATATTTGTACAAAATATGATTTGGAATTCTGTAGTTTAATAAGAGTGAACACTGTAATGTGTTGTTGTTACGTAGGAACAGTAAAAATGATAATTTTATTTATATATATCTTTAAAAAAATATATTATTCTCGGATATAATTATGATTAAAGATTAAACTCCTAACAAAAAGACAATGTAATGTGGTATTTAATTGGATTCTGCGATTCGATCCGATTTCAGATTTTGCGTATTCAATCGAACGTAAGAATCCAAATTGTTTTGTTAATTTTTTAGTTTTATAATGTAACGTTGGCTGGTCCTATGGCCAACTTACTGGTTGCTGGTACCCACTAGCTCTGGCTATGGCGCCTCCAGCTTGAACCTTCCGGCAGTAGTCTGCACTCAAGGCGGGGATCCCAACAACACTTCAAACAACTTGAAACTCACGGCTCGCAAGCCAAATTAAATGCCAAGTGTTTTCTTCGAAGCACGAAGTAGAAGTCTTCCTTTATTTTAGCATTTTAGCATTTATTTTTATTAAACTTTCTTTATATACAATTTGACTTAATTCTAGGTAGCAAAATATGGTGGTGAATATTAAATATTTAAATGCGTTGGCTCAACAACAGGGGCCCAACGGTATACAATGTTTTGTTTTCTTATATCTATTTTACATAAATTGTTCCTGTCTTCTCGGATTCATACTCGTAGTATGCATCGTTGTCTGGGTTGACCTCAGGGTGTTCAAGTCCGGGTGTTACTAAGTCTTCCTTTATTTAAATTCTTTTCCCTTTTATACTATAAAGAATGTTATCGATATATCCACCTCGAATATCGATACCCCAACGTTATGCCTAATCAGCATATTCGCGTGACGAGGGTAAACGGCCCAACACTTCAAGTGTTTAGGGTTCACTTGCGTGCGATGCTTAGTTGACATATTTAGTGTCGTCCACAAGTGTACCCTGATCGTGCCCTCGCCTCAGTATCTCATATACAATTATACATACATTTGTTTATTCATTCGCTTCATGCACCGAGTGTGCCATCAGAGTAATATGACTCTTTCATTTAATTGTTCACTTCGAGAGTGTCTGTATGTAGTTCATATCACTCTGATGTTTGAAGCAATGTTATTTACGACGCCACAAGTTGGGCGAGTTCTGGGTATCAGATATCGAAGTGGATTTGGATATTTCTAATTGCTTTTGGCAATTAGTTAAATGACCGCTGGTGCGATCCCTTCACAATAACGTTGTATTTTAAAATGTCCACTGATGTTTTTGTAAGCGTCTCTAATTTATTAATTAACAAAAAAAGTACACTTTATGTGTTTTTGAAATACAAAAAGTGATGTTGTTCTAAGTATATTCGTGTTTTTTGAGCTTCGAACTCAGCAAAGTAGGGTTTTCAGCTCGCAATTACAACCTTATTACAACAACTACTGCGAGTCGTCGAAGTGTCAAGTAGAGCGTAGTTATTGTAATTGCGTGCTGAAAATCTTACTTTGCTTTTATTTGCTAAGTTCGAAGCTAAAAAAAACATCCTTATTTCAATAAATAAAAGGCGATCTACTTACATACATAGGATTTTTTTTATTATTTAATATACCCGAAAAAATTAAATTCGCATATAATTTTTCTTACATTTTTGTATTAGGCTCAGTTCTTTTGAATTAAATCTTGGTCGTTAAATGTTGCTTATGAATTACAAAGCTAGATTATCAACAAAAAAAAATATAAACAAATATCCTTTAAATTTTCTAGAATAATAATTTATTCATTCATTCATCTACTTCTCAGTCAATTCCACAACAAAAAACCAAACCATTCCACTGAAATATTTCATTTCTTTACTGTTCCATTTGGCAGGAATTTGTTTTCTGATGGAATACAATCAGGGGTGGTTGATTTGTTGTAATTGTTTTCGTAGGAACAAATTTTTCTGACAGAATTTTCGTTATGACCGCATAGACGAAAAAAAAGATATTTTTTATACTGTTCCAACTTTTTCGGTTGCATTTTACGTATGGCTATAATTAGGTTGCGAAATATAAGGGAAATTCTATCGCAAATATGCCAAAAATTTGTTGATATCGATGTCATAAAAGTATTGCTGTTCTTTGTATCGTACAATTTAAACATTCATTTCACTTCAATTACATAACAAATTTCACTTGATACCAAGAAATAAGAAAATCGAACAACTTTTCATATAAAAATGTAGCGAATAAATTACAACCTGGAACTAAGAAAACCCATTATTTACAAACACAGCCCCGCACTCGACATTGAAATGAGAATCCACCTTAGGCTACCTGACATCTGTGCCTTGATTTTGTGCGGTTTTTGAGGCGATGTCGCTAGGGAACGGCCCGAATCGGATTTGAATGTGTGAGTGAGCCGCGCGCTGTGACCAACGTGACCGTTGTGCAATAATTTGGCACTCTTTTCGAGGATCCTGATACAATTTGTTACTACTGTATCCCTTTTTTTTAGTTTGAAAAGGAACTTTGCAATTTTTAGAAACACAGTGATTTTCAAATGAATTTTAGTAAAATATACCGCTGCTGTTTATCAGAACACGATTATAGTGTTACAATTGTCAAATGTTGTGCGAAAATTCTTAAATTTCAGAGAATCTTTACAAATGAAACTTTTTTCTTACACCGCTCTTTTTTTTTTTTTTTGCTACTTTTCAGAATTTTGCAACAATCTCCCGGATTGTTAGAGAAAGGTTATACATTTTAGTTTTAGTTTTACAATACAATATAAACTGTAAATACTCGTAGATCATTCCCACACAACTTTTCTTTTATAAATTGAACCAAATCACTTTACCATTAGATGTCGTTTAGATTGTTCCGCTTGTGAGCTAGACACTAGACACTACTTCTATGAAACAGTAGATGCACGTTTTCAAATAAATTTTGAAATGAAAACCTTTTAGCTTTCATTTTTATTTATAAATATATAAAAATTAATTGAATGTTGTTCATAAATTATACCTATCAACTCATTTTTATATCTACTTTTAAGATCGCGTTCAATTTAGTTTTAAAAAGTCCCTAAAAAAGGGGCGATGAAAGAAAAATGTGCCTTTTTCTGATGCTACTACGTAAATTTAGTATTTTCTCCCGGCAAGTATTAGCCGGCTTTACGCTATGATGGGGAACCGCGTTATATTTTAAACATATTCATTTTAATATCACAGTTTTTGAAAAAAAATTTAAGTACTATTCACATGAGCGCGAGTTGCGAACAAATGAATTTAATTTTTATACTAGCTCAATTTACAATTATTACAGCAATTGAAAATTCTTGCAGCGAACTGTCCCACTTTATTCACAATCTACATAAAACATTCGCGGATCCACAAACCCACGAATGAAAAAATTCTATCGAAGTTAACATTGAACAATGATTGAAGTGTCAAAAATATTCGCTTGTTCGCTGTTCGTTCGCAATTGGCTCTCATGTGAATAGTCCTAAAATGTGAATTTTCCAACTAATAAAAAGGAACAAAGGAATAACAAATTGTATTAGTGTCCTCGAAAAAGGTACCAAATTGTCGCACAACGGTCACGCTGTTCTCATCCGACATCCTTCTCGCTACCTAAAAAGGTTGCGTCTGGGAAAGATCGCCTGGAATTTCCCGGAACAAAGCAATATAAGAACAGGAAATATGGGAAGTTGTCAGTTCGCGATATCACTCTCACATTTATAGAATCCGCCTATACGTGAACCCTTACCGACACCGCCATTGCGGCAAAAACCGCACAAAATCAAGGCACTGGTTGAAGCCAGAAGTGTAGGCTGGTTTTTTTCAAGTATGTGTGTGCCCCCTTTGATTAACATGGCACAAACACATGCATTCAAACTGGGCTACACTCAAGGACAAATCCAGCTTGTAGGCAAATTCTCTTAAGTGGGCGGAGCTGACGGTCTATTTAATAGTTAGTTTATGTTCTTAACACTCCTCCTCAATTTAGCGTCATTCAGCATCAATAATTTGTCGAAGTCCAAGTGATGATCGAAGTTTTACAAATTGAGCTTTGGGTAAAGGTTTTGTGAAAATGTCACCTACTTGTTCCTTTGAGCTCACATACTGGACTGTGATCTGCCGTTTCTCGTACAAATCTCGAACGAAATTTAAGCCGCTTGTGTTCCGATCTTGAAAGTAAATGAATGCACGACTCGTAGTGATGCGGGATAATTCAAGATCGTATCGATACATCGATACTTTAATATCGAAATGAAAATATCGATGCAAACAAAAAATTGGCCCGAAAAAATAGATAATATCGAGAATATCGATTTTTTATGAATAATTTTGATTTTTGTGTATAATCAAGATTTTCCTTCTCATTAAGATAGATAAACGCACCTGGAAAGGTTCTATACGATTCAACATCTAGATATAGATAACTTTGATCAATTCGTATCGTTGTAGGTATTGATAATTGCAAGAATTTATGACTAAAAGTATCTATAAACTGTTGTTATATAAGCGAATGGCAGTCAAATAAAACATAAAAATGTATTAAAAGGTCTGTTTTTTTTTGTGCTTCGATCTCAGCAAAGCAAAGTAAATTAGGATTTTCAGCACGCAATTACAACTATGGGCTGGGCCCTTGGATCCGTTTTTTTAACACCAAAACGATATTTTTTCACCTTTTTCCAAAATAAAAATTATTTTGTTCCCCCCAAAACCAAAAACCCTTATTTAAGTTTTATTTTAACATTTTATGTTTTATTTTAATCTTAGAACCAAGCAAATAAAAAAAAATTATAGGAATTATATTTAAATATGTATAACTTTTGTATGTGTGATCAAGATCGCGGAAAAAAAATGTATTTTTCTGTTCTCCCAATGAGAACAAAAACCACCACGAAATAAAAGACTGAATATTTGTATTTTATGCTTTTTATTATTGAGCTTCAGATTCCTTACCTCTGGTGGGGGGTAATCTTAAGCTATACGAAGTTGATATTGAACTGAGAGCTGATGATGGTCAGATGGACCCTTTTTATATAATATAAATGCTGATGCAGCAAATCTGCATCTGAGCATAGTGAGTGGTAAATATTGTTTATGCAGCTTATCTGCAGAGATAGTGTAAAAGTGTTGATTTCAGTTGAATCTGAAATCAAGCGTGGGTTTTGATAATTTTGCATCTTGTGGGGGCGCACAAGTGGTCTCTGACATAACACCTCCCCCTTTAGAGTCTTCTACGGGCCGAAAAATGACTCGTGGAAGATTGACATGATTTACAATTTTATTTTTCTTCCCTTTTAATTTGAAGTAAATATAAAAGATTACAATGATTAGCATGGTTACAATGATTAAGTACATAGTAACGCTTGTATTTTTGTGGTTATATTTTAATTCTTGGATTTTCTTTAAATTGTTTATATTTTCATAATGTACCTAATCCTTGAAATGTTAGGTCTTCTGTTTTAGTGTAGTTAATATCAAAAATGGTATTGGGAATAAGTGGTTCTTGTTTATAATTTTGTCTTTCGTAAATCTTATTGTTTATTTCAATTTTACATTTTTCAAACTTAATTAGGTAGTTGCCTTTGATGATTATATTTTGATTATTACAATTTTGTATAATTTTTTGTAATTTTACGTTAATTAAAATAAGATTGTTATTTCCTATTTCTAATACTTCCTCATTTGCATTTTTTACAAGTTTACAGTGCATTTTTTCTTGAAGTATGTTTTCAATACATTTATCATATATTTTAGTTAAATTTTTTATGTATTTAGTATCGTCATATATAATTTGATCTTTAGTTAGGTAAAGATTTTTATTTATTTTTAGCTGTGACTTATTGTCATTGTTTGGAATAGGTTGAACATAAATCTTTTTATACGTTTCATTGGTAAAATTTGGGATTTCAATTATAAATACGATGTTGTTTTTGTAGAGAGCAAGCTCTAATTTAATTTGTGAAAGTTTTTCTACTGTTATGTTATTTTTATCAAGTTCTGTTTCTGAGAAAATATCTTTACTCAGTATTCCTAGCCTAGAGGTCAAAATGACATCTTTAATCTTTTCTATGTCATCTTTCAAGTGTCTAATATTTTCTTTTATTTCAATTTCTAATCTAAGTTTATGAATATCTCTTTCTAAGTCGTTATGAGTGCTGCGAAATTTTTTCAAGTGTTCAGTAATTTGTTTAGTCTTGTTATTAAATGTGTTAGTTAGTAATCTAATTTGTTCGTTAAAGTGATTGTTTATCTTTATTTGTAAGTTTGAATTTTCTATTACGTTATGTGTAGTCGCTTCTATTAATTTAAGTCGTTCTTCTATTACCTGCCTATCTTCATCGTCCATGGTGCCGTATATAAATTTCATACCTGTACCTAAAATGTTAAATAGTCCTCTTTTTTGACGGTTATGTGGTATAATTGTTTCGAATTCTTTTCGTACATGTTTCATTTGTCGAATGATGTTACTATTTTGTTCGGGTAATTGTCTAATATGGTCTTCTAAAATTTTAATATTTATTTCATAGTTAGTAAGATTTATTATAGTGAATCCGTTCCCGTGATTCAAATCTATAACTTGTAGTTCTTGGGAATTTGTTGATAAAATTTGATATAAGATGGTAAAAATGAAAAGTATGTTATGTCCTCGTAGAGGATGTTCCTTGTGTTGCTTTGTCCGTTTCGTTGTTGGATCTGGAATCAGTTATGTCTTTGAAAAATTTCTTTCGTACAGGAAATTGATCTTTATGAGCTACTAGCTGGCCCGGCGAACTTCGTTCCGCAAAAATTCGTTAATGTAGTTAGTGAAATTAATAATTCCGAGCTTTCGCTTCCGGTCAATTTAAATTCTTTATTCAAAATTTATCTTAAAATAAATACAACCGCAGCGATTTACTTGTCGGCCAACCTACCGCTCTTTCACTGAAGTGCTTTATGGTATATAGCATTTCTCGTTCCATTTACGGGTGCGTACACGTACAAAGCGAGAGGTTTGCCGACACGTGAGAAAGCCACATACAATTGACCATGTGAGACACATGGAACGCTATGCTGATGACGATTGTGTTTTTGTCTATCTCGGTCTCCAGTATGGACGACTGCATGATATTCTTTCCCGAAGTTCTGACATATTCTCTCGATTGTTAATATTCCAATCTGACTGTTCGTCCGTATTTGTTGCGACGTAAAACGTTTGACCTTCTCACTGGCGGCATGATCAAATTTGTCTTGGAATCGCCGAATCCCATGCAAACTTTCATCCCCTATATCATCCTGTCAAAGTTTTCTTTTCGAGACATAAAGTAGCCTATGGCCTTCCTTGGGCCCAATCGAAACCATCAAGCTCAAAATCTTTAAAAACTAACCTTCCTGTCTCGAGTTATGCGGGTTAAAATTCAAAACGCTCAACAACTCCTGTTGATTGTCATCATCGTCATCTAAAACATTTCAACTTACTCACTCATCCTAATACAAAAATCCAGCAAATACTTGGCAAACAAAAATGATGCATTCAAATACCATCAAACAAATCGAAGTATCTACTCCATTTCAAAAAGCTACTTAATGTAACATAGTAAACATAAGCAAACTTATTAGGTGTATTTAAAAAAAACGAAATTTCAAAATTGTTGACAACAACAATTTGCTTGGACAATAGTTAAAATAATTGACAACAATTGCTTTTAAATTTAAAAATATTTTATTTTTGTATTTGAAGTATCACTACTCGATTTCTGCCTCGTTTATTTTTTTTCAAAGTGCATTTCCCCATACAAACTTTCATAACCTCTTTCATCCCCTCAAAGTTTTGTTTTCGCGACAAAAAGTAGCCTATGTCCTTCCTTGGTCCAAAACGAAACCGTCAAGCTCAAACTCGTTGAAATCCAACAATCCGTTATCGAGTTATGCGCGCACACACGGACTTCATTGCCTTTTATATATATAGATTCTATTCTTTATTTTTTTGTATTTATTACCTATGTTTAATGTGTATTTTTTATTTTGTTTACTTGTTACATTTACTTTCTTGTGTTTAGGTGTAATTTTATTTTTAATCTTTTCAGGTTGGGTTATTTTAATATAATTTTCATCTATTTCCTTATCTAATCGTCCTATGTTTATTTTATTTAAATACTTGATTTTAGTTTGTTCTATTCTGTCATAAATTACTTTTTTATCTACTTTGTTAAAATGAACGTCTATTGGTTTTTCTTTTGTAGTTAAGTGAATTACGTTATTGTATGATTCAAGAGCTTTGGTAGTATGTTTAATTGATATGTCCTCTTCATTGGACTGTTTATGTTGTTCTAATACCCTCATATGTTCATTTAAACTACTATGAAGTCTCTCTACGTCGGAATTTCCAGTGTGCCTGTTAGCCGTACAATAGTGTATATTTATATCATTGTTTTCTAAAAAATTCTTTAGTGTCTCTGAGACGAATGCATTTTCGTTGTCAAGAGTTATTTTGTTGGGTTTCTTCATGTATGCAAATATTTTCGTAAGAGCGTTAATAACGTCTACGTACGATTTTGACTAAATTGGCTCTATTGCTGCAAATTTGGAAATTTTGTCGATACATGAGAGATATTTTTCTTTTTTGGTTACGAACCATGTATCGATGTGATAGTGTTCGTTGGGATTTTTTGGAGTTTCAGTTTTTTCATATGGCAACTTGATTGGTTTCCTTTCTGCTTTCGCCATGCAAGTTGAGCAGTTATTTATTATTTTGTTAATGAAAGTTTTAAGGTTGGGTATATAATATTCACGTTTTAATTCTAAATATACATACTTTCTCAATACCTGTGTGATTGTGGTTTTTGTGATTCTGTAATATGATTTCTCTTCCTTCATGTTTATTTATATCTTTTAATATAGTCATACTTCTGTGTAATATTTTACTACTTAATTTATTTTCTCTTTTCCATACTTCTTCGAAATTTTTAAATATTTCGTCATCTTCTACGTATATACAGTTTAATACGGTGGTGTCTATTTCTTTAATTATTTGTTCAAAATGTTTTTCTTCAAATGTGTTTCTTGAAAAAATAACACGTCTTTTACCTATGTGTGGGTAAGTGATTTTCGGTTCTTCGTTATTTGTGTTGACTTGAATGATTTTTTGCCTATTGTAAAGATTAAGTGGTTTCTCACTTATTGGAATTAAGTTTTGATTATCTGATTCAGCACTATGTTGAGTATGTTGATCGTTATTAAAATTTAACATATTAATTTTACTGTTTTGAATTCTTATTCTTGAAAGAGCGTCTGCTACTTTGTTTTCCTTCCCTTGGATATATTCAATTCTAAAATCATACTCCTCCAACTTGATTTTCCAACGTTGGAGTTTTGAATTGGGTTCTTTTAAATTTGATAGCCAAACGAGTGGACGATGATCTGTTTTTATAACAAATTTTCTTCCGTAAAGGTAGTGTCTAAATTGGGTAGTAGCCCAAACTATGGCGAGAAGTTCTTTTTCGATTGTGCTATAATTGCATTCGTGTTTGTTCAATGTTCGTGAAGCAAATCAGAGGGGACCATGTGCTTGACTTAACACGGCTCCTAAAGCAAAATTACTTGCGTCGGTTGTTAGAACGAAGTCTTTCGAAAAGTCAGGATGCCTATTCATAAGGTCGTTTGTCATTAAAGCTTTTTAATTTATAAAAAGACTCTTTGTAGTTTTCATCCTCAATATTTATTTTGCTATCTTTCTTTAAGCACAATGTTAATGGTTTGATTATTTTTGCATAATCGATTATAAATTTACGGTAGTACCCCGTAAGTCCTAGGAAATATTGAATTTCTTTTACTGACTTTGGTATAGGGAAATTCTTTATGGTTTCTATTTTTTTCGGGTTTGGTTTTATCCCTTCGGGGGTGATAATATGTCCCAAGAACTCACTTTCTTTTTTTAAAAATTCTGATTTACTTAGGGAGATCTTAAGATTGGCATTCTGGGGGAGCTCAGACATCAACAATCGAGGTGAGTCCTTATTTGATTTTATTACATGCAATAATTTAAATATATGCAATATCGGGAGGGAACCAACCTTCATTAATGTAGTTAGAAGAGAAGTTCTGGATTTAACCCTAGCTTCTCCCTCACTTCACCACCTAATTTCCAACTGGTATGTGTCTTCCGAACCTTCATGTTCTGACCACCAACATATCAGATTTGAAATCAAAGAACCCAATACAATTATTGCGTCATTCCGTCCAAAGAGAAATACTGATTGGCCCTCTTATAAAGAGCACCTAAGTCAGTCACTCATTGGCAAAATATCCCGAATTGACACTAAAGACAAACTAGAACACTCTGCCGAATTGGTAAGATCTTCTATTATATCTGCCTTCGAGGAAAATTGTCCCTTAAAGTCCAAAAGGCTTAAAAGGGAAACCATCTGGTGGAGCAAAGATCTTGAAAAGCAGAGATCCAGAGTAAGGAAACTATTCAACAAAGCTAAACGTAATGGCGACTGGCAAACCTACTTTAGTGCTCTCACCAACTACAACAAAGAAATTAAAAAGGCTACAAAAGAATCATTCAGACGGTTCTGTGAGGAAATCTCTGATATTCCCTCCAGCTGCCGACTTCATATAGTTCTTGCCTCTGACAGAACCATCTCATTAGGCACACTTGTCGATGAGAATGGACGTCAAACACAAAATAAGGAAGAGACACTTCATCTCCTTCTTAGAACTCACTTTCCTGGATCAAACTTAATTGATCCTCTCTCTTTAAACCTATCCCCCCGACCCGAGCGGATTTGCCTGCCGACGAGGGAGGACTGGAAAACTGCAAAACAAATCTGCAATCAGAATGCCATCAAATGGGCCATAACTGCCCTGAAGCCGTATAAAGCAGCAGGAGAAGACGGCATATTTCCGGCACTTCTGCAGCAAGGAGTTGATGTTCTTGCACCCATTTTCACTAAACTTTTTAGCTGTAGTCTGGCCTACGGTCACATACCGGAAGCCTGGCGAAAAGTAACAGTTAAATATTTACCTAAGGCAGGGAGGAATTTGGATTCTAGTCCGAAATCCTATCGCCCCATCAGTCTCATGTCTTTCATTTTAAAAAGCATGGAAAAACTAATTGATAGACACATAAGAGATGTAGCCTTGAAATCTTTTCCGCTAAGTAAGTCTCAGCATGCCTATCAACCAGGTAAATCCACCGAGTCAGCACTCAATGACTTGGTAACTAAAATTGAATCATCCATAAATAGCAAGGAAATCTGTCTGGTCGCTTTCCTAGATATTGAAGGAGCTTTCAATTACACTTCTTTTGAGTCCACTCACACGGCTCTTAATAATATGAATCTATCCCCCATAATAGGAAGATGGATAATGTCAATGCTGAATAGTAGAATAATTCAGACCCGCATCGATGATGTGGAAATCTCAGCACTCACAACTAGAGGGTGCCCTCAGGGGGGTGTTCTCTCGCCCCTTTTATGGTCCCTTGTTATTGATGATCTACTTCAATCCTTGACAAATCAGGGAATCTATGCCATAGGATATGCCGACGACGTAGCAATCGTGGTCAGTGGCAAATTCGAAAGCACGGTTTCAGAAATACTACAATTCGCATTATCTGTTGTTCAGAGATGGTGCATCAAAGAAGGTCTTTCTGTTAATCCAAAAAAGACAACCATTGTCCCTTTTACAAAACGGAGAAAATTGGATCTCCTTATTCGTCCTACTATGTTCGGCGAAACCATTGAATTCTCTCAGGAAGCCAAATACCTGGGAATTATCCTTGACAGTAGACTATCATGGAACCAACAAATTGAACGCACCGTAAACAGAGCCACCAGATCTCTATGGATCTGTCGTCGAGTCTGCGGTAATAACTGGGGTGTGAGACCTCGGATGATCTTCTGGCTTTATTCGCTTGTTGTAAGACCAGCGATGACCTATGCTGCTGTTGTCTGGTGGACGAAGACTAGAGAAGTCACCACAGTCAAAAAGCTAGAGCGAGTTCAACGTATAGCTGGGAACTGCATGACGGGTTGCCTACGCTCCACCCCGACAATGGCACTCAATGTCATCCTAGGTCTAACACCTCTTCATAAGCACATTCAAATGGAGGCCAGACTAAGCATCCACCGTCTGTTCCATTCGAACAACTTTAACCCCTACTCATATCAGGGAGGTCATCTGTCTTTACTTGACAACATGGATCCTTCAAGTCCATTCAGCATGCCCCTTGACGACATGTTACCTGAATATGGCTTCCATAAAAACTTCTCCATTGTCATTCCCCCTAGGGAAGAATGGAAAAAATACAAACCTAATCCTTCACATCTTGACATCATCTGGTATACAGACGGCTCTAAGATGGAGTCAGGGACTGGCTCTGGAATATACAGCGAGACGCCCCAGGTGAACTTTTCAGTTAGCCTTGGGAAAAACCTATCCATATTTCAAGCTGAAGTCCTTGCAATCTACCACTGCGCTAGAATTAATCTAAGTTCTAGAACTAGGGGTAAAACCATATTTATATTTTCTGACAGCCAAGCAGCTCTCAAAGCTCTTGACTCATCTGTCATAAAATCCAAACTAATCCTAGAAACATTCACTGTCATTAATGAACTTTCTAAGAAAAACCTAGTTATCCTCCACTGGATCCCAGCCCATAGAGGATTTGAGGGAAACGAAGCAGCCGACTCACTGGCAAAAATAGGAGCATCCTCTCCACTTATCGGACCTGAACCCTTCTGCGGAGTCAGCAAAAACCTCTTCAGGAACTATGCTAGGATCCTATCTCATACCGAATCAAACGTGATCTGGCAAAACACAGTTGGGCAGAATTGCACCAAAAAAATTTTCCCTAAATATTCCCCCAGTAAATCACAGTTTCTAACTAATCTGGACAAAAACAACCTGAGAATCCTAACAGGAATAATAAGTGGCCACGGTCTAGTGAAAAAACACCTTCATCGCATTGGTATCTCACCGGATCCAATCTGCAGACTCTGTCTTGAGAGTGACGAATCCTCTCTCCATATACAGCCGTACGATGGCCAAGCGATCCACGACAATACTAATAGGGCGGAATCACATCACAATCTGACGATTCAACACTCACTAGTGCAACGCTAAGTGAACTAAAACGTGAAATCGAATCCCTAAAACCTAAGAAAGCTCCTGGTTATGATTTGATCACCGGAGAAGTTCTGAAAGTTCTACCAAGAAAAGCATTAATTAAGCTTCTTCATATTATAAATGCCGCGATCAGACTAAAACACGTGCCGAGTCAATGGAAAGTCGCGGAGGTCATAATGGTTTTAAAACCAGGAAAACCGCCTAATGAAGTAAAATCGTATAGACCGATTTCACTTCTTCCAGTCATTTCCAAAGTCTTCGAGAGAATATTGCTTAGGCGCCTACAACCGGTTATTGAAGACAATAATCTTATCCCTGACCACCAGTTTGGGTTCAGAACCAAGCATTCGACGATTGACCAAGTACATAGAACTACTGACGTAATCGAGAAAGCATTTGAAGAAAAAAAGATGTGCTCAAGCGTATTCCTTGACGTCTCACAAGCCTTTGATAAGGTGTGGCACGACGGCTTGAAATTTAAATTACGACAAGTTCTCCCCGCAAACCTATATGATATTCTAGAATCATATCTCGGGAATAGGCTCTTCCGTGTTAGAAATGGAAACGAATACTCGGAGCTAAAAGAAATTTCGGCCGGGGTACCGCAAGGAAGCGTCCTTGGTGCGCTTCTTTATTTGTTATATACTCGCGATATTCCAAGAGAAGATGGCACTACCCTTGCTACGTTCGCCGACGACACAGCTATCCTAGCTGTAGGTAATACAATCGAAGAAGCGACTACAAAACTGCAAACCGCAGTGAATAAGATAAATGAATGGACAAGGAACTGGCGGATCGCCTTAAATGAAACTAAATCTGTACATGCGAATTTCACGTATAAGAAAACCAATGACTTGCCAATTTTCCTAAATATGGCCCGAATACCCTTTGCAAACGAGGCCAAATATCTGGGAATGACACTCGACGCAAAGCTGAAATGGAGTTCGCACGTGAAAATGAAACGTAAAGAACTCGATATCAAATATAGAGAAATGTACTGGTTACTCGGAAAACATTCCCAGCTCAGTACTGAGAACAAACTGCTTTTATACAAGCAAGTGCTAAAGCCGGTGTGGACCTACGGTATACAACTTTGGGGTTGTACCAAGAAAACAAACGCCAATATTCTTCAAACTTTTCAAAACAAAGTGCTTAGAGAAATTGTACAAGCACCATGGTATATTAGAAACGACGATATCCATAGGGATCTCGGAATTCCAACAATCGAAGCTGAAACTAGAAGCTTCGCGAGAAAGCATAGAAACCGACTAATCGGACATATCAACAATACAGTCCGACAAATCTTGGACGAGAGCAATTTATTGCGCCGACTACAAAGAACGAAACCGTTCGACTTGGCAAGATAAGATTAACCGCGTTTAATTTGCGGAACACGCAGGATCTTTCATTGGAAAGTAGCCTGTCAAAAGTTTTTATTTAATGATAGAAAAATTGCTTGATAAGTTATATCTTAGTTGCAGTATCTAACAATCTTTAGAAGGGTGGTGTTTTTAGTCAGTAAAAATCTGACACTACTATGAGAACGCGCTTGCTATTCTCATAGTGTCTTTGGAAGATTTTCACCTACCCTCGGATAAAAAAAAAAAAAAAAAAAAAAAAAAAAAATATACTCACTGACTGCCCGGCTCTTCATCGTCTTAGGAAAGACATCCTAGGGGATGAATTTGTGAATCCAGCATCCCTTGCTGACATTCACCCAGAGAAGATACTTGTCTTCCTGACTGCCTCTGGAGTAAAAAGATGGCTCTAGGAACTATAAGGGAAGGCACAATAGGCTCCTCTAAGTAGCCGCAGTGCCAGAGCCCCTCGTAGGCTCTCCCGCCTTCTTAATCTAATCTAATCTAAGATTGGCATTTCTAATGGCTCTTAAAATAAGTTTAAGGTGTTGTATGTGTTCTTGAAGAGAACTCGAAAAGATGATTATGTCATCTAGATATACAAAACATATTTTTTCCGATGAATTCTTTCAAGATTCGATTCATCATCCTTTGGAACGTTGCAGGAGCATTTTTAAGTCCGAAAGGCATTCGTACCCATTCGTAATGTCCTGTTAATGTAGAAAAAGCCGTTTTTTCCCTGTCTTTTTCTGTAATCTCAATTTGATAAAATCCTTTCGTACAATCAAGTGTTGTGAAATAATTAGCACGTCCTAATTTGTCTAATATGTCATCTATTAGAGGTATAGGATGTTTATCTTCTTTTGTTGTTTGGTTCAACTTACGGTAATCGATGACCATTCGCCATTCTTTCTTTCCAGTGTGATCTTCCTTTTGCGGTACGATCCACAATGGTGCATTGTAGGGTGAGCTAGAGTTTCGTATAATACCTTGGTCAAGTAATTCTCTTATTTGTCTATTGACTTCCTCCTTGTGAATTTCTGGATAGCGATATATGCTTGTATATATAGGCTCAAAATTCTCTGTTGGTATTTCATGTTTAACTTCATTTGTGAAAGTTAAATCGTCTCCTTTTTTATAAAATACATCATTGTATTCTCTTAATACTTTCAGTAGTTTTTTTTATTTCTTCCTGATTTAAATGATCTACTCTCAGATCTTCTTTAATTAAATTATCTATAATAGTGATTTCGGGAAAAGTCTCGTTAAAATAATTAATGGTGCTTTCGTAATCTTTTTCTTCATTTTCGTTGAAAAATAGAGGTATTGATTGACCATTTATTTTTAAGATTCTGTCTTTATAACGAATTTCACTATTATTGGGAATAAGTATATTGTTTCCTATTATGC
This sequence comes from Cheilosia vernalis, assembly GCA_949126925.1. Taxonomy (NCBI): domain Eukaryota; kingdom Metazoa; phylum Arthropoda; class Insecta; order Diptera; family Syrphidae; genus Cheilosia; species Cheilosia vernalis. The sequence continues at coordinate 59,413,625 of OX421358.1, forward strand.
CATTAAATTGGTCATTGAAATGGAATATCTGAAATTCACAATCTGAATTGACTGGAAGGGCAAATTTTTAACGTCTTTGGTTACAATGATTGAGTTTCCTGCTGTATTAATTGTTAGTGGTTTAATCCTCCATCTAGTGTATTCTTTTGGGGAATCTTCTTCGCGTAGAAGACTGTTTGTAGCTCCTGAGTCTATTAATAATCTTATATGTTTTCCGCCTTTTCCTAGTTTAATATAGGGAAGTGAGTTTCCGAGGCTAAATGCCGAAAATTTGCTTCTTGTGAGGCTTGTTCGTTTCTTGTTTCTACATAGTTATTTTGTTGTCTAGGTTGTTGGGATCTTCGTATTTGAGAAGATGATGGATTTACATCACTATTGGTTCGAAACGCTGTTGTTGTTGGTAATTATGATTATTGTTATTACCGTTGTCATAAGGGCGTTGTTGTTGGTTAGGTATATATTGTTTTGGTTGCCAATTTTGATTTCTATTGTTCCTATAATTATTTTTGTTATGTTTTTGTTCATACCTATTGTCTACTCTTCTATTATTGTACCTCTGTCTGTCTGTGTCATTATTTTGTCTTACTACAAACCCTGCACTATTAAGTTCATGTAAAGCGAGTTCCATAGTGGATGGCTTTAATGCGTACAAAATTGTCCTCATGTGTATAGGTAATTTTTCTTTGAATATATTTAATGCAGTTTCTGTATTCCTAGTAATATCTGATATATTATTCTCTTGAAGGCACTTTTGGTTTAGTAAAGATAATATTTTTTGAATATAATTCTTAATTCTTCATAGAGTTGGTAGCTATTTTTGAAACCACCGAAATTTTCCAATAACATTGTTTTTATGTCCACCCATCTTGTTAGATGTGTATGGATCTCTATGGCTTGACGAGCTCTACCAATGAATTTGGATTTAAAATATTTATGCACATTTTTTGTGATTGCTCATTATAGGTTAATAATGTCGTCTACATTTGATATAAAAATATGTAAATCTTCCGTTTTACCGTCGAAGCTTTGTAAACGTTCGATATACTTAAGTGGGTTTAATTCTAAAGATCTTAAATTTAAATTACCAATTTGTTGCTCCGGTTGTGCAGCTTGTTGTAATGCTGGATTTTGCTGAAGTTGTCCTTGGTTGTCCATTATGTCTGGTGTTGGTATATTTCTCCTGAGAATGTTTCTTTCAATTCGGGCAATTCGTCTTCGGATGTCCAGTTTTAATTTGTATTTATTTTTATTCACTTTGCACTAAAATGTTTGTTAATCGGTCTTATTTTAGTTTTTTTTTTTTTTTTGGGAAATTATTTTCGTTAATTTCGTTCAATAACACACTGAATTTGCATTGGCATTCGGCTCTCTCTGCGAGAATTCAATATATTTGGAAATTAATTTTCGTTTGATTTCTCTTGGATATTTACCGATTTCGCTTTTGCGTTCACAAATATTTTATGTCTTTTCACGGGATTTCGATTCCATCACTAGATACCAATAATCATTACGATATTCGTTCGCAAGTATTTATTAGTATCCTACCGATTGCGCCACTTTTGTATGTGTGATCAAGATCGCGGAAAAAAAAATGTATTTTTCTGTTCTCCCAATGAGAACAAAAACCACCACGAAATAAAAGACTGAATATTTGTCCTTTATGCTTTTTATTATTGAGCTTCAGATTCCTTACCTCTGGTGGGGGGTAATATTAAGCTATACGAAGTTGATATTGAACTGAGAGCTGATGATGGTCAGATGGACCCTTTTTATATAATATAAATGCTGATGCAGCAAATCTGCATCTGAACATAGTGAGTGATAAATATTGTTTATGCAGCTTATCTGCAGAAATAGTGTAAAAGTGTTGATTTCAGTTGAATCTGAAATCAAGCGTGGGTTTTGATAATTTTGCATCTTGTGGGGGCGCACAAGTGGTCTCTGACATAACATATACATATTATATACCCACGTTCTCCCGCATGGCAGACACCTTGGCGAATGACGTCACCCTGACGTCGGTGCGGGAGCTTAAACCAACTGAACGGATCCTGGTGACAGGATCCGTAAAGATGGTGAACTAAGTCTGCCACCCCCCCCCCCCCTAATCCAGAGCGTTAAGCGACCCGTACTTATTGGATGGTTTGCAGCCAGGGGTAACCGGCTGTAGTATAACGGAGCCTCTCAGACACCGGGCCACCTCTGAGAGTAACTTGGCCTTACCACGTTAACGGGGCTCTGACTTGGCGGACGATTTTTCCCGCGATACTCGTGGGACATGAACCAAAATAAATACAAAAAAGATAAACACAAAAACATAAACCTAAACAAGATGCGGGGAAAGACCGCATCAGAAAATATCGCTAATCTGGAGCACGATATCCACAGCGAAAGACCGGCTTATAATAGGCCTGCGACGAGCCGAGAGGGAGGTTTTAGGAAGGTGCAAAGCACTAGCCAAATAACCGCCAGTACCTCAAAACAAGTCATAAGCCTGTTAAAAGGACGGGCAAGTGCAGAAGAACCTGACACCAGATAAAGTGAAGGTAGTAAAAGCGGGACCCAAACTGCAACCCCCACTTCGCCTGGCAAGGTATCCATGGAGGAAAGGAGGCCAAAGGAACTGAGCACAGCTCAACTCCCGGAAACCTCTAAACCACCTGGTGTCCAAGCCAGGAAAAAGAGTAGAAATCCGGACATACCACCACCAGGGGAACCGGGTGGAAGAGATGATCCCCTGAGAAAAGGGCTTAGCGGCGCTGGAATGCGATGGTACCTCCGCTACCTAAGCAAGGGCTTCGGACCTGAGGAAGCGAGAAGGAGGGCAGAGGAGCATAGGGCTATACCTAACTCCAATGAAGCTGCCCCGGAGAAAAGAGGCAACAATAGCATCACCCCTCCCACCTGTAGCAAAGCCAAGAGGCAGAAAGTGGAGGAAGGAGCCAAGAAAATTGAGCCCATAAAAACGAGCGGCACCGTGGTTGGACGGAGCTATGCGGCAGTGGCAAAACCCACTTCAACACGCGGACAACACGCCACAGTTGATGTAGCTGAGCAAGTTGCTGTGCTTCCAGGGGAATATCCGCAGGAGGTACTCAGTAGCTCAGACCTTACAGCACTGGAGGACGCCATAGTAATGGAAATGGCCCTGGGATGGGAGCACAAGCTTAAATTCCAAGGCATACATTTCAGGAGTGGGATGCTTCTTGTGGATTGCGAGACTCTGCAAACAGCAGAATGGCTAAAAGAAGTAGCACCCAAGCTCAGTAAATGGAAGGGGACATGACTCACAGCTTGCAGTGGGAAGGACATACCACGCACCCATTCCGTAACCATTTTCCTCCCACGTAGCGCTAATCAGGAGCCCAAAACATCCTTGGCACTACTGGAAGCGCAAAACGAGGGGCTAAATGTTAGGGCATGGAAGGTACTCCATTGTCGAAACGAGGGAACCGGGCAGGTACTGGCCCTGAGTATCGATCAGGAATCTTTGAACGCAATCAAAAAACAAAAAGCGTCATTGAGCTACCGGTTTGGCAGGGTGACAGTGTGCGGGCTCAAGAAGTCTGATGAAATCACTGGGCTAGCCCAGATTGAGTCCAATCAGACCCCGCAGAGCACGCAACCCCAGGAGGAGCAGTCTGATCCACCAAAGGTTGTATCACCAATCAACACTATCGTGCCGATGGTCCAGGATACCAAGGAAGCTGAATCGTTACCCATCTTAGAGAGCACGCTCTCAGGTGGGGACGTTGACAACACGATTCAGGACTCTGGTGAGGCCGAGGAATCAATGTCCATCTCAGGGAGCACGCTCTCAGGTGGAGATCTGGATGACACGGCAATCGACCTTTTTCGGGACATCACCATTACTCCGGATGAGGAAGAGCAGCTGCTGACTGAGGGCGAGGGCAAAGCCCCGCGTGAGCAATAGCTCTATGACCCCAGGCAGACAAATTAAAATAGCACAAGTAAACATTCATCATGCTATAGGAGCCTCTGCTGCTATAGCCAGAATGTTTACCGCCTAGAACTGGCCTTAATTCAGGAGCCATGGATCCTGAAAGGGCAAGTCAAAGGATTAGCAAACAAGGATGCAAAGGTAATTTGGGACTCTCGGGCTGAAAAACCGAGGGCATGCATTCTTATAGATAAAAAATATAAAGATAACCTTACTTTACTTTCAGAATACGCAACGCGAGACATAGTGCCAATACAGGTATCCCTAAATATAGAGGGAGCTCAATGCACTATCATCATCGCATCAGTGTACTGTCCAGGAGATGAGCCAGTGATATCATCAGAGCTGCAACGGCTAGTGGAGCATTCCAACAAGATCCGCATGCCGCTGCTACTAGGATGCGATGCAAATGCCCATAACATAATCTGGGGAAGCACCGATACGAATACTAGAGGTGAGTACTTACTAGAATTTATCTTAAGTTCGTCCCTAGATATTTACAATGTAGGAAATACCCCCACTTTTGTAACTAGAGTAAGGCAAGAGGTACTCGACCTTACGCTCGGTAGCAGGAGCGTAACTAGACTAATTAGGAACTGGAGAGTATCTAGTGAGCCATCACTGTCCGACCACAGAATTATAGAATTCGAGTTGGACAACACAAGCCTCACTAGAAATCCGGTAAGAAATCCAAGAAAAACACATTGGGAAAACTACCAATGTGCTCTAGAAAACAATCTGGAGCGACTCGAAATGAAGAAAGCTCCAGCACACCCTCTAGAATTGGAAAGCGCAGTCGAAGATATTACAGACGCCATCACGAATGCGCTCGAAGAAAACTGCCCCTTGGGAAAAGAAAGGAGCAAGAAAGATATGCCATGGTGGAGCAAAAATCTGTCAAAACTTAGATCCGATACACGCTAGCTGTTTAACACTGCCAAGCGAAACGGAGATTGGCAAAGATACCAAACGGCTCTCACTGCTTACAATAAGGAAATAAGAAAAGTTAAAAGAAATAGTTTCAGGAGATTCTGTGAGACAATATCAAACACTCCCACAGCGGCAAGGCTGCATAAAGCCTTGGCAAAGACGGGAGGAATACCGACGTCTCTAAAGAAACCAGATGGTAGCTATACAGAAAATGAGGACCAGCGGGCGCTACTGCTTCTAGAAACTCATTTTCCAGACAGCTCCCTTAGCAGCGATAATGGGAACGTGACCATTTTAGCCAGGCCCCGAAAAGAGGACTGGGAAACAGCATCAGCCATCTGCTCCAGGGGGAGACTGAAATGGGCCATTAGTTCCTTTCAACCCTTCAAGGCACCAGGGGTGGACGGTATCATACCCGCTCAACTACAGAAAGGGTGGGATGTAATCCAACCACACCTGATCAAAATAACAAAAAGTAGCATTGCTTTGGGTTACATACCAACGCAGTGGAGACGGGCGAGGGTTGTGTTTATACCTAAAGTGGGGAAAAAAGACCCATCTCACCCAATGTCATACAGACCCATTAGCCTAACGTCGTTCCTTTTAAAGACTACAGAAAGGCAGTGGACAACTATCTAAGGGAGGAAGTACTAACGACATCCCGCCTTCACTATCGGCAGCATGCATATAGAGCGGGCAGATCAACAGAGACCGCCTTATATCAGCTAACGGAAGTGATTGAAAGTGCTCTAAACTCAAAAGAGACGGTATTGTGCGCCTTTCTCGACATTGAAGGGGCGTTTGATAATACCTCCCATGAGGCCATCAGACGATCCCTGGATAGAAAAGGAGTAAACAATACAATATCCAGGTGGATGTGTGAACTACTGAGCACCAGATCAGCAGAGACTCAAACATCAACCGGAACTATCAAAGTAAACACAACTAGAGGATGTCCACAAGGAGGGGTACTATCACCCTTAATGTGGAGTCTAGTTGTGGACGAACTATTGGAGAAACTAACCAGCATTGGCATTAACTGTCAGGCATATGCCGATGACATAGTATTGATTGCCAGGGGAAAGTTTGAGGGAACTCTCTGTGACATCATACAGATGGGACTAAGAGCAACCCAAGAATGGTGCCATACAGCAGGACTAAACATTAATCCGGCAAAAACAACCATAGTGCCATTCACAAGGAAAAGAAAACTTCAGGGACTGAAAACAATTCGATTATCAGGCACAACACTGATACCAGTCAACGAAGTAAAATACCTAGGAGTATACCTAGATAGTAAACTTATCTGGCGTAAGCATACTGAAGAGATTTCTAAGAAGGCAACACGCGCTCTTATGATATGCAAGAGCTTAGCAGGAAAGTCATGGGGATGTAACCCAAGTATCCTGCGATGGATGTACACTGCAATTGTGAGGCCTATGATCACATACGGAGCTATAGCATGGGCAAAACGAACCAGTCTAGTCACAACAAGAGACACTCTTAGTAAAGTGCAAAGATTAGCGTGCCTGTGCATTACCGGAGCAATGCGTACATGCCCAACTTCAGCCATGGAGGTACTCCTAGAGCTAACTCCTCTACATCTCATGGTTGAGGATACGGCATATAAAACAATTCTACGGATGGCAAAAGAAGGAATCGGAAGGGAGAAGTGCATTAGTTCAAAAGAATATAATGTATGGCTCGAAAAACTTCCACTTCTAGCTATACCCAGAGATGATAGCATCAGGAAATTCAGTTTTGAGAAGAATTTCATAACGAAGCTCAGCAATAAGAAAAAATGGAGCAATGAATCCACGATTTACGGACTGACCCAGCACACTGTAAAATGGTATACAGATGGATCAAGAACGGATGAAGGAACTGGTGCAGGAGTGTTTGGGCCAGGAACTAAACACTACGAATCCATGGGCAAATGTACCAGCATATTCCAAGCTGAAATATGCGCGATAGACAGGTGCGTTCGAATCATCCTCAAGAAAAATTACAAAAACTGTAATATAGCAGTGATGTCAGACAGTCAAGCTGCCATCAAGGCACTTGACGCCTATATCATAAAGTCAAAGCTTGTATGGGAATGCTTGCAAAAGCTTAACAAAATAGGTAGAAACAACAGAGTAACCATTTGCTGGATACCGGGTCACATCGGCATCGAGGGCAACGAGGCTGCAGATGCTCTGGCAAGACAGGGCGCGGCGGAGCCCTTCATAGGACCTGAACCATTCTGCGGCATAGGGGAACACACCCTACGAGAAGAGTTCAGCAAAATGGAAAAGGAAAAAAGAACCGCAGCTTTCAAAAATACCCAAGGCCTGAGGCAGGCTAAGAAACTTATAGGGAATTACAACCTAAAAAGATTCAAAGCATGTATCGGTCTAGGCAAAAACAACCTAAGAATCCTTACAGGTCTCCTAACGGGACACTGTAGGCTTAAGGAACACATGAGGAAACTGGGCCTATCGGAAGAGGGTCTCTGCAGATTCTGCGATGAGAGCGCTGAAACCCCAGACCACATTCTGGAATCCTGTGGGGCACTAACCCACAAGAGGATTAAATATCTGGGCAAGTACCAGCTAACAGATAAGGATACACAAACCATAGACCCACTACTCATTCTCAGATTCATAAGAGAAACTGGTCTGGATGAAGTGCTCTAAAGTTTATATTCTTGCCAAGGCAAAGACAGAGCAAACCCTCAAACACGGTTCTTAATGGAATTGTGATGCGATGGCGCTCTGGAAAAGGGCACGAACCTTTCCAAGGTATAAGCAGGGGGCACAATAGACCACAAGGTCGCAGTGCACTAGACCCTCTCTACTATTATTATTATTATTATTATATACCCACGTTTGTGCTATGTATTGTGAAGTCTTAAGCAGCTGTTTTCTACCACAAAGTCGTAATAATTTTTTTTAATAAATTTGTTGTGTACAAAATTCCAGCCAAAGTAGAAGTAGACAGTTTGTTTCGTATTTTTATATAATTTAAAAATGGTGTAGTCCTTCGAGGACTTTAATTAAATAAAATTTTAAATGTTTTTTTTTTCCTTTTAGATTGTTTTTTGCTTTGCTTTGTTAGAAAAACTCGATAAAATTTACGACTTTCCCCCAATCTGGGATCACCGGGCCCTTTACTTTCAAAATAATGGTTTTCGTTGAACTTGTTTTGCATGTGCTCTTCAGTGCATAATATACAGGACTCTATGAAATGTAACACACACTTACAAATCCATCAGGCGAAGGCGGGCAGATGCGACGTAGATAAGGAATTGGTGGAGTGTGAAAAAATCGGTGGTAAATAATCGATGCATCGATAATATCGAAAATTAATTATCGAGTGAAAATATCGATATTTTTTTACGAAAATATCGATGAATCGAGTGATTCGATATATATCGCGCATCACTACACGACTGGTTATATTCATATATTTTCGGTGGGGTATCACTGGTTACTTCAAAATCAGCTATGAGATTTCTCAGCCACAAAAGATCAGCTGCTGCTGTAGCCAGAGCGATGTATTCAGCTTCTGTCGAAGATAAAGCCACTGTTGTTTGCCTCTTAGTTGTCCAGGATACGGTGTTGCCGAACACGTTCACAAAAAATCCAGACGTTGACTTCCGGTCTTGTCCGCTTCCAAAATCTGCGTCCACATAACACGACAGGCATTCACTACTTCCTTTCTTGTAGCAAAGGCTGAAGTCTATAGTTCCTTTAATGTAGCGTAAGATTCGTTTTAATCCTTTCCAGCGTGCTTCTGTTTGTTCATGTTGGTATCTGCTGAAATAATTTACAGCAAAATTCAAATCCGGTCGTGTGGTAAGCATAGCGTAAGTACATCAAGCATCCAACTAGCTCTCTGTAAGGTTTTGACTCATCCAGGGGAGCCTTTTCACTTTCCGGAAAAAATGTCGTATCCATAGGAGTTACCGCGGGGTTACAGTCTTCCATTTTGAATCGTTTCAGCATTCTCTCCAGATAGGGCCTTTGATTCAAGTGAATTTCGCCGTTCACTCGATTAATACTGATACCGAGAAATGATTTTAGTTCACCCAAATCTGTCATATGAAATCTATTACTCAGCGCGTTCTTGGTGTCATTAAATTTTATGATGTTGTTTCCTGCAAGTATAATATCAACGTATAAAAGAAGAAATATACAAACGTCTCGATATTTCCAGATGTAGAGGCATTTGTCCACTTCCGATTGGGTGAACCCTAATTCATTCACATAGTTGTCAAATGTTTTGTTCCATGCTCTCGGAGCTTGCTTGAGTCCATAAAGTGCTCTATTGAGTTTGCAGACGGAATTGTTTATACTACTGAAACCCTCTGATACTTTCATATACACCTCCTCCTCAATTTCGCCGTTAAGAATCGCGTTCTTTACATCCATATGATGTGTAACAAAATTATTTTCGACGGTAATCGAAAGAAGAGTCCTTAGAGCCCTTAATTACAAGTCGAGCTTTGTACCTATCAATGTGTCCATTTTTGTTACGTTTTATTTTGAAAATCCACTTACTGTTCAACAGTCGTTTCCCTTTGGGTAGTTCGGTTAGTACCCAAGTGTCATTTTTTAGTAACGCGTCAATTTCCTCATGGACTGCTTGCATCCATTGGTCTTTATTTTCTCGTGAGGAGATTTCTTTAATGTTGTCCGGCACGTCTTCCACAAACGCTTCTGCATTTAGCGCCAAAACAGCATAGTCTTCAAGATAACGTGGTTTTACAATATTTCTCGTGCTTCGTCTATGGGGTGCGTTTTCGTCAGCCTGTTGCGGTGTCAAAAACAGCTCGTCCTCCTGTTGTTGTTCATCTTCGCTGCCCTTTTCTTCTTCGAATTTCTCCAGATCACGTTGCTCGGGTACATTCTCCTCCACCTCTTCCTCTTCCTCCTCATGATAAATCCACTGTTCGCTGGTAAGGCCATCAAAAGCAAATTTAGTTTCGTCGAATACCACGTCTCTTCCAAAAACTAATTTTTGGTGTTCCAGGCTCCAAAGCTTGTAGCCATTCGGGCAGTATCCTACAAAATAGCACTTAAGTGACCTTGAGTCGAACTTACCATGAAGTGTTTGTTTCGGAAGTTTCAAATAAGCGATGCATCCAAATACTTTTAGTTTTCCAACATTAGGTGTTTCACCAAACCATAGTGAAGCAGGAACCTTACCATTCAGTGCTGATGTTGGGCTTCGGTTTACCAGGTACACAGCTGTTTGGACCGCTTCGGGCCAAAACGTTTTCCCTAGTTTACAATTCAGCAACATGCACCTCGCCTTTTCTAAAATGGTGCGATTAATTCCTTTCCGCAACGCCGTTTTGTTCAGGAGTATATTGTATTGTAAACTCGCACTGGATTCCTTTTCCTTCAAAGAACTCTTTTGTTTCCTTAGAGATATATTCTCTACCGTTATCGCATCTGAATCGGCTCAGTTTCAAATTAAAATGAGCTGTCGCCATGGCCTCGAAACACTTGAAATACTTAAGAACCTCTGATTTTGTCTCCGAAATTTAGCTCGCTGTGAAGTGTGTACAGTCGTCGATAAATGTAAGTACATACCTTTTCTCATTATGAGATTCTGGAGTAATAGGGCCGATGATATCACTATGTACTAACTGCAAGGGTCGTACAGCTCGAGTGCGTTGTTGATTATGAGGTTTTCGGATCTGCTTGCCTTCAATACAAACTTGACAGAGATCTCTGGATGAGTTCAAGAAATCAATTTTCATGCCGATGGTTTGTTTTTCCAGCTTCTTGATGTCTTCGTAGTTGAGATGTCCCATCCTCCTGTGCCACAGATCGTATCCTTCCGACTTTGCACTCAAATTCACCAATACAGGTTTTCTGAAACTCAACTCGTATAACTCTATAGTATTTCTGTACGCAATTGCTACTGTATGATTACCTTTGCTTATTATTCCAGAGCCATTCTCAAATGTGACACGAAAACCATTCATCTCCAGCTTTCGAACGGAAAGTAGGTTGTGTTCCAGATTTGCCACGGAGAGAACATCTTTCACTGTAATGGATTTGACTTTTCCATCGACTACAAACTGGAAATGAATGTCATCAATAAAGTTTGCTTGTAAAGGGTGATTTTTTAGCTGGTTTGGTTTTGGCAACACTGGTTTTGACAGCTGACGTGTGTTTAGTACCTTGTGTCACTGTCAAACAGCTTCAGTTTGGTTTGCAATTTAACCATGGATCGTCTTACAAATGAACAACGCTTGCAAATTATTGAATTTTACTATCAAAATTCGTGCTCGGTTCGAAATGTTCATCGCGCGCTTTTTTATCGAAAAATTGTGTTCAGCGATGAGGCTCATTTTTGGTTGAATGGGTACGTAAATAAGCAAAATTGCCGCATTTGGAGTGAAGATCAGCCAGAAGCATTGCAACAGCTACCAATGCATCCCGAAAAAGCCACTGTTTGGTGCGGTTTATGGGCCGGCGGCATTATTGGGCCATATTTCTTCAAAGATGATGCGAATCGCAGCGTTACTGTCAATGGTGAACGCTACCGAGTGATGATAACAAACTTTTTTTTGCCCGAAATGGAAGTTCTTGACTTGCATGATATGTGGTTTCAACAAGACGGTGCTACATGCCACACAGCACGCGAAACAATGGCGCAATTGCGAGGCGAGTTTGGTGAACAGTTAATTTCACGTTTCGGGCCGGTCAATTGGCCGCCTAGATCGTGCGATTTGACACCATTAGATTATTTTTTGTGGGGGTATGTCAAGGCTAATGTGTATAGGGACAAGCCCGCTTCGATTGACGCACTGGAAGCCAACATCCATGCATTCATTCGTGAGATACCGGCCGATATGTGTGAAAGAGTATGCCAAAATTGGACTCAGCGGATGGGCTACCTGAGACGCAGCCGCGGTCAACATTTGCATGAAATTATCTTTAAACGTTAAATTGCAAGGTTCAAACTATCGATTGAAATAAATATTTCATTCATTTTTTCGAATTTTTTGTGTTTTTTTTTTTTTAAAAGTTCTAAACCTCTTAAAAAATCACCCGTTAGAAAGGCTCCAGACTTTGCCACTTTGATTTTGATTGGCACATCAAGTTTCCTCATGTTTTCCAGACGAATGCTACTGTTGATTAAGTGCTCTGTTGCACCCGAATCAAGATACCACTTTACATCACTTTCAGCGTTAGTTTCAGCTGTTGTAGAAAAACAGTAAACATCTGGATTTGACATGTCAGAGCTTGTTACTGCATTTGCACTTTGTGAATGCTTGTTCTTCATATCGTGTGCCCTCTTTCTGCAGTCGGCTTGCTTGTGTCCAACTTTTGCACACCAGTTGCATTTATACGGAAATCTGTTCGTTTTGTTTGCAGTTCTCTGTCCTGGTTGTGAAGCGAATGCTGTTGAAGATGATAATTCATGTCCAGCGTTGTTTCTTATGTGGTTTTCGTTTGGGCTTCTTCAGATTTGCCCTCAGATTTCAGATTTCGTGTGCCTAATCGAACATAAAAACGTCACTTGCTCTTTTTTGTGTTGATATATGTGCGATTTGAATATGTGTAATCTTAGACACTTTTCTAAGCGATTTCCATTCACTAGTTAAATTTTGTATTAAAACATTAGAAACATTCGTCCCGATTGATTTCTAAATATTTATACATAAATAATTCACAAAAATAGATTCACCCGATGCAATGCCTTTCTTTGCTGGAGAAAAAATTCACTAAAAATGTAAACAAACTCCATCAGTTGTCAAACCCAAACGCACTTGTATTGGTAAATCTGAGAAAATATCTAGATTCGCAAAAGTGCTCTGAAATCTGAAAAAGATTGCTTTTTCCTGTACCAAACGAACATAAAAATTGCTCTGAGAGCAAAAAAAGTGCTCTGAGAGCGCCCAATCGAATACCACATTATTTTCGTACCTGTCCGCTTTGTTTCTTCATCCTGAAGCCTATTTTTGACAATCGCTTGTTAAAGTTTCAATAGCAGTGACAAAACTATCGTACTCGGATGGCATTGTTAACAAGAGATGACAGACAACATCCAATTCTTCCAATGATGCTCCTGTAGAACGAAGGTTACGTATAATTTTGTCGAACTTAAGAAAATGATTTGCGAGTGTATCGGTTTTTGCGTCGAACTTCATGCACAAAAGTGACTTTCGTATAAGCAACTGACTCGCAGTTTGTTTGTCTTTGGCATATTCTAGATGACTGTCTGCAATTCGCTGTATGATTTGAGACTTGCACTTTCTATCTAGTTGACCATGAACAGTTTTGACCCCTTCCTTTGCTTGTATGGCTGCATCTCCATCAGTTGGAAGAATCGTAACCATTTCTGTGGACGCTTTTTCGATGTATTTCACTAAATCCATTTCATTTAAAAGTGTTTCCATTCTGAACTTCCAATTATTAAAGTTGGTTCCATCGAAGAGTGGAATTCGATATTTTTCCACATTGTCTGCCATTTTGCCTCGGTTTTTTTTTCGCGCTCAGACGGGTAGAAAAATACTTTTTGCTTCTTTTACTTTTCGTGATTCCTGGGCCCATAACCTGTTAAGGGTAGCGGAATAAAAAAGAATAAAAAAGTAATATTAGTCAAACGAAATCTTTATTAATAAATTAAAGAGAGTTAAAAGTAAAAGAAACTGAACCGCATGGTTGCAACAAGATGAATGTAAAAAAAGAAAGAACCGAAAGGTTACTTCAAAGTCAAAGAAACATTTTAAAAGAGCAAGACAGATATATTAAGTGAATATAATATGATGTCTTCTGAATCATTAGGTAGTATCATTGTATATAAATCTAAGATTTATATACAATGGTAGTATGCAGATGGGATGACGTTAAAGTGCTATTCTAAACAGAGGCGATAAATAAATCTCATGCAACTCATCCCATAGAGCTCGGCAGGTTTCGTAAACAATGTTTCCAAATGTGCTTAAGCCTATTTTGAAACTAAATGAATATATTTGACGAGAACCACCATGTGCAAGGTACCTGCAATGAACACATTTGTACTTTCGTTACCATTTAATAATTATTATCAGATTATACTTACATTAATGTTATAAACAGGCGACATTCTGCGGCGATTGGTTTGCGTATTAATGTTTTTTCTAGCCGACTTTTTATTAGTGTTAGAAGGAAATCAAATGTTTGAGGACTCATCCTCACAGCTTTGGAGAACATTTCGGAGTCCATATTTTTAATTCGGCTGAACGTCGTTTCATAAAAACCGAATGTTTTTCTTTTTTGATAACTCGGCCTAACCCACCAACGTCTTTTACATCTGGGTGTTCCTTTGCATTTTTTATACCCCAAAATTCCCACGGCTGTTAGCAACAATATTTGTTTTAGGTTTGAAACCATTGTATTTCATAAATAAGTAATCTATTAGTCTTTCCTTTTTCACTGCCCGACGAAATTTAAAAATGTTGTCAAATGTCATTTTCACGAGGGGGAACGTATTTTCATAATGGATTAACGAGAGCAGCCTCTTACGTTTCTTAGCAAACAGTGCTACCATTTTAAGAATTTCTTGATACAATTTGGTTCATCTGAAACCAACTAAGGCAATCTTCAGCCTTTGATTACATTTTACATTTATGTTAATTCAATATAAAATTATAAAATTATCTTGATTTGCAATAAATAACTCAAAATCTGGAAAGCCAAATCGAAAACGACATTAGAATACCCAACGTTATCAATTGCTACAATAAAAAACAAGTTAAATGGCATCCCTTTTTGCTGCTGAAAAGATAAATGGCAACATGAGTTGTATATTGTTATGGTTGTCTCCTTCTGTCAAAAAAACCTGGCCGACGTGTCACTTTTCATTGTGATTTTCCGGACGATTATAAAGCGAGAGGAAGACGACCGCGTTTATCGCGTCGTTCTCGTTCTCGCCTCGCTATCGAGTCCGCATTGTGAATCAGGCATAACACCTCGTCTCCACGAGTCTGAAGTCTGTCAGACTTTTCTGTCAGACCTCTACATCGCCATATTTGCAATTGCTTTGGGTGGGCAAATCCTGTTATGACATTTCATTTCATTAGAAGGCATCAACGAAGAAACAAGGGAGGGTGGCGCTCGCTTCTTCAGCTTCGCACTTAAGGACCATTCACATGAGAGCGAACTGCGAACCACGAACTGGCGAATATTTACATGAAAACTTTTTTAAGTCGCAGGTGCCCGCGAATCATTTGTATTGTAGAAGGTTAAGTTCGAGCGACAGTTCGCGGCAAGAATTTTCAACTCGCGGGAGAATTGCTGTAATTGTAAATTACGTTATTTTAATCAATCAAGTCTCGGTTTTTTTAGATTTGTTGTTATATGAATTGAATATAATAAGGGTATTCACTTAATCTAATAATTTTATGCAGTTCGTAAATTTATAAATTTCTGCGGTGCATTAAGTGAACACCCCTCTCGGAAATGTCATTGCGTAATTCGCTGCAAATAACGATAAAGCAATCATTGCTGCAACTCTGAAAACATGAAAAGTAATTCACACAACCGCTTGTCACAGTTTAACATTTGTAAATTTGTAACATCCACAACTATTTTTGTAATACTCTATCTATACCATTAAAGTAGCATATTTTAACTTACAATATTTGAAATACGAATAAAGAATTTCATTGTGTAAAAAGCTCAAATTAAAATACAAAAGCTTCCATTTAACGTAAATTGCAAAAGCTTTCAGAAGCTTCCAAATACTTTCATTTGTAAATTAAATATTATACTTAATCCATAAAGTTCACACTCTCTTCTGTGTAAAATTCAATAAGAGTGATGTAGATTTTAATATGAAAAACACGCACTACCTTTTAATGTTAGATTTTATTTGAAATGAATGAATGTTTCGCCTTTACCATTTAAATTTTCGATTACACTATACTTAAATAAAATTGCATGGACTAACATAATTATTTTGTTGCGTTTAAATTGCCGTCGGTCACACAAACACTTAAATACAATACGACAGGCGTTCCGCCAGTTTGCAGAACACAAAGACGAAGAACGCGTAGTCGTACAGTTGCAAAAGGGCTCTGCAACAACTCCAACAGAGAAAACGTTAAGCGTCCCGCTAGACTTTTCTCATTGATAGGTAGTTCCTTGCCAATTGCCTCGTGCGGCTGCGCTATAAACTTTCATTTTATCCTAAGGGGAAAATCAGGCCACGTACAACTGAGCAGAATATTACGACTGCTCATCAACACGTCCACCTCCTTACAAATTTGTGTAACTTTCCGCAGTCGATTTCCGAGCCTAATTGGTCGTGGAAAATTATGAGGCCTGCGTAAACTATTCTCCATACAAAATCTGACAGTTCATTTACGAGTTGGTACATTTCTGCAGTTTACGCAGTTTATGCGGGTTTTACGCGTTTAAGTGAATACCCTTAATGCTTTTGTCGTCAAACAAATAACAATTTTCTATTCATAAATACAGATAAATTGATTTGTTCGCAGTTCGCCTATTCGCAGTACGCTCTCATGTGAATGGTCCTTTAGATATTTCAACATGAAAACCAGAGCCAATACAATAGGCGTTTTTCTTTTTTAGTTCAGAGCTGAGCACTGAACAGAGTTCGAGCATTATGAGCGTGCTCTGAACCATGCGTGCTCAGAGCGTTCAGAGGATGTTTTGTTTTTCCTTTTTTTTTTGTCCTTCAAATGTGACTGGAAGTGTGCATGTACATGTGTACTCTGCTTTTTACTCAGGATGCTCTGTCAATTTATTCTGAGCTCATAGAGCGCGCTCTGATCATGCTCTGAGCGAAAAAAGAAACACAAATTTGAGCTCTGAAGTGTCTGAGCTAAAAAAGAAACACGAACTTTTTGTATAACAGTTCAGGTTGTGCTCTGAACTAAAAAAGAAAAACGCCTAATATTGTCTCTGATGAAAACATCACTTCCTCTTTTTTTTGTTGATATTCGTGCGAATGCAAAATGCGTAGGCTTCCCAAATCGATTTCCAAACATTTATACATAAAAAATTAACAGAAATAGATGCACCCTATGCAATGCGTTTGTTTACAGTTAAAAAATTTCTGAAAAAGAAAACATACTCCAAATTTCTTCCCAGGATTTTTTTTTGAGTCGACCCTTTTATAAATCGGGCTTTTTAATTCCACAATTGCTCACTTTGGGCGTTTTTCTTTTTTAGTTCAGAGCTGAGCACTGAACAGAGTTCGAGCATTATGAGCGCGCTCTGAACCATGCGTGCTCAGAGCATTCAGAGGATGTTTTGTTTTTCCTGTTTTTTTTGTCCTTCAAATGTGACTGAAAGTGTGCATGTACATGGGTACTCAGCTTTTTACTCAGGATGCTCAGTCAATTTATTCTGAGCTCATAGAGCGCGCTCTGATCATGCTCTGAGCGAAAAAAGAAACACAAATTGGAGCTCTGAAGTGTCTGAGCTAAAAAAGAAACACGAACTTTTTGTATAACAGTTCAGGTTGTGCTCTGAACTAAAAAAGAAAAACGCCTAATATTGTCTCTGATGAAAACATCACTTCCTCTTTTTTTTGTTGATATTCGTGCGAATGCAAAATGCGTAGGCTTCCCAAATCGATTTCCAAACATTTATACATAAAAAATTAACAGAAATAGATGCACCCTATGCAATGCGTTTGTTTACAGTTAAAAAATTTCTGAAAAAGAAAACATACTCCAAATTTCTTCCCAGGATTTTTTTTTGAGTCGACCCTTTTATAAATCGGGCTTTTTAATTCCACAATTGCTCACTTTAGGCGTTTTTCTTTTTTAGTTCAGAGCTGAGCACTGAACAGAGTTCGAGCATTATGAGCGCGCTCTGAATCATGCGTGCTCAGAGCGTTCAGAGGATGTTTTGCTTTTCCTGTGTTTTTTGTCCTTTAAATGTGACTGGAAGTGTGCATGTACATGTGTACTCAGCTTTTTACTCAGGATGCTCTGTCAATTTATTCTGAGCTCATAGAGCGCGCTCTGATCATGCTCTGAGCGAAAAAAGAAACACAAATTCGAGCTCTGAAGTGTCTGAGCTAAAAAAGAAACACGAACTAATAGGCGTTTTTCTTTTTTAGTTCACAGCACAACCTGAACTGTTATACAAAAAGTTCGTGTTTCTTTTTTAGCTCAGACACTTCAGAGCTCGAATTTGTGTTTCTTTTTTCGCTCAGAGCATGATCAGAGCGCGCTCTATGAGCTCAGAATAAATTGACTGAGCATCCTGAGTAAAAAGCTGAGTACACATGTACATGCACACTTCCAGTCACATTTGAATGACAAAAAAAAATAGGAAAAACAAAACATCCTCTGAACGCTCTGAGCACGCATAGTTCAGAGCGCGATCATAATGCTCGAACTCTGTTCAGTGCTCAGCTCTGAACTAAAAAAGAAAAACGCCTATTGTTGTCGTGACGGAAGTCTTGTCTGAATTTCTGTCTCGTGGAGAGTGGAGACCAAAGATAATGGAATACAGAGATATATATCTTTCCAGTGGAAGGGCGGCTGCCTACAAGCTGTTTTCCAGAAAAATTCATGAAGTCACACACACCTGCTCATTTCTATTATAGTATATGTGAGTTCATGAATTGGACTTTGATGCAAGAATTAGGTATTCTCTAATGTGTATTTCACTATTTTTTTAATTTTAATCAACACCTCCACAAAAACCAAACAAATTAAAAACGAAACACAAAACAATTAAACACCGCGATACTCATAAAAGCAAGATGATTCGCGGTCGTCCATTAGCAACATGCTTTTTTGTTGGTCACACGTATTCACAGACAGGGGTTGAAATTACAAAAACAACAATGTAAACAAATGGGTTTTGGGGGGATAGACGTACGAAAGATAACCATCTCTTTTATTCATTCATCTCTGGTGGAGACTGGGTGTAAGAGCAAGAAAAGTGGACTGAGAGAGCATCCGATCCAAAGATAATGGAATACAGAGATATATATCTTTCCAGTGGAAAGGCGGCTGCCTACAAGCTGTTTTCCAGAAAAATTCATGAAGTCACACACACCTGCTCATTTCTAATATAGTATATGTGAGTTCATGAATTGGACTTTACTGCAAGAATAAAGTATTTTCTAATGTGTATTTCACTATTTTTTTTAGTTTAATCAACACCTCCACAAAATCCAAACAAATACAATATGAAACACAAAACAATTAAGCACCGCGATACTCGTAAAAGAAAGATGATTCGCGGTCGGTCATGAGCAACATGCTTTTTTGTTCGTCACACGTATTCACAGACGGGGGTTGAAATTACAAAAACAACAATGTAAACAAATGGGTTTTGGGGGGATAGACGTACGAAAGATAACCATCTCTTTTATTCATTCATCTCTGATCCGATCGAATACCAAACAACTGTAAACTGTTTCCTCTCAGCTGCCAATCTTTTTTATATAGTTTTTGCTTATGAGGAAGTGCAAAAAGTGAAGTGAAATATTGCTATCCTTGAGGCAAGCGAAGATATTATTTATTCGTTTTTTTTTGGGGATTGAGAGTTTATGCACTTAAGTAAAACCGAAGTCCAGTATTATCAAAGGATATTTGACAATCGATGGGTAGCATATCTAAGGCGTATATATCTGGATTCTTGTGCAGACTGTGTTCTGAGATTCATCAAGTTGTTGTTCACATATACAGTAACAACGGAAAAAGGTTGTCGATAGATGAAAAAATCAATGGATATCTGCCAATTACGGTAAGCCAATACATTATATATAAAAAGATGTTCTGAATGCTCATTAATTCAAATGTCCAGATTTCTCCAACAGATCCTCTTCCAAAAACAATATGCCAATCTTGCTTACGCCGTGTTGAAGAACATTATGATCTCCTCTTACGTCTGTCGGGAATACGACAAAAACAAATAATTAGTGCCGATGTTTTCAGTTGTTGAATTAACGAAAAGCCTTAGAAAATAAATTTATAATATAATTTCAATTTATAATCGTTCGCAAAGAATCAGTAGTCTTGTTCTTTTGTGGTGGCTGTTGGTTTTGCTATTCGACTCGTTCGGGGCGGCTACTTAACAAAAGCCAGTTAAACCGCCGTAAATAAAAGTATCTGTTTCGCTTCGCACTCAAAAATAATTTTGAACTCTACGATTTCATTTTCGGACATGATCCTGTACTTATTGGCTCTTGAATAACTTCAGGTCAAAATAGCTTGGTCCGACTTGAGATACAACCTGGGCTTAAGGCTGGGTGGCTAGGGTAGACGTTTTTGCGCTATAGTTTATAGTTTTTCTTTTAAATGTCACATAATTTCTTTCATTTTTTACGTCATGGGGCATTAAACGAAAACCCTTGTACACTATGCTATTATGTGTTTCATTTGATAGGTATGGAGGGAGCCTGGGGCCCTACTATGAAACTCGATTCTACTATTGATTCTATTCGAAAGATATTTGCGATTTTACTTTTAAATGGTACTCTCTATGAAAGTAGAATCGAATGCCGGTAATGCCCACAAATTTGCGATTTTCGAACGATTCTCGCATTATGGTTGACATAACCCAAACGAGTCTCGCAGTTTGTTTGGAATATCACAAAAAAATTATCGTGAAACAATAAAATAATAATAAACAAACATGGACAGTGTCGCAATTTCGTTGGAGTCTGAATGAAATCAGGAAAAAATCAACAAGTTGAACGAAGGCTAAAGTGCCTATTATGGAAGACAACTCAACTTTGAGACAACCAAACAAATTTTTCGTATTATGCAAGACAACTCTTCAGTTGTCTTTAAAAAATAAATTGCCATCTTTTAGGAGCATATTGAAAATCGAAATCAGCTGTTAAATGTCAATTTTGTCAATTTATTTGTGGAAATTGAAATCGAACGAAGAAGTATTTGCAATTAAAACAAAAACGTTAAGAAAAAAAAACAATGGAAAGTAGTTTTGATTTATTTTTTGGTGACTTGGAGGAGGAAGATTAGAGTTCACTGAATCCTGTATCCAAGCCTGCAAAAATATTTTGTTGGTAGAAAAATTCTTATATCGCATCATTAACGAACCCTTTGCCATTCTTTTCTGCTCCTTGAAGGTGGCCCGATACTGTTGAGCTCCAAATCCATTTTTCCCAATCTTCGTCAATTTTTTTTTTTTTTATGAACCAAACAGATTAGGTTGATCTTGTAAAATTCCTATCAGCCGATCAAACTGCGCTGGTTTGGCGACTTTTAAACTTTTAAAAATACATATTCTATTATCCTTTTTTAATTCTTATTCCTACTTACGTTTTTTTTGTCCATAATTCAATAAAAAAAGGTGATCCTTTTCGTTCGCAAAATGCTACACAACTGATAATAAGCAGTTGTCTGATTTTGATATTCAGGACAACTCCAACACAACTCAGTTGTCTTCTATAATACATACACAAAACTGAAAAGGCAACCATTTTATTAGTTGTCTACTCATAGGATGATGGTTGTCCTTTGACAGACAACTAGTTGTAATCGATAATCCCAATTGGAGAAAGACAACCTTGTTTTGGTTGTAGTTGTCTTCCGTAATAGGGGCATAAATATACAACGTATACAAAATAGAGCAATGAGAATCATTCTAAAATGTAGTAGATATACCCAGCGATGCCAGATGTGGGGATTTTTCCCCATTTTGGGGAATTTTTGACTCAATGGGGAAAATGGGGAAAAGTGCTCTTAAAATGGGGAAAAATGGAAATCCATGCATGTTTATTAATTTTGCATAATTTAAAAATAAAACTCGTGTAGTTCACTTTCAAATATCTCCCGAACATAAAAACATCACCGCGTTTATAGAATCTAAGCGACTTAGCTCGAAGATGAAACACTACGGAATTTTACAGACGAAATTATGCTGCAAAAATGATCAAAAAGTTGCTTTGATCTTTGCATCGATAAAAATGCTTGGTTTTGCACAATAAAAATATGTACCAGTCCAATGACGATTAGTGTACCTATCGTTATATAATAACTTGTATTAATATAATTTATAACTTAAATACCTAATATATATTTTTATTTATATTTTTCTGTATTTATGTACCTTTCAAAATTATAATTTACTTTCAACCTGCCTCGTTATTTGTGAATTACCTATGCCTTTTAAATCTGTTCAACCTACCTGCAATATTTGCTTTTAATTTTACTTATTTTGTATTAGTTTAAACTGCACTGATTGAATATTATTTGTTTTTTTTTTTATTATTTTTGTAACACCTTTTTTAAAAAAATTCCTAAAAAAAAGAAAACAAATTTTTATTATATTAAAAATGCGTCTTTACTTCAATGAATTGAAATGGGGAAAAAAGTGGGGAAAAACCGGATATGAAATGGGGAAAATTTTCCCAAAATTCCCCAAAAATGGGGAATTTAGGCAAAAAAAATCTGGCACCACTGGATATACCCCAATTTCATTGATGTTAAGTATGTTACAGTGGCTAAGTGTTAAACAAAGAATTATGGTTAATGTTTTATGTTTTATTTTTAAAATTAAATACGACATGTTACCTATGTAGGTCCTTAAAAAAATACCTAAGATATGTTGGACAATGTCAGCCATACCACTTAAGAAATGGTGGTGACTTCAGGGGCCCTACTATGAAACTCGATTCTAAAATGAAACTGTTCGAATTCGCAAAATCGCTACTCTGTAATTCTATAAGTAGGTTTGTCTGACGTGGGCCCTAGTGCGCACTAGTGCGCACTGGGTTAACCCTAATGTGTTCGATATAGCACTGAACTCGCCCTGGTACTGAAAACCTGTGTTTGACATGACTTCTAGGGCGCCCTAGTTGTGCACTGAACTGACCCCAGTTATTGGCCGCATTCAAGTATCTAGTTGACTTAAGTCGACTAGATTGGTCTGGATAAGAAATAACCTGAACGCAAAAACTAGCTAGATTGGTCGGGAACGTCACTTTTTGACGTGGGGTTTAAGTAGAGCGACTGTGTTCGGCAATTTGGTGCCCATTAGTTACACTACGTTCACATCGCAGTTCAGTTTGAAAGTTTTTATAGTTTATGAAATTATTGTAAAATGGAATTGCTGATATAATTTCGTCACAATACCAAATACCTTAATAAAATTATCTAGCAAAAATCCATCTCATTATAAAATGAACTTAAACGGTCTCTGCACTTAACATATTTTGTAACTTCAATCTTTTATTTCGAAGTCATTTTGAAACAAAATATGTATTTTAACACAGTTTGGGGAAACCGTGTTTTTCATGCTGTGGAGAAAAAGATATTTTTGTATTAGCATAATTTATAACACTTATAATCATGGTACGTAAAATGCATACTTGAACAATAACGTATGCAAGTATGCATTTGTTAAATTCGATATTTTTTTCCATTTTCTGGTAAATTCCATAATACGCCTCTTTTTTTGGCTTCGACGTCAGCAAAGCAAAATAGGATTTTTAGGACGCAATAAGTTCACTTATTATTGGGCTTGTTTTTTTGAGTTTCGAACTCAGCAAGGCAAAGTAAAGTAAAAATTTCAGCACGCTAATTACAACAATTATGATATACTAACTTGACACTTCGAGACTCGCAATAGTTGTTGTATTTGCGTGCCGAAAATCCTACTTTACTTTGCTTTGCTGAGAACGAAGCTCAAAAAAACAGGGCTATTGTTAATTTATAATTTGGAGAGGCTTTTTTAAAAATATCAGTGGACATTTCAAAATTCAATGTTATTAAATTTGCTAAAGAAAGTATCTATAGAAAACGAAATAGAACAGGCGAACAATAAATAACAAAACAATTTGGATTCCTGTTCGATTAAATACGCAAAATCTGAAATCGGATCAAATCGCAGAATTAAATTAATTATATTTTCTTTTTGTTAGGAGTTCAATCACATGTACTCATTTTTACGAATTTACGTTCCGAGAATAACCACTTTTTTTATATGAAAAAAACTTGCATTTTTATTATTCCTAAGTAACACCAAAACTGTTCACTCTTATTAAAAAACAGAATTCCCCATCATATTTTGATTTTGAACAGATATGGCGCTAAAAAAAAACCAAGTTGAAAACACCCACCAATTAATGGAAATTTATGCAAAGTTAAGGAATATATATAAAAAAAATCACTTGCCTAGTGAACACATGGGCTTAACTCACATGGTATTAACCTATTTTTTGAACAAACTCCCAAATGTAAATGCATGAATTCTGCTGTCAAAAATATTTTTCATGTAAAGAAAACTAAAAAAAACCTGAAATGTGAATGGATAAATACTTTTTGGTGCCTAAAATGGATAGAGAACAAGTAAAGCTATCTAGAAAAGCATATTTAACATGTATTCCCTTTGCATTTATTGTTATAAATTCAATTACAAATTGTTTTCTTTTGAAAAAGTTCCATGTATTCTCAGACAGGAAAAAAAAAGAGCGAGAGAGACCTTACTCTCTGCTCACGATGACAGCAAAATAAACGTCAACTTAGTACTCAGTCGGGAATTTCTTGACTAGATTCGTCGGCTACCCCTCCATAAACGTCAACTGCCAAAACTAAGCACGCGACCCTTCTGGGCCAATAAAAATCGAGATAGATCTAGTCAGAGAGCTGTCAGACTTACTAAACTAGATACTTGAACGTGCTCATTTTGTCGGGGCAAGAACTCAGTGCTGAGTTGCGCTGTCATTTCGCGTGGTGCTATTCGTTTATTTGAATATCGTAATAAAGATAAATACAATAAATTTGATATTCAAAGGGGAATTGTTTGAAAACAACAACGTTTATGGACTAAAACCTTATTTTAAAGATAAATGGAATGAAACAAATCTGGAATCAAAGCTGATTACATTTTTTAGTGCATCGCATATATTGCAAACAGTTTTATCAACTTGTTTGCATTATGGCAAAGCACAAGATCAGAATTGAGTTCACTCATTTTTAGCAATAAACAGAACAAAGTGTTATCATCTTCGTACTTCGTTCACCAAAACATAAGTATTTTTCAAATTCAAAAACTGCCAGACATCAGGGCAGCATATTTTGCGTTCGATATGATAGCCGAATTTTCAGGGTTGTGCAGGTTTTTGGGTAGGCGGGAAAATCAGCTGACACTTCTCAGTGCGCACTAGTGGGCACTAGTGCTAGCCATGTCAAACAAACCTAGTAAGTTTATGGAAACGAAAATCGAGCATCCCTAGTACTGCCAACCATATTTTTGTTTTCTTGGTACAAAATTGGTACTACCTTTTCCGAAAGTTCATGTCAAATTCGTTCGAATTCGTAAATAATTCTACCTCAAATGTGTTTGCGAGAGATCGATTTAACAAGATTTTTTTTTTCTCAGAATGTAAGTAAATAAAAGATATCAATTAATAACTCATGAATATTTCATAAAAAGCGAAAAAAGGTTTTTCTATTGAGTATTTATTTAAAGACATTGTGAATCTTTATTTCAGCTTTGTTAAAAACTACCTCCTTTCGAAAGATGCCTTCATGTACTTATTGAATAATATTTCAACAGAACGAATTCATTTAATTTTTTCTCAACTTGCCTTTGGTATGTACTTTAAAATAAGCCCGAACCTAATGAAACAAAAATAAAATAAATAAATTTGTCAGTGTTGAAACTTTGTTTATCTTTTTCCATCCCGCTGCACCGTGCTGAGGTGGACCTTCAGCATTCAAATCTTTGGACAAATTAGTCCACATATTTTCGGATTTTTGAATGAAAATCAATAACAATGAAATGATTTCCTGGTACAAAAAACAAACATTATAACGGGTGATTTTTTAAGAGGTTTAGAACTTTAAAAAAAAAAAAACACAAAAAATTCGAAAAAATTAATGAAATATTTATTTGAATCGATAGTTTGAACCTTGCAATTTAATGTTTAAAGATAATTTCATGCAAATGTTGACCGCGGCTGCGTCTCAGGTAGCCCATCCGCTGAGTCCAATTTTGGCATACTTTTTCACACATATCGGCCGGTATCTCACGATGTTGGCTTCCAGTGCGTCAATCGAAGCGGGCTTGTCCCTATACACATTAGCCTTGACATACCCCCACAAAAAATAATCTAATGGTGTCAAATCGCACGATCTAGGCGGCCAATTGACCGGCCCGAAACGTGAAATTAATGTCGTTTTCGATTTGACAAAAAATCAATTTTTTTTTCGATCGAGATTGCTTTTCATGTTCTATTTGCCACAAAAATCAATCTTTTTTTTGATCTCAGATCACTTTTGAGAAATCTCAATTTTTCCTCAGATTTTACACATACTTTCACTAACACCAATGTTTATGACACACAGCGTCGGTTACGAATTGTTTATCGGTGGAACGATTGCTTTTTTAACTGAATTATTTATTTAACGCGTATGGGATCGAGTTTTTATATTAAATGATTTCGAAATGCAGTACTATAAATGTGTGAAAATCAATTGAAATGGATTTCGAGTGCAAGTGCATAAATGTTTTTTTTTTGCCGCCAACTCAATACACACACATACCAATATAATTCAGATTTCATGTTCGAGTTGGCAGCAGAAATCTGAAATCTCAGATCAAAATCTGAAAAGCCAAATCGAAAACGACATAACTGTTCACCAAACTCGCCTCGCAATTGCGCCATTGTTTCGCGTGCTGTGTGGCATGTGGCTTTAGTTCTTGCACCAGCTGTATCTTAAAAGGCTTTACGCCCAAATCCTTCCGCAACCAGTGTTGCCAAAACCAAACCAGCTAAAAAATCACCCGTTACATACATGTTACTATTGCCCCTATTACGGAAGACAACTACAAGCAAATCAAGGTTGTCTTTCTCCAATTGGGATTATCGATTATCATCCTATGAGTAGACAACTAATGCCCCTATTACGGAAGACAACTACAACCAAAACAAGTTTGTCTTTCTCCAATTGGGATTATCGATAGCAACTAGTTGTCTGACAAAGGACAACCATCATCCTATAAGTAGACAACTAATAAAATGGTTGCCTTTTCAGTTGTGTGTATGTATTATAGAAGACAACTGAGTTGTGTTGAAGTTGTCCTGAATGTCAAAATCAGACAACTGCTTTTTATCAGTTGTGTTGGATTTTTCGAACGAAAAGGATCACCTTTTTTATTGAAATATGGACAAAAAAATTTAAGTAGGAATAAGAATTAAAAAAGGATACTAGAATGTGTATTTTTAAAAGTTTAAAAGTTACCAAACCAGCGCAGTTTGATCGGCTGATAGCAATTTTACAAGATCAACCTAATCTGGTCAGGGTTAAAGGACAGTTTGGTTCATAAAAAAAAAAAAAAAATTGACGAAGATTGGGAAAAAATAGCTTTGGAGCTCAACAGTATCGGGCCACCTTCAATGAGCGGAAAAGAATGGCAAAGGGTTCGTTAATGACCTAAGATTTTTTCTACCTACAAAATATTTTTGCAGGTTTGGATACAGAATCGTAATAGATTCAGTGAACTCTCATCCTCCTCCTCCAAGTCACCAAAAAATAAATCAAAACTACTTTCCATCGTTTTTTTTTTAACTTTTTCGTTTTAATTGCAAATACTTCTTCGTTCGATTTCAATTTCCACAAATAGATTCACAAAATTGACATTTAACAGCTGATTTCGATTTTCAATATGCTCCTAAAAGATGGCAATTTATTTTTTAACGACAACTGAAAAGAGTTGTCTTTCATAATACGACAAATTTGTTTGGTTGTCTCAAAGTTGAGTTGTCATGGAGACAACACAACTAAGTTGAGTTGTCTTCCATAATAGACAAATTAATAACATATTATCACTGCACATTTATATAAAATGGAAGAACAGTACGCGAAGCGTGGTTTTATCATTACATTAGGCGTTTTTCTTTTTTAGTTCAGAGCTGAGCACTGAACAGAGTTCGAGCATTATGAGCGCGCTCTGAACCATGCGTGCTCAGAGCGTTCAGAGGATATTTTGTTTTTCCTTTTTTTTTGTCCTTCAAATGTGACTGGAAGTGTGCATGTACATGATTGTGTACTCTGCTTTTTACTCAGGATGCTCTGTCAATTTATTCTGAGCTCATAGAGCGCGCTCTGATCATGCTCTGAGCGAAAAAAGAAACACAAATTCGAGCTCTGAAGTGTCTGAGCTAAAAAAGAAACACGAACTTTTTGTATAACAGTTCAGGTTGTGCTCTGAACTAAAAAAGAAAAACGCCTATTAAAAATATTTATTGCACTTATTGTTGATATTTTATTTCTTATTCTACCAAAAAAGAACACTTTTTTAGAAACTTTCTTAGTGATATAATTTAAATGCTTAGGGGAAAGTGGTCACCCTTCGTACACTTTTTGAATTTTTATTATTTAGTTAAAAATTAACTCACCTTTGTATGTAGTTAATGCATTTATATGTTCTATATATATCGTAGCTTATAACAAAAAAGTATGAAACCATTATGTCAAAGATTTAAAGAGTTATAGAAAATATTCTAGGATTATTCGTACAGCAGATGGGGTACTTTCGTACGACATGGGGAAGACTCATACAGGGTATTTAAAAAGTTTATTTAACTTGCTAATTTTTATAAACAGCAAAAAAAAAATATTATAACTAAATAATATTCAAATTGACTTAAAGTTCACTTAAAATCTTATTCCCATTTCGCTGGATACTTTAAATTAAATGCTTTTGCGTATTCACTGAGAAAACTATATGGGTACCAAGCCCGAAAATTTGTTTCCTATACCCAATGTTGCTATAAGTGCAGATTTGTCTGCGTTTTGCAGATTTTCAACCAAGCTGCAGACTTTTAACAATCAGATTTCTCCATAAATCTGCACTTCTGATTTTGTCTGCATTTGAAATAATATACTGTTACATTCAGGCTGGGATTCGTAAAGATAAAACACTATTCCGTTTAACTTCTCTAATAAAATTCACTTTTATTACACTTTTATCGACTATTCTAATATTTCACTTATTAAGTACCAGAACACTATTACTTAAACAATTCTACTATCTCGAACTTTAACCAATCACTTTTATAAATCAACTGTGTCGCCCTCTTCTAAAAGCTGTCCTTTTATACCCGCTCCGCCATCTGACGAGAACTTTCTAGCTAATTCTAAGTGGTTCTAGAACAAGGTTCAGTGGTGACAGATTCCAGTCTCCAATTGGAAGTGACACTTGAGTGGAACTTGTTTTGTGACTTTAACGCCTGGTTTCACCAAACTGTGACTAAGGCCTGGTTTCACCAAACTGTGACTAAGGGCTTGTTTCACCACTTAGGTTACACGATACCTTCCACGCCACAATATCCCCCTCTTAAACTTGTTCGTCCCGAACAAACTCGTTAACATTTTCACCATTATAACGATGAAGACGATCCACATGAACGACTTTCAGCTTGCCTCTTCCTCGTTGGATGCGATAGACAACGTCGTTGATGCGCTTTACGATTGTATAGGGCCCTTCCCAGTCTTGTTGCAACTTAAGCGTAGTATGCAGATGATCCGAAACGAAATTTTCCGGTGGTCTCCAAAAGGACAACGAAACGTCTGCGAAATGGCAGCGGAAAATAATTTGTGGAGGGTTCCATCAGCTGCTACACAAGTAGCAGTGTTACCATCACTGTCAATTTATCTTCGATTTGGATACTTGAAGTTTTCGCTGGCTCCTTAAAATGTTCATTTGGTAATTGTCCTAATTTAGAATATTTACCTACTTTAAAGTTTCGTGATTTTTTGGCGACAAAAAAATACGCAGGTACTTCAATAACAAACGTATTCTTTTCGCATGACGAAACCGAAAACATTTTCTTTTGCTTTTTCTGACCATTTTAACTTGATGGCTGAACTCATTCTTGGTCTTCAAATGTTGCTTATGAATTATAAAGTTACTTTATCAAAAACATTTTGGCAAACTACCTTTAAATTTTCTAGAAAAAGATTTTAGAAATTTTTCCGTATGAGCAATTTTTTCCGATCAACTTCTTAGTTAATTCCACAAAAAACATAAACAAATCATTCCACTGAAATATTTAATTTCTTTACTGTTCCATCTGTCTGAATTTGTGCTATGACCGCCTATTTTTTATTTATCGTCGTCCTTAAACAAATTAATAAGTCTGCCAATGAGTTTAGGTATTTTTGGCGCCAAAATTTTCCAACTTGCCTCCATACCTCTTATAAATCTGGCAACACTGGAGTACAAATGTCAAATTTTCGCAAGCAAATAATGTCCCGGACAATAAACGTGTGCGAAAAGAGAGTGGTGAATTGTACCAAGCAATCTACTACAACTAACCACTTTTCCGCCATCATTTCGCAGCATCTGCGTACCAGCTGCGTACTGCAAAACGAAAAGGAGAGCGAAATTTTTCGTTCATGATTTCGTTGTGTCACTTTTGTATGGGATTTTCCGTTTCGGGTCATCTGCGTACTGAGCTTTAGGCGATAAACCTTTCCTTCGATGAGGGTTATATAGCCATACCAGATCTCCTTCCTGGAATCCTGTAGTTGTCGTTTTAGTATCGTACCTCGTTTTCATGCGGTCACTGGCTATCTTAATCTTATCCCTAGTGTCTCGATGCACGTCCCTGATGATATCCCTGAGGTCTGTAACGTATTCCTCCTCATTCTTGGGCTCTTCGCATGGATATCCAAACATCAACTCGCTAGGTAGGCGGACTGTTCGACCAAATAAGATTTCAGATGGAGTATGTCCTGTGGTGTTATGCACTGCTCCTCGATAAGCCAATAAAAACATGGGAATCTGCTTATCCCAGTCTCTCTGGTCTTCGCCAACGACCTTAGAGAGGTGTTCATTCAGTGTCCTGTTGAAGCGCTCCACCATCCCATCTGATTGTGGATGAAGCGGGGTTGTCCTTGTCTTGTGAATCCCGAGTAACTGGCACACTCCTAGGAAAATCTTCGACTCGAAGTTCCGTCCTTGGTCTGAATGCAGTTCCATTGGTACACCGAATCTGCTTACCCAGTTATTGACGATTTGCTCCACCACGGTTTTAGCTTCTTGATTTGGGATAGCAAATGCTTCAGGCCACTTACTGAAATAGTCCATAACAACGAGGATGTAACGATTTCCATTGTTTGTTTCAGGAAACGGTCCCGCAATATCAACTGCTATCCTTTCGAAAGGGGCTCCAACATTGTATTGATGCATTTTGCCACGGACTTTCAGTCTCGGACCTTTGCTGGCCGCACATGTAACGCATTTCCTGCACCAAGTTTCAACGTCCTCCCTTGAATGAATCCAGTAAAAGCGTTCCCGCACTTTTTCGAGCGTTTTATTGATTCCCAAGTGGCCTCCAGACACTCCATCATGCAATTCCCTGAGCACCTCCATAACCTTTGACCTGGGTACAACAAGCTGCATTACGAACGACTTTCCATCCGGGCTTTCCCATCTTCTTTTTAGAATGCCGTCTTGTACGTGAAGGGAGTCCCACTGCGCCCAGTATGCCTTCAGCTCAGGGCTCCTAATGGATATCTCCTGCCAGTCTGGTTTTCCCTCATGCTCCTTCCAGGCGATAATCGGTTCGATATCCGGATCTTCCCTTTGAGCCTCCCGTATTTCCCACGCACTCCAGCCACCAATGGGCATAGCTCTCACCCTTTGAACGGACGCGACTTCTTTTTCCTCGTGTCGTAAGCAATGTTTGCAATTTGCTTTGCACGGTCGACGGGAGAGAGCGTCTGCATTAGAGTGAAGACTTCCCTTTCGATGTTGTATTTCGTAGTCGTACATCTGCAGCCGTTCGATCCACCTTGCGACTTGGCCTTCAGGATTCTTAAAGTGCAGCAGCCACTTTAAAGATGCATGATCTGTGCGGAGGATGAATTTCCGCCCATAAAGGTACTTATGGAAATGTTTTGTCGCCAATACCAAAGCAAGGAGTTCGCGCCTGGTAACACAGTAGTTCCTTTCTGGCTTTGAGAGAACTTTGCTGAAGTAGGAAACTACGTTCTCTTGGCCATCGTGCACCTGGGAAAGGACGGCTCCAATTCCCACATTACTAGCGTCTGCATCCACAATAAATGTTTTCCCAGGGGTGGGGTACGCTAGTATGGGGCGTTGCACAACTGTTGTTTAAGTTCCTTGAAGCTCTTTTCGCACTCACCTGACCATTTGAATTGTTTGCCTTTTTCTGTCAGTTGATGCAAGCTCTTTGCGATCCTGGCAAAGTCCTTTACAAATCGTCTGTAATAGGTCGCAAGTCCCAGGAAGCTTCTCAGTTGATGTTTGTCTTTGGGTACCGGCCAGTTTCTCACTGCATCGACCTTCTCCGGATCAGTCTTGACTCCTTTGGAAGAGATGATGTGCCCGAGGTACTTCACTTCTGGTCTAAATAAGGAACACTTCTTCAGGTTAAGTTTTAGTTGCGCACTTCGTAGTCTTTGGAACACCTCCTTAAGGTTATCTCGATGTTCGTTAAATGTTTTTCCTACTACGATGACATCGTCCAGGTAGACCAAGCAGGTTTTCCACGTTAGTCCCAGCAAAACGCGCTCCATTAGACGTTCAAAGGTAGCTGGAGCATTGCACAGTCCAAATGGCATTACTGTAAACTGCCAAAGGCCGTTTCCTGCTGTGAATGCTGTTTTCTCGCGGTCTTCTGGATGGATCTGCACTTGCCAGTAGCCACTCTTCAGATCGAGAGTCGAAAACCATTTGGCTCCAGATAGTGTGTCCAGGGTGTCGTCAATTCTTGAAAGGGGGTAGCTATCCTTCTTGGTGACGTTGTTGAGTTGGCGATAGTCCACGCAGAATCTCGTACTTCCGTCTTTCTTCTTGACCAGGACGACCGGCGATGCCCACGGACTTTTTGAGCTTTCAATCAGTCCTTCCTTTTCCATCGTCGACACCATTTCTGCAACCTCCGTCTGCTTAGCCAATGGTAGTCGTCGGGGAGGCTGACGAATCGGTCTCGCATCTCCGGTGTCGATTCGGTGTTGTACGAGATGTATTCGGCCATACTCGCCGTTCTGTGAAGCAAATATATCAGCAAACTCATTGATTAGACTCCCTGCCATGGATCGCTGCTCCTGATCCAGCTCGCACTCTCCGAGTATATTCTTTTTCATTTCCGATATCTCCATAGGTCTAACCGGTTTCACATCACTTGCATTGGACAACTTTGTGACCGCAGTAATCGGTACGCACTTTCCAATCACTTCTCCTTGCTTTAGTTTCACGCTTTTGTGTTCTACATTGAGGACACGAACGGGAACCATGTTGTTTTTGGGTTCAACCAGCATCTTTCCGACAATATAGCACTGATAATAATTTTCTGGATCTGGCTCGACTAGGTAGAATCGGTGGCTCCAGGATCACCTTCCAGCTTTGTCCAAATAACTGTCTCTGACGAAGGTGGTAATATTTCGTCCTCACTTACAACTGTCCTTAGAGCTGCGACGTTCTCGTTCCCGTAAACCATCGGAATCTCGACGTTCTTGTACTTTATAACTTGCGAACCGATGTCGAGCACTATATCATGCGTCTTCATAAAGTCGATTCCGATGATGCATTCGTCACATATATCAGCCACTAAGAATGCATGGGAGAAGACTATTCCTGCAAGGTTTATCGTCAAGAGTACCTCACCATACACCTTTGCTGTTGCTCCAGTTGCTGTTTTCAGACAGTAGCTGCTGGTGTTGTGCAGCCATGATTGGCGAACGATGTCCCTTCTGATTATGGAAGCGGTGGCACCTGTATCGATTGTAGCCACATACTTTTTCTGGCCGATATGGGCCTCCACTGTCAGGCTCCTATTACATCGTTTGGTCTGGGAAACCTGAATTGTGGTCCTGGGGGCGTCGATTCCAGAAACCAGCTTCTGCCCCGCGAAGTTGGTTCTTACTCGTTTCCCGACTGATGGCTTTGTGATGTTCCATCCGCCGAACGCTCAAACGCCTCCTCGTTCCTAGCTCTGCAATGTGGACAACTGCCCTGTCTACGTTCGGCTCTGCACTGTCGTTGTAGATGTCCAATTTTGTTGCAGTTCCAGCAACGGATCGGTCCCCTTCGAGAACTGTTACGGTCGACTACTTCTGTTCTCTGGCACGAGCATTCAACGGATGTCATTTCTCTCAAGCGGTGAAATCCTTGAGATGCTTGGTCAGCAGCTCTCATGGTTAAAGCAAATGCCAGTGCCTCAGGAAGAGTTCTCTTTCCAGCCATTCGTAGAGCCATCTGCAGTTGTCTGTCCTCTATGGCTTGTGTAAATGCCTCAATAGCCATTTCATTAATGACATCCTCGCCGGCATTGGGATAAGACAAGTGCGCTAGCCGTTCGATATCAGCTTGCAGTTGCTGGAGTGTTTCTCCCCTCTTCTGGATTCGACTGCGAAGTTGCACTCTATATACTTGCTGCATATGGTCGTCACCGAATCGCATCTCAATAGCCTTCACCAATGCATCGTAGTCGCGTTGTTTTTCTGCTGAGACAGTTTGAAGCAATTCTGCAGCTGTACCTCGTAATGCGAGTGTTAATGCAATCGACTTTTCCTCGTCGTCCCATCCATTGGTCGTTGCAGCTGCTTCGAACTGTCTCTTATAAATTGGCCATGATGTTTGACCATCAAAAACGGGTGGTTGCATCTCATTCCTTCTTGGGCAGTCAGCAGAATATTCCCGAGCCTTTTGCTTCTTGACTTTTTCCAGTTCTTTAGCTATGTTCTCGATGTTTGTTCCTTGTTTATGAAACCTTTCATTAATTTTCTCAAACTTTGTTTCATGCTCGTTTAATTTTTCATCAATTTCGTCGATTTTTACTTCTAGAACATTCTTAAATTCTTCCACGGCGTCTTTTTGTGCGGCGACAATGGAATTTTTCTGTTCTTCTAAAGAATTCTTTTGTTCTTCTAGAGAATTTTTCTGTTCTTCTAGCGAATTCTTCTATTCTGCGAACTTCAATTCCATAGAATTTTTCTGTTCTTCTAGAGAATTCTTCTGTTCTGCGAACTTCAATTCCATGGAATTTTTCTGTTGTTCTAGAGAATTCTTCTGTTCTGCGAACTTTGATTCCATAGAATATTTCTGTTCTTCCATCTTCGCAAGAAGTAATTCCATCATAGAGCTAATGTCAACGCCTGTACTTACTTGTTCTTCTGACACGTCGAATAGCATGGTTTTTGGATCTTCTCCGTCGTTTTGGACAGCTTCCTGTAGACGAAGGATGAGGTCACTTTTTCCTCCAGCTGTGGATAGATTCCGTTTTTCTAGTTCACTTTTTAATTGGGGTATGCTTAGTTGCAGCAATATACGACCCATTTTGTTTGTCTCTTGTAATTTAGAAATTCACACAAATTCACTTTTTTTTTTTTTTTAAACTACACTTAGACACTTAGCACAGAATAAGTTTTATCCCACTTCTTACACCAATGTTACATTCAGTCTGGGATTCGTAAAGATAAAACACTATTCCGTTTAACTTCTCTAATAAAATTCACTTTTATTACACTTTTATTGACTATTCTAATATTTCACTTATAAAGTACCAGAACACTATTACTTAAACAATTCTTCAACGTTTCAAACCAATCACTTAATTTACTCTATTACTTTTCACTTATTTATCTTCACAAACTATTACTATCTCGAACTTTAACCAATCACTTTTATAAATCAACTGTGTCGCCCTCTTCTAAAAGCTGTCCTTTTATACCCGCTCCGCCATCTGACGAGAACTTTCTAGCTAATTCTAAGTGGTTCTAGAACAAGGTTCAGTGGTGACAGATTCCAGTCTCCAATTGGAAGTGACACTTGAGTGGAACTTGTTTTGTGACTTTAAGGCCTGGTTTCACCAAACTGTGACTAAGGCCTTGTTTCACCAAACTGTGACTAAGGGCTTGTTTCACCACTTAGGTTACACGATACCTTCCACGCCACAATACTTTGGTCCTTAAAAAAACATGTCAATATTTTTTGTACACTTGCTTTCGCTGTATGCTGTCATTTTCCTATTCAACTCTTTTTTTGTTGTATTGTTATTTGAATAAAAAAAAAACATTTTGTTAAGTAATATCTTTCCATAGAAGTCTGCATTTCAGATTTCTTTTTTGTCATAACTGCAGATTTGTCCAAATATTTTTATGGCAACACTGCCTATACCCCTAACTTGGCAAACTTAACCATATCTTGGATGTCCATAGATACCATACCATAGCTCTTTAAGGCGCGATTGTTAACAAACTTAATTTGGGTAGGGTGTGAACATTGTTGATCAATGTCCTGTTAGCTGTTACCCGTTAATAATGCTATGCTTGTTTACAAGAGCCTTTTATCTACTACGTTACCTAGTCGTATGACAGCTCTTTGCTGTGCAGTTCTGCTTAGGGTGAGGTTGTTCTGACTTGTAGAGTAAGTGAGAACTGAGTCGTTTCTAGGTATAACAAGATGATATGAAGCTATGATAGCTTTGTGTTGGACTAACGAATCCTCTTTCTTCGTTTCTACTGCTATTAGTACCGAAGAAGTCGTGCTGTAGAGACGTGTTATTAATTTGACCAGGTAAGAGTTTTAATTTTTTTTAAAGTGGTCTAAATCTTTGTATGCATTTTAGAAAAAACGATAGGTACCTATTCATTCATTTCGAATTTTATTTTTATATTTTTTATATTGCCTAGATAACTGTAAAGGCTACAACAGATAAAGACATTGCCATTTCTAATAAACCTTATAGAATGCGTAAAACAAGTTTTAAAGAGGTCTATATAATTTTGTTTCATTAAAATCCATATTATTGATCTTTTGCTTGTAATTTTCGTAAATAAAATTTGAAGGGGAGCATTCGTACGCGTACGAATGTGCCCTCTGTATTACTGTCCGAATGTACCCCAGGCTATGCACAAAATAAAAATTACAACTTTTTAATAAATTAAAATTTAGTAGGGAAATATTAGTAATTTAAACACAAAATAAACATTGTAAATATAAATTCGTCATCCCTATTTTGCAAGAAACGTAAAAAACTTACTCGCAATGCGATCGCGAACTTCGGTAAAAAAATTACTCACAGCGCTCGAAAACACGTTACGCTTGTCAGCTATCATACCTTTTGCCCGACTGTCCCGAAGTTCGTTAAGCGAAATGCTTCCTGGTATGTCTATGCACACGAGCAAACACGTGTTTTAGCGAAGCTTAGTTTTTCTTTTATACTTACTGTACGAATGTGCCCCACGTACGAAGGGTGACCACTTTCCCCTATCAAATTTTAACTTAAAGTAAATTATTACTCCTAGGCATTTGATTTCATCAACTTGTTCGATTATTTCATTATCTACATTTAGATTCAGTCGGTTCCCATTTTTAAAAACCATAGGTACACTTTGATTTGGCTACATTTAGTTTTAGTTTATTTGCTTTAAGCCAGATACTTAAACTATGAAGGTCGCTCTGGAGTTTTTCTTCGCACTCCTCGATGTTTTTCCCCGCTATAAACAACAGGGCGTCGTCGGCGTAAAGTGCGATCTGCGAGTATTTTATTGCCGTCTTTATGTCATTGATATAGATGATGAACAGTAGGGCTCCTAGTATTGATCCTTGAGGAACGCCAATTTTCGTTTCTATGCTGCTCGAAGATATACCATTCAACATCGTTCGTTGTGATCTATTGCTCAGAAACGACTCGAACCACCTAAGCTCCGTCCCTCTTATGCCATAGCCGCTTAGTTTACTTAGGAGAATGCTCCTATCGATGGTCTCAAAGGCTCTCTTAAAGTCAAGAAATACAGCTATCACATAGTTTTTCTTTACCTTTTCCTCTTTCCAACAAATTATCACGTTATTTAAAGCAGTCTCACATGAATGTTTTTTCCTAAAGCCAGATTGACTTTCTATGAATATATTATTCGACTCAAAGTATTTTTCAAGTTGGATTTGAACTACCTTTTCCAATACTTTTTCGTGTACTGGGAGTGCGTTTACAGGCCGGAAATTCTCACACATTTTAGTACATCTAATTTTTTTTATTGGTGTCACTACTGACTCCTTCCAAGTTTCTGGGAAAGCACCAATGCCTATTGATGAATTTATTAGTTTTACCATGATAGGACCGATTTCATCGATAGCATCAAGTAACATTTTAGCACTTATAAAAGTAAAGTCTTTTTTTTTGGTTCATCAGTTTTAGAATACTTTTAATATTATTAATGTTAATAGGCTCAAATTTAAATATCGCGGTAGTTTGGGAGACTATTTGGTTGTATTGTGTATAGGAAATTGAATTATTTATTTCGATAATGCTATTGACGAAGAACTGATTGAATTTTTCAGCTATCTCTTCATTGTCTTTAACATATTCACCATTAAGGTTTATACATTTGATCTCATCTTTTTGTATATTTAAAACACACGACTTCACTATCCTCCACATCGATTTTTGATCGCGTGCGGCAAATATTCTACGTTTTATATTATTATTTTTTGCCTTTGCAATTTTAATTTTATATCTATTGCGTATTTCGCGATAACTGTTCCAACTTTCTTCACTATTAGAAAACCGAAATTCCTGGTACTTCGCAATTTTTTCCCGTTTCATATTTTGTAACGTTACGTTCGTGTATAAACATATTGGTTATTTTTATAAGTTCATCTTCAAGAATCTTCCCCATTATGTTCGGGTTTTCAGCATTGATTAGGTACCCAATCGCACTACTGTTTTTAAGGTTGTCTAGGAAAGATGTTCTGTATTTGAGAACCTTATACATGCTATCTTCACAATAACTTATAATTTTATAGTCTCATGGTCAGTCATTTTTAAGACATAGTAAACCCTCGCTTTGGTTTGATTGCTACTTTCAGCTATAACATAGTCTATTAAAGTTTTTGTATTATTAGTAATCTTTGTGGGCTAGCCGACAATTTATTGGCAGTGGTTTTCACTTTCAATAATATGTTTTAAGTCATTCCTATATAGATTTGAGTTGTCCAACCAATCAATATTCATATTGTGGCGTGGAAGGTATCGTGTAACCTAAGTGGTGAAACAAGCCCTTAGTCACAGTTTGGTGAAACCAGGCCTTAGTCACAGTTTGGTGAAACCGGGCCTTAAAGTCACAAAACAAGTTCCACTCAAGTGTCACTTCCAATTGGAGACTGGAATCTGTCACCACTGAACCTTGTTCTAGAACCACTTAGAATTAGCTAGAAAGTTCTCGTCAGATGGCGGAGCGGGTATAAAAGGACAGCTTTTAGAAGAGGGCGAGACAGTTGATTTATAACAGTGATTGGTTAAAGTTCGGGATAGTAATAGTTTGTGAAGATAAATAAGTGAAAAGTAATAGAGTAAATTAAGTGATTGGTTTGAAACGTTGAAGAATTGTTTAAGTAATAGTGTTCTGGTACTTTATAAGTGAAATATTAGAATAGTCAATAAAAGTGTAATAAAAGTGAATTTTATTAGAGAAGTTAAACGGAATAGTGTTTTATCTTTACGAATCCCAGACTGAATGTAACATTGGTGTAAGAAGTGGGATAAAACTTATTCT
The DNA here is from genome assembly GCA_949126925.1 of Cheilosia vernalis. Taxonomy (NCBI): domain Eukaryota; kingdom Metazoa; phylum Arthropoda; class Insecta; order Diptera; family Syrphidae; genus Cheilosia; species Cheilosia vernalis. The sequence goes on from OX421358.1 coordinate 59,452,996, forward strand.
GTGCTAAGTGTCTAAGTGTAGTTTAAAAAAAAAAAAAAAAAAAGTGAATTTGTGTGAATTTCTAAATTACAAGAGACAAACAAAATGGGTCGTATATTGCTGCAACTAAAAAGGTGAACTAGAAAAACGGAATCTATCCACAGCTGGAGGAAAAAGTGACCTCATCCTTCGTCTACAGGAAGCTGTCCAAAACGACGGAGAAGATCCAAAAACCATGCTATTCGACGTGTCAGAAGAACAAGTAAGTACAGGCGTTGACATTAGCTCTATGATGGAATTACTTCTTGCGAAGATGGAAGAACAGAAATATTCTATGGAATCAAAGTTCGCAGAACAGAAGAATTCTCTAGAACAACAGAAAAATTCCATGGAATTGATGTTCGCAGAACAGAAGAATTCTCTAGAAGAACAGAAAAATTCTATGGAATTGAAGTTCGCAGAATAGAAGAATTCGCTAGAAGAACAGAAAAATTCTCTAGAAGAACAAAAGAATTCTTTAGAAGAACAGAAAAATTCCATTGTCGCCGCACAAAAAGACGCCGTGGAAGAATTTAAGAATGTTCTAGAAGTAAAAATCGACGAAATTGATGAAAAATTAAACGAGCATGAAACAAAGTTTGAGAAAATTAATGAAAGGTTTCATAAACAAGGAACAAACATCGAGAACATAGCTAAAGAACTGGAAAAAGTCAAGAAGCAAAAGGCTCGGGAATATTCTGCTGACTGCCCAAGAAGGAATGAGATGCAACCACCCGTTTTTGATGGTCAAACATCATGGCCAATTTATAAGAGACAGTTCGAAGCAGCTGCAACGAACAATGGATGGGACGACGAGGAAAAGTCGATTGCATTAACACTCGCATTACGAGGTACAGCTGCAGAATTGCTTCAAACTGTCTCAGCAGAAAAACAACGCGACTACGATGCATTGGTGAAGGCTATTGAGATGCGATTCGGTGACGACCATATGCAGCAAGTATATAGAGTGCAACTTCGCAGTCGAATCCAGAAGAGGGGAGAAACACTCCAGCAACTGCAAGCTGATATCGAACGGCTAGCGCACTTGTCTTATCCCAATGCCGGCGAGGATGTCATTAATGAAATGGCTATTGAGGCATTTACACAAGCCATAGAGGACAGACAACTGCAGATGGCTCTACGAATGGCTGGAAAGAGAACTCTTCCTGAGGCACTGGCATTTGCTTTAACCATGAGAGCTGTTGACCAAGCATCTCAAGGATTTCAGCGCGTGAGAGAAATGACATCCGTTGAATGCTCGTGCCAGAGAACAGAAGTAGTCGACCGTAACAGTTCTCGAAGGGGACCGATCCGTTGCTGGAACTGCAACAAAATTGAACATCTACAACGACAGTGCAGAGCCGAACGTAGACAGGGCAGTTATCCACATTGCAGAGCTAGGAACGATGAGGCGTTTGAGCGTTCGGCGGATGGAACATCACAAAGCCATCAGTCGGGAAACGAGTAAGAACCAACTTCGCGGGGCAGAAGCTGGTTTCTGGAATCGACGCCCCCAGGACCACAATTCAGGTTTCCCAGACCAAACGATGTAATAGGAGCCTGACAGTGGAAGCCCATATCGGCTTCCATAATCAGAAGGGACATCGTTCGCCAATCATGGCTGCACAACACCAGCAGCTACTGTCTGAAATCAGCAACTGGAGCAACAGCAAAGGTGTATGGTGAGGTACTCTTGACGATAAACCTTGCAGGAATAGTCTTCTCCCATGCATTCTTAGTGGCTGATATATGTGACGAATGCATCATCGGAATCGACTTTATGAAGACGCATGATATAGTGCTCGACATCGGTTCGCAAGTTATAAAGTACAAGAACGTCGAGATTCCGATGGTTTACGGGAACGAGAACGTCGCAGCTCTAAGGACAGTTGTAAGTGAGGACGAAATATTACCACCTTCGTCAGAGACAGTTATTTGGACAAAGCTGGAAGGTGACCCTGGGAGCCACCGATTCTACCTAGTCGAGTCAGATCCAGAAAATTATTATCAGAGCTATATTGTCGGAAAGATGCTGGTTGAACCCAAAAACAACATGGTTCCCGTTCAGTTTCAATTTCAATTTTTTCAATTCAATTATTTTATTTAAAAGGTATGTACATTAAGATATGATCTTTTATAGTACTTAGAATTCTCACTTAGGAAATTTGAATAGTCTTAAAGCTAATTTACATTAAGTAACTTAATATAAGGGGTGAAAGAAAGGAGGAGAAAAAAATATCAAGTTCAGATTTAGTGGGATAAGTTGGAAAAATGAAGAAGGATTGCACTTTTTAAATTGATAGGGTTTGAAATGTTTTTGATTCAAGAGGGTAGGGAGTTCCAAAGTCTAACAGTATGAATGAAAAATAAACGTGAAGAGTGAAGGTAATTACAACGAGAGGGAATAAGGTTTATAGTTCTAGAGGAGCGAGTGAAAATAAGTCTGTTAAACAAGTAAGACGGACATTGAGTACTTATAATTTTGTGTAAAAATATACAGTTCCTGGCGTTGATGTATTCCTGCACAGTACAACCAATCAAACCCCTGGCGAGCACAGAAACATGATCGTATCTACGAATGCCGTGAATATAACGCACTGCATCGTTAAAGGCAACTTGCAGTTTACGCTGGGATAAGGAGTCAAGACTGCTGTAGACTACCTCAGCATATGTTATGGGAGGTAAGACTAAGGTCAGTACCAGCTTTCGTCTTGTTTCCTGTGGAGTGAAATAGGCACTGATCCACAATTTGCGAAGGCACCCGTAAATACGACCAATGACCACGTTGGTGTGATTATAGCCCGATAAATTTCGGTTTATTATATAGCCAAGACTAGCGACTGACTCTACAGCTTCAATTTTATTGTTATTTAGAAGTATGTCAGGTAGGAGACATAGATCAAAAGTATTTTTGGAAATTGGAATTACTTGCGATTTAGATGGATTTAACAATAACCCATTTGCTACTGACCAAGTGTGAATATTTCTTAAATCCTCGTTAAAAATAAGAACGAGGTCACTGAGGTTGCTGAAAGGCTTCGCTAAGTGCAATTGGACATCATCTGCATATAGGTGTACTGAAGCATATTTACAAACTGATGGAAGGTCATTTATGAACATACAGAATAGTATCGGTCCTAATATTGAGCCTTGGGGAACTCCCTGCTTAATTTCTTTTAAGATGGAAAAACGTCCACCAGAAATCACCCTTTGTGATCTGCCAGACAAAAAACAAATCATCAATTTTACTGCTCTTTCACTAAAACCGAAGTTATTCTTAAGCTTCCAACACAGGATTTTATGATTAACACTATCGAAGGCTTTTGAGAAATCCAGCAAGCAAAGCAACGAAACAAAACCCCTATCATAATCTTGCCTTAACTCTTCAAGCAAATTAATTATAGCTGTAGAACAGCTATGATTAGCTCGAAAACCAGATTGCTGAGCATACAACAACTTATTCTGTGATAAGTGCTCCGTTATCTGCTTAGCCATAACTTTCTCAAAAACCTTAGACAGACAAGGAAGAATGCTAACCGGTCTAAAATCAGCAGGAGAAGATGGGTTCGTTTTCTTTGCTATTGGCAGAACTCTTGCAACTTTCCATAACTGAGGAAAAGTTGATGTTGTTATGCACCAGTTAATTACATGAGTAAGGTGAGAGATTATTTGAGGTAGAATCAGTTTGATGAAGCGTATTGGAAGGCCATCCTCACCGATGGAATTGGACTTTATAGTTGTTACGCATTGAGCGATTTCCACTTCAGTGGCTACCACAAAATCATCGAGCATCGGTACAGAGCTTACAAAGTCTTCCGTTCGAATAACAGCAGTACAATTAGTAGTGGGATCAACACCCAGAAATAAGTTATTTAGTACATCCGGATCAAGAGCACATTTAGCGTCACTGCCGCTGGAGATGCCAATTTTTCGAAGGTTACTCCAAAGTTTCTTCGCAGGCAGGGAAGTATTTAGTTTGGAGGCATAATAGTTTTTTTTTGATGTACGCAGGACCGAGGTTGAATAATTATGCGCCACTTTGTATGCAGACCAATTAACATCAGATGGTCTATGCTTCCATTTGCTGTATAATCTGTTCCTAGATTTAATAGCACTAACTACCACCGAGGTAAACCATGGACAAGCTTTGTTTTGAATTCTGACCGTTTTGATTGGAACATATGTATTCATCATACAACTTAACTAGTATAGACTGAAGCAGCCTTACCTTTTCATTTGGATCAGCAGATAACCGGCATTGTTCCCAGGGAGCCGTGAGAGTTGCGATTTGAAGGAGATTGGCATCTATCGAATTGAAGTCTTTAAATGTAAATGTGTCTGAGACTGCAGTTTTGGACAAATTGATGTTATAAGTACAGAAAAGTAGATCATGATCTGAGATATCAAATGATAGTTGATCAAACAAAAGAATAAGCGATGGACTCGAAACAACAATAAGATCTAGCAGACTTGGCATTTTGTTCAATGCAAAACGTGTAGGGTAAGTAGTATTTACTGCTTCCATTCCTACTGAAGAAACTGAATCCTTCAACTGAAAGGCAAGTGAATCATTTTTCAGTAAGTTGACATTGAAATCACCGCAAATGATTGCGTGTTCGTAGAGTGCACAAAATTCAGAAATTGCTGAAAAAAAGGGCAAGAAGGAGCAGCTTCTATTATTATTATAAACACAAGCAACAATACATTTCGTATAACAATCACGTAATTCAACAATAATATATTCAACACCAGTACCACTGGACTTTGTAATAATATCACATCTTATATTTGATTTGCAATAAATTGCTACGCCGCCGCCCGTAGTTTCGGTAACTCGATCGTTCCTGAAAACTTCATAACTTGGAATTTCATAAAACAAGTCGGTGATACTCGGATTAAACCATGTCTCACTTACACAAATAACATCAACACAGGAACTAGAAAACAAGTACTTTAAATAATCTAATTTCCGATTGTTTGAACTTCGCGCATTTAGGTAACAAACTTTTAAACCCTCGTAACACTTTGAGAGAACGTTTACCATGGTGTACGTTGATTTTTCATTAATACTGTATTGGTCTCCTAACATTGTGATATTAATTTAAAACGACAAAGAGAAAAGTGCATACCACCTAACGAAGGGATAAAATAATGTAGAGAGGCTTGAAGAGAGAGGGATAATACAGAGGAAAAGACAACAGAATTACAATCATAAACTAGTATTTAATGCTTAGTTTATGATTACAATATTAAGCTTACGTTATGGATGATTGGTAAAAGTACAACAATTTTTATTGATTATTGGCAGCAGCAGCAAGCAGATCTTCAGTGCTTTCGATGAGAAAGCTTTTTCCATTCGCCGACTTCTTAACGTACACAGACCCATACTTCGTGTAGACAGCAAACAGTTGTTGTTTTCGCCTGAGGCCAAGAGCACTGTTTAAGAGAAAACGTGTTTGTCTTGTTAGGGTTTCATTGAGATAACAGCTCTTGTTCTTGTCCGATTCAATGCCCAGCAGTGTTGCCCCCCCAACTGGTTGAAAATGTAGCGTGGCGGATTTAAAGTGTAGTAAAACATTATTATGGGAAATCTATCTTAGCAAAGTAACGCAATTACAACAACTACATAAGTGTCAAGTAGACGGTAGTTGTTGTAATTGCGTATTGAAGATTCTACTTTACTTTACTTTGCTGAGATAGATGTCCAATAAAACACGGTTAATATAAGTACCTAACTTGAAAACACGGAAAAACACTCGTGGAAGCAATTTTTTATTAACATAAGAAAAGCATAAAACAATTCAACGATAATTTAAACTTTTAATTCAAGAAGTTTATTAGGAAAAATAAATAATTAACATTAACATAAAAACATCGATTCATTACTTACAACCTGTAGAAAAAAAATCTTGCCGGTCTGTATCTAATTTAAAATGATACACAAAACCACCACTGTACCTAGTGATAGAAAAGAGAATACAGCATAATGAAAGAAGAGAGGAATCACACTATAACTACTATCTATTTTCTTATTTGAATTTGAATTTGAGGTCTGGATTATGGAACCTGGAAATTGAATTTGCCATTGGAATTGAGGAAATAGAATGTTCTGCGTTTTCATGAAAATCAAAAGTGCTTCTTGCGACACACAATATTCGATATAAGTTTTAATTTTTCTTTTAGATATTTTCTGAAATTTTGAAATTGTAGTGTTTTGTGAATATTTTACGAATTTTCGTAGTGACTTTTTGAGGGCGAAAAATGTAGTGAAAACACTACAATTGTAGTAGGGTGGCAACGCTGATGCCCAGATGTTGGAGCAGTGATGCCAGATTTTTTTTGCCTAAATTCCCCATTTTTGGGGAATTTTTGGAAAATTTTCCCCATTCCATATCCGTTTTTTCCCCACTTTTTTCTCCATTTCAATTTATTGAAGAAATACGCATTTTTAATAGGTATAATAAAAATTTGTTTTCTTTTCTTTAGCCATTTTTTTTTAAAAAAGGTAATACAAAAATAAAAAAAAAAACAAATAGTATTCAAAGTCTTGCAGTTTAAACTAATACAAAATAAGTAAAATATTGCAGGTAGGTTGAATAGATTTAAAAGGCATAGGTAATTCACAAATAACGAGGCAGGTTGAAAGTAAATTATAGTTTTGAAAGGTACATTAATTCAAACAAAATATAAATAAAAAAATATATCAGGTATTTAGGCTATAAATTATATTAATACAAGTTATTAATATAGATACACTAATCGTCATTGGACTGGTACATATTTTTGTTGTGCAAAACCAAGCATTTATATCGATGCAAAGATCACAGCAACTTTTTGATCATTTTTGCAGCATAATTTCGTCTGTAAAATTCCGCAAAGTGTTTCAGTTTCGAGCTAAGTCGCTTAGATTCTATAAACTCGGTGATGTTTTTATGTTTGGGAGATATTCGAAAGTCAACTACACGAGTTTCATTTTTAAATTATGCAGAATTAATAAACATGCATGGATTTCAGTTTTTCCCCATTTTAAGAGCACTTTTCCCCATTTTCGCCATTGAGTCAAAAATTCCCCAAAATGGGGAAAAATCCCCACATCTGGCATCGCTGTGTTGGAGACGTAATTCGGTTGAATGTTTTTTACGGTAGTTTGCTGCTGACATCAAAACAGCGTTTCGCTCTAAAGAGTTGCTGAATTTCAACACAATGGGAGATGTGGCGGTGTTATTATTGTTGTTTCTCTTTTTAGTTCGAAAAACATTTTGTAAGAGAGGCGGCTTGCAATCAATAGTGTGACAGAGTTGGACAAATAAATTTTTTAGGTTTTCATTTGGAACTACAGGTATTCCGAAGAGCACTGCATCACACGCGACTTCCTTCTTTTCCAAGGCGTTGCAACGCCGTTGAAGCGCGGCAATTTCAGCGTTCTGCGATTGTATAGCTGTGTTGGTGTCTTTTTCAAGCAAATCGATGCGATCAATGATATTTCTCTTAAATTCATCGAATTGCTGATTCCAGATTGCACTTACTTCATCAATTTTGCATAAAAATTCACTTCGCATTTTGGAGATTTCATTTGTGAATCCGAGCTGCAGTGACACAGCTTGTTTACTTAGATGCTCCTCTAGTATTTTGGCGGTGAGGGGAGTATTGACATCACTCGGCTGTTTTACTGCAGGCGAAACTGATGTTGTCCAATGCAAGTGATGTGAAAGCGGTTAGACCTACGGAGATATCGGAAATGAAAAAGAATATACTCGGAGAGTGCGAGCTGGATCAGGAGCAGCGATCCATGGCAGGGAGTCTAATCAATGAGTTTGCTGATATATTTGCTTCACAGAACGGCGAGTATGGCCGAACACATCTCGTACAACACCGAATCGACACCGGAGATGCGAGACCGATTCGTCAGCCTCCCCGACGACTACCATTGGCTAAGCAGACGGAGGTTGCAGAAATGGTGTCGACGATGGAAAAGGAAGGACTGATTGAAAGCTCAAAAAGTCCGTGGGCATCGCCGGTCGTCCTGGTCAACAAGAAAGACGGAAGTACGAGATTCTGCGTGGACTATCGCCAACTCAACAACGTCACCAAGAAGGATAGCTACCCCCTTCCAAGAATTGACGACACCCTGGACACACTATCTGGAGCCAAATGGTTTTCGACTCTCGATCTGAAGAGTGGCTACTGGCAAGTGCAGATCCATCCAGAAGACCGCGAGAAAACAGCATACACAGCAGGAAACGGCCTTTGGCAGTTTACAGTAATGCCATTTGGACTGTGCAATGCTCCAGCTACCTTTGAACGTCTAATGGAGCGCGTTCTGTTGGGACTAACGTGGAAAACCTGCTTGGTCTACCTGGACGATGTCATCGTAGTAGGAAAAACATTTAACGAACATCGAGATAACCTTAAGGAGGTGTTCCAAAGACTACGAAGTGCGCAACTAAAACTTAACCCGAAGAAGTGTTCCTTATTTAGACCAGAAGTGAAAGTGAAGTCGCGTCCGTTCAAAGGGTGAGAGCTATGCCCATTGGTGGCTGGAGTGCGCGGGAAATACGGGAGGCTCAAAGGGAAGATCCGGATATCGAACCTATTATCGCCTGGAAGGAGCATGAGGGAAAACCAGACGGGCAGGAGATATCCAATAAGAGCCCCGAGCTAAAGGCATACTGGGCGCAGTGGGACTCCCTTCACATACAAGACGGCATTCTAAAAAGAAGATGGGAAAGCCCGGATGGAAAGTCGTTCGTAATGCAGCTTGTTGTACCCAGGTCAAAGGTTATGGAAGTGCTCAGGGAATTGCATGATGGAGTGTCTGGAGGCCACTTGGGAATCAATAAAACGCTCGAAAAAGCGCGGGAACGCTTTTACTGGATTCATTCAAGGGAGGACGTTGAAACTTGGTGCAGGAAATACGTTACATGTGCGGCCAGCAAAGGTCCGAGATTGAAAGTCCGTGGCAAAATGCATCAATACAATGTTGGAGCCCCTTTCGAAAGGATAGCAGTTGACATTGCGGGACCGTTTCCTGAAACAAACAATGGAAATCGTTACATCCTCGTTGTTATGGACTATTTCAGTAAGTGGCCTGAAGCATTTGCTATCCCAAATCAAGAAGCTGAAACCGTGGTGGAGCAAATCGTCAATAACTGGGTAAGCAGATTCGGTGTACCAATGGAACTGCATTCAGACCAAGGACGGAACTTCGAGTCGAAGATTTTCCAAGGAGTGTGCCAGTTACTCGGGATTCACAAGACAAGGACAACCCCGCTTCATCCACAATCAGATGGGATGGTGGAGCGCTTCAACAGGACACTGAATGAACACCTCTCTAAGGTCGTTGGCGAAGACCAGAGAGACTGGGATAAGCAGATTCCCATGTTTTTATTGGCTTATCGAGGAGCAGTGCATAACACCACAGGACATACTCCATCTGAAATCTTATTTGGTCGAACAGTCCGCCTACCTAGCGAGTTGATGTTTGGACATCCATACGAAGAGCCCAAGAATGAGGAGGAATACGTTGCAGACCTCAGGGATATCATCAGGGACGTGCATCGAGACACTAGGGATAAGATTAAGAGAGCCAGTGACCGCATGAAAACGAGGTACGATACTTAAACGACAACTACAGGATTCCAGGAAGGAGATCTGGTATGGCTATATAACCCTCATCGAAGGAAAGGTTTATCGCCTAAGTTGCAACAAGACTGGGAAGGGCCCTATACAATCGTAAAGCGCATCAACGACGTTGTCTATCGCATCCAACGAGGAAGAGGCAAGCTGAAAGTCGTTCATGTGGATCGTCTTCATCGTTATAATGGTGAAAATGTTAACGAGTTTGTTCGGGACGAACAAGTTTAAGAGGGGGATATTGTGGCGTGGAAGGTATCGTGTAACCTAAGTGGTGAAACCAGGCCTTAGTCACAGTTTGGTGAAACCGGGCCTTAAAATCACAAAACAAGTTCCACTCAAGTGTCACTTCCAATTGGAGACTGGAATCTGTCACCACTGAACCTTGTTCTAGAACCACTTAGAATTAGCTAGAAAGTTCTCGTCAGATGGCGGAGCGGGTATAAAAGGACAGCTTTTAGAAGAGGGCGAGACAGTTGATTTATAACAGTGATTGGTTAAAGTTCGAGATAGTAATAGTTTGTGAAGATAAATAAGTGAAAAGTAATAGAGTAAATTAAGTGATTGGTTTGAAACGTTGAAGAATTGTTTAAGTAATAGTGTTCTGGTACTTTATAAGTGAAATATTAGAATAGTCAACAAAAGTGTAATAAAAGTGAATTTTATTAGAGAAGTTAAACGGAATAGTGTTTTATCTTTACGAATCCCAGACTGAATGTAACAATATCACCAACTAAAATAAAGGGTTTATTTGAGTCTACAATTTCTCATTTTATCACAAAATACACGCTTTGATGAGGTAGGTGCACGACAAATTGCCACGATATAAACAGACCAATTGTTATTTGTCAACTTACATCTTAGCCACCAGATTCTCGACTCCATAGTTTTTTTAATATCACTTCAAAATTGTTTTTTTATATATATGCATATACCACCCGTGTGTCTTGAGTCGCTATCACAGCGTATGGGTTTTTGGTATCCTGCGAGTATGATTTCATTATCTTCTTTGCAGCTCAACCAACCCTATCACACTTTCTTCCATTTTGAAGATGGACCACCCGCGGTTGTTTTCAGGCTTTGCTTATTCTTGGCCAGTTTTCTTTTGAAGTTGGCCTTGTAATGTATCCAAATCTGCAAAAATATTTTACTTCGCATCATAAACGAACACTTTCCTCTCCTTGAAGGTGGCCCGATACTGTTTTGAGCTCCAAAGCTATTTCTTCCCAATCGTCATAATTTTTTTTTTTTTGATGACTGTCCTTTACTCTTACTTTTTTTTTCCGCTGCGCCGCCTCTCGCGAACGTCTGACAAACATCCGAGAGTATAACTGTCATGAAAGAGCTTCTCAATTAGCCGTTTGGAATCGGCATAAAATTGTAGATCCCTTCCATTCGTTCCAAAAAATGAAAACTCACACAAAACGAATGGTTGTGAGAAGCTAGGCCTAGGGTCCCTACGACCTGTAGCGCCAACTATTTATTTTTTTTTTTTTTTTTTGTCCTTTACTCCCGGCCAGATTAGGTTGATCTTGTAAAATCCTGTCAGCCGATCAAACTGCGCTGGTTTGGTGACTTTTAAACTTTTAAAAACACACTTTCTATTATGCTTTTTTAATTCTTATTCCTACTTACACTTTTTTTATCCATATTTCAATAAAAAAGGTGATCCTTTTCGTTCGAAAAATGCGACACATCTGATAAAAATCAGTTTTCTGATTTTGACATTCAGGACAACTCCAACACAACTCAGTTGCCTTCTATAATACATACACACAACTGAAAAGGCAACTATTTTATTAGTTGTCTACTCATAGGATGATGGTTGTCCTTTGACTGACAACATAGTCGTAATCCATGATACAACAAGACAAGATAGCGCATTGCGCATGTCGTTCATTCTTGCTGTTCATCGGAATTAATCTGTCAACAAATTATGACGTAGGTTGTGCGCATGATACAACAAGATTATTAGCCCAAAAGTTCAAATTTTGTTTCAGTTTAGTGGCATTGTGATTGTTTTTTAATTAAATAAATAAAAAGTGACTATTTAAAATGGGTGTTTGTTCAGTGTTTGAGTGCAACAATAATACCCAGAAGAAGAAAACATTAGACACCAGTTTCCATAGCTTCCCTAAAGAAACAAATATCTTGAGGCAATGGTTATCTTTTTGTAGACGGAAAGATCCAATAAATGTAAAGACTGCAAGACTTTGTAGTCTGCATTTTGTCAAAGACGACTTTCTACACAATATTGAATATGAAATGGGTAAATTGTTGTATTAATATATCTTAATGCTAATTGGTATGCTTTCCCTCGTAGGATTTACTGGTCGGCGTGCATTGAAACCTGGAGCACTTATCTGAAGGTGATGTTTGTGTTCCAAATGCTCCTCAATGTAGCCGTTCAAATAGAATGGCTATCCGACAGAACAAAGAAGTGGTTGAGAGCATTATGGAACATTTGAATTATGCTGATCATATTGTCCCTAATGAAGGAAGCAAAATGTTAGGATCCAGAACTTGAAATTCCGATGGCATACGATGGCCTGGAGAACCTAGCGGGTTACATATGTCACCGGCTGAAGATAATTCTTCATCTTGGGTCAACCAACTCAGCGAAGGTGGTCTTTCGAAGCCATCGGAAGCTATGATGGTCGATATGAAGGCTCTGGAAAACGTTTTCAATGTTGTCAACGGTGATGGGCTAAATATTCGGACTAATTATTTGACCCACTTAATTGATTTATCAAAAAAAGCTAAAATTAATTGCAACAACCGTGTAAAAAAACTCTTCTTCCGCTCGCGAATGTACTTTCGCATTCTAAATCGACAAATAGTTGATGAAAAAAACTCCAGTAAATAATCGTGTATTCGGTTGGTATATTGGTGGGCAGAGAAGAAAGAAAAAAAAGAGAATCAGAGTCGGGTTTGGGTTAATGATTTTATTGGGCGAGTTCTTACCTCCTTGATGGGTTACAAAAAAGTGAAAGCAACTAAAGTTAACATAATTGATCAAACATTATAGGGTTTATTGGAATAAGGGAAATTTGGAATTTGAATTCAAAAAAAGGACCAACTGAGCAACTGCTTAGTGGCGGCATCTAGCCGCTCATCGCACTTCTCACCTAAACATTGCCGGCCCTCTTGCAGGGTTGCTGCAATTTACTTCATAAAGATTAATCTAACTATACTTAAGACTAAAGGGGAGCCTTTTGTTCCGAAGGGGCTCCACTCACTCCGTGAGAAGGAATAGTTAGTAGGGGATAATCTTATAATAACAATGGTATATAAGGCTTAATAAAGAAAATACTTATCTAGTATTGGATAAGATACTATTATAGATACATTAATTCATTGTACTTAATGGAGAGCAGTGCATTAAATTCATTAAAATTTATATTCACGATTAATAATTTAGTTCAAGATTGCGGTAAGACACATAACTTCACGATCGGGCGGGTCAAAATGCCATGCTGAGTCCGAATCTCTGCTACCCGAACTCTACTCTTATACCTTCTCTTATACCTTCTGTGAAGTTCTTTGAGGTACTCCTCCTTCCACCGGATACAGAACTTATGGAGAAGAAGCTTGACCTTTTCCCATCTATTGACTACGCTTATGGAGGCTGAAGCCATATCTGGCTCCGGTGGAGCTAATAAAGGCGCCCCACGAAGAAAATGTCCTGGGGTTAATGGTGGGATATCAACTGAGTTATCAGTCATAGGAGAGATGGGCCTGGAGTTCAGGCATGACTCAACACGGGCAAGGAGAGTAGTGAACTCTTTGAACGTGAACTTGTGATCCCCAGCGGTCTTGCGGAAGTGAGTTTTGAAACTCTTGACGCCTGACTCCCACAAACCACCCATGTGAGGAGCACCAGGTGGAATGAACTTCCAAGTCACTCCTTGAGGTTGATATTTGTCAGATACTTCCTTCGCGAACGATTTGAGAAAATCTTTGAACTCCTTGGCTAGTATCTTGCACGCACCAACAAAATTTTTCCCGTTATCGGAAAATACCACCTTGGGTAATCCCCTTCGGGAAACAAACCTTGCAAAGGCTGCCAAGAAGCAGTAGACAGTTCGCTTGTTGCCTCAAGGTGAATTGCCTTGGTGGCAAAACAAACGAAAACACACACGTAGCCCTTGGAAAGTCGACAACTTCTTCCAGAAAAGCTTTTAATAATAAATGGTCCGGCAAAGTCAATCCCAGTCGTTGTAAAGGGGGTTGAGATCATTGTTCTTTCTTTTGGGAGGGCTGCCATGATTTGTGACCGAACTCGTTGCTTGTGTATCGTGCAAACTTTACACAATCGAATACAATTTTTTACTAAATTCTTTAGTTTCGGTATCCAAAATTCCGATCGAATAAGGCGAAGAGTGAGTTGATTACCTCCATGCATCGACACTTGATGAACAAAGTCAGTAAGCAATTTTGTTAAGTGAGCGCCATAGGGCAAAATTATAGGGTACCTCTCGTTGAACGAAAGTGATGAACAAGCTAGTCGTCCGTTCACACGCATTACTTGGTTGTCATCTAATAATGGATTCAAAGTTAATAAGGGACTTTTCATCGCGATCTGCTGATGTTGAGATAAAGCTGAGAATTCATTGGCAAAGTAAAGCTGCTGGGTCAACCGGATAAGCTGGGTTCTGGTGTAAAGAAATTCCTGCTGAGATATAGAGGGTTCCACATGTCGAGAAGTAGATTGACAAGGCCTGGTTTTATGAATAAATCGATACACATAACACATCACGCGAATCATTCTTGCCCACTTGGAACAATTTGTAATAAGGGTTTCGATATTTGGAGTTTGTGTGATTGCAAATGTCTTAATGGGACGAACTTCTAAATCCTGTTCGTTATGATTTTCTAGAACTGAAGTTGGCCATTGGTTTGTAGGCTTCGACAACCATTCAGGACCGTGCCACCATAATCGGTTATCACGGAGCTCTACTGGTGTCAAACCGCGCGTAGCTAAATCAGCGGGATTATCAGCGGACGAAACGTGGTTCCACTTGCTGTTATTCACATTGATAAAAATTTGGGAAACTCGATTTCCGACAAATGTTTTCCACGTATGAGGTGGCTTACTCAACCACGCTAATACTATAGAACTATCCGTCCACAGGAATAAATCCGTATTCAGATAATGCAATTGAGATATAATTTTCTTAGTCAACTTGGAGAGCAATACAGAAGCACAAAGCTCCAACCTAGGTAGAGTGATCTGCTTTACTGGGGCTACTTTGGTTTTGGCACAAAGAAGATATGATGAAAAGTCGTTAATATTATGCTGGACACGTAAATATAATGCAGCAGCATAGGCGCGCTTGGAAGAATCGCTAAATCCATGTAGCTGAAATGAGACTGATGGTTCATAGTGTATCCATCTGGGAATATGTATATATTGGATATCAGGAAGATTAGCTACAAAATTCTTCCAAGTTTGACACGTCAGTGGCTTAAGGGGTAAGTCCCATAACGTCCCATCGCGCCATATCTGCTGCATTATGAGCTTAGCCGTAATGATGACTGGAGCCAGCCATCCAGCGGGGTCGAATAAGCGAGCAATAATTGAAAGAACATTTCGTTTGGTCGTCGGAAGAGTGGTGATACTTTGATTAGAGAGAAGCAGCGAAAAATCGAAAGAATCGCTTCTTGCATTCCATTGAATGCCTAACATTTTCGTTGACGAGTGTTCCTGTAGTTTCAGGAAGTCCTGATTTAGTAGATGGCCTTCCGGGATTTTTTCAAGAAGGGTTCGACAATTGGAAGTCCATTTACGGAGAAGAAACCCAGCTGAACCTAGAGCTTCGACTAGCTGCTGTTGTGCTTTGCAGTTTCTAATTCATGTGCTCCAGATAACACATCGTCGACATAAAATTCCTTTTTTAAAATATAAGACGCCAGAGGGAACTTATCTTGAACATCGTCAGCTAACTGCCGAAGGGTTCTAATAGCCAAATATGGTGCGCAGTTAACACCAAACGTAACCGTTTGGAGTTCATAATCACGAATAGGGGTTTTATTCGAAGTTCGAAACAGGATTCTTTGAAAAGCCGTGTGGTTTGGGTGAACGAGAATTTGCCGGTACATTTTTTCAATGTCCGCGTTGAAAACAAACTTGTAAAATCTCCAATTGAGGATTAGAGATACAAGATCAGATTGAAGACTTGGGCCAGGGTAAAGGGAGTCGTTTAAACTGACCCCGTTACTAGTAGGATTCGAGGCATTAAATACTACCCGAATCTTGGTCGTGGTGCTTTCTGGTTTTACCACCGCATGATGCGGTAGGTAATAGGATCCGATTGTCTTCTCATTCTCAATCTCGAAAGCATCAGCAACTTTCATCTGATTAAGGGTAAAGTATTCCTCGATGACTTTATTATACTCTCTTTGGAAAGTAGGATTCTTGGACAATGAATTCTCAGTACGAAGAAATTGTTTCATTACAACTTCACGAGAACGACCTAGCACAGAGACAGAGTTTTTGAAGGGTAGCTCAACGACATATCGACCTTCTTGGTTGCGATAAGTGGTTTCTGAATACCTTTTCTCACAGACTTCATCATCAGGGGAAATAGGCTTAGAATCACAGATTTCTTCTACCTCCCAAAACTTAGAAATTTGCTGATCTAGTGAAATCTCACTAAAAAATGATAAAAAAGACGAGTAGCAGTTAGGGGTTGTATTGCGAAGCGGGCCTGATAGTACCCAGCCAAAAATTGTGTTTTGCGCTAAAAGAGTACCAAAAACGTTTGAAATAAGGCCTTCTCGAAGCAGAGAGGGGTATATGTCAGCACCAATTACCATATCGATTCGGGAAGTGCAATAAAATTTGGGATCCGCTAAGGGGTAATCAATCGAGTCAGATATTTCGGAGAGGTTAACCGTACACGATGGTAAATCTCCAGTAAGGCGCTTCAGAACAATCGCTTTCGCGGCTAAGGTAAAGCTAGGATCGTATCGTGACTTAAGTACAACTGAACAAAGCTTTGATGCGGTAGCAGCTACCTCAGAATTAATTCCAGATATATGGGCTTGAATGTATTGTACTGGAAGTCCAAATCGTTTCTGTACTTCCTCCGATATAAATGTCACTTCAGATCCCGGGTCTAAAAGTGCGCGTAGACAAAAGGTATTGCCGTTAATTTCAATATTCACTAATGCGGTAGCAAGTATCACTCGGTTATTATTGCTACTAAAATGGGAAAGCAAACGAGTCGATTCAAAGGAAGTAGATGGGTTATTAGTGGACTGTATGTTGGGGATTTCGAATAGGGTAGAGTCTTGGGAAGTTCCCTTACTAGGGGGGACGTGTGTGGCAACTCCTGGGTTCAAAGTTGATTGGTGCAGAAGGGTATGATGTCGACCTTTGCATTGCATACAGGTATGCGTGCTTTTGCATTCTCTTTCCATATGAGACGTTGCTAAACAGTTCCTACAATATTTAAGTGAATTAACTGCTTTGATTCTGTCGTGAACAGACATTTGTAAGAACTTACTACAAACCCGCAACGAATGATTCTCGTTGCATAATTTGCAGGTAGAAAGATAAGGCTTAGTATGATATGAATGATGCACGGTTAAACGGCCTGAATGTGGGTGAGTGGATTTTTGCGGTGAAGCTTTTGGTTTGGAAGTAA
Source organism: Cheilosia vernalis (assembly GCA_949126925.1). Classification (NCBI taxonomy): domain Eukaryota; kingdom Metazoa; phylum Arthropoda; class Insecta; order Diptera; family Syrphidae; genus Cheilosia; species Cheilosia vernalis. Next base: position 59,470,299 of record OX421358.1, read on the forward strand.
ACCGTATATCTGAAACTGTTTCCAGCACTTGGTATCGATTAGTGAGAAACGAGTTCATTTCGGACCATGATGGAATATCTCGTGGATTTTTAATGGATTGTTCCCAAAGGGAAAGAGTTGTTTCCGGCAAACTGCTTGAACACAAGTATACGAGTATCGGATCCCAATTGGATGTATCAATTTTATGAGCCTTAAGAGTCGAAATACTGTCATTTACCTCCCGTTGAAGATCTTTAATACACTTACTAGACTCTACAGTAATTCTAGGTAAATTAAACAAAGCTTTGAGCTGACTATTCACTAGGATCCGCGTATTTTCGTATCTGTCCTTTAATGCTTCCCAGGCCAGAGCAAAACTATCAGAAGTGAGAGGAAATTTACATACAATATTACTCGCCTCCCCTTTGGTCTTGGACCGGAGGTGAAATAATTTTTGTACTGCGCATAACTTCGGATGATTCACATAAACGGCCGTGAACATATCTCGAAAAGATGGCCACATCAAATAGTTGCCATGAAATACTTCTGTATCACATGGGGGGACTTTTAGATACGGTGTATCATGTGAAACCTGATCTATGGAGACGGAAGAATTATCATCTTTGATTGTCGCTAGTTTGTTTGACAACTCAATAATTTCGCTTAAACAAGTGACATAGGTGTCGGATGACAGTTTGTATTTGATCTTGATTGCCGCAGTTTGATCAATATCTGAAGAGTCGTCTGCCCCCACGCAAAACGCGTAACTCTTCTTCACCTCACCCCATAAATCCTTCAGTTCGGTCTTAAGAGCCTCTAATGAAGCGATCGTTCGAAAACTAGCAGGTTTCTCCTTAAAATCAGAAGCAAACTCAACCAGCTGATCCGCAGCAAAAATAAACTCGTCTAAGCCCACCATGATAAACTTTGGAAGTTTCAATATCAGAAAATAGCGAGGAAATAAAAAGTTAAATGAAATGGATTAACACAAGTATAGCGTATGTATTCCGAGCAACCTAGCGTACCGTTCGAAGTAGTTTAGCGGTTAATTGTAAAGAGCTAATCAAGAGCTTTTGAATACAACCGTTTAAAGGGAAAAACGGGACAGTTCGCGTCACTGAAAATGTGGCGATAACGGACACAGTTAACGCTGTGTGATTTAAAAAAAAAGACAACGAAATGACCACTAACCTTGATTTGCGTTTTCACAGGCACATGGGATTAGTTATTTTCCTGTTTGGGACACTTGTATGACACTTTGACACCGATTTAGCACTTATAATAATTATATATTTTCTATTATTATATAACGTATGTAATATATATGTTATGGGTGTGTAACTCGGTATTTAATTAAAATGAATAGCCATATGTATATATGACGATTATATAAAGATATATACCGCACTAACGACAGAAATTCCGACTGCTCGTGTACGTCTTATTGGGGTGGGCATACGCGGAGTACTACCGCATGTGACAAAGATAATACCCGTGGTCTGACTCCGAATTAAGCTATTGCTCTAATGCACTGATCTACATAGAGTACGCACCTGATCTTAGTAATTGATAAGCGTTTCTGCGTAATGATGCTATGCTGGTTGTTTGCTCTCTAGGAATTTTTTTTTTTTTTTCAGCAGGCAGCGTCTTCGACAGGTATGGATTTTTCCTTCCTTTTTTGTGAAACTGGGCTTTCTCTGCTCTCTTTGGGTGATGCTCCTTTTTTTTTTTATATTCGGCTCGATTGGACCAATAAATAATCGTGTATTCCGTTGGTATATTGGTGGGCAGAGAAGAAAGAAAAAAAAGAAAATCAGAGTCGGGTTTGGGTTAATGATTTTATTGGGCGAGTTCTTACCTCCTTGATGGGTTACAAAAAAGTGAAAGCAACTAAAGTTAACATAATTGATCAAACATTATAGGGTTTATTGGAATAAGGGAAATTTGGAATTTGAATTCAAAAAAAGGACCAACTGAGCAACTGCTTAGTGGCGGCATCTAGCCGCTCATCGCACTTCTCACCTAAACATCCAGAAAACGAAAATATAAAACAATTATTAACTAAACCACTTGTTTTTAAAACATTTTATTTTCTTCACTTCATATTTAGCATTTTATTATACAATACAACTTTACTTTTAAATTTCTTCTTCACCGCGTCAAGCAAAGCTAAATACAATAAATTTACAGCACTATAATCGATAGCAACAGCAAAAAAAAAAACACATATACTAACGTAAATGTTTATCCAAACATATTTAACACAATTTCGAAACTATATTCTTTATATTTGAATATTTATTTAAACATTTAAAGGAACAACACAAATCGTTCCATATAAAACACATGTAAATGCCAAATGTCAAAATGTTCATCGGGCTCTTGTGACGTAGATGCGCAGAACAAATCAAAAATGAAAACTTCTCTGCGTTATCTTGTCTTGTTGTATCATGGTCGTAATCGATAATCCCAATTGGGGAAAGACAAGCTTGTTTTCGTTGTAGTTGTCTTCCATAATAGGGGCATTAATCTCTATTGAGAATCTAAAGTTTCCAGATTTTCGCTCGATGGGGCCGTTTGAAAAGGAAATGACAAAAATTAGTTTATTTTGTTTTGTTTGGGTTTCTGATTCCGATAGATACATACTACTTTGCATGACAAGATAGTGCAATGCGCATGTCGTTCATTCTTGCTGTTCATATTCAACGAATTATGACGTCACAGAAACACAAAAGTAAAATTCGAGCGGAAACGGAAGATTTACGATTTGTGATACTTACCCCCGTATTAATAAAAAAAACGCTATCCGATCTCTAACACGTGTTAATCCGTTTGTTAACTTTTCTTATTTATAAACATTATTCCATCTATATATTGGGTCGTATGAATAAAACGTAGCAATTGCTTTTACTCAAGAGAAATGTCAAAAGCGAAGCATTTGCTACGTTTCGTATGAATAAAAATCAATTTGAGTTAGTTCCCACTTTTGACATGTTCGAAAAGCGGCGGCACTGACCTTTTACTCAGATCGGTATGAATAAAACTTGTCAGACAAAGCAAATGCTATGCAAATTCTGAGTCTGCTATTTAGTTGACTCAGACCTTTTGCTAAATATTTTGTACGCAACTTTTTAACATAGGACAAATCCAAGCGTTGTCAATTTTTGATGTTTTGTTTATAAATTAAGTTTTGTTCGTGCAGGAAAACCAGACCAAACATGGATGCGATAAGTTTTCACATTATATACCTGTTTTACATCTTGTTGTTAACGTTCGTGCTAATAAAAAACATTATAAACAAAGAATAAGAATTGGTGACGACAATAACTTTAAGCAATTGTTCCGTTTCACGCGTGAAAATGTGGACATTTTGGCTAATACTTTCTTAAATGATAGATTTGAGACGCGTGGTGGTGCTCTTTCAAATATTCAGAAAATTAAATCTTTCCTAAGGTATTTAGGAGATCCGGGGTTTCAGGTAAACATTTGAAAATTCATTGCTTAATAGCAAGTGAAAAATGTATGTATTTAGGTTGGTGTTGGAGAAGATCTTGGTGTTCATCAGTCAACCGTTTCGTTAACTAATTGGTATGTGTGTCAAAAAATAGTTCAACAAGCCGATGATTGGATACATTTTCCGACAACTGAGGAAGAAATCAAACATCACCAAGCGATTTGGCAAATAAAATTTATGTTTCCAGGTGCAATTGGAGCTATAGAGTGCACTCACATTGCAATAAAAAAGCCATCTATACATGGCGATGAATATATTAACCGTAAGAATGTTGCTTCATTTAACGTACAAGCAACATGTGATGGTAATGAAAAATTTGAAAATAAACAAACCACCAGACATTTGTCACTTGTCAAGTTTGACAGAAATTGCAAGGCAAGTACACGTACAGCGAAGTAAATGCTATGTTCGAATTTTCGAACTTACTTTAGCAAACTTGGTTTTTATTCATACCGATTCAAAGCATTTGCTAAGGGCTTTTACTTTGCTACAACCTTTTGCTCAAAGCAAATGCTAGTTTTTATTCATACGACCCATTAGCTATTCACTCTTTATCACCTAACGCACGACAGCACTACACGGAAATGTACTAAACATTCTAGTACATCTGTCATATTTCGTTTTTCAAGCGGTTGTTGCGCTCAGAAATTCACCGATTCTCTCTCAGATCCTCTCTTGTACAATGTTCAGATGTCACGCGTCATTCGAATATTGATGTCTTGTCATTTGAAAATTATTTATGTTCCCAGGATATATTTTATATTTAATTATTATTCGAAATGTGAACCCAAATTTATCTACACAAATTTGCAAACCTAATATACATAGGTAAACAAAAACCTTTTTGGTATTCGTAACCAGGGTTGTCAGGTTTTTAAAATCAAAATCGCCAATCTTAAATTTAAAATCGCCAAAAATCGCCAAATTAATAAATTTCCGTCGCCATAAATCGCCAAATTAAAAATATTGTAAAATGTAATAAAACTAAGCAATTAATTATTTAAAACACAAAAAATAACACATTTATTAAAAAAGAAAACGAAAACAACTTACATATTTGATACAAACTTCAGCTAATATTGTTAATAAAACAAAAGCAACATAAAAAACAAAAGATCAGTCTAGTATTACCTTTCTATTTCATCCTGAAAACCATCTTCCTAAATATTAACATTAAATGCCAAAAGCATTTCAACAGATAATGCTCAAAATTATTGCATCAAATCGAATGAATGCGTACTCATTATTGATAGATAAATTATTCTATCTTGAAATTGTTCCCACTCTCGTTGGTTAAAAATCCGCTGTTTTTTTTTTTTTTTTGCTTTTGTACTCATTTTATTGTTTGATTTTAATTTTTACACAATCAAATGGCCAAGTTTGGAAATTTATTGTGACAGAATCTTTTAGTTTGACACATGGCATTATTTACTTCTAATAATTCAAAAATTCATTTGAAAATCGGAAATCGATAATATTTTCTGAAGCCGATACCTTTTGGTTTTTAACTTTCTCCATTACGTAGTAAGATAAAGATATTGGTTTCGTACAAAATTTCGAACTCGAGATTTTAATCAATTCTGATATTATGATGATAGAGGAACTCAAAAAAGTGGGTCGCAAAATTCTGTCCGGTCTGTTCGTCTGTCCGTCCTTCCACGGGCCTACAGCCTAAACGGCTTTCCGGATTACGTTCAAACCTCGGATTTGGAGTTTTTGGGCTTACAGCTCGGGAGGTGTTTTTTTTTTTTTTCAAGGTAACCTCAATATTAGTGGTACTTCCCATACAACATTTTCGTACAAGTTTGATTTGATCGAAAACGGCTCTAACGATTTCAACCAAAATTGATATTTCAGCTTAAGTAGGTGAGGTTACCATGACTGCGTACCCAGATTTTGGCTAAAAATTCGAACAAAGGTACTTTTGAAATTTCGACATATATCGAAAAGGCTCTATACGATTGTAACAAAAATTAATTTCTTAGGTAATGTGGTCATTTATAACTTAATAGCAAACTCAGTTTTTCTCTACATTACCGTACAATGGATTTTTGAAAAACAATCATTTTTTAAAATTTAGTTTTTTTCAGTTTACTGGAAAACGGCTATAACGATTTTGACCAAAATGCAAACTTAGCGTTAAATGGATGTTTTCAAAACTATCCTATTCTCAATTTTCGATTTTCTGCACACTCTTAAAGTCAGTTAGACTCGCATTAAACGAGAAAGTTTCTTGCGACCCAGTCGTGCACTTTATTTTTTCTTGGAATTAGTGGGAAATAGAAATGCATTAAGATTTGAATTCGAAAATGAAAAATCGCCAAAAATCGCACGTTTTTTGGGTATGTCGCCAAACTGATTTTCGTATCGCCAAATGAGACTTGAAATCGCCCATTTGGCGATAAATCGCCACATCTTACAACCCTGTTCGTAACACCGAAAAGGATTCGAGATTTTGTAAAGTCCCTCACCCTCTCTGAGTTAAAAAGTTATCCGCTCTCTATACGCCGAATTCGGCGAGTTAAGTTATCCGCTCGTTATTACGTTTCAGTGAAACCAAACACACGTTTATTAATAGGAATTTGAAGCTAACATGTGTGTTAGTGCTAACTCGCCGCTGCTCGTCGTTTATTAATACGGGGGTTAGTGTATTTAAGTGTGCTAAATCATGTGCTTTCTTGGTAGGATTTACAGTTCGGTGAAAATTGAAACCTGGGGTTGTTCTGCAATTACACGTATGCGAACCAATAGCTGATGCTTCTGCTACAAATTCTCCTAAAGGTAGCGGCATATGATGGCCTTGAGAACTTAGCTGGGTGCATTTGCCACCGATTAAAAGCAAATCTGCCTGAGTTGTCGAACACTTAAAATAATTCCTTATCTTGGGTCAATCAGCTTAGCGAAGGTGATCTTTCAAAGCCATCGGAAGCAATGAAGATGGACATGAACTCTCTTGGAAATGTTTTCAATAGTCAACACCGATGGACTTAGTATAAGAAAGAACTATTCGCAGCATTTGATCAACCTGTCGGACAAAGCGAAGATAAACTGCAATATACGCATAAAAAAAACAAACAAGAACAATACGGAAACAAAGTTAAATAATATAATTCACAAACAGCACAAAAACAAATCATGTATGTACGATAAAAGTTTTTTTGAATCGAATCTCTTATATTTCACACTTTAATAAACATAAAAATATTTAAAGGACCACAACATAAATTCGCCAATAAGAGCAAATGTAAATTCCAAATGGCAAAAAAATCATTGAGCTTCTATGACTATTCTAATATGTATTTCACTTATTAAGTACCAGAAAAATATTACTACAATTCTTCAACGTTTCACACCAATCACTTAATTTACTCTATTACTTTTCACTTATTTATCTTCACAAACTATTACTATCTCGAACTTTAACCAATCACTGTTATAAATCAACTGTCTGTCCCTCTTCTAAAAGCTGTCCTTTTATACCCGCTCTGCCATCTGAACGAGAACTTTCTAGCTAGTTCTAAAGATTCCAGTCTCCAATTGGAAGTGACACTTGAGTGGAACTTGTTTTGTGACTAAGGGCTCGTTTCACCATACACCATTTAGTTTACACGATACCATCCACGCCACAATATCCCCCTCTTAAACTTGTTCGTCCCGAACAAACTCGTTAACATTTTCACCATTAGAACGATGAAGACGATCCACATGAACGTCTTTCAGCTTGCCTCTTCCTCGTTGGATGCGATAGACGACGTCGTTGATGCGCTTTACGATTGTGTAGGGCCCTTCCCAGTCTTGTTGCAACTTAGGCGATAAACCTTTCCTACGATGAGGGTTATATAGCCATACCAGATCTCCTTCCTGGAAATCTGTAGTTGTCGTTTTAGTATCGTACCTCGTTTTCATGCGGTCACTGGCTATCTTAATCTTATCCCTAGTGTCTCGATGCACGTCCCTGATGATATCCCTGAGGTCTTTTACATAGTCCTCCTTATTCTGGGGCTCTTCGCATGGATATCCAAACATCAACTCGCTAGGCAGGCGGACTGTTCGAACAAATAAGATTTCAGATGGAGTATGTCCTGTGGTGTTATGCACTGCACTTCGATAAGCCAATAAAAACATGGGAATCTGTCTCTCTGGTCCTCGCCAACGACCTTAGAGAGGTGTTCTGTTAAAGCGCTTCACCATCCCATCTGATTGTGGATGAAACGGTGTTGTCCTTGTCTTGTGAATCCCGAGTAACTAGCACACTCCTTGGAAAATCTTCGACTCGAAGCTTCGTCCTTGGTCCGAATGCAGTTCCATCGGTACACCGAATCTGCTTACCCAGTTGTAGACGATTTGGTCCACCAAGGTTTTGGCTTCTTGATTTGGGATAGCAAATGCTTCAGGCCACTTACTGAAATAGTCCATAACAACGAGGATGTAACGATTTCCATTGTTCGTTTCAGGAAACGGTCCCGCAATATCAACTGCTATCCTTTCGAAAGGGGCTCCAACATTGTATTGATGCATCTTGCCTCGGACTTTCACTCTTGGGCCTTTGCTGGCCGCACATGTTACGCATTTCCTGCACCAATTTTCAACATCCTCCCTTAAATGGATCCAGTAAAAGCGTTCTCGCACTTTTTCGAGCGTTTTATTGATTCCCAAGTGGCCTCCAGACACTCCATCATGCAATTCCCTGAGCACTTCCATAACCTTTGACCTGGGTACAACAAGCTGCATTACGAACGACTTTCCATCCGGGCTTTCCCATCTTCTTTTTAGAATGCCGTCTTGTACATGAAGGGAGTCCCACTGCGCCCAGTATGCCTTCAGCTCGGGGCTCCTATTGGATATATCCTGCCAGTCTGGTTTTCCCTCATGCTCCTTCCAGGCGATAATCGGTTCGATATCCGGATCTTCCCTTTGAGCCTCTCGTATTTCCCACGCACTCCAGCCACCAATTGGCATAGCTCTCACCCTTTGGACGGAGATGACATCTTTTTCCTCGTGTCGTAAGCAATGTTTGCAATCTGCTTTGCACAGTCGACGGGAGAGAGCGTCTGCATTAGAGTGAAGACTTCCCTTTCGATGTTGTATTTCTTAGTCGTACATCTGCAGCCGTTCGATCCACCTTGCGACTTGGCCTTCAGGATTATTAAAGTGCAGCAACCACTTTAAAGACGCATGGTCTGTGCGGAGGATGAATTTCCGCTCTTAAAGGTACTTATGAAAATGTTTTGTTGCCAACACCAAAGCAAGGAGTTCGCGCCTGGTAACACAGTAGTTTCTTTCTGGCCTTGAGAGAACTTTGCTGAAATAGGAATCTACTTTCTCTTGGCCATCGTGCACCTGGGAAAGGACGGCTCCAATTCCCACATTACTAGCGTCTGCATCCACAATAAATGTTTTTCCAGGGGTGGGGTACGCTAGTATAGGGGCGTTGCACAACTGTTGCTTAAGTTCCTTGAAGCTCTTTTTGCACTCACCTGACCATTTGAATTGTTTGCCTTTTTCTGTCAGTTGATGCAAGCTCTTTGCGATCCTGGCAAAGTCTTTTACAAATCGTCTGTAATAGGTCGCAAGTCCCAGGAAGCTTCTCAGTTGATGTTTGTCTTTGGGAACTGGCCAGTTTTTCACTGCATCGACCTTCTCCGGATCAGTCTTGACTCCTTTGGAAGAGATGATGTGCCCGAGGTACTTCACTTCTGGTCTAAATAGGGAACACTTCTTCGGGTTAAGTTTTAGTTGCGCACTTCGTAGCCTTTGGAACACCTCCTTAAGTTTATCTCGATGTTCTTTCCTACTACGATGACATTGTCCAGGTAGACCAAGCAGGTTTTCCACGTTAGTCCCAGCAAAACGCGCTCCATTAGACGTTCAAAGGTAGCTGGGGCATTGCACAGTCCAAATGGCATTACTGTAAACTGCCAAAGACAGTTTCCTGCTGTGAATGCTGTTTTCTCGCGGTCTTCCGGATGGATCTGCACTTGCCAGTAGCCACTCTTCAGATCCAGAGTCGAAAACCATTTGGCTCCGGATAGTGTGTCTAGGGTGTCGTCAATTCTTGGCTGGGGGTAGCTATCCTTCTTGGTGGCATTGTTGAGTTGGCGATAGTCCACGCAGAATCTCGTACTTCCGTCTTTCTTTCTTTTAATCAGTCCCTCCTTTTCCATCGTCGACACCATTTCTGCAACCTCCGTCTGCTTAGGCAATGGTAGCCGTCGGGGAGGCTGACGAATCGGTCTCGCATCTCCGGCGTCGATTCGGTGTTGTACGAGATGTGTTCGGCCATACTCGCCGTTCTGCGAAGCAAATATATCAGCGAACTCGTTGATTAGACTACCTGCCTTGGACCGCAGCTCCTGATCCAGCTTGCACTCTCCGAGTATATTCTTTTTCATCTCCGATATCTCCGTAGGTCTAACCGGTTTTACAGGACTTTCATTGGACAACTTTGTGACCGCAATTATCGGTACGCACTTTCCAATCACTTCCCCTTGCTTTAGTTTCACGCTTTTGTGTTCCACATTGAGGACACGAACGGGAACCAAGTTGTTTTTAGGTTCAACCAGCATCTTTCCGACGATATAGCTCTGATAATAATTTTCTGGATCTGACTCGACTAGGTAGAATCGGTGGCTCCCAGGATCACCTTCCAGCCTTGTCCAAATAACTGTCTCTGACGAAGGTGGTAATATTTCGTCCTCACTTACAACTGTCCTTAGAGCTGCGACGTTTTCGTTTCCATAAACCATCGGAATCTCGACGTTCTTGTACTTTATAACTTGCGAACCGATGTCGAGCACTATATCATGCGTCTTCATAAAGTCGATTCCGATGATGCATTCGTCACATATATCAGCCACTAAGAATGCATGGGAGAAGACTATTCCTGCAAGGTTTATCGTCGGGAGTACCTCACCATACACCTTTGCTGTTGCTCCAGTTGCTGTTTTCAGACAGTAGCTGTTGGTGTTGTGCAGCCATGAGTGGTGAACGATGTCCCTTCTGGCTATGGAAGCGGTGGCACCTGTATCGATTGTGGCCACATACTTTTTCTGGTCGATATGGGCTTACACTGTCAAGCTTCTATTACACCGTTTAGTCTGGGAAACCGGAATTGCGGTCCTGGGGGCGTCGATTCCAGAAACCAGCTTCTGCCCCGCGAAGTTGGTTCTTACTCGTTTCCCGACTGAAGGATTTGTGACGTTCCATCCGCCGAATGCTCAAACGCCTCCTCGTTCCTAGTTCTGCAATGTGGACAACTGCCCTGTCATCGTTCGGCTCTACACTGTCGTTGTGGATGTCCAATTTTGTTGCAGTTCCAGCAACGGATCGATCCCCTTCGAGAACTGTTACGGTATACTACTTCTGTTCTCTGGCACGAGCATTCAACGGATGTCATTTCTCTCACGCGGTGAAATCCTTGAGATGCTTAGTCAGCGGCTTTCATCGTTAAGGCAAATGCCAGTGCCTCAGGAAGAGTTCTCTTTCCAGCCATTCGAAGAGCCATTTGCAGTTGTCTGTCCTCTATGGCTTGTGTAAATGCCTCAATAGGCATTTAATTGATGACATCTTCGCCAGCATTGGGATAAGACAAGTGCCCTAGCCTTTCGATATCCGCTTGCAACTGCTGGAGTGTTTCTCCCCTCTTCTGGATTCGGCTGCGAAGTTGCACTCTTTATACTTGCTGCATATGGTCATCACCAAATTGCATCTCAATAGCCTTCACCAAAGCGTCGTAATCGCGCTGTTTTTCTTCGGAAATAGTATGAAGCAATTCTGCAGCTGTACCTCGTAATGCGAGCGTTAATGGAATCGACTTTTCCTCGTCATCCCATCCATTGGTCGTTACAGCTGCTTCGAACTGTCTCTTATAAATTGGCCATGATGTTTGACCAACAAAAACGGGTGGTTGCATCTCCTTCCTTCTTGGGCAGTCAGCAGAATATTCCCGAGCCTTCTGCTTCTTAACTTTTTCGAGCTCTTTACTATGTTCTTGATGTTTGTTCCGAGTTCTTTGGCTACGTTCTCGATGTTTGTTTCGTGTCTATGAAACGTTTCATTAATTTCCTCGAACTTGGTTTCATGCTGGTTCAATTTCTCATTAATAGCGTCGATTTTTACATCTAGAACATTCTTAAATTCTTCCACGGCGTCTTTTTGTGCGGCGACAATGGAATTTTTCTGTTCTTCTAAAGAATTCTTCTGTTCTTCTAGACAATTTTTCTGTTCTTCTAGAGAATTCTTCTGTTCTGCGAACTTAGATTCCATAGAATTCTTCTATTCTGCGAACTTAGATTCCATAGAATTCTTCTGTTCTGCGAACTTACATTCCATGGAATCTTTCTGTTCTTCCATCTTGGCAAGAAGTAATTCCATCATAGCGCTAATATCAACGCTTGTTCTTACTTGTTCTTCTGCCACGTTGAATAGCATGGTTTTTGGATCTTCTCCCTCCTTTTGGACAGCTTCCTGCAGACAAGGTAAGAGGTCACTTTTCCCTCCAGCTGTGGAAAGATTCCGCTTTTCTAGTTCACTTTTCAATTGGGGTATGCTTAGATGTAGCAATACACGACCCATTTTGTTTGTCTCTTGTAATTTAGATAATCACAAATTCACTTTTTTTTTTCTTTTATTTAAATTTCTTTATTTCTTTCCAAAAACTAAACTAAGGGTTACAATAATTCTTTTGTTTTTTTTACTTACGTACAAACTTACTTAAAGAAGACCATTTTAGTTTTTTTAGCAAGAAATAGCATAGTACTTTCTGTTGTCAAAATGACAAGAGGCGGAAGTACTTTTATTTTGAAGAAAAAGGAAAACTAATAAAATATTGATGGGGAAACAAATTATATATCTTGAAATTGCAAACAAACCAAAAGATATACATCGAGTAGACACTAATCATTTAAATTCATATACTATATTATACCATTGGGATCAAAAGAGAATCTATTTGAGAATAGTTACAGGAAAGAAGCCATGTTTTGATCTTGTTTAAAAATACTGATTTTATTCTCTCACACCTAAGGTTTTCAGGTAGTATATTATACAAACGAGGCGCGGTTACATAATAAAAACGAGAGAAGTGTGTTTTGTGGATTGTTGGTACAGTAACGAAATTTCTGCTGTTGGCTCGTAAATTATAATTTTCATGAAGTCTAACATCATAATAACCGGAATTTTTAAAGAATATTTTTAAAACTTTATAGCAATAAAGATGTCTTAGAGGAAGTATCTCGAGATATTTGAACAATTCAAAACTGGGTGTTCTACGATTAACTTTACAAATAATCCTGATTGCATGCTTTTTTTTTTAAAGAGGTTCTATTTTACTGAAATAAGTTCCGCCCCAACACGAAATTCCATATTGCAATTTTGATTTTCAATAAACCGTTATAAACCAACTTTAGAATTGGTAAATTACAGTAGAGACTAAGATGATATAGCTGCCTTACAACCATATCCAAATATTGCTTTAAGTAAAGCGTATGATTAGTCCAGTTGAGTTTATGGTCCAATATAACACCTAAATACTTAAAATAATCAACACGCTCAAATTTAAAACAATTGTTATGGCAACTTACATTTTCGTTAAAGGTTTTAGCACCATTGGAATGGACATCCACTAGACAAAATCGTAAGCAATCTAGTGAGTGATAAAAAAGAGGCAATTCGTCACATATCACACCCTTGATGTTTTAGTCACATTATTTATATTTTATTTTAGTCCAATTTTCTCTTAATATTTAATTTTAAATCTTAGTCCTTTTTTTTGCGACCAGATGGGTTTCTTGACACAAGAAGAAGAAGGCAAAAAAAAAGTAAAGATGGCCGCCCCGACAACAGCTGACAGCAGCTTGTCAGTAGCTCCATCTACAAAGCGATAGCTCATCGCGAACAGTTGGTACACTTCTGACAAAATTATAATCTCTTTTTTTTTTTTTTAAATACAATACTACATCTCGGTCAATCTGACAATTTGATCGACCTCGATCAACTACCCTGCAGCAGGCATTCTCCTTTCAAAGTTCTCTTATTATTTAGTACATAGGTAAAGCTTATACAAATGACAAAAGTATACGACATAGTTCCTACTTAAATTAATATAGGCCACCTACAGGTAGTAATTAGGACTAGGGCGATAAGCGTTACTTAGGGCGAACGTATCTTCAAGTAGTGTCTGTTCTCCACATTCGTATATTTTTAGCTTCAACTACTCCATCATACGGGAGCTGTGTAATTTGGCAATTTTCAATGTCGCGGATGACATATCTGTCATTTGGCAATACCTTAAAAATGACATAAGGTCCTTTGAATTTGGGGAGAAACTTCTTGTTTCTACCGGGCGTCGTGTCGACGTTTTTAATAACAACGTAGTTTCCTTCCTCATAAGTGCTTGCTGGACGGTTGTGCTCCATGAAATGTCTATTATTGTATTCCTGAACCCTTACAATTTCCTCGGAAGCAGCTTCTCTTAGCCGACTTAAATCTCTTTCAGGGGAATTTACTTCCTTTTCACTAAGAAATTCAGTCGGCTTGTCAACAACCACACCCCGCTGATTAACCCCAAACAGAAGTTTACTTGGAGTGGTGCCAATCGATCTGTGAACTGTATTGTTCAACGAATATTCAACTTGGGACAATTTTCGAGTCCAATCGGAATGTTGAAGCGATTCACTAAGCTTACCGATCATACCAGTTAGAATTCGGTTTACTCTTTCAACCTGACCATTAGCCTGCGGCGACTGAACAGCAACTTTAACGTGAGTTATGTTGTGATTTAACAGAAATGAACTAAACTCTAAAGAGGTAAAACAAGAGCCTCTGTCGGTTACTACTCTGGATGGCCGACTATAATACTCAAAATATTTGCTAAGCGCGGAGCATACTTCCTTTGTGCTTGTTGATATGACTGCGTACAATTTCACAAATTTTGTAAACGCATCCACTACCAGAAGAATATGCTTACGCTTTGATTGGAGAGCCGGAAGCGGACCAAAGTGATCCAAGTGGAGGGTATGAAACGGGAGCGGTTCCTTCGGAATGCTAAACAAGTTTCGCTCATTCGACCGTGCAGGAGACGAATACATAATGCACCGGATACAATTCCTTATAAAAGCTTCCACTTTTTTCTGAATATTTGGGAACCAGTAATGCATGCGTATTTGATAAGCACATTTCGTTACCCCTAAATGTCCAATTTTCTCATGGACATCCCTTATTAAGTTGGTTTCCATACCCGCAGGGACGTAAAATCGTAGTTCACCGGCTCGAGTTTTTCGGAATACGATACCATCCTGTAGCGTGAACGACTTTAGCTCTTCAGAGCACAATCTCTTCTTCAATTCTGAGACATAAGGGTCACGACCTTGGGCCGCTCTTAACTGAAAATCGATATCTTCAGAACTTACGACTGAAACTACATGGCATCTACTGAGCGCGTCAGCATGGCTCATATTCGTTCCGCTACGATGCTTTACCTTGTAATTGTAGTTTTCGAGTTCTAGAACCCATCTCGCTATTCTTGGGTTCACGTTTTTCTTATTTAAAGTCAGGGTAAGGGAACTACAATCGGTTACAACGGTAAATGGTATTCCTTGTAGGTACACCCTAAAACGGCGCCGAGCAGAAATGATTGCAAGGGTCTCAAGCTCAAAGCTGTGATACCTTGATTCTTGAGCTGTTGTAGTTTTAAAGAAGTAGGCTACCGGGTGCAATTTGTTGTCGTTTTGTCTCTGAAGGAGAATCGCACCATAACCTAAAGAGCTTGCATCACAGTGCAGCTCAGTTTCCCGCTTGGGATTATAGATCGCTAGCACTGGGGAGGAAATTAGGCGATTCCGAAGTTTATGAAAAGCATCCGAACACTCCGGAGTAAAATTAAAGGGGGCGTCCTTTTTTAACAAGCTATACAGAGGTTTTGCTATTCGTGAAAAGGATTCAACGAACCGTCTAAAGTATGAGCACAAGCCCAGGAATGAATGCAATTTTTTTGCGTCAGTAGGGATGGGGTAGTTAGAAATAGCTCGAAGGTGTGAATCACTTGGCTGAATGCCATATTCAGTAACCCTATAACCTAAGTACTCTATCGTAGAGTACGCGATCCGGCACTTGGATAATTTTAGCTCTAATCCATTCTCGGAAATGCATTGAAGTATTAAGGTCAGTATATCAAGATGATCAGCCATTTTCTCGCTTGCAATAATTATATCGTCCATGTATACCATAATCTGATTTTGTTCTATAAACTTTCGGAATATCCTGTGAATAAAGCGTTGGAATACACTTGGGGCATTCTTAAGCCCAAAAAGAATCTTTAAGAACTCGAATTGCCCGTTAGGCGTGACGAAAGATGTAAAATGAGTCGATGTGGAAGCAACTTTAACTTGGTGGAATCCACTCTTAAGATCAAGTACTGTAAAAATCTTTTTTCCTTCCAAAAACTCTATGCAATCCTCGATTACTGGAAGTGGGTAATTATCGCGAGCCGTCTGATTATTAAGTGCACGATAGTCCACGCACATACGGGTCTCTCCCGATTTCTTCCTCACCAAGACTATCGGCGAAGCATAAGGGGAATTACTCGGCTTGATAATGCACCTATTCAAAAGGTCTCTTATAATTTCGTTGACCTCTTGTTTTTCCGAAAAGGACAATCTACGCGGGCGAAAGAAGAAAGGGATATCTGTCGTAAGGTAAATGTGCATCTCATAATCAATAGGCGCCGCTTTCGATCGGTCGAAATGTGTATAATTTTTGGCGACAATACGTTTAATTTGCCTTAAGGTCATTAGGTCAAGGTTCGGGCATATACTAATCTCCTCCTCTGTCTCGGTATCTATAGTGAAAATTTCACAAACCCCATAAGCCCCAGAAGCACAATCGTCTTTCAGCACCTTTTGTTCTAAGCGCTTAGTGTCAAAATTTACATCTATATCCCTATTAACACCACTTGAAGAACCGGTTTCCTCACCTACTACATCAATCGGCTCATAAGTGCACAAATGCAATTGATTAGAAATCGGTATTTTATTGTCTATATAAGGAACACATTTATGCTCTGAAGGTATTTCACTGTTACAAAGGTTCATTTGTAAACGTATATTAAATATCTTAAGTATATCACGCCCAATTAACAACGGCAATGGGATGATCTTATCTGAAATTACCATAAGGGGAACTTTTTTGATTATATCATGTATCTTGATAAAACAATATATCGTACCGTAAGTATAAATTTTAATTCCTCCTAATCCTTTATAATTTGAATAAGTTGGTTTTTTCAGAGAAATTCCTTCAGGCAGTATAGACCGATGTACAAAACTAGCGGGACTACCAGTGTCCAAAAGAGAAAAACATTTTATTAAATCTGAACACTTATGAGCATTTGATAAAAAAGCAACGCTTACCAACTGCACGGCGTCCAGGCTCTGCACTAATTCATCGTCACTAAAGTTTTCTTCGTCTAATTTATCTTCCTTAATTGCTCCAACTCGTCTGGGTGCGGTGGGACAGTTCTTGTATACGTGTTTTGGGTCCCCACAGCGGAAGCATGACCCATTGGCACGTTTCTCCTTCGGGCAGTTTGCGGCGATGTGCCCATAGGCTGAGCAGTTGAAACATCTTATTTGCCCAGCAGCGGCTGTCGTTGTGGAATTTCTGCTTACAGAGGTCGTCGCTGGATGCAAATTCGACGTTTTATTTGATGCAGTTGGTCTTGGCACTCTTCTTTTTTCGTAACGTGGTAGAAGTCGCTTAAGTTCCTGAATCGATCTCGCTGAATACAAAATTGATACGTTTGATGGCGTATCGCCCAGTCCGTCTATGATGAACTCGATCAACTCAGTGTCATCGATGTCAGCTTGGGTGGCTATTTCTTGCATGATGAGCACATAGTGCAACAGAGGTTCATCTCGGCGTCGGGACCTTTGACCCAAATTTCGATAAACTTCGTGTCGACTTACTCGTCGGTCGAACTCGTTTATCAATACACTCTTCAAATCGTTCCAGTTGTCGGCTCGAACTGTGCGGAGCAAAACTTTGGCGGTACCTTGTAGCAGACGACGAGCAAAGAGGTATTTGCAGCGCTCATCGCATCTCAGTGAGTGCACAACGTCCTCAAAGTCCACAATCCATTTGCGAATTCCATAAGAATCATCACCAGTGAACACAGAAACAGCGTTTTCAACGTCAGTAAAGTCAACTCTTCATCGGCTTTTCTTTTGGATCAATGCCATGGTCTTCGTTATTGGCTGGTGTGCAACTACAAATTCCTGAAGCCGTAGCGCATTCTGAAGTTAGATTGTGGCTGCCAGAAGTTTTTGCGGAAGTTCTCTCAATGTGCACGGGAACAGAAGTAGCACATGCTAAGTTTGCACGATCGGTAGGGTTGTAGACTGAAGTTGGCACTGCCGTTTTATCGTTTCCAGATGTCTCGTGCACAGAAGCTCGTCGACATCATTATCAGCGGCTGAAGTTTCTTCGGCGGAAGATGGTTCATCGTTCGGGAATGTTCGGTCGTAAAGATTCTGTTGTATTGGCATCACTCCTACTTAACGAAAGCCTTTTTACATTATAACACTAAATACATATTATGTTTGACACTTGTGGAATAAAGGGAGATTGAACGTTTTTTCATTCGCAACACATGGTGGCAGCGGTAAAAGAAAAAGGAAAAAAAAGAAGGAAAATTTCTGAAATATAAAAGGATAAACTATAATTAAAGGAAATTATAATAGAGGGAAAACAGACAAAAAAGACCGAGGAATCGAAGGAAGAACAAGCGACCACTTCAGCTAGACTAAAAACCACAGCATTACCACCCATCCCACCTCCAACACCACCCAGAATCTCCAAAATGCAGACCCAATTGGCACTTTCAGCACCAGAAGAATATTCATTTATACCATTTATATCAGAATGGGAAAAATGGACCAAGAGATTCGAGAGATATCGTATTGGAAATGGACTACATGAGGCCGCTGAAAAAACACAGGTAAATATTCTCATATATTGCATGGGCGAAAAAGCCGAGGAAATTTACGCATCTTTTAAACCGCAACCCGAAACATATAATGCATGCATTAATAAATTCGAAGAATATTTTATACCAAAACGAAACATAATCTACGAACGAACAAAATTTCTAAAAAGAAAACAGGGCGATGAATCGGCCGAAGAATTCATAACTGCTTTGTTTGCATTAGCAAAACACTGCGATTGGGGCACTCTTTCAGAGGACATGATATTATTGACTTTAGTCGTAGGCACGCGAGACGAAAGTTTAAGCGATAGGCTACAACTTGACCCGAGTCTCACATTAGAAAAGGCAATTAATTCACTGCGACAGGTAGAAGAGCTGCACCGACAAAAGAGAGATCTCCAACTAACACCAGAATCACATATTTACAAAATCGATCGAGCGGGAGATCAAAAACGTAGATTTGATAAACAAAAAAAGGGTGGGTACAGAACAAAACAGAGTCATCAGAGAGGGGAGGCCGGAACAGATAAGTGCATGCGATGTGGATACGAACGACACAACTATGATAAGTGTCCAGCGAAAAGTACAATTTGCAAAAAATGCAATAAGACCGGTCATTACGCAAGAGTTTGTAGGACAAGAGGAGTCTGTGAAGTTAGAGAGGGGGGAAGTAGAGACAATGCAGACAGAGAGGAAGAACGTGAATACTTTGTTGGCATGGTGACTGATAAGTGGTCTGTGGATTTGTGACTAAACAATAAAAAGATTTCATTTAAAGTCGACACAGGGGCAGACGTCTGTTGTGATCCGCACAACCATACCCTACTCATGACCTACCCTAATCATCACCTTCTCACTAGCAAGCCGTTTCATACATTACCGAAGCATACGGCTATTAATAGGTCATTTGCTTTGTTTTCATTTGTTCTTCCATTTACCCAAAAATGCCACCCAAGCGCAATGAGTCAAGTGCATACCTACCCAATACGATACACACGTAACCCAACTCCGATTGCACAGCGGCACGCCGACATATGGCAAAACTGCAGTGGTTGCATATCGGAGGAATACTACGTTGTGCTATCGGGGAAGTAATAATAATTTATGAATGGATGACACTTGACACCAGCGTAAGGCAAATGACACCCAAGATGTCATTTGGGTACTTTTAATGGGAACGGAAAACAATTAAGCAATATACCTAAAAACAGCGCGTATGCACATATGGTAATTGGTAAGGAAACCAATGGTGCGTGGAGGGGGAAGATAGGAGATGGGTCATGACCAAATAATAGTATAAAAGGCAAAGGTTGTGACAAGGAAAATCAGAGTGGAAATACTAAGCAAATAGATCGCAGCCCAGCTCAAGACAGCGGGTCTAATTGTTAAGCATAAAAATAATAAAGCAAATTAATAAATAAATACTCAGAGTCGCAGCCAAGCATAGACAGCGGGCTCTGTAGTCAAAGTTAAATAAAATTCTTTTATTACACTCTCCGCTTTGCACTCTTCCCTCTTCCGAGGAAGCACGGTGTAAAACGTAACATTGGTGGCAGCGGTGGGATACCCAAAAGGTCCCAACTACCAAAACCAAAACAAGACAAAGATCTTGAGGCGTCTCTCTGGGGCTATAGGTACACCAGAGAAAATAGAAGAAAAAAAATTTTTTTATAGTGGTTAAATAAAGTGAAGCGTCTCTGGGGCTAACACCAGAAAAAGTGAAAAAGTGGAAAAAAAAAATAATAAACAACAATTTCATCATCAAGAAGCAGCAGCCATAACTGGACATCAGCTCAACAACAGTACCTACCAGCAATACAAAGAAATTAAGGTATTTAAGTATTTAAGTATTTAAGCATATATATATATATATATCTAAAAAAAAAAAAAGGGAAAAAAAATACACCTTCGTACACTTAAACTATTTTTGTTATAAAATTTTTTTTTTTTTTTTTCACATTTCCTACTATTACATCCAATCTGATTTCCCAACATAAAATCCCATAATCATTCAATATTCTCACGCGGAACAATCGTCGCGTAGCGGAATTATTCAAATTCCTGCCCTTCCCCGAGCCTGAAATCATAATGGAGTTCAAAATTAATGTCAGTGACATTTATCAGATCGTCCCCCTATTTAACGGGAATCCAAAAGATCTGAACAGGTTTATAACCTGTGGAAACACCCTTTTCTCTTCAGCTAAAACCACTGAAGAACAAGCTTTCTATCTGGAGATTATTAAAACCAGATTAGAAGGTCCCGCTTTCGAACTTATACAGTTCAAGTCCTTCAAAAAATGGACGGACCTCGTCCAGGAGTTGGAATCGCAGTACAAGGAACAAAAATCACGCTCCTCTGTACAAAACGACCTTTTATCCTCGAAACAAAACCCCCAGGAAACAGTCAGAGAATTTGGCGACCGAATTAGCGATCTCCTGAGTCGTCTTAATTCAGCCACCTACGCATCTATTACCGAGGATGCGGTAAGAACGTTTCTCGTTAAAGAAAACGAAAAAATGGCAAAACGAACTTTTGAGGACGGCCTCAAAAACGAAAGCCTTCGTCTGATGATCCAAGCGGTTGGAGAATCAGATCTTAGAAGGGCCATTTCTTTTGCCGAGGAACATTCTACCCGCATTGAAAGATGTGCAATGGCACATAGAAACACCACTGCAAGACCCCCGTACAATTCTTTTCCTCCTAAACCAATGTGCCAACTCTGCAACAAAATTGGCCATACGCGGGAAACTTGTTTTAAAAACCTTCCAAACTTTGCAAATATTCGCCCTAAGGTTAAAAGGGAAATACAGCACTTAACGTGCAATTATTGTAATCGTCGAAACCATACTCTAGAATCTTGCAGACTTAGAATTGCACACCTAAATTCAGGTCAAACACTCAACCCTAATCAAGGGACTGCCCCCAGAAACCACTACCCCTCAAATAATATTAACACTACACAACCTTACGCGCAACATATTAGAGAGCCACACCCTGAAGATAGACGTCAAATAAATCTTCAGCAGATACCACACCAAACATATCAAATTACTCCTACCCTTCTGGAAACCTCCCCTAATAGCGCGGGAAACGATTACTCTCGGGAAGGAACGACCGGCAACCTCTCTCGAGTCACGACCGAAGCCGAAGTCCACCGAAACTAAACCCCGCACACAAATTACACGTTTCCCTCATCCCAAACAACGAACTTTTCATGATCAGAGTTCCGCTCCAAAATGGCGAAATAAAAATTTTTTTAATAGACACCGGAGCGGAAATATCCATCATAAAATCAAGTCCCAATCAAATCAAAACTATACACAATAATATGATTATCTCCAACATCTTCGGAGAAAATATAATCGAATCCACTTCCACTTTAGAAACAATAATATTTCAATCCGAAAGTCATCGATATGAGTTAACACATCCCTTTCATATCCTAGATGGTAAACTTAGTACGGATTTCGACGGAATAATCGGTAACGATTTCCTGAAGAAATACTCATGTTCCATCAATTACGTAAAAAATACTCTGGAAATACATCCATTCACAATATCCGGTTCCACCGTTGTATTCAACACTTCTGAAGAAGCTCGTCCGCAAGAACAGAGTGATAATACTAACACGGAAAAAGGAATGTCGGGTGAAATAAGGATAAAACCCAGGAGTGAGCAAATAGTAGAAATACCATTTAACTGCAATAACGATGTAGTGTTCCGGAAAAAACAGGTCCACCCTGGAGTCTTTATGGCCTCTTCCGTAGCCAAGTCTCATCAAAACAGCGTTAAAATTCTACTGCTCAACGTAAATGAGAGTGAGACAACGTTACAGATACCAGATCTGGGATTGGAATGGGACAACTTGGACGATTTTGATTGTATTAATGCTCACCCTGAGCAAGACCCTATCCATAATCGATTAAAGAAATTAGAATCCCAACTCAAACTAGATCATTGCAATTCAGAAGAAAAAACCGAAATTACAAAAATCTGCAGGAACTTTAACGATTTATTCTTTCTACCGGGCGACGCATTAACATACACTAATGCAATTACACACGTACTTGAAACTGAGCCGAACAAACCGCCTATTTTCATACGGCCATATCGACTTCCCGAATCTAGCAAAGCTGAGATCCATAAACAAGTCAAGGAAATGCTAGACAACGATATTATAAGGCCCAGTCATAGTCCGTGGAATTCACCTCTATTACTTGTTCCGAAAAAACCAGATGCTCAAGGTAACAAACAATGGAGAGTAGTCGTAGATTATCGGCGATTAAATGACGCAACCGTGGGAGATGCATACCCATTGCCCAACATAACGGACATATTGGATCAACTGGGTAAAGCAAAATATTTTTCCACTCTCGATCTAGCTAATGGATTTCATCAAATTCTTGTTGAGAACTCTGACCGAAGTAAAACCGCATTTAGCACTCCCTCCGGACATTATGAATATAACAGAATGCCGTTCGGATTAAAAAATGCCCCGGCTACTTTTCAAAGAATGATGAACAATGTCCTAATGGGAATGATCGGAATAGGTTGTTTCGTCTATGTAGACGACATTGTCATTTACGGGTCAGACCTCGCCGAACATAACGGCAAGCTAATAAGTGTTCTGACCAGGTTACGACAATATAACCTCAAACTACAACCCGAAAAATGCCATTTCATGCGAAAAGAGCTAATGTACCTAGGACATGTGATAAGCGAAGAAGGAATAAAGCCAGACCCCGAAAAAATTAAGGTAGTGAAAACCTACCCTACTCCTAAAAACGCTAAAGGCATAAAATCCTTCTTGGGATTCACTGGCTACTACAGAAGGTTCATAGATAATTTTTCAATTATAGCAAAACCTCTTACAAAGCTCTTGAAAAAGAATGCCCCTTTCAAATGGGACACATTTTGTGATGAAGCATTCACAACACTGAAAAATAATCTGATGAGCCCCCCAATCCTTGCATACCCTGATTTCAGTAAAGAATTTATCATTACAACGGATGCAAGTGATGTTGGTCTAGGAGCCGTTTTGTCACAAGGTTCCATTGGCCAAGACAAGCCAATTTGTTTTGCGAGCCGAACCCTTAATGACGCCGAAACTAGGTACACCACAACAGAAAAAGAACTTTTAGCTATTGTATTTGCAGTGAAACAATTTCGACCTTACGTATATGGGCGAAAATTTACCATATGTACGGATCATAAACCACTTCAATGGCTCATGAACCTAAAAGATCCTACTTCAAGATTAGCCCGATGGAGAATCTTGCTAGAAGAATACGAATACAACATAATCTACAAAGCTGGCAAATACAATTCCAATGCTGACGCATTAAGTCGAATACCAACCGTAGCAATGGTAACAACTAGAGGTCAACGCCAAAACAACGCAATCCAAAATACGACAAATCCCTCACAAAGTGACGATATGCAAATTCAAACACTTTCCAGTTTCACCTTACAAGAGGAGCAGGGGTCTATATACAAAAACAAATTAATTAAATTCAAAATAATTATATTACCCATAATTGAATCTGAAGAAGAGAATATTATAAAACATAAAATACCCCAATTTATTAA
The DNA here is from genome assembly GCA_949126925.1 of Cheilosia vernalis. Lineage (NCBI taxonomy): Eukaryota > Metazoa > Arthropoda > Insecta > Diptera > Syrphidae > Cheilosia > Cheilosia vernalis. The sequence goes on from OX421358.1 coordinate 59,494,362, forward strand.
GCCCTCAATAGGAAAAACTGTTGCATATCCACAAAATGACGACACAACTATATACATCGCCACTCTTCCCATACCTTTTAGAAGCCCCACTGACAGAAAAACTACTGAGGCATGTTGCAAAGAAATAAAAGACCTCTGCAAGAAGGATAATATTCGAATCTTGGGCATAGCACTACCAGTCATGGAGATCTCATCAAAAAGAATTATAAAACTCCTACTGGAAGACACTTTCCAAGACCAAGATATTACCATCCACATTTTTTCTGACGACATAATTTCTCTTAACAACAAGGAGGAAATAAAAAAGGTTCTGTTTGAATATCATGATTCCCCTCTCGGAGGTCACCAAGGGATTACACGAACTCTTAAGAAAATAAAACAGAAATACTCCTGGCCGACTATGAGTAAGGATATAAAAACCTATATACTTCAGTGTAAATCATGTCAGCAAAACAAATTAAGTAAGAACCACAGGGTACCAATGAAAATAACCACTACAAGCTCCGCCCCTTTCGAGCGGGTAGCCCTAGACATTGTAGGGCCCTTGCCCGTAAGCCATGATAATAATAAATATCTGCTCACATTTCAAGATGACTTAACAAAATTCACGGAAGCCATACCGCTCCAGAATGCTGAAGCTTCTACAGTGGCTAGAGCATTCGTCGAAAAAATATTATGTCGATTTGGCTTTCCAGAATCACTTCTTACTGATCAAGGCACTAATTTCTTAAGCCAACTCTTTAAAGATACCTGCAAGCTTTTGAAAATTAAGAAACTTCAAACTTCCTCCTACCACCCTCAAACCAATGGAGCTCTAGAACGAAGTCACCGTACTCTAGCAGAATACCTTCGACACTATGTCAACAAAGACCCCCTCTCATGGGACACATGGATACCATACGCCATTTTTGTTTTTAATACAACCAACCATAGCAGTACTGGTTATACTCCACATGAGCTACTTTTTGGATATCCAGCAAGGATACCGAATCCTCTAGAACAAAACCCCCAAATTAGTTACAATTACGAAAAGTATTCTAGTGAGTTGCGAGCACGTCTCCAACACGGTTATCAAATTGCCCGCGAACGACTGTTAACAAAGAAAGAAAAATCAAAAGACTATTACGATATAGGAACTAATTACAAACATTTTAATATTGGCGAGAAGGTTCTCTTAAGAAATCATCTACGTAAGAACAAACTCTCATCACTGTGGGAAGGACCTTACGACGTAACAAACATTATTTCTTCAGAAAATACAGAGATCCAGGTTCGGAACAAAACCAAAATAGTCCATAACAATGACCTTAAATCCTTTACGGAATAAGTCCTATTAAAACTATCCTCAGCTTCCACAAACATACTATTCTAAGAAACGCATATATTCCTGCTATAAACATTTCCGTACTAGCCCCAATAGCCAAAAAACCTGTTGAAATTTACGATAACCCAGTCAAATTTTTAAAATACGATGACGACAATATGTTAAAGAAACTAACCGCAGATATCAAAAACTTAGAAAGTGGTGAAAGAGCAGGTATAGAAACATTAAGCAAACATGATATACATCATTATACGCTGACTTACACTACTCTAACAATCCTATTACTCGCAATATGTATTATGATCAGATACCTCAGGGGCAGGAATATTGAAACTCCAAAAATTGACAATTTAGAAATGCAGATACCTCATACAAGCATATTCCCCGATCCTAATCCTAGCGTAAATACAAAAACTACCCCAACAAATCTTACTCCAAATCCTATTCCCAGAATGGTACTCACTACCAGAGATTAAAAAAAAGAAAAAAAATATATAATATATACTAAATATTTTAATGAAATTTTATAAATTAGTAATCAAAAACATAAAAAGGAAACAAATAAAATAAGCTTATTATGGGTATAATCAAAATTCTCATATTATAGAAAAAAAAAATTATTAAGTAAAATGTTACACAAAAATTAAAATATATGACTAAATAACATATTTAAAAACATTATTAAGTAAAATGTTACACAAAAAATAAAATATATGCCTAAATAACATATTTTAAATAAATTAAAAACATTATAAAGTAAAATGTTATACAAAAGTAAAACAACATATTCTATCTCTTGGGATAAGAAGCAGTTAAAACTCTCCCTTGGGAAGTACTGCGAAATATATTAAAAACATATTAAAGAAAAATGTTGTACAAAAATAAAATGTTATATGACTAAATAACATATTTTAAATAAATTAAAAACATTATAAAGTAAAATGTTATACAAAAGTAAAACAACATATTCTATCTCTTGGGATAAGAAAGCAGTTAAAACTCTCCCTTGGGAAGTACTGCAAACAAATTAAAAACATTATAAAGAAAAATATTATACAAAAGATTACAATTATATAAAAAAAAAAAAAAAAAAAAAAAAAAAAAAAAAAAAAAAAACGAAACAAATACTGTAAAACCACAAACCTCTTCAAGGGTGGAATCGTTTTTAACTCCTAAGTCAGTTCTTTATTAATATTATATATTTCTTGTAATTTTACTTCATTACAAATTTCTGCTAATTCAGAATTTTATTAAATTATTGTAAGTTTTTCCTCGTCACACCAAAGCCTACTTGCAGAAAATTCTAACCCTTCAGGTAAGAATTTTCTTTTTCTAAGGGGGGTGGGATGTTGTGATCCGCACAACCATACCCTACTCATGACCTACCCTAATCATCACCTTCTCACTAGCAAGCCGTTTCATACATTACCGAAGCATACGGCTATTAATAGGTCATTTGCTTTGTTTTCATTTGTTCTTCCATTTACCCAAAAATGCCACCCAAGCGCAATGAGTCAAGTGCATACCTACCCAATACGATACACACGTAACCCAACTCCGATTGCACAGCGGCACGCCGACATATGGCAAAACTGCAGTGGTTGCATATCGGAGGAATACTACGTTGTGCTATCGGGGAAGTAATAATAATTTATGAATGGATGACACTTGACACCAGCGTAAGGCAAATGACACCCAAGATGTCATTTGGGTACTTTTAATGGGAACGGAAAACAATTAAGCAATATACCTAAAAACAGCGCGTATGCACATATGGTAATTGGTAAGGAAACCAATGGTGCGTGGAGGGGGAAGATAGGAGATGGGTCATGACCAAATAATAGTATAAAAGGCAAAGGTTGTGACAAGGAAAATCAGAGTGGAAATACTAAGCAAATAGATCGCAGCCCAGCTCAAGACAGCGGGTCTAATTGTTAAGCATAAAAATAATAAAGCAAATTAATAAATAAATACTCAGAGTCGCAGCCAAGCATAGACAGCGGGCTCTGTAGTCAAAGTTAAATAAAATTCTTTTATTACACTCTCCGCTTTGCACTCTTCTCTCTTCCGAGGAAGCACGGTGTAAAACGTAACACGTCACATTAATACCCTGGTCAGCAGTAGCAGACATGAAAAATCTGTGTGTGGGAACAAAACTGTACGGAGTGGGACAGAAAATTGATAAACTAGGAAAGGCTAAGGTTTGTATACAATATGGGCAAACAGGCGTGGAGGAGGTGGTGTATATAACAAAGTATACGATTACGCCATTACTGGAAAAAAAAACAGGAATAGAGAAACTTGGTTTGGTCAAAAAATTGTTTGAAGTTTCTTCGCGGAATTGGGTGCAGGAATTTAAGGAAGTTTTTGGTGGACTAGGGGAATTTAAAGAAAAATACGTAATCGAACTTAAGCCAAAGGCTGAACCATACGCGATATCTACTCCACGAATAATACCCGTTCATTTAAGGGAAAAGGTTCAGGAGGAGCTAAATAAAATGGAAAGAGAGGGGGTAATTGCGCCTGTTGAGAAAGCATCAGAGTGTTGTGCACCAATGGTCATCGTACCAAAAAAAACACGGCATCAGAATTTGCGTTGATCTAGGTAAACTCAACAAATGGGTAAAAAGACAGATACATCCGATCCCGGGTATAGATTACTCTCTAGCACAATTATCGGGGGCAAAGTTTTTTACAAAGCTGGATGCAAACAGCGGATTTTGGCAAATCCCTTTGTCTAAGAAATCACAAGATTTGACAACCTTTCTTACGCCATTCGGTAGATATAAATTTTTGAGACTTCCATTCGGCATAACATCGGCCCCAGAATTCTTCCAAAGGAAAATGACTCAACTTCTGGCGGGAATGAGGAATTGCATAGTGCATATGGATGACGTTCTTATATGGGGAAAAAATATCAGGGACCATAATCAATGCGTAGAAGCGGTACTCAGGAAAATACGAGAATCGGGAATGACACTCAGCAAAAACAAATCGGAGTTTGGTAAAACACAAATTACGTATTTGGGTCACAAAATCACGGAAGGGGAAATTAGGCTTGATGAGGAGAAGATAAATGCAATTGTGAAAATGGTAAATTTTATTGGAAAGTATATCCCAAACAAATCCTCGATACTTGAACCGATTACAAGTTTGCTCAGCAAGAAAAATGCATTCATTTGGGGGGACGCACAGGATAAGGCGTTCAGCGAAATTAAAAATCTTCTCACATCCCCACCAAACTTAAAGATGTATGACCCTGCAAGGGAAACTACAGTGTCCTGCGATGCATCAATGGTAGGTTTAGGTGCGGTACTTTTGCAGAGGTATGAAGGGAGTTCATATCCAGTTTCATACGGACGTTAACGAAAGCCGAACAAAATTATGCTAATATTGAAAGAGAAGCTTTAGCTATTGCATGGGCATGTGAAAAATTTAGAAACTATTTGTTGGGGAGGCACTTCTCAGTAGAAACTGACCATAAGCCTCTTCTCCAACTTTTAAAAACGAAGAGTTTAGATGACTTAACACCGCGATTGCAACGAATACGTATGAGGATGATGAGATATGATTTTTCAATAACGTATATACCCGGCAAAAATTTAGTTGTTGCCGATCATTTGTCCAGAACGCCCATTAACGCCAAGATAATCAATGATGAAATCGAGGAAGAAATAGATGCATACATTCATCAAATTTCTTTAAAAAATATTTACACGAAGGATGAAAACATCACACATATCATTAAATCTCAACTAGCAGACACAGAGTGTCAAGAACTCAGGCAGTACATCAATAGGGGATGGCCGTCACGAAAAATGTTAAAAGCTGAGATGAGGCCTTATTACTCAGTCATGGATGAGATTTCTATTATAGACAATTTGATTTTACGGAAGAACAGGATGATAATTCCGAAAAGCCTAAGAGGTATCATGCTGGCAAAGCTACATGAGGGGCACTTAGGTATAACGAAAACGAGAATACGAGCTCAAAGGACGATGTGGTGGCCAGGAATCTCACAAGAAATCGGGGAAAAAATTAAAAATTGCCCAGCATGCGTTCAACATGCGAAAAATAAACACGAACCGCTAATAGCATCCGAATTTCCGGATTATCCCTGGCAGAAGATTGCCATGGATTTGTTTAAATTTAAAAATAAATGGTATATCGTAATAATGGACTGTTTTTCACGATATTTTGAAGTAGAGGAATTAAAACGGATGCGGATGGGAGACATTATACAAATATGTAAAACAACTTTTAGTCGTCATGGTATACCTCAATTTATCTACACCGACAGCGGTACACAATTTCAAAATTTAGAATCATGGGAGTTTCGGCAGTTTGCAGCAGAGTGGTCGACTAAAATCGTTACTAGCAGCCCCCAATACCACCAGGCAAACGGCGCTGCAGAGGCGGGCGTAAAAATAGCAAAAAACCTACTTAAAAAAAATACGGGGAAGTTCGAACTGGCATTGTTAGCCTATAGAAATACACCGCTTTCAAATGGTTTCAGTCCAGCAGAACTAAGTTTCGGAAGGAGATTACGCAACATACCAAATGTAAATATAAAGGAAAAACCAAATCTCGAAAACTTGGACAATAAGGAGGCGTCATACAGGAGCGGCTATAAGGAAAATTATGACAAAAGACATAGGGTAAAGGAATTGAGTGAGTTGCAGACAGGAGATTTCGTATGGATTGTTGACCTCAGACGACATGGGAAGGTCATTCAAAAAGTTCGCCGTAGATCATATCTAATTGAAACCAATAAACGTATTATTCGTAGAAATAGATTCCACCTCATTAAAGCATCTTATTTAGATTCGTTACAGCCAAATTCGAATACTAATCCAAGTTTAGAAGGCATCCAGAGCGACTTATCGGATGGAGATTCAGGCGAAGAGACAAGACCATATACAGGAAATGAACACCTGCCGTTGGAAACGGAAGCTGGTGACCAGATCCAAATGCCCAGACGAGAATCATATGACGCTTTAGTGACCAGATCGGGAAGACGAATATATCGTTCGTAAACTTAAAAATAAAAAAAAAGAATACTTTTGTAAACATCAATATTTTATTTGAATAATTAATACTAGACTAAGAAAATGAAAATTGAATTACAACTTAACATTATCTGAACTTTACAATGTTATTAGAACTTGAATATTAACTTAAAATATATATTTTTTTTTTTTTTATCCGAGGGTATAGGTGAAAATCTTCCAAAGACACTATGAGAATAGCAAGCGCGTTCTCATAGTAGTGTCAGATTTTTACTGACTAAAAACACCACCCTTCTAAAGATTGTTAGATACTGTAACTAAGATATAACTTATCAAGCAATTTTTCTATCATTAAATAAAAACTTTTGACAGGTTACTTTCCAATGAAAGATCCTGCGTGTTCAGCAAATTAAACGCGGCTAATCTTATCTTGCCAAGTCGAACGGTTTCGTTCTTTGTAGTCGGCGCAATAAATTGCTCTCGTCCAAGATTTGTCGGACTGTATTGTTGATATGTCCGATTAGTCTAAAGGGGGATGTTGTATTGGCATCACTCCTACTTAACGAAAGCCTTTTTACATTATAACACTAAATACATATTATGTTTGACACTTGTGGAATAAAGGGAGATTGAACGTTTTTTCATTCGCAACACAGATTCCGCACTTGGGTTAGTGTGGCTGAAGTCGGCACGTCCACGCCGGCGGCTGCTAATGCCTCCGACAACTGTTGCTTGGTCACGTTTCTGCTGTTCATAGCAGTCTAATCTTACCAAATCTTCGGATTAAAAAATAATCTATGTCAAATTATATTTTAATGCTATTCTTGACCCCACATTTGAGGTTTTAGTCACTTTATTTATATTTTATTTTAGTCCAATTTTCTCTTAATATTTAATTTTAAATCTTAGTCCTTTTTTTTGCGACCAGATGGGTTTCTTGACACAAGAAGAAGAAGGCAAAAAAAAAGTAAAGATGGCCGCCCCGACAACAGCTGACAGCAGCTTGTCAGTGGCTCCATCTACAAAGCGATAGCTCATCGCGAACAGTTGGTACACTTCTGACAAAATTATAATCTCTTTTTTTTTTTTTTTTTAAATACAATACTACAATATTAAATATCATAAACTTTGTTTTATCACTCATTATTAATTTATGTTCCTTGAACCATCTCCGTAGTATGTCTAAGTCATTATTTACATCCGAGAATAAACTAAGATGACTGTTGTTCGAATAGGAAAGGGCAGTATCGTCAGCAAATGCTGTAATTTTGCCCTTAAAACGTTTAATAAACAGTGAATTAACATATATCAGAAACAGGACCGGACCCAAGACAGAACCTTGAGGGACACCTACATTTATCTGATTTTGGGAGCTAATAACATTTTTTACTTTTACTACCTGCTTACGGTTACTTAAATAAGAAGCAAACCAAGCGTAAGTAAAGCCTCTAAAACCCGCATTAAATAATTTTTTTAGTAGTAAGGTATGATTTACCATATCGAAAGCTTTTGTGATGTCAACAAAGAGGGTTCATGCCCATTTTAAAAACTTTGGAAAAAACTGATAAAAGGGAAATAGGACGGTAATTATTCAGTACCATAGTATCACCCTTTTGGTGGTTGGGTGTGTATGAATCGGGTAGACGCTGATTGGCATCAACCTGGCGGTGCCCAGCTGTTGTAACTTTTCATACATATCAACTGTGCTTATTTTACCTCCCAGTGGTAACCACCGGGTACTGGTCTGCCCATCCGGGCGTGACTTGCTGAACTTATAAGCGCGAGTGTTGAACACAAAGAAAATAGCAACACTATAATGCTCTGTCAGATTGACTGTCTGCTCGAGTCTCAGAAGTCTAACATGAGCCCCTCAGAAAGAGGACGTACGGCGGATGAATTCACATAGCTGAATCAACGGTGGCGTCAACAGTCAACATGGCAGATACCTCAATGAGCTACTCTGACGTATTTGGAGCTGAGGTCATTGAGGATTTTTTAACACTAGTCAGGGTGTTGAAATAGAGATGGTGGCGGAAGAACCCTTAATGGGTCAACGGCAGCTCTCACATCCCCGTAGCGGGTTACTGACACCGGAGGAATCCGGCCTCTTTCGTCCAAGGGGTCCAACAAAGGGCCTGGCCCTCCAGGTTGGGGGTTGTACGCCGGGGTAACTGCCCGACTACGGAAAAAAAATAAAAGTTCCGGAACGACAACAAGCCTCGGATACGGATGATTTTACTGTTGACGAACCAGGCAAACGAACAAAGGACAACGAATTTCGGATCTGCACGTGGAATGTTAGGTCCCTTAACAGACCGCGTGCAGCCGAACAGTTAGCGGAGGCCCTGAACTGCTATAAAGCAGACCTAACCGCCATCCAAGAAGTGCGATGGGATGGACCGGGCAAGAAGAAGATGAAAAACTGCGATATCTATTATGGCGACTGCTATCGGCAACAAAAACAGCGCTTATTTGGATGTGGATTCGTCGTTGGCGGCAGACTTAGGCAAGAAGTCTTAAGTTTCAGCTGTATAAACGAGCGCCTCGCGACAATCCGCATCAAGGCTAAATTCGCCAACATTAGCCTTATATGCGCCCATGCCCCCACGGAGGAGAAAGACGACGACACCAAAGATGGGTTCTACGAGCTCTTAGACAAGACATACGAGCAGTGCCCTAACTATGACATTAAAATTGTCCTAGGTGATTTTAATGCAAAGATAGGAAGAGAGTGCATCTTTGGTAGTACCGTCGGAAGGTACAGCCTACACGACACCACCTCCGATAACGGATTTAGGCTGATCGACTTCGCGGCGGGGCGAAATGGTGTCATAGCAAGTACGCGATTCCCGCATCTCGATATTCATAAGGGCACATGGAGATCTCCTGATCAATCAACCGTCAACCAGATTGACCACATTGCGATCGACGCAAGGCACTCCTCCAGTATTATGGATGTCCGAACGTTCCGAGGGGCCAACATTGACTCGGACCATTACCTTGTTGTAGCCAAGGTACGCCTTCGGATATCCCGAAAACCGCCAAGACAAGTAAATACTGTGAGGAAGTTTGACGTCGGACGTCTTAAATCGCAAGAGGTCACCAGATCCTTCTCCGATCGAGTCTCTCTCAATCTCTCAAGAGGTTCTACGCAGCCAGCATCAAGCATTGAAGACCAGTGGCAACATTGCCAAAAAGCCATCAGAGACGCCGCCTCTGATGTGCTTGGTTTCACTCGACCACCACAACGAAACCCCTGGTTCGACGACGAGTGCCGGCAAGCACATGCAGCGAAACAAGAGGCATACAAGGCGGCGCTGCAAAGAAGGACCAGAGCTGCTCGTGAGCTCTACGCGCAGAAAAGAAGAGACGAACACCGGCTTCTCAGGAGAAAAAAGAAAGAGCACGAGAAGCGCGCGATCGAGGAAATAGAGAGATGCTATAGCAGGAATGAGGTTCGGAAGTTTTACCAGAGGGTAAAAAGAACCTGCCAAGGCTACAGAGCCCGAACCGAAGCCTGCAAGGACGAACAAGGGAACATCATAACAGAATCGCAGTCGATGCTGAGGATATGGAAGAACTACTTCTGCAGACTGTTTAATGGCGATGACGAACCAAATAGCGCTGTCAGGCAGAATGAACCATTCAACCTGGACGATGAAGACCAACAATTCCGTCCACCCGACCTGGACGAAGTGAAGATAGCCATATCTAAGCTTAAGTCCAACAAAGCCGCTGGAGCAGATGGCCTAACGGCCGAGCTATTCAAAGCGGCAGGCGATGACTTGGTTAGGAGCATGCACCAACTCATCTGTAAAATATGGTCGGAGGAAAGTATGCCCGATGAGTGGAACCTCAGCATTGTTTGCCCGATCCTCAAGAAAGGAGACCCTCTGAATTGCGCCAACTACAGAGGTATTAGTCTTCTTAATATCGCCTACAAGATCTTATCTGCCGTGTTGTGTGAACGCCTGAAACCTTTCGTCAACAACCTGATTGGTCCTTATCAGTGTGGCTTCAGGCCAGGAAAGTCTACCGTCGACCAAATATTCACACTGCGGCAGATCTTGGAGAAAACCCAGGAAGTCCAAATCGATACCCACCACCTTTTCATCGATTTTAAGGCCGCCTATGACAGCATTTATAGAGACGAGCTATACAGAGCAATGTCTAGTTTTGGCATCCCTGCCAAACTCGTCCGTTTGTGCAGGATGACGATGGAGAATGCACGCTGCTCCATCAAGGTTGGTAAAGAACTCACCGAAACCTTCGATGTCAAAAAAGGATTTAGACAAGGCGATGCGCTGTCATGTGACTTCTTCAACATCATTCTTGAAAGAATAGTGCAAAACTCAAACGCTAACACCAGAGGCACTATCTTCCAAAAGTCCGTCCACCTACTCGCCTATGCCGACGACATCGACATAATCGGCAGAACGCAGCGTGATGTCACCGGCGCGTTCGTGAGTATTGAGACGGAAGCGGCGAAAATGGGTTTGGCGGTCAATGAGGGCAAGACAAAGTATATGCTGTCATCAAGAAAGGACACCCAACACCGACGTCTTGGTCAGAATATCTCAATAGACAGATATAACTTTGAGGTGGTAAAGGACTTTGTCTACCTAGGCTCCGCTATGAACTCAGACAATGACACCAGCGCTGAGATTAAACGAAGAATAACTCTTGCCAATCGCTGTTTCTTTGGGCTGAGAAAGCAATTGAGTAGCAAAGCCCTCTCTCGAACAACTAAAGTGACCCTCTATAAGACCTTAATCATCCCAGTCCTTCTTTATGGTGCAGATGCATGGACTCTATCAAAAGCGGATGAGGTTACTCTTGGTTGCTTCGAGAGGAAAATTCTTCGAGTAATTTTCGGTCCCGTCTGCATTGACGGTGAATGGAGGAGGAGATACAACGACGAACTGTACGGGCTGTACAGCGACATCGACCTAGCCAGAAGAGTGAAGGTCCAACGACTGCGGTGGCTGGGTCATGTAGAGCGAATGGACGTGAATGCTCCAGCCCGGAAGATCTTCGAATCCACACCCGAGGGACGGCGCAGTAGAGGAAGACCGCGACTCAGGTGGCGCACGCAAGTGGAAAGGGACCTTAACCAACTTAGCGTGCGAAACTGGAGACAGCTGGCCAAAGATCGTGCTGGCTGGAGACGCTTGTTGGTTGAGGCCCAGGTCCACCCCGGACTGTAGCGCCACCTTAAGTAAGTAAGTAAGTATCACCCTTTTTGTGAAGTGGGATAACTACTGCTGTTTTCAGAGTTTCTGGAAAAGCACCTTCACGTACGCAAAAATTAAAAATAAAACATAAAACGTCTGAAATTTGAAAAGAAATGTTTTTCAATAAATGACTGGAATTATTATTCCTCAAAGTAAAAACTTGACATTTGAAAATCACTGCACTCTGTTTCTCTTTCTGCTCCAGTGCATTTCTCCGCTGAGTAATACAGCTACCTATCGCACTTAAAGCCTCGACCACAGATCACAGAAATCGATGTCTCTTTTTTCTTAGTTCGCGCATTTTCCGTGGTAATATTCTTTACAATTTATGCACTGAATCTTGAGTTCATGTCTATCGACTCTTAAATAACATAAACCGCACTTCATTTTTCCACTATTTATACATAACAGATAAATGGAATTAAGACAATAAAAAATAAAAGCAATAAAGCTAGATTTTATGTGATTTAAAGAGTAATTTAGGAAGAGTAATTCCCTATGCGTGTGTCCCCAACAACGAAAAATGTTTTTAAACTACACTTAGACACTTAGCACAGAATAAGTTTTATCCCACTTCTGACACCAATGGTACATTCAGGCTGGGATTCGAAAAGATAAAACACTATTCTGTTAAGCTTTTCTAATAAAATTCACTTTTATTACACTTTTATATCTCGAACTTTAACCAATCACTGTTATAACTGTCTGTCCCTCTTCTAAAAGCTGTCCTTTTATACCCGCTCCGCCATCTGAACGAGAACTTTCTAGCTAGATCTATACGGTTCTAGAATTGGCTACAGTGGTGGTGTACACTTATTTGACAGATTCCAGTCTCCAATTGGAAGTGACACTTGAGTGGAACTTGTTTTGTGACTAAGGGCTCGTTTCACCATACACCATTTAGTTTACACGATACCATCCACGCCACAGAATATTACAAAAAGTGGACAAACAAAACATCGAAGAAAAACTATGTGCAAAAATACTACTACTACTACTATTAGGTATTTAGTAGGTATGTCGTTTTAGAGAACCAGTGCTTATGCAAGAAATGTCTTGGTTCCAATTTAAAAAAGAGTCGCCCTATACGTACCAATGCAAGGAATCGTTCGAAAGCGGAATTTTCAGGATCGTTGATTTCTCAAAGAGAGCCTTAAGAAGCCTTTCGACTAATAACATTAAATAACAAAAATCTTACCCAACAGGACACCCCATCACGGACGCGAAGTAATAAGACGGCCATATTATTTACTCCGGGTGTAACTCAAGTTTAAGTTAATTTTACACCCGACCATTAATCCGCATTTTTTAAACCCGACAATTTAAACCTGTGTCCATATTATTCACTGAAAAACATGCATTCAACCCGCTGGATTAAAGATGAATTTAAATGCGGATTTAAAACAGTTTAAACCGTTTTCAATCCGTTTTTAATCCTGCGTAATGCCAAAATTCACATATGATGACATTTATTTTTTGTTGTTTGTCACATTTTATTAGATTTTTTTTTGATTTAACTGTAAAATAAAAGGAGAAAGACAGAGATGAACGATTAAAAGAGATGGACACCTTTCGTACGTCTATCCCTTCAAAACCCATTTGTTTACATTGTTTTTGTAATTTAAGCCCCCGTCTGTAAATATCTACGCGTGAAAAAAACATGTTGCTATTTATTTCATTTCACTTTTTTATTTCATGCGTCCTGAGAGCAATGAAATGTAAAAAATGTAACCTAAACAAAAACAGTGAATAACTATTATGACATTGAGTTTTAACACGAGTTAAAGTACTTAAACTGGTCTCCGCAGTGCAGTCTAAATTTAATCGGATTAAACGCTGTTTAGGATTAGCTAGAACGTTCGATAAAAAAAAATTGGAAGCAACCACTCTCGTTTCAATTTAACCTCGATCTCCACGTTTTTATTTTAACATATTTTGACATTGACATTAACAGAAGAGTAACTACAAAAGAAAGAGACAAGTGCATTGCCAAAGGAAAGTGCATACGGAATCTAGTACTTATAACAGGGTGATGAACTTAGATTTAATAACACAATTAGTAATTAAGATAAGATAAATATATTAAGACAAGAAAATAAATAAATCAATAGACTTCGCATAATAATCCAAAACATACTGCCGCCGGCTGAAAGACTCCTCCTCCTAGGAAGTATGACCACTTTCGTTATCGGACGCAGAAATTCTCCGTGAGCTGTTTTTACGGAGAGAACTTCACGATTCCCATAATCCATTTAGATTGTGGCAAATGTTGCTCCTTCAGAATTACCATATCTCCGACCCCAATGTTGCGTTTAAGCCGATTTTGAAGGGAAGTAAGGTACTCGGAGTGCCAACGCTTCCAAAATCCCTGGGCCATATGTTGAATTTTCTGCCAGTTAGATAGTAAATTAGGATTGACTTCAGTCAATGCAGGCTCTGAAATAGATGTAAAAGGACGACCGATTAAAGAATGAGCAGGTGTAAGTGCGTCAAAATTATCATCTGAACGAGCACATAGTGGTCGAGAGTTAAGCAAAGCCTCGATGCGTGTTAATAACGTGTAGAACTCCTCGTAGGTAAGTATGTGGTCACCAATAATGCGTTTAATGTGAAGTTTTACCGACCTTACGCCGGCCTCCCACAACCCTCCGAAATGCGGTGAAGATGGTGGAATGAACTGCCACGAGATCCCGTCTCTAGATAAATGATTAGCTATGACTCCCTCCAGACAGAACAGTGATAGAGGCGTCTGTATCGGTCAGCTATGATGCTAAGGCTGCTACAGATTAACCTCCACTACTCCAAAACAGCATCAGTTAACCTAATGCTTCGCCTGCTAACAGGCGGTGAAGACATTGTCCTTATCCAAGAACCATGGGTGTATAGCAAGATCACCATAGTTGGACTAAGGGCAAAAAACTACACCTTATTCTATATAAAAAACGAAGGTAAACCCAGATCCTGTATTTTGGCAAAGAACAGTTTAAAAGCTCGCCTTATACCCAATTTCAGCGATCCAGATTTTGTCTGCGTGGAAACAAACATGTGCAGCAGCATGCTAAGGATATCGTCCGCTTACATGCCATATGACGACACAGGGCCTATCCCAGCAGCAAACGTACGCGAAGCAATAAAGGCAGCTGAGAGAGACAACATTCCCCTTGTGATGGGCGCAGACGCCAACGCTCATCACACCCTCTGGGGAAGCAGCGGCACAAATAAAGGGGGTGAGTGTCTTTTTGATTACATTATGACAACTAATCTCCTAGTATGCAACAAAGGTTCAGAACCTACCTTTATCAATAGGATAAGACAGGAAGTTTTAGACATAACCTTAGTAACTAACTCTCTAAAACTAACTTTAAGCAATTGGATGGTCTCAAAAGATGTCTCTTTTTCGAACCACCGATATATTCAATTTAAGATTGACCTTATTAGTCCTCCACTTGAAAAATTCCGAAATCCCAGGAAAACCAATTGGCAGGTATATAATTCCGCCCTAAAGCAAATGCTTGGACAATTAGATAATCAACCGAATTCACCATCGGACATTGATCATATAGTTGACAAAGTCACCAAATCGATGAACGAAGCCTTTGAAAAAGCTTGCCCCATCAGTAGACACGTGAAAGGTAGCAAACCACCTTGGTGGAATACTAACTTAGCAAAGTTGCGCAAAGAAAGTAGGAAATGCTTCAATTCGGCTAAGTCCTCTCGCCTACAAGAGGACTGGGACAAATACAAAAACAGTCTACGACATTATAAGGCAGAGATTACAAAAGCCCAAAGGCAGTCGTGGAGACTCTTCTGTGGCAGCATAGAAAGCAGCACCGACTCAAGCAGGCTAAGGAAAATCATTTCCAAATCTCCAACTATGCCTAGCTATATTCAAAAACCAGATGGGGAATGGACCTCATCAAACGAGGAGACTCTAGATCTTCTCATAAATACCCACTTTCCGGGTAATAGGTACAATAGATGTCGTCACACCAACATTACCTCGTTATATGGCTCGGGAAGTACCGGTCGGGACTGTCAACAGCCGTAATATCTATTGGGCCGTTAACAGTTTCCTTCCGTACAAATCTCCTGGCCCAGATAAAATAATACCAGTAGAGATACAGAAAGCTATAGCTATATTAACCCCCTGGCTCGAAGTGATCTTCCGGACATGTCTAAAATTCGGTTACACTCCTGCATCATGGAAAAAGGTTAAGGTAGTCTTCATACCAAAGTGTGGCAAGACCTCACATGTTTCCCCTAAGGATCTTAGGCCAATCAGTCTCTCCTCTTTCCTTCTAAAAACATTGGAAAGACTCATTGATACATACATTCGAAAGAACTTAATAGCTAACTCCCTGTCCGATTCCCAACACGCCTATCGTAAGGGTTTTTCGGTGGAGACAGCTCTACACTCACTAGTAGGTACCATAGAAAAATCGCTCTCAATCAAAGAGTATGTAATGGTATCCTTTCTAGACATTGAAGGCGCCTTCAATAATGTCAAAGCAGAAGGCATCTCCTGTGCACTCCGCAAGCTTAAGGTTGACAACTGTCTACGAGTATGGATAGAAAAATGCTTAGTAATAGAGTGGTCTTATCCGAACTAGGGAGCTGTCAAACCATTCGGTCAGTGCATAGGGGCACACCACAGGGGGGAGTACTGTCACCACTACTTTGGATCTTAGTTAACGAAGCACTCACCATCCTGAGAAACATGGGATGCAAAGGTATAGCCTATGCAGACGATATCGCTATTGCCATATCTGGCAAATTTTCAAACATAATAAGAGACCTTATGGAATCTTCTCTGTACAAATTAGTCAAATGGACGGAGACTGTTGGACTTGATGTCAGCCCATCCAAGACAGAGTTAATCTTGTTTACAAACAGATACGAAATTCCCGATATAGTTCCTCCAAAACTCAAGAACAAGGAGCTAAAATTTAGTAATCATGCCAAATATCTAGGTGTAATACTAGATAGTAAGCTTAATTGGAAGCTAAATATTCAGGACCGCACAAGAAAGGCCGCGGTAGCTATCCATACCTGCAGGAAGGCCCTAGGTCCCAGATGGGGCCTTCAGCCTAAGGTAACAAACTGGCTCTATATTGCGGTGGTCAGACCTATTCTGTTTTACGGAATCCTAGTCTGGTGGCCCGCACTAGAGAAAAAATGCAGTTCCTGATCTATTGAACGTATTCAAAGATCAGCCAGTATATGCATCACATCTATGGCAGCCTTAAGGCATAGGGAATCTCAGAAATGGACTAACTATCAGACAGGCCATATGAGTATCCTCCCTGTCTCAATCCCAGCTAAAACGGATTATACTATTCCCTTCGAGGACTTTAATATAAAGTACAAAGCAATAATCCCAGAACGTTCCGAATGGGAGAATGGCACAGTAGATAGTAGATACGCACATGAAATCTACACAGATGGTTCTAAAATGACGGAGGGCACGGGAGCGGGAGTATACTCTCAATCACCCGAAATCAACATTGCCCTACGCCTCCCAGACCACTGCAGCGTCTTTCAGGCTGAAATAATGGATATAAGAGAGGCAGCCTGTAGACTTGCCTTGTCTGCGATAGACGGGAAAGCTATCGCTATTTACATAGACAGTCAGGCAGCCATAAAAGCCCTGAATACACCAACAATTAGATCAAAGTTGGTAAAACAATGCCGGGAATCTCTTAACGAGATTGCGGACAGATGTTCAGTAACCCTGTGCTGGGTTCCAGGTCACAGCGACATTCCGGGCAACTGTAAAGCGGACGAACTAGCCAGACAAGGAAGCGGCCTTCACCCAACCAACAACAGTGAACCGTACGCTCCTATGCAATCGATCAAATTCTCCCTTCTCAAAAGGGCAATAATGATCGCAAATAACAGATGGAACAGCATAGATACCTGCGTCACATCCAAAAAAATCTGGCCGAAATTAGAGGCTAAAAGGACTAAGAGACTTCTCTCTATAAGTAGAATCAGACTCAGCTCCGTAGTGGGTGCATTAACAGGTCACTGTTTGATAGGCAGACATGCACGCAGGATGGGAGCACCCTACAACGATTTCTGCAGGAGCTGCATGGACGAGGAGGAAGAAGAAACCGTTCTTCATCTACTTTGCACATGCCCAGCTCTTGCAAAGCTGCGAAAAAGCTACTTAGGGGATTTCTTCTTCGAGGACCTCAGTGACTTGTCTCGTATGGACATACGCTGTATCAGCAAATTCATAACAAAGACCAAATGGCTCGAATGATCTTCAATAAATACTCAGCGCCAGCTAACCACTGACCGCACCACCATCTCTTAGACGGGCTGTTTTGCAAATTACAATCGAGGGGTAGACTGTTTCGGTCATCCTTTACTACATTCAAAACAAACTGTCACTCGGTCAAACTCACCTTTCTTGACCAAGTCAAAACACCCTGCAATCATGCGTAGCAAACAGGTCGATTGTTACAATCACCACTACTACCATGCTCTTTGCAACATCCGCCCTTTCCTGACAATCTGCCAGAGGACAAAGCGAGTGTCTAACCGTTACGGTCACCATCCGCATATTCGAAGGCATACTGTCCACCGGTCATCCTTGACCAACCTTATTAGGACCTTAGTAAGGTACATAACGTAAGGGCGGTTATACAACCATCACCGGTAATACATATCGGTTCACCTTATTTCTACGAGATGTCGGAGGATTAAAAGTGAGGGGTTCACTGTTTCGGTCACCCGTCGCACATCCGAAAACATCTCGTCCTATGGTTATCCCCAGTCTCACTTCTTCAAGGAGTTGTCTGGGGATTACAGGCGAAGGAATGGCTGCTTCGGCCACCCTCCCCTCATCTGAGGATAAACTGCCCCCGGTTCTCTCTACGAGACATAGGAGTCATAGACAAAAGTCACACGCACAAAACAGCAACAATGCCCATTAGAACGTCCGGTCTAGATAACACTCTGGCCGTCCCCAGAGTTTTATCTTAGTTTTAAGATTGGTGATTTTTGATGAACAGGCTGAAGCTTGCTAATATTATTCAGCTCCCTCGAAAAGAACATCTTCTGTATCCTCGTGAACAGGAATATTTTAGCACGCTGTATTTCAAATGTATTTAATGGACTGACAGTACGTTGAGACGATGACATACGACAATTGACAGCAAAACGGAAGCAAAAGGAGATTGTACGTATAACCCTCATATATGAAGATGAACGAGACGCAAGAGTATCTATGAGATCATCATCTACGTGATTAGCTGCATGTAGAACACAAATAGCTGAATGTTTGCGCAGTTCTAAAATCGGCTCCGGAAAATCGGTGTCCAATGTGACATCTTTATTGCTGGGCCAATGATCCGATGACTCAGTTAGCCAAGTTGGTCCCTTCAACCACAGCTCGAATTCCTTTAACTTTGAAGGGCGGATACCCCAGGATGCACAATCAGCTGGGTTTGATTTGGAAGGAATATAACTCCAACAAGATGAAGAGATTATTGAGGCTATTTCTGCAACTCGATTTGCAATAAAGTTTGCCCAGCGGCTGGGATGACCAAGCAACCAATTGTAACGGAGGCTGGTGGTTAGAGGAGGGGGATGGAAGATAATCTGGAGGATTTGTCTCTACAGACGCTGAAATTTGTGGGGAACGGACTGGGAAGATGGAAGCGGGAAGAAGGAGAGGAATAAGGAATGAGCTTCGAATACTGTCGTGCGGGTGCATGCCTTGCTGTCTCAGCTTAAGCTCGTCGGAGGGTGGGTTCTTGCACACCAGTACCGGAGGAAAAATCACCATTACATAAAAATTTGCATGCATGTCTTTCAAGATAACGATTAGCAACAAAAAAAACGCTAAAGTTAGGCATACCACATACCACCTGAGGAGTAGATGTTCGTCCCCATTGCGGGTCAATACCCTCCCTACCATGTGTCGGTTCCCGCCGGAATACCTACCCGACACCCAAGAGAAAGCCCTGTGCTCTCTATGCTCCGGACACCCTACACCACACCATCCAAATGAGACACATTAAAAGTTTAGTTCATTGTAATAAATTCCATTATTTATTCGACCACGAAATTACTAATATCATTGATATTCACTTATTCGTTCAAAATTCATTTTTTACATTACGGTTTTAATTATGTATTGCTAACTTGTAAGACAATGGATTATATAGTTAAGATTTACAAATTCAGATACTTCAATATAACTAGTTAGTTATAATTTAAGGTTTTAATGTGTAGTGTTGGCGAGTATGTGTCGATAAAGAACCGAGTTCAGGTAGAAACGAAAAAAAAAACAAAAAGTATGCTAGCCACTGTAGGCAACTACGTTGGTCTGTCGTAAGTTTAAATTTTGTTTGGTACCCGCGAGATGATAACAAAATAAAGAAATTTAAATGGGAAAAAATGACTTACCGGAATCCGCGTCGTCAGGCCTGCCGAAGTGAATCCAGATGATGGCGCTAAATGTAACCACCCAAAAAAAGAGAATGTTTTTTTTTTTTTTTTTTTTTTATTTTTACACCCACACACACAATCCCAAGAAAAATTTAAAATTACGGCAATTAACCAACCGGGTCTTTTTTTTTTAAGGCGGAGAAAAAAAAACGAAAAGAACACAGACACACCCGAAATCTACACTAACAAATTATTTTCGATATTACTTTCTTTTTTCCTTTTTATCAAATCCAAAATAAGGACAATCACAAACACATAGCAGCTCTAGATCAAGGTTAGAGGAAGGGGATGCGCGCCTTGGTTCCACCGGTGCGTTCTCGTATGGTTGGAAGGCTCAGTTGGTGTTTAGCTCTTCTCTGGATCGATGAATTGCACGAGATGGAGCGAGGTTACCGCCGGCGAAGATTTTGATGGTTGAGGTGCACTATCGCACGCAAGGGGGTGGTTTCACTCAACTAACTCGCGATCGTTGGATCAATATTTTTACTGGGCGATATGGTAATTTTAATGCACGCCAGAAATTTGGAGGTTTTGCGACGTACTTTGTGAATTTAGCGAACCGGTTGTGCGGGGGAGTTTTTTTCTTGGGCTGGGAGACACCGCGTAAATGTACGGGTATGAATTGTTCCGCGGATTATGAGGGGGAGTTACTTTAACTCCGTTTAGAGAAAATCAAATTTATGATCCGCGTTTTTGATTAAATATGTCCCTTTTTGTCTTCACCCACGCGCACGTGGTTTAGGCTATTCCTTTTTCGGATCGTAACTTATATTTTTTTTTGTGTTCGCGACCGCACTGATTAGCTACTCCACAAGAACTGCCTCAATTCGTCACCCAATCTAACAAAAAAAAATGATACGTTGCTGCTGCTATGTAAACTCTCCGCAAGCGGTGGTAGCCCTCGCGACTCTTTCGCCTGACCTGCCTCTTGCCAAGAGCTTCAGTAAGCGGTTTTTTCCACACGAGCACAGAGCTTCCCCAGTCTCGCCCCCATCGCCTGATACACCACTCCGGATATCCATATGCATCCTCCTACTCATCTAACGTCACTTCAAACGACAATTGCAAAAGCAAGCAGCGGTTCGCTAACATACAAGAGAAAACTGGGAAAATGGTAAATAGGTCCAGCGAGTGGAGAGTTTTGGTATTCTTTTCCTTCACTTCTTTTTTTTTCCTCTCGTATACATTTTGTTGCGGCACGGAAGTAAATAAATTACACTCTTGTGATCGCTGAGTCTGAGCCATCAGGGGATTTACTTCTCAGCCGAAGTTTACAAGAAGCGAGAAAAAAAAATTGTTCGACCCAGCCGTTACACCACAGATTAGGGGTAGCTCTATACAGCGGGACCCTAAGCTGAAGTATTTTGAGCCGTTAGCGGCGAATGTCCTTTGCATGATAGGTTCCCAGACATTTTCCTGCTAGGTCTTCTAGGATATAATAAGATAAACCCTTCCTTTCTCTGATGCGAGCCTTCAAGAAGGTGGGCGCTAGTTTTGAATTGTAGCCTTTAGCAAAATTGCTGGGGGCGAAATTACGCCTATACACCTCGTCACCCACCTTAAACTCTACTGGCTTGCATCTAGTGTTGTAGGCTGCGGCATTTTGGAGGAAGGAAGTGTTAAGATTCTCCTGTACCTGAGCTCGCACAGTCAAAAGTTCGTCCCTTCTACCGAGTGGCATATCCTCACCGTTTATCATTTCCAGCCTCCTTAGCAGGGCATAGTCACCCCCATGCTGAATCATGTTCTGCCCAAAGAGCACAAAATATGGGCTGCTACCAATGGAGCTATGTAACGTTGCTCGCAATGAGGCGGCTATACTGCTAAGGTGAACGTCCCATTCGTTTTGGTCTTTTTGAATATACGCACGGATCGCTGCAATGACCGAACGATTGACTCGCTCTGATGAGTTCGATTGTGGGGAATAGATGGCCGTGAACATATGACTAACTCCATACCTGGTAAGGAAACTTTCAAAATCCCCTGACTTGAACTGTGACCCGTTGTCACTTATGATAGTTTCTGGGACGCCAAACATATGAAAAACATCCTTCTCAAGGAATTCCGTTATGGGCTTAGTGGTAAACCGTTTAAGTGGCTTTAGGAAAACGAATTTGGATAGGTGATCCAGAACAATGAATATGCCCACGTATCCAGTCTTTGACCGAGGGTATGGTCTTAGCAAGTCGGTGAAGAGTTTTTGGAAAGGTCTAGACGTCGTTACTGGCTTCCCCATAGGGGGCCTCAAAATTGTGTTCGGATATTTCGTTGTTTTGCATATCTCACATGCCTGGATGTAACTCCTCACGTCTTTAACCAAGGTAGGCCAGAACAGATAACGACGAAGTTTCTCGAGCGTCTTTCCGATTCCACTGTGGGCTGCAGTAGGTGGATTATGGGCATTGAATAGGATGTCTTTAACTAAACCTGTGGGTACCCATAGTTTCCAGGTTTCACCCTGCTGTTCTGGCGAACCAGTTGAGTGAGTCGTACGCTTGTACACGAAATCATCCTCAATTTTCACATCAGGTAGCCTTGATTGATTGACTCTAACGTGGTTCTTTAGGGACTCGTATTGTTCCGAGAAAAAATGTGGTGAGTTAAGATCAATCAAAGGAGAAATGCCTTCCAGTTCGCTCAGATCGTCCGTATCTCTTCGGGATAGACAGTCAGGTACCACGTTATTGGAACCTTTACGATGTTTAATTGTGAAGACAAACCCCTGAAGCTTTAACGCCCACATAGCTAACCTACCTGACAGGTCCTTTTGTCGCATAAGCCACTGAAGGCTAGCATGGTCTGTAATGACCGTGAACTCGTGACCCTCGACATAAGCGCGAAACTTTTTTATTGACAAAACTGCCGCCAAACACTCCTGCTCAGTTACTGAGTAGTTCCGCTGTGCCTTATTTAGCTTCTGGCTCATATAGGCTATGGGTTGTTCAACGCCATCTTCATCCATTTGCGCCAGAACGCCTCCGACACCATGTTGGCTAGCGTCACATTGAACTATGAAGGGCCGATCGAAATCCGGCGTTGTCAATACGGGAGCGGACGTGAGTTTTGCCTTTAGTTCGTCGAACGCTTCTTGCGCTTCAGCGTTCCACTCAAAGGACCGACTCTTTTTAAGCAGGTTAGTTAGGGGCGCTGTCAGGGAAGCGAAATTCATGATGAATTTTCGGTACCATCCTGCCATCCCGAGGAAACGACGAAGCTGGCGGACTGATTTCGGAGGAGGGAAGTCTATGATTGCACTGATTTTCTCGGGATCCGTTTGTATTGACCCGTAGCCGACAATGTACCCCAAGTACTTAACAGCTTTAAGGCAAAATTTGCTCTTTTGTATATTGATTGTTAGGCCGGCCTTCCTAATCGCCAACGACACTTCCTGTAGTGCACTCAGGTGAGTTTCGAAGTCCTTCGAAATCACTAACAGGTCGTCGAGATAGACGAACACCGTTTCCCGCAGATGGTAAGGGATGACCTTATCCATCAACCGGGACATTGTCTGCGGGGCGTTACACAGTCCGAAAGGCATCACAGTATACTGATACAGTGGGCGATTCGGAACTGTGAACGCCGTCCTTTCGCGAGAGTTCACCTCCAGAGGAATTTGCCAAAAAGCATCCTTTAAATCGATGCTAGAGATGAACTCCGCTCGGGGCAGGCGACTTAGGATGCCGTCAATGTGCGGAAGTGGATAGGCATCCCTCACGGTAAGGGCATTTACCTTACGGAAGTCAATACAAAATCTAACCTTTCCGGGCTTCCTGATGAGGACCACCGGAGAACTCCAAGAACTGTTAGACTCCTCGATGACCCCCAAGGCAAGCATCCGATCAATCTCGGCGAACATCAGCGATTCAATGGCAGGGGACACCGGATAGTGTCGCTGCTTCACCGGACGAGCCGGTCCCACATCAATAACATGTTGAAGCAAATTGGTTTTCCCCAGGCCTTCCTTTTCGAAAGACGGGAATAGGCCTATAAGACCTTGAAGTTGGTTTTGTTGGTACGAGGTGAGCTCGTGCATCGTCTCAGATGGTGGTTGGATGCTTACTTCCCCAATGATACCTGGAGCAAGGTTAAAAATCCTCCAAAAATCCACTCCGAGGTAGAGGTTTTGGCTCAGAGATGGTACAATGAAAAGTTCTAGTGTTTTTGTTACGTTGCGGAACGTAACATCCAGGTTTACGCTACCACGGACCGTCTGTAAACGGCCCTCTGCAGTTTTGACATACGCGTAATATTTGCGAAGTTCTATTCCCGAGACTAGAAGTTCTTCGGCGGCTTGGGCTCCGAAGCAACTGATTGAGGCACCCGAATCCAGCAACCCGTTAAACGTTCTCCCCAAAATTGTTACCTCTACATACGGACGTATATCCGAGCTGTCCTTGTCATGAAAAGCGCTGAGAAGGTTTTTTCTTGACCTCCTTACCCTTTTCCAAAAATTGCGCAAGCGGATTGTTGACCGTTTGCTTTTGCCGGTTACAGCAGTGCTGCAACTGACAGAAAATATTTTTGCCCGTTTTTCATTATACTCACGCAATCTTTGGTGGAATGGTTTAGAGGGATCAATGCCGTGGGGTTTCGGTTCGGGAGAGATAAGGGGCGCCGACGAGTTATTAGGATCCTCGGTCTGAACTTCTTTATCATACGAGCCTAGTGGGCTCTCCGGAGGGGATGTGCCCAGGTGTTGGTAGGCACATCCTCCTGGCAGTTTACCTGTGGCGAACATTTAGGACATCGTGGCTTATAGGTGTTTGGGGCACCACAACCGTAGCAGAACACTCTTTTCTGATCGAGACAGTCAATATATCCATGTCCTGGGCTCCCGCAGTTCCAACACACCAGTGGATTTCTAGGTTGACCTATTGCCGATATCTCCTCTTCTGGAGCGGACTCAACTTCGGCAACGAACTTCCGTGGAGGAACGGTTCTATTGTAGCAACCTCGGTTGATTTCTTGTATGAAGTTCTCATGTCGATGACAGGCCCTGCGTAAGTCAGATATGGACGTAATCCGAAGGTGCAGAAGTTCATGTCGCAAATCAGGTTTCAGGTTCCGTTGGATGATTTCGAGGAACTGCCTATCAGTCAAGAAGTCCGCTAATCGGTCCGCTATAGCGATAACCGCGTCCAGGTAATCATCAAATGACTCCCTTTCCCGTTGTTTTCTACCCCTAATCATCTCAATAAGATCAAAATCGGTTTTCGGATCGGAATATTGGAAGCGCAAGGCTTCGCAGATAGTTTCCCACTCAACAGATTGCTCCCGCCGGTGATAGCGCCAGTACCAATCTTTCGCCTTACCGGCGAAAAGATTGTGTAGGTTCCGACAAAGCAGAGAAAAATCTCCATTCAGGGTATGGGTAGTCAAAGCCTGAATCCGATAAATGAATTCTTCAACCCGCAGACCCTCGCTAGTGCCGTCAAACTTTACATCCCAGTTGTGAATGATGCTGGAAACTTTGTCTGGGTTAAGCGGGGCACCTCCACGCTGGGGATCGGGTCGGGGACCTTGGGACGCTTGTGGTAAATTTGGTTGAGTCCAGTTCGTCCGATCGGTCATGGGAGAATTTGGAGGGGCTACGTTGAACGTTTGGGTCGGAAGGCCGACAAATCTCTGGAACATTGTTTCTAGGGACTGATTGATTACTGCCAAGTTTTGGCGCCTATCATGCTCAATTTCTTCTCGGATCATTTTGCGAATATTATCGTCATAATCGTGAGAGGCAGCATTGAACTGAGGAGCTAAATTCGACCGGGATTTAGGAGGTATTGTGTTAGAGCTGAGAGTTTGCGAACTGGGATTTACTGGTTGAGGGACGCCCTCCTTATGGCCAGAGGCGACCCGTATGTCGATAATGCTCGAGTCCCTTAAACTCCAGTCATCCACGTTTTGTTCCACCATGGATCGAGTGTGGGGCCGCCGACCCTTTGGAACGGCTCCTTTAGGTTTACTGCGGTCTTGAGTAGAGAGTTCTGTATTATCAGCCGGTGGGTGGGTATTATAGATACACTGACGGCAAATGGGACAAGAGTCGGAGTCTTTAGACCAGTTGGTAATACATTGCCTGTGGAACAGGTGGCCACAAAAGGTCTTTGAGGTGTCTGATCCCGGGGTAAAATTTTCCTGACAGATAGTACACGTAGCTGCTACATGTTCATTCGCAAGTTGAGGAATGGGTTCTGGGGTACGTCTGACAGCCATAGTTGTGAGACGTGTAATGGGTACAGATTGGGTTTTTTAGTGAAAATTAAGTATGTTGTTATATATAAAAAAAAATATATATATATTATATTAGATAAGATAATAATATAATAATATGTAAGGTTAGATAATGCGATAGTAGGTATCAAACTTAATAGTTGTAAGTGTTAAATAATTCATAAGTGGTCTCCTTGGATGGTGCGGCTTTAGGTGGTCCGTAGTGGTGGTAATGTGGTATAAGTAGGCAAAAAGGTACAATAAATTGATTTGGATCAGTGATTTAATTTAACTGCCGTTTTGTTGTCGAGGTCGCTACCTAAAGCATATAGTCCTCAGGTTACCGCACTTCCGCGACAACTGGCAAGTTACCTATTGCTAAAAGTGGAATGTACCCAAGAAGGATCAGATCGTTGTTCCTGGTCGTTCGAAATCAGCTATGTTTGATTAAGCAACGCAATTCCAAAGGGAACGATCCTTTTATCTTGGCACACATAGAATGTCCTAGAATCATCTTTACCGGAAATCTTGGTCGTTCCGAACCCATGAAATTGAGTAAGGATACGCAGTTCCAAAGGGGGTGATTCAATGAACTAGGCAGACATTGTGGGTGAACGGAAGCTAATGTAAAGGTTAAACAAAATTTTGAGATGAAAATTGAATTAAAGTTATAAAGATTGAAATTCTAAATTAGGGTTTGGACCCGCGTAATTTGCGGGCCCCACGTTGGGCGCCATTTATGTAACGGAGGCTGGTGGTTAGAGGAGGGGGATGGAAGATAATCTGGAGGATTTGTCTCTACAGACGCTGAAATTTGTGGGGAACGGACTGGGAAGATGGAAGCGGGAAGAAGGAGAGGAATAAGGAATGAGCTTCGAATACTGTCGTGCGGGTGCATGCCTTGCTGTCTCAGCTTAAGCTCGTCGGAGGGTGGGTTCTTGCACACCAGTACCGGAGGAAAAATCACCATTACATAAAAATTTGCATGCATGTCTTTCAAGATAACGATTAGCAACAAAAAAAAAACGCTAAAGTTAGGCATACCACATACCACCTGAGGAGTAGATGTTCGTCCCCATTGCGGGTCAATACCCTCCCTACCATGTGTCGGTTCCCGCCGGAATACCTACCCGACACCCAAGAGAAAGCCCTGTGCTCTCTATGCTCCGGACACCCTACACCACACCATCCAAATGAGACACATTAAAAGTTTAGTTCATTGTAATAAATTCCATTATTTATTCGACCACGAAATTACTAATATCATTGATATTCACTTATTCGTTCAAAATTCATCATTTTTTTTTTTTTTACATTACGGTTTTAATTATGTATTGCTAACTTGTAAGACAATGGATTATATAGTTAAGATTTACAAATTCAGATACTTCAATATAACTAGTTAGTTATAATTTAAGGTTTTAATGTGTAGTGTTGGCGAGTATGTGTCGATAAAGAACCGAGTTCAGGTAGAAACGAAAAAAAATACAAAAAGTATGCTAGCCACTGTAGGCAACTACGTTGGTCGGTCGTAAGTTTAAATTTTGTTTGGTACCCGCGAGATGATAACAAAATAAAGAAATTTAAATGGGAAAAAATGACTTACCGGAATCCGCGTCGTCAGGCCTGCCGAAGTGAATCCAGATGATGGCGCTAAATGTAACCACCCAAAAAAAGAGAATGTTTTTTTTTTTTTTTTTTTTTTTATTTTTACACCCACACACACAATCCCAAGAAAAATTTAAAATTACGGCAATTAACCAACCGGGTCTTTTTTTTTAAGGCGGAGAAAAAAAAACGAAAAGAACACAGACACACCAGAAATCTACACTAACAAATTATTTTCGATATTACTTTCTTTTTTCCTTTTTATCAAATCCAAAATAAGGACAATCACAAACACATAGCAGCTCTAGATCAAGGTTAGAGGAAGGGGATGCGCGCCTTGGTTCCACCGGTGCGTTCTCGTATGGTTGGAAGGCTCAGTTGGTGTTTAGCTCTTCTCTGGATCGATGAATTGCACGAGATGGAGCGAGGTTACCGCCGGCGAAGATTTTGATGGTTGAGGTGCACTATCGCACGCAAGGGGGTGGTTTCACTCAACTAACTCGCGATCGTTGGATCAATATTTTTACTGGGCGATATGGTAATTTTAATGCACGCCAGAAATTTGGAGGTTTTGCGACGTACTTTGTGAATTTAGCGAACCGGTTGTGCGGGGGAGTTTTTTTCTTGGGCTGGGAGACACCGCGTAAATGTACGGGTATGAATTGTTCCGCGGATTATGAGGGGGAGTTACTTTAACTCCGTTTAGAGAAAATCAAATTTATGATCCGCGTTTTTGATTAAATATGTCCCTTTTTGTCTTCACCCACGCGCACGTGGTTTAGGCTATTCCTTTTTCGGATCGTAACTTATATTTTTTTTTGTGTTCGCGACCGCACTGATTAGCTACTCCACAAGAACTGCCTCAATTCGTCACCCAATCTAACAAAAAAAAATGATACGTTGCTGCTGCTATGTAAACTCTCCGCAAGCGGTGGTAGCCCTCGCGACTCTTTCGCCTGACCTGCCTCTTGCCAAGAGCTTCAGTAAGCGGTTTTTTCCACACGAGCACAGAGCTTCCCCAGTCTCGCCCCCATCGCCTGATACACCACTCCGGATATCCATATGCATCCTCCTACTCATCTAACGTCACTTCAAACGACAATTGCAAAAGCAAGCAGCGGTTCGCTAACATACAAGAGAAAACTGGGAAAATGGTAAATAGGTCCAGCGAGTGGAGAGTTTTGGTATTCTTTTCCTTCACTTCTTTTTTTTTCCTCTCGTATACATTTTGTTGCGGCACGGAAGTAAATAAATTACGCTCTTGTGATCGCTGAGTCTGAGCCATCAGGGGATTTACTTCTCAGCCGAAGTTTACAAGAAGCGAGAAAAAAAAATTGTTCGACCCAGCCGTTACACAATGGAGAACTATTTGAGAGTCACTCCATGCTTTTATACGCAGAGATTCATTTTGCAATGAAATTTTCAATTTGGCAAATAGCCGAGCTAAGAGGACAGCGGCACATAATTCCAGGCGAGGAATTGTCAACTCTTTTATCGGAGCAACTCTACTTTTTGCAGCAACTAACGAAATTACACAAAGGATCCATCTGACGCCATACTTCGAGAATAAATCACAGCTGCATAAGCTCTAGATGATGCGTCGCAAAACCCATGGTACTCCACAGTATAGGATAGGATTTGACGTTTAGTACAATGGACTCGATCGGGTAATGAAACTTTGAACAAAAATGAATCTCTGGAAGGACTCCACGGTAATCCCAACAGTTTTATAGATTCAAAGAATTCATATTCGAATGTGGAATGTTCACGAAGATTGTCAGGAAGTGATTCCAAGAATGTCCGAGAGTTTGAGCTCCATTTTCGCAAATTAAAACCAGCGTCATTCAGTAAGACAATTAACTCCCCATGCAGTACGAAAAGTTCCTTAACAGTGTCTGCCCCGGTCAACAAGTCATCCACGTAGAAGTCATTTAAGACGATATTCGATGCAACTGGATACTTTTCCGATGAATTAATGGCGAGCTGGCGTAGCGTGCGGATTGCTAAATATGGGGCACATGATGTTCCGTACGTGACAGTTAAAAGACGATAATGTCGAACTGTTTCAGAGGACGTTGGTCTCCAAAGGATCCTTTGGAAGTCGACATGTTTTCTAGCAACCCAGATTTGCCGGAACATTTTTTCAATATCCCCGGATATTGTATACCTATGTCGCCGAAAACGCAGAAGAACTGAAAATAGGTCTCGCTGTATAGGAGGACCGATCTCTAGTGTTTAGTTTAGAGAAGGCTTTGCACCAG
This sequence comes from Cheilosia vernalis, assembly GCA_949126925.1. Lineage (NCBI taxonomy): Eukaryota > Metazoa > Arthropoda > Insecta > Diptera > Syrphidae > Cheilosia > Cheilosia vernalis. The sequence continues at coordinate 59,524,468 of OX421358.1, forward strand.
CCTTATAAGAACCGTCAAAAACAACTCTCAATTTGGTCGTTGTACTATCTTCTTTAAACACTGGGTGGTGTGGAAGATAGTACACAGCTGTAGGCTTACTGACATCTCTATTTTCTACTTCCTTCATATGTCCCAAGGTTATGTACTCCGACATAAATGAGCAGGATTTTCTTTGTAGGTCAGGGTTTTTCTCAAATCGTCGTTCATTACTAAGCAAACGACGGAGAGCTCCTGAGAACGAATCGCCATAATCAAAGATATTCGATCGAAATGGTAGTTCTACAATAAACCTTCCATCCGACGAACGAGAGTGGGTAGATCCGAAATGTTCTTCTATTTGCGTGTAAGAAGAACTAGACACTAACGCATTGCTTACATTTTCTTCGACTTCCCAAAATTTTTGTAATTGCATATCCAAACCGATGTGATTAAGAACAACTTTCATTTGGGTAGATTCGTTATCACTGCAAGTGTCATTAATGTTTCCTCCAAAGACCCAACCAAATATTGTTAATACGGCATCGGGAAAGCCAGGTTTACATCGGACAGGCACTGACTCAGTTATGTTGAAAACGGAATCAACTCCCAAAATTACATCGACGGGGGCCCTTAAATTAAATCCTGGATCGGCTAGGTATGGCCAAATATGGAGCAGAAGCTGTGCCGAAAGTGACTGTTCGCAGTCGGTAGATTTTGATAGGCTCAGATGGATCCTTTCGCCACAAAATCAACTGGTAAAATTAATCCTTACCGGTCACCCAAATTTGACGGTACATTTTCTCGATGTCGGCTGTGAAAGTGTACTTATACAGTCTCCATCTAAGAACAATGTCGATGATGTTGTTTTGCAGCGCTGGTCCAGTCATAAGCCTGTCGTTAAGTGACGTTCCATCCGATGTTTTGTAGGACGCATCGAAAACTACCCTCAACTTTGTCGATGAACTGCTCTCCTTTATAACTGCGTGATGTGGCAGAAAATAGTGTGGTATGTTTTCCAACATTTGCTCGTTGACTTCGCTCATATGACCCATCCGTAAGTACTCTTCAATGCAGTTAACGTAGTCCTTTTGTAAATTTTTGTTTTTTATTAGACGTCCTTCCAGCTGCTTGAATCGTTGAAGAGCTCCTTCTTTAGATCGCCCGAGTATTGGATAAACACCTCCTTTGAAAGGAAGGGCAACTTCAAACCTGCCATCTGCTGCGCGCTTGATATTGTCCAAGAAATGTGTCTCGCATGCGACGTTTTCTGGAGTTTCGGGTGTTTGAAACGATGCTTCTTCCATTTCCCAGAATTTGCGCATATCAGTATCAAGGTTGCATATTTGATGAAAGCTTTTGACAGGCTGTGACGTGATTGGAACACGTCCGAAGAGAATCCATCCGAATTTGGTGTTTTGTGCTACAGGCAAATTTACATTAGTTGGCCTCACCAACTCTGGCAAGAGAATGTCAGCCAACACGTCACTGCCTAGCAACAAATCAACCTTGGCTGGCTTAAAAAATGATGGGTCGGCTAAGCTCAAGCCGTCGAGATGTTTCCAATCAGCAATTGGAACTGTACGGGCCGGAATATGCCCAGACAGCGACTTATAGACGAGAGCCTGTGCGTTGACTACAAACGTTGAATAATGGGACCCAATTGTAATATCAACGATTTTATTACATGTGCCGCTGTTGACTATACCTAGCCCAGACACCTCGACAAAGGTTGATTTGTGCCTCAAACGTAGTAGTTGAATTGCTGACTCAGTAATAAAAGATGCCTCAGAACCAGAATCCAATAATGCACGAAGTGAAACAACTTCCCCAGGCGAACCGCTGACCTTGACAATAGCTGTGGCCAACATCACTTGGGTGTTCGTGTGTGGCACAGAATGGTATGTGTGGACGGATTTGCTGCAACAAGGCTGATCTTCAATCGGGAGTTTTTTTTTTTTTTTTTTTATCCGAGGGTAGGTGAAAATCTTCCAAAGACACTATGAGAATAAGCAAGCGCGTTCTCATAGTAGTGTCAGATTTTTACTGACTAAAAACCCCACCCTTCTAAAGATTGTTAGATACTGCAACTAATATATAACTTATCAAGCAATTTTTCTATCATTAAATAAAAACTTTTGACAGGTTACTTTCCAATGAAAGATCCTGCGTGTTCCGCAAATTAAACGCGGTTAATCTTATCTTGCCAAGTCGAACGGTTTCGTTCTTTGTAGTCGGCGCAATAGATTATTGCTCTCGTCCAAGATTTGTCGGACTGTATTGTTGATATGTCCGATTAGTCGGTTTCTATGCTTTCTCGCGAAGCTTCTAGTTTCAGCTTCGATTGTTGGAATTCCGAGATCCCTATGGATATCGTCGTTTCTAATATACCATGGTGCTTGTACAATTTCTCTAAGAACTTTACTTTGAAAAGTTTGTAGAATATTGACATTTGTTTTCTTGGTACAAGTTGTATACCGTAGGTCCACACCGGCTTTAGCACTTGCTTGTATAAAAGCAGTTTGTTCTCAGTACTGAGCTGGGAATGTTTTCCGAGTAACCAGTACATTTCTCTATATTTGATATCGAGTTCTTTACGTCTCATTTTCACGTGCGAACTCCATTTCAGCTTTGCGTCGAGTGTCATTCCCAGATATTTGGCCTCGTTTGCAAAGGGTATTCGGGCCATATTTAGGAAAATTGGCAAGTCATTGGTTTTCTTATACGTGAAATTCACATGTACAGATTTAGTTTCATTTAAGGCGATCCGCCAGTTCCTTGTCCATTCATTTATCTTATTCACTGCGGTTTGCAGTTTTGTAGTCGTTTCTTCGATTGTATTACCTACTGCTAGGATAGCTGTGTCGTCGGCGAACGTAGCAAGGGTAGTGCCATCTTCTCTTGGAATATCGCGAGTATATAACAAATAGAGAAGCGGACTAAGGACGCTTCCTTGCGGTACCCCGGCCGAAATTTCTTCTAGCTCCGAGTATTCGTTTCCATTTCTAACACGGAAGAGCCTATTCCCGAGATATGATTCTATAATATCATATAGGCTTGCGGGGAGAACTTGTCGTAATTTAAATTTCAAGCCGTCGTGCCACACCTTATCAAAGGCTTGTGAGACGTCAAGGAATACGCTTGAGCAAATCTTTTTTTCTTCAAATGCTTTCTCGATTACGTCAGTAGTTCTATGTACTTGGTCAATCGTCGAATGCTTGGTTCTGAACCCAAACTGGTGGTCAGGGATAAGATTATTGTTTTCAATAACCGGTTTTAGGCGCCTAAGCAATATTCTCTCGAAGACTTTGGATATGACTGGAAGAAGGGAAATCGGTCTATACGATTTTACTTCATTTGGCGGTTTTCCTGGTTTTAAAACCATTATGACCTCCGCGACTTTCCATTGACTCGGCACGTGTTTTAGTCTGAGCGCGGCATTTATAATATGAAGAAGCTTAATTAATGCTTTCCTTGGTAGAACTTTCAGAACTTCTCCGGTGATCAAATCATAACCAGGAGCTTTCTTAGGTTTTAGGGATACGATTTCACGTTTTAGTTCACTTAGCGTTGCACTAGTGAGTGTTGAATCGTCAGATTGTAATTCCGCCCTATTAGTATTGTCGTGGATCGCTTGGCCATCGTACGGTTTAAAAGTTTCTTCTAGATGAGCGGCAAAAACGTCCGCTTTTTCCTTATCTTCCCTTGCCCATTCATTTTGATTAATTCTAAGTTTAGTTTAGTTTAGTTTATTTAGTTTAGTTTAAACTATTGACATTTTCAATAAGTTATATTATTTTTTACATAATTGATTTTTTTTTTTTTTTATAAATAATAATTATGAATACATATACTAATACTGTGATTTAACAAATTCGATAACATTTCTTTTATATGTGTTTAAGTTAGTTTCATTTTTAATTTGAGTGTTTAAGCTGTTGAATAATTTGAATCCTTTATATATAAGGGAATTCTGGGTATTTACATTAAGAAAATTAGGAAGTCGAAGGTCATTCCTGTTTCTTAGGGAATATGGTTGTAAGTCTCTTATAAATTTTATATAGTCAAATAAATATTTTGGCATTAGATTGTTTACAATTTTGAATACAAACACTAAAACATTCATAACAATTCTTTGTTTGACAGATAGCCACTTTAACGAGTTCAACATAAAACGGATTGACATATATCTATTGCACTTTAAAATACATCGCATGGCTTTGTTTTGTAATCTTTGCAGTCTTAAAATCTTACTCTCATTACATAAAAACAAAATGGTGGAAAAATACTCGAAATGTGGTTTAACAATGACATTATATATTTTTATTGCACTTATTGTTGAAATTTGACTCCTTATTCTTTTCATAAATCCTATTTTTTTGGCAATTTTTTTACAAATGTACTCAACATGACTTCCAAATGATAATTTTTGGTCTAAAACTACTCCCAAATATTTTATTTCTTGTATTTTATCAATTAAAACACCAGCAATCTTGATTTCGTTGTCATCTCTTTTCTCGTTTAGCACCATTAGTTTTGTTTTTTCAATGTTCAACTTCAATTTGTTTTGCATAAGCCACTGATTTATAGAGTCTAAGTCTTCTTGTATTTTGTTTTTACTGTCTATATCACTATCACTTGAGATATATACAACTGCATCATCCGCGAATAAAGCCAATTTACTGTGTTTTACAATGCTTTTGATGTCATTTATATATAAAGTGAACAAAAGAGTCCCCAATACAGACCCTTGTGGAACACCGTAGTCTACTTCAATTGTGTCAGATATTTCTCCGTTTACTTTAACTCTCTGTTTTCGATTTTTTAAATACGACTCAAACCACAACAATTCTTTATCTCTAACTCCATATTTATTAATTTTCATTAGTAAAATGTCTCTACTTACAGTCTCAAAAGCACGTTTTAAATCCAAAAAAACACAATAAACACTTCTCTTTTTAGCTATTTCCTCTTTCCACGATGTAACAACTATATTGATGGCAGTTTCACACGAGTAGCCCTTTCGAAAACCGGATTGTAGGTCCATTATTAAGTTTTTACTTTCGAAATACTGATAAAGTTGTTTAAATATCACTTTTTCAAAGATCTTTTCACACAATGGCATAGCATTAACGGGTCTAAACTCTTCGCATTTCACTGAATTAACAATTTTTCTAATTGGCGGCGCGGGGATTTTGGGCCTTTTGGTGCCTTTTACAGCTTTCCAAAGTGAATAATTGGAATCTTTTTTCGCTGTTAAACTTTCAAGGTAAGAACCTATCGCACGAATTTTAAAATCCTTAATAACTGTCTTCAACAAATTGCACAAATAATTCAAATGTGCTTTATGTTGCGGAGCGCGACTCTGTTGCCATTTCTTACGCGCCTTCCTTTTTTCGTTGACCAATTCTTTTATTTCGGGAGGATATCGTAGCCCGTATTTGGCCGGCGTTTTCCTTGGATTAGGCGTATGATTCCAGGAGGCGATCTGTACGATCTCGACGAAGCGATCAACTTCAACCTCAATTTCATAGGGTGTCGTAAGTGGAACACTCAGTTCAACATTCTCTTCTATTTCGTTCCTAAAGCCTTCCCAGTTAGTTTTTCTACCAGTTAATCTCGCTGGCTCTAGGTTATTGGCTAGTTTTGCACTCAATGTTAAAATAACCGGTGAGTGGTCAGATGATAGATCAAAGCTCTCTTCAACTTTAATGTGGTTGGTAGGTATTCCTTTCACAACGAAAAAATCTATCAGGTCAGGTAGTTTTGAGGTATCAGTTGGCCAGAAGGTCGGTTTGCCCGTCGAGTGGAAATCGCAACTGTATTCCATACCTGCCCCATAGAGCATTCTACCTTTTCGCGAGATGTATCTGGAGCCCCAGAACGTGTGCTTCGCATTAAAATCACCGCCAATAATGAGGTTTGGTTTGAGCGATTTAAGCAAGTTAGTGAAATCACTTTTTTCAAGCGCGGAACGCGGTGGACAGTAGATAGATGAAATTCTAAGAGTACGCTGACTATTTTTAACTCGAATCGTGCACAGTTGGGAGCGGGTCGAAATTCTGGTTTCAAAATTCTGCTTTGCAAAATTCTGCCTTTTAACCCAAAAATTCTGCTTTTCAAAATTCTGCTTTTTTTCTGTTCTGTCTAACAAAATTCTGCTTTTCAAAATTCTGCTTTTTAAAATTCTGACATGCAATATTTTAATCAAATAAATTCTGCTAATTCTGTTTTTTTTTTACCAATTTACGAATTTAAAGAAAATAAATATTTTTGAACTTTGTCAACAAATTACAATTACACAAAAAAAAAAAAAAAACGGACAAAAAATTACCTTATATTTTCCTTTATTGGGTTTAATTACAGATACCTAAATTTATTTTCACTCACCAACTAACAGAATATTTGTCTAATCCAAGGGAGCAAACTTAAAACCAATAACAAAACTACTTTTACCTTCTTCTATAACAAGTCAGTTGGTAGGTATAATGTTTTAAATAAAAAATAAAAAAAGGTTTGGAAAATGTTAAAAAGCGCAGAATTGCAGAATTTTGTAAAGCAGAATTTTGTAAGTCAGAATTTTGTAAAGCGGAATTTTGTAAAGCAGAATTTTGAAAAGCAGAATTTTGAAAGCAGAATTTTGTAAAACAGAATTTTGAAAGCAGAATTTTGAAAAAAGAATTTTGACCTCGCCAGAATTTCGACCCCAACCCCGAATCTCACCATCAACTTGAACAAATCCAAATTTTGCTTTAAGGAATTGAAGTATCTGGGGTTCGTAGTTGGTGGTGGGATGCTGAAAACTGATCCATCGAAGGTTGTTGCTATCACTGAATTTCCGGTCCCGAAAACACCGAGACAGGTTCGCAGACTGCTTGGTTTAGCAGGATGGTACAGGAGATTCATAAAGGATTTCTCCAGCCTGACAGCTCCCATCACGGACACGCTGAAGAAAAGAAAAGACAAATTTGAGATGACTGAAGAAGCCCTTAAAGCATTCGAAGGTCTTAAAACGGCTTTAACGACAGCGCCGGTACTTACGCACCCAGACTTCTCGAAGCGATTCTTCATTCAGTGTGATGCTTCAGAGTCTGGGATAGGTGCAGTGCTCTTCCAGAAGAACGACAGCGAAGAAGAATTCCCGATATCTTACTTTTCCCAAAAGCTTAACAGTTGCCAGAAAAACTATAGCGTGACGGAGAAGGAGTGTATGGCAGCAGTTATGGCAGTCCAAAAGTTCAGGCCCTATGTCGAAGGAATGGCCTTCACAGTCATCACCGACCATTCTAGCCTGCGATGGCTAATGAGCCTTAAAGACCTGAACGGCAGATTGGCAAGGTGGAGTTTAAAGCTGCAAGCATTTAACTTCGACATAGAGCACCGCAAAGGCACACTAAATGTTGTACCAGATACACTTTCTCGCGTCTACGTCGACAGTTTAAATATTGAAGACGTTGCCCCAATGATCGACCTTGATTCAGAAGAGTTTAACTCAGATGAATACAAAAGTCTGATAGAAACCATAAAAAATCACCCTGATGAATTGCCAGATTTGAAAATTGAGGATGAATTTGTTTACAAACGCGCATTACCACCTTTGGGTGATGATTCCTTGGTTGAACATAGATGGAATCTTTGGATCCCATCTGGTTTAACCGAAGAAATAATCGCCAACGCACATAATCCCCCTCAGGCAGCTCACGGTGGAATAGGAAAGACACTGCAACGTATTCGGCAATATTTTTATTGGCCCAACATGACTGTCCAGATTAAAAAGTATGTGTCTCAATGTGTAATCTGTAAGCAATGCAAGTCATCTAATCAAGTTTCACGTCCACCTATTAGTACCAGTTATTGTTCCGATCGTCCTTTCCAAAAAATTTATATTGATTTCTTGGGTCCGTACCCAAGAACTAAGTCCGGTAACGCATTCGTTTTCGTAGTCCTCGACCATTTGTCTAAATTTGTGTTATTTAAGGCTTTGAGAAACGCTAACACGAGCAGCGTTATTAAATTTCTCGTTAATGAGGTATTTGATATGTTTGGAGTGCCGCAAATAATACACTCAGATAACGGCAAACAATTTGTCTCAAAAGACTTCCAAACTCTCTTGGAAAAGTATGGAATTCGGCACTTCAAAACTGCCAACTATTCACCTCAATCAAACGCGTCAGAGAGGGTGAATAGAACGTTGCTAGCTGCCATCCGCACCTATCTAAAAACCGACCAACGAGAATGGGATCTCCACCTCAGTGACATCGCTTGTGCTTTACGAAGTTCCATCCATACTTCCATAGGTGTATCACCTTACTTCGCACTCTTTGGAATGCAAATGATTACACACGGCAGTTGTTATGAACTGGCAAAGCGATTGAACGCGGTGGATGATAGCGAGCTAGTAACCCTTCCTCGACATAATAAATTGCAGTTTATACGAGACAAAATAAAAGAACAAATACTCAAAGCGAATGCGAATGCAGCAAGAACGTATAATGTTCGAGCGAAAAATGTACGCTTTCTTCCAGGACAAGAGGTATACCGACGAAATTTTATCCTTAGTGATACGTCTAAATACCTGGCGTCAAAACTTTGTCCGAAATATGTGAAATGCCGCGTGACTAAAAGGATCGGAAACAATATGTACGAACTAGAAAATCTGACGGGAAAGAAAATCGGAGTCTTCCACGCTAAAGACCTGAAGCAATAACCCTATGTACCTGAAAGCATTTCTGTGAATCTGTGATATACATAATGATTCTTATTCATCTGTGATACTCCGTGTGCTCATCTGTTAGTATAGTTATTGAATGCTCGTGCTTGTTATCTGTTATTTATTACCACATAGATGTATGTTAGCAATTTACGCGTTATTTATTCACTGATGTTATTTATTTATATTATCATTGTTATGTATTCATTTATAGTTTTATTTATTTATCACAGTATTTATTTATTTATTTATAGTATTATTTATTTACCATAGTATTTATCTATTTATTGATTTATAGTATTATTTATTTATCTTAGTATTTAGTCATTTATTTATTTACTTGTAGTATTATTTATTTATTATATATTTATTTATTCATTCACGTATGTATCGTTTACTATTTATTGAATTATATCTTGTTGTTTCCGATGTTATTTATTTATATATATTGATATTGTTTCGTAGTACTAGCAACCATCCAATTATTCGTTCACTATAAGAAATTTATTCATTTATTCACTTGTATGCATGTTCACAATATTTCCATTTTTTTTGTCTTCAAAGTATCTATATACGTTACCCTATATTTGAACATGCATTGGTATCCGCAAAAAAATAATCATTTGTAATCCTAAGCGGCTAGTTATTTATTTATTTATGTATTTTAAGATCAATTTGGTGTATATATTTGCATGCATGAACTCACGGTGTAGATAGATTTGGTAGCACGAAAATCTCTGAGTATCCCAGCGCCTACGTATCGATGTTCGGTCTTCGGTTATCCACAACAGATTTTTAACAGAGTTGAACAGCCTGGAGACGAAGAAACAATCATGAAATGATATCACAAACACAGATAAATTAGTTTCTCACGTTTTTCAAGGTTCGACGATTGTCCATAAATGAAGGGGTGCATGGCTCAAGTATCTCTATGCCAAACGCAGTGCGATTACCGACTGCAAATAATTTGCATTCCTCTAAGCAATACGCCTGGTGTACTAAAGTTTCAGATATTATAGAATAGCAATAAGTAAACAAGTCATTGATGTTTAGGTGAGGACGCAACTGCAACATGCAGAGGTTAGGAAACGATAAATACCTACCTTCGTGTAGTCACGAATGGTGCCCGGCTTTTGGAGTGGGTTCTTCACCACGTTTAAGGCCGCACTACTTGTCTTCAGATGCCCGTTTTCACCGCACATCTCGTCAGTAGACCTCCCACCTGAAATCAAAAATTAAATTAAATAAATTAGAAATTCAATCAAACAACTTACCCAGTCTTGTCCGAAATGTGTTTTGGGTTTAAAATGTCATCGTGTTGTAAATGTCAGTTGTCGATCTGTTCGTTGCGCAATTATTCCCTGTTATTGCAGATGGTTGTCATCCCGACTAGAGGAATTTTATTTGAAAAAAAGTCCCCCATCATACAAAAAAGAAAGGGAAGACAAATGCATAAAGTTTTGCTCTCAAAATTAACGGGTACAAAAACAAAAATTAACCGGTATGGGATACTAGAAATGCATGTCTAACCACCCACTGCAACGAAGCTGTTGAATTTTCCCTCAAGTTATTCGTACGGTGACAACCACCAGAGGCACATGCAAGTTGCCATAAACTTAATTTTATAGTGTGTAGTGAGTTTGTAGTCTGTACATATAAAGTCCTTTCGGTGAAAGGCAGTGTAACCACAAAACAACATTTTTTTATTCGCGCACACTAGGATTTTTTTGAAAATTATATCGGGGCGGCTGAACTATATCACCGACCAATACCGAAAATTTAAATTTTAGTAAAGTAACGGGTGGAATTTTGAATAATCCACAATCGCCTCAAATAAAGCGTAATTTACAACGAAGAAGGTGGTTTGGTTAAAACTGCCCATTGGATTGCCCACGAGTAACTTCACCAGCGCAGGGAGTAGGGGTGACCTTGATCGCCCTTTTACACTGCCATACAAGATTGCGCTAATACGGCGATACAGACCCTACATCATATAAAGAAAGCTCAATAGAAGCTAATTGATTGATATTAACTAATATTATTTTGATTCTGCTGTAGTTTTAAGATTTTCTTTGGTTGAAAATATTTCCCAATTTTTTTTGTTGTATTAATTTTTGTTGCTAGGTACTATCCTTACATAATTGTAATAGGTTTTCGTTTCCTCCATCCCGTCTGATTTTTTTTGCGGGGCGATATTTCGCAAATCCTTACGGGATACTTACCTATACAGAGCTCTATCTAGGTAGCGTAATATAACGTAGGAGTTTTTTTTGTGTAATCGAGAAAAAGAGATTACTATTAGCATCAGAGGAGGACGGCGTAGACCCTAGCCTAATTGTTATAGCCTTTTTCTTATTATTTATTTGATCAATTGTTAATTTTGTTTGATTCGTTCATTTGTTATTAAGTTATAGTACAATTTTCTAGTTAGTTTATTTTTCCTTTTTTTGTTTGGTTCTTTTGGTTTATTTACTCAATTATAATTTTTTTGGTTGTTTCTGTTTTGATTAATTAATAAAAATTGGTCGTAAGATCCACGTCACAAATGGGACATGAAGTCTTTTGATTTTTTTTTTTGATGTTTGATCGAAAGATCATGATGGATTGCTGAGGCAATATTCCAGGGGTGCGGTAAGGTGGGCTTAAGGACCCATATGGCGTAAGGTGGTCTGAGACGGAAGCGAGTGGTCTCATCGGGGAAGTTCCCAATCTGGCCAAGGAACTTCATGGTCGGGAGGGCAATGGCTTCGCTGCAACTACATCCGCAGCGTCCTACAGAGTGGTGGAAGTCCGTCCGTTTCCGGTACAAAAGCCAAGTAAGTACCGGTGTTCTTTTTTTAGCATGTTATATGTTTTTGTAATAGGTTCGTGGAGTTGTGAGGACAAGGACCTCCCCGTCCGGCGAGCTAGGCCGTGCAAAGCAAGCATGCCATGCTCCTCACTCTCTGCACTCTCTTTCCCTTTCTTTTCCTGTCACTTCCTTAGGTCCCATCCACATCCTTGCTTCCTGTCATTTTTTTCACTCCCAGCTCCCTCTATTAATCCCTATTTAGCCTTATTACATCCTTCAAATGTGACTGGAAGTGTGCATGTACATGTGCACTCAACTTTTTACTCAGGATGCTCAGTCAATTTATTCTGAGCTCATAGAGCGCGCTCTGATCATGCTCTGAGCAAAAAAAGAAACACAAATTCGAGCTCTGAAGTATCTGAGCTAAAAAAGAAACACGAACTTTTTGTATAACAGTTCAGGTTGTGCTCTGAACTAAAAAAGAAAAACGCCTATTACTTAAACAATTCTTCAACGATTCAAGCCAATCACTTAATTTACTCTATTACTTTTCACTTATTTATCTTCACAAACTATTACTATCTCGAACTTTAACCAATCACTGTTATAAATCAACTGTCTCGCCCTCTTCTAAAAGCTGTCCTTTTATACCCACTCCGCCATCTGACGAGAACTTTCTAGCTAATTCTAAGTGGTTCTAGAATAAGGTTCAGTGGTGACAGATTCCAGTCTCCAATTGGAAGTGACACTTGAGTGAAACTTGTTTTGTGACTTTAAGGCGTGGTTTCACGAAACTGTGACTAAGGGCTTGTTTCACCACTTAGGTTACACGATACCTTCCACGCCACAATAGTTTGTGAAGATAAATAAGTGAAAAGTAATAGAGTAAATTAAGTGATTGGCTTGAATCGTTGAAGAATTGTTTAAGTAATATTGTTCTGGTACTTAAGAAGTGAAATATAAGAGTAGTCGATAAAAGTGTAATAAAAGTGAATTTTGTTAGAAAAGTTTAACGGAATAGTGTTTTATCTTTACGAATCCCAGCCAGAATGTAACAGCATAAAAATCAATTTTCAATTCATATATACAATTAAATAGTCCTTAAAAAAGTTTTCAAAAACTTTGATTTCAAAATGAATATGTTTAAAATATAACGCGGTTCCCCATCAACACGTCATAGTGTAAAGCCGACTAATACTTGTTAGATATTGGGAGAAAATAATAAATTTACGTAGTAGCGTCAAAAAAGGCACATTTTTCTTTCATCGCCCCCTTTTTAGGGACTTTTTAACATTAAATTGAACGAGATCTTAAAAGTAGATATAAAAATGAGTTGATATAATTTATGAACAACATTCAATTATCAGGGAGATTGTTGCAAAATTCTGAAAAGTAGCTAAACAAAAGAGCGCTGAAAGAAAAAAGTGTCATTTCTAAAGCTACTCTGGAATTTAAGAATTTCAGCACAATATTTAACAATTATTGGCTCCCCTAAAGCTTAGTACGCTGCTCGTGCTAAATTTTCGCTGCCATACAAAATTCTCTCCAAAATTTAGCTCAGCTGCTAACGGCAGCGCTCATATCCCAGAATGGGCTACTGACATCGGATTATCCGGCCCGCTGTCCTAGGGTTAAAACAAGGGCCTGGCCCTCCAGGTTGGGGGTTGTGCCGTCGGGGTAACTTCCCGACCACGGAAAAAACCACTAGTTATGAGAGAGACACAACCAGCCTCGGATAATGGTACTCCTCAAATGGCAACAAGACCCGGAACGTCAACGGACTACGACATGAGAGTATGTACCTGGAATGTACGAACGCTCTACACCCCAGGTGCTACTCAAAAACTTGAGTCTGTCCTCACGCGGTACAAGGCAGATATTACCGCGATCCAGGAGATACGATGGATAGGATCAGGCATGATAAAAAGAAAAAATTGCGACATCTATTACAGCTGCCATAAGAGATTGCATGTATTAGGATGCGGATTCGTCGTGGGAAATCGGCTAAGGACAAAAGTTATTGACTTTAGGCCGATAAGTGATCGCCTAGCTGTGATCCGCATCAAAGCTACCTTTCAAAACATAAGCCTAATATGTGCACACGCCCCTACCGACGAGGCTGAAGACCCCATAAAAGAGGAGTTTTATGACCTCCTGGATGGAGCCTACGGAGCCTGTCCGGAGTATGACGTTAAAGTTGTGCTCGGGGACTTCAATGCCAAAATCGGTCAGGAAAACATCTTTGGCGGGTTAGTCGGTAAGCACAGAATCCACGAAACGACAACAGACAACGGCTACCGACTAATTGACTTTGCAGCAGCTCGTAATACGGTGATAAGTAGCACTAGGTTTCCAAGGCTAAGGATCCACACAGCAACCTGGCGCTCTCCAGACGGTCGAACCGCCAACCAAATCGACCATGTGCTAATCGATGCGAGGCACGCATCCAACATCCTCGGCGTGCACACATTCCGAGGGGCAAACGTCGACTCTGACCATTTCCTTGTTGCAGCTAGATTCAGAGCTCGACTGTCCAACGAGAAGAAGCTGCGGGCCGCCCAGAAGAAGAAATTTGACGTTGGACGCCTTAGCACACCTGGAGTAGCCAGAGCCTACAGAGAGCGCCTGAGCATGAAACTCTCCACTATGCACTCGCCTTCCACAGACGCCAACAATCAGTGGTGCCAGTCTCGCGACATCATCAAGGAGGTAGCCGAAACCACTGTAGGGTACCAGCCACCCCAGAGAAAGAGCCCGTGGTATGATGATGAATGCGTGTACAGGAAAAAGGTGACAGAAGATGCACACAAGAAAATGCTGCAGCGCAAAACAAGGGCAGCTAGGGAAGAGTATCGAGCCAGGAGAAGGGAGGAGAAAAAGATCCTGCGTAGAAAGAAGAGAGCCTACGCAGTATCCCAGCTCAAGGAGATCGAAGAGTCTCGTGATCGCAACAACATCCGGAGGTTCTATAAGAAAGCCAAGCAACTGGCTGCTGGCTTCAAAACCGGAACACAGGCTCTTCGAGACAGCGAAGGAAACCTAGTCACCGAAGCGCAGGGAATAGTAGATGTATTTAAGCAGCATTTCCAGCAGTTGCTTAATGGGCATCATGTTGAGAGAGTGGTAGGGCAAGAAGATAACCCGCGTCCAGCCAATGAAGAACCTATTCCACCACCCAGTATAGAAGAGGTTGGCTCGGATGGCTTGCCAGCATGCACCAAATCATCAACCAAGTATGGATGGAAGAAAACATGCCCGATGACTGGACTATCAGCTCCATATGCCCCATCTACAAAAAAGGCGATCCTATGTCTTGCAAGAACTATCGAGGCATATCCCTGCTAAATGTCGCGTATAAGATCCTATCCAACGTACTGTGTGAACGTCTTAAACCGTTCTGCAACACACTAATCGGCACGTACCAGTGTGGCAGATCGACTATAGACCAAATTTTCACACTGAGGCAAATCCTGGAAAAGACCAACGAATTTCAAGTCGAGACACACCATCTATTCATCGACTTCAAGGCCGCGTATGATAGTATACATCGTCAGGAGCTGTATATGGCGATGGCCGAATTCGGAATCCCGTCAAAATTGATTCAGTTGTGTCGCGTGACACTCGAAAACACGCGTTGCAACGTGCAATTTGGAAACAGCTCCTCCGAACTATTCCAAACATGCACCGGATTTCGGCAAGGGGACGCGCTATCATGCGACTTCTTCAATCTCGTACTGGAGCAGATAGTGCGTAGGGCAGGTGTCAACACGGAAGGCACTATCTTCAACAGATCCGTTCAGCTGCTGGGGTATGCGGACGACATTGACATCATCGGTCGGTCACAGCGCTCCGTGATAGAAGCTTTCACGGCGATTGAAGAACGGGCGAAATCTGTTGGTCTTGAAGTAAACGAGGACAAGACCAAGTACATGCTATCAACAAACAAACAAACATCTGTCCACCGCCTAGGACAAAACGTCACTATTGATAGCAACAATTTCGAGGTAGTTAAGGAGTTCATCTACCTCGGAGTAAACATGAACTCCACGAATGACATCCTAGTGGAGATCCGGCGGAGAATTACCCTAGGAAACCGCTGCTACTTCGGTTTGGCAAAACAATTGGGTTCAAAACTCCTAACTCGAGGGACGAAATGTATGCTTTACAAAACCCTTATACTGCCAGTTCTGCTCTACGGCGCCGAGTGCTGGACGATAAGCAGGAAGGGAGAGCTAATACTGGGTTCCTTCGAAAGAAAAATTCTTCGGCGGATTTTTGGTCCTGTGTGCGAGGAGGGCGAATGGAGGAGAAGATATAACCGCGAACTCTATGAGCTGTATCAAGATGTGGATGTAGTCCAAAAAGCCAAAATACGTCGACTACATTGGCTCGGCCACATCGAGCGAATGGACAATAATGCTCCAGCTAAGAGGATCTTCGAATCCCAGCCCCCAGGTTCGAGAAGACAAGGAAGACCGAACCTCCGTTTCAAAGACCAAGCCATCGCGGATGCCAGAGCGCTTGGTCTGGACAATTGGAAGCAGCGT
Organism: Cheilosia vernalis; assembly: GCA_949126925.1. Lineage (NCBI taxonomy): Eukaryota > Metazoa > Arthropoda > Insecta > Diptera > Syrphidae > Cheilosia > Cheilosia vernalis. Next base: position 59,540,492 of record OX421358.1, read on the forward strand.
GCCCGGGATCGTAGAGGATGGAAGGCTGCAGTGTCTCAGGCAGAGACTCTCCACGGGTCGGGAGCCCGTTAAGTAAATTTTAGCGAACCCATTTAGCTGAGTGGTACGCTGCTCGAGCTAAATAATCAAACTTTTGTTTCAGAATGTACTTCATGTATCTGTCAAAATTTAGCGCGCCTATTTAATGGGTCGGGACATTTTTTCGAGCTGAATTTTGACACAATCGCTGTGCTCTGTTGTTTTTTGTTCACCTCGCATGCAGAGAATTTCTTTAACTCCAATAAGGAACCAATTTGTGTGCTGTGTTCTTCGATACAATTATTGTTTTTGGCACACTTATAATTGTAAATTACTTGCTTTAGGAGACAAGACTTTCACCACGTTTATCAGTACAATAAAAAATTAAAAACAGATCTGCTTGTGTACGTTCCTTTTCACCTTTCAACTTTTATTTATAGATTCAACTAATTAATCTAGTTCGGAGAGATGAGAGAATATAACAAAAATAACTCTACTTGCAACAATGTAATGACTTTAAGACTTAGCGACAAAGTCAACACCCTTCTTGATGTTCTTTTGCAATTTGGGTAGAGCTTCGACCAAGAGCTTCTTCTAGTAGTCGTTTAGTTTTGGCAAGTCCAAGTCCGTTCTTGCCCAAGACTACTGGAGTGGAAAAGAATTAGCCTCTGTGACGGTTGATTCCACGTAAGCACACTCAATAACATTGCGTTCGTCATTCAAACCTCTTCTCTTAGTAGGGAATTTGCCAAACGGGCACCAGCATAAGCCATTGAGAGAGTGGCAGAGCCAGCTCCAGCCTTGACCTTGACAACCTCAGTGCCGGTATCGTGGATTCTCTTGGTCAGACCTTCGATGTCTTGTTGATCTTTTTGGTATTTGGGTTGGCTCTGGGACAACACTGGGATGATTGTCACACCCGAATGACCACATTGAGTTTGTGTCCAATAAATGCGCGAGAGCGAACAACATCCAAAGTGATGATGCCGAAAAGACGTTTCGGATCGTATGTACCATTCTGCAAGAAAGAAGAAAGATACAATATTAGATTGATGATGAATAATGGAGCATTATAATAACTCACCTTCTTAAGTACCTCGGCAGCAATTGGAATAACAGTGTTCACGGGATTGGTGATAATGGCAAGCATTGCCTTGGGGCAGTTTTGAGAAACGGCAGCAGCGATATCCCTAACAATACCAGCGTTCATGTTGAACAGGTCATCACGGTCCATGCCTGGTTTACGGGGCACACCGGCTGATACCACTACACCATCGGGACCTGAAAGAAAAGCATTTGGTTATAGTCATTAAGTTTTTTTTTTAGATTTTTAGATTAGATTAGATTTATTCTTATACCTTCAAGATACATACAAATGATACATAATACAAAATACAAAATACAAAATAGACGAAAAAGTATAAGAAAGGTTGGTGACATTCAGTATTTATATACAAAGGATAAAATAGTGTAGAATGTCACTTCAATTGGATAAATTATATAAACTAAAATTTGGGTGGGGTGACCCAGTAAAAAAAAACCAAAAAAAAAGTGAAAAAAGAGAACAAAATTTTATACACAGAGAAATTATAAACAGAAAAGGAATTATTAATATAAAAAAAATTTAAAATAAAGTTAAACCATTATATTAGAAGTAAGAGATTCTAGAGCTGCATAGTCAAAACTGAAGAGCCACATTTTAACGCATTTTAAAAATATTCCTGGAATTGCTATTGTTCTGATGGATAGAGGAAGTTCATTAAATAATCGGTAAGATAAAACAGTAAAAAAATTACGATAAGCAGTAGTGCGAAAATTGGGAACAGATAACGTGTTCGAAAGGTTTCCACGAAGATTGTAACAAGAAATTAAACGAAAATTAAGATTACCAGACTTCATAAAGAATATTTTTAACACCTTAAAACAATACAAATGACGGACAGGTAGAATTTTCAGGGCACAGAACAAAGGAAAGCTGGAATGCCTACGAGGTTTTCGACAAATTGTCCTTATAACGTATTTTTGAAGAACCAACAGAGGATGTATTTTGTTTCGATAAACACCACCCCAACAAGCAATTCCATATTGTAACTTGGAATGAAAGACACCATAATAAATTGACAGCAAAAGCTTAGTAGAGCAGACGTTCCGCAAATAGAAAAAATGTCGAAGATCCCAATTTATATCAGAAACTAGGTCCAAAGGACTGTTTAAGCCATAAGTGATACCAATGTCATCAGCAAAAGCAGTTGGTTTGCCCTTGAAACTAAGAGCAAAGAGTGAGTTGATGTAGATCAAAAACAGAATTGGACCTAAAACGGAGCCTTGAGGAACACCCATGTTAAGGAACAATAATTCACTCCTTATATCATCCAACTTAACTCTCTGCGATCTATTTTCAAGATATGACGTAAACCAGTTTAGCATGAAACCACGAAATCCAGCTTTCTCTAGTTTTTTCAACAGAAGATTGTGGTTAACCATGTCGAAAGCTTTGGTTATATCAATATATAAACCAGCCGTAAATTTTTTCTTATCGAGGTGTGACATTACAAGGGAACAAAACTGTAGAAGCGCATCTTCCGCTGATTTGCCTTTTAAAAATCCAAATTGATTTGGATTGAAGAACCTAGTTTTGTTTAAAAATGACATTATTCTACTTTTCATTAGTTTTTCAAATATTTTGCTAAAGACAGAAAGAAGTGAAATGGGCCTATAATTACCGATATCAGTAGCTGAACCCTTTTTGAATAAAGGAATTACATCAGCACATTTTAGACGTTCGGGAAAGACACCTTCAAACACACAACGATTAAAGACATATGCCAAGACATCCACTATATAAAACACAATTTTTTTAAGTACACAATTAGATATACCATCAGCTCCGCACGAAGTCGAACTTGGTAGAGTACCAATAACTTTTAATATTTCAATCGAAGTTATGGGTTCAAAAACAAAACTACTACTACTAAACATTTCAGAACATCCACTGGAAGGACAAATACAACAATTAGAATTGATCGGACTTGGTTGTAGACTGCAGCCAACATTGGTAAAATAAGAATTAAAAGCATTAGCAATAGAAATATTGTCATTAACTTCAGAGTTACCAACACGCAACACAGTAGGTTTTTTAAAAGCAGTGCATTTATTCAGTAAGCTATTTACTACACGCCATTCATTTTTTAAATTTCCTTGAGCTGAACTAAATTGAGCACGGTAATAATTATCTCGGCACATAGGAATTTCTTTTTTAATTTCATTACACAATTTTTTGTACTTTCTTTTTAGACTCAGGTTCTCAGGATTCTTTTTACACTTTATTCTAAGTTTATTTTTGCCAATCACTTTATTTAATAATAGACTGGAAATCCAGGGTTTAAGTCGTTTAACCATTTTTTTAGAGGACATATATGAAGAGTGACATAAAATATGCTTATTAAGACAGTCAATAAAGACTGTAAAAGCAGTAGAAGGATCACTACAGGCATAAACATCATCCCACAACTCATAGCATAAATCATTTTTTAGTCGACTGAAATCAATTTTCGCTTTTCTTTGAAAGGAATTTGAAGATATACCGCATCTGGTTTTGGAGATTTTTACAATAAGTCCCGTCATACAGTGGTCAGTAATTTTCAAATCCAAAACACACTGTTCACAACCATTGAGCGCAACATTACTGAGACGCCCATAAATATGATCCAGACAACTCCCGGAAGACGGCCTAGTAGGCTCATTAATGAAGCAAGCTAGACCATGCGAAGCAACTAAAGCCGAGAAGCTCGAAACAGTATCATTATTTTCCAAAATGTTTATATTGAAATCACCTACAATAATTAAATTTTTAGATTTTTCCCTAGTCAAAAGGTCGGAGAAATCATTTATAAACGACAAAACATTAAACATATGCAGTCTATAGACACATAAGAACACAAACATAACATGATCAATTTCAAGGGAAACCTTTAAAACATCGGCACTTGATAAATCAAAGCGCACCACATCAAGAATCAAGTGGTTGTCTTTCACAAAACATCCAACTCCACCTGCAGCGTAATTTTCATTTGTTTTAGCAACAAAGTTGAAACCTGGCAAAAGGTAATCATTGTTTTCAACGTCGTATATCCAAATTTCAGACACGAACACAATATCAGGAATGCAAGTAAACGAATCAAGGTGTGTGATAAGAGACGAAAAATTTTCTCTCAAACTTCTAATGTTCTGGTGTACAATAATAAATTTATCATTATAGAAGGAACTATTCTTAAAGACATTATCACAGTTTGAATTACTTAAATTAGAGGAGGAAAAGTCATCAAATAAATCTGTATCAAAACTCATTGGTTGATCAGAAATTGAATAGCACTAAATGAGTGCAATATCGTTAAAAGATTTGATAGAAATGACTTTTCCGCCTTCAACCTTTCTTATAAGAATTTGATTATTATTAAACCATACATATTTTCCTCCTTTCTGTTTCATTGCTTCTTTCGTTTTCATTAAGAGAGCTTGGGTAAATTTCGTAAGAGAATCATTAATGTAAATTCCGCTGCCACTCCCTTTTCTGCTGCTTCTGCTACCGCTGCTGCCACTGCCACTGCCACTGCCACTGCTGTTGACGAGAGGATCAATGCCAGTCGCAAGCGTATTGAGATTATTTTTGTTATTCCTCTTTGCGTACATTATTCGCTGCTTTGTTGTTAGACTTGCGAATCTTAAACAGATGATCGATTTTAAGGTAGAAGAATCGGATTTTGTTTTTGTTGGTATCTTCTTTACATAACAATTCTCAATTTCACTGTCGTGAACATCGACGGACAAGGCTTTAGAGAAAATTTGCTGTGCCGTCCGGATAGCATTTGCGTCGTTGACATTTGATGCTCCGACAATTTCTATAGAGTTACCGAGAAGGTGTTGTTGTTGCCAGTTTAGCTTGCTTTCCAAAATATTGACTCTCGATTTGATCGCTGCATTTTCAGTTTGCAACTCATTTAGTTGAAGTAGGAACCGTTGGTTCATTTCCTCTAGCTTAGTAAGTTTTGCATAGACCATCTGAAGAGTGCATTGCTCCTCAATGCCATTGCCATTGCCATTGTTGTTATGTAGAGACTCATCAACTTTAGAAAGAGAGTTACTACTGATCTCTTGCCTAATTTTGGCACTGTTAGAGGTCAGCGCACTTTTACTAAGCGGGTTGGATACCACCGGGATCGGGTTCGGGTCTTGTAAATGAAGAGAGCGACGTCGCAATACCGCACATTTATCACAACGGAAAGGTGTAGCACTGGATTTAAAATAATCAGCGTCTTCTTCAGAAATGTTTACACAAGCGTAGTGAAAAAAATGTTTGCAGTCTTTGCAGTTTATTTTGGTCAGACAACTTCGATCAATTTTTTGTAAACACACCGAACAATTCATCTTGGTGAAATCAGTAGTTCAAATAGGTTCTTAGTGATGCGCACCCCACGACAATCAAGAGAGAACTAAAGATATCAAATTCGATCTAAAGATATCAAAAGAAACTTCCAAATACTTAAAGTGACACTTTTGTAGCTCTTATTAGGTACATTCATTGGATTTTCCCTCAATAAATGCATTAAAACTAAGTAATTGTCAAACATTTCTCTAAAATAGCTGAAAGCGATGCAATGAAGATTAAAAAATCAGTCATCTTTAGCCCAATACTGACCGGATGGAAGTTTCTAAGTTTAATGAGCCAGTTTAATGAACCAGTTCGGTTCACTTAGAAACAAATTTCAGTAAATTTTCCTTCGACTTATTATTTTGTTTGTTATTGAAATTTAAATTTTAGTTCAATTGAATTGAATTGTTGAAGAAACTTATTTTCAAAGAACAGCTGTTTTTTGTGACATCTATCCACAGCTCTCTCTATGTCAAAATTTAGCTACGACTTTAGCTGATGTTTGGAGAGAAAAGTTGGAGACCAGATAAAATTTAGTTTAGCTCGAGCAGCGTACTAAGCTTAACACTATAATCGTGTTCTGATAGACAGCAGAGTTATATTTTAAAGAAATTAATTTGAAAATCACAGCGTTTCTAAAATTTGCGATGTGCCTTTTCAAATTAAAAAAAAGGGATAAAGTAACAACAAATTATATCAGAGTTCTCGAAAAAGTGCCAAATTATCGCACAACGGTCACGTTGGTGGTTGGGTGTTGTGTGCCCTTAATGGGTCAACGGCAGCTCTCACATCCCGGAAGCGGGTTACTGACTCCGGAAAATTCCGGCTCCTTTTGTCCAAGGGGTCGCAAAAAGGGCCTGGTCCTCCAGGTTGGGGGTTGTACGCCGGGGTAACTGCCCGACTACGTAAAAATATCATAGTTGCGAAGCACCAACGAGCCTCGGATACGGATGATCTTACTGTTGACGAACCTGGCAAACGATTAAAGGACAACGAATTTCGGATCTGTACGTGGAATGTTAGGTCCCTTAACAGACCGCGTGCAGCCGAACAATTAGCGGAAGCCCTGAACCACTATAAAGCAGATTTAACCGCCATCCAAGAAGTGCGATGGGATGGCCCGGGCAAAAAGAGGATGAAAAACTGCGATATTTACTGCGGCGACTGCTATCGGCAACAAAAACAGCGCTTATTTGGATGTGGATTCGTCGTTGGCGGCAGACTTAGGCAAGAAGTCTTAAGTTTCAGCTGTATAAACGAGCGCCTCGCGACAATCCGCATCAAGGCTAAATTCGCCAACATTAGCCTTATATGCGCCCATGCCCCCACGGAGGAGAAAGACGACGACACCAAAGATGGGTTCTACGAGCTCTTAGACAAGACATACGAGCAGTGCCCTAACTATGACATTAAAATTGTCCTAGGTGATTTTAATGCAAAGATAGGAAGAGAGTGCATCTTTGGTAGTACCGTCGGAAGGTACAGCCTACACGACACCACCTCCGATAACGGATTTAGGCTGATCGACTTCGCGGCGGGGCGAAATGGTGTCATAGCAAGTACGCGATTCCCGCATCTCGATATTCATAAGGGCACATGGAGATCTCCTGATCAATCAACCGTCAACCAGATTGACCACATTGCGATCGACGCAAGGCACTCCTCCAGTATTATGGATGTCCGAACGTTCCGAGGGGCCAACATTGACTCGGACCATTACCTTGTTGTAGCCAAGGTACGCCTTCGGATATCCCGAAAACCGCCAAGACAAGTAAATACTGTGAGGAAGTTTGACGTCGGACGTCTTAAATCGCAAGAGGTCACCAGATCCTTCTCCGATCGAGTCTCTCTCAATCTCTCAAGAGGTTCTACGCAGCCAGCATCAAGCATTGAAGACCAGTGGCAACATTGCCAAAAAGCCATCAGAGACGCCGCCTCTGATGTGCTTGGTTTCACTCGACCACCACAACGAAACCCCTGGTTCGACGTCGAGTGGCGGCAAGCACATGCAGCGAAGCAAGAGGCATACAAAGCGGCGCTGCAAAGGAGGACAAGAGCTGCTCGTGAGCTCTACGCGCAGAAGAGAAGAGACGAACACCGGCTTCTAAGGAGAAAAAAGAAAGAGCATGAGAAGCGCGCGATCGAGGAAATAGAGCGATGTTACAACAGGAATGAGGTTCGGAAGTTCTACCAGAGGGTAAGAAGAACTTCACAAGGCTACAGAGCCCGAACCGAAGCCTGCAAGGACGAACAAGGGAACATCGTGGTAGCATCGCAGTCGATGCTGAGGATATGGAAGAACTACTTCTGCAGGCTGTTTAACGGTGATGACGACTTAAATTCCGCTGTCAGACAGAATGAACCGTTCAACCTGGACGATGAGGATCAACAATACCGTCCACCCGACCTGGACGAGGTGAAGATAGCTGTATCTAAACTGAAGTCCAACAAAGCTGCTGGAGCAGATGGCCTAGCCGCCGAGCTGTTCAAAGCGGCAGGCGATGACTTGGTTAGGAGCATGCACTAACTCATCTGTAAAATATGGTCGGAGGAAAGTATGCCCGATGAATGGAACCTCAGCATTGTTTGTCCGATCCTCAAGAAAGGAGACCCTCTGAACTGCGCCAATTACAGAGGTATCAGTCTTCTAAACATTGCCTACAAGATCTTATCTGCCGTTTTGTGTGAACGCCTGAAGCCTTTCGTAAACAACCTGATTGGTCCATATCAGTGTGGCTTCAGGCCAGGAAAGTCCACCATAGACCAAATATTCACACTGCGGCAGATCTTGGAGAAAACCCAGGAACTTCAAATCGATACCCACCACCTTTTCATCGACTTTAAGGCCGCCTATGATAGCATTTATAGGGACGAACTATACAGAGCAATGTCTAGTTTTGGCATCCCTGCCAAACTCGTCCGTTTGTGCAGGATGACGATGGAGAATGCACGCTGCTACATCAAGGTCGGTAAAGAACTTACCGAGACCTTCGATGTCAAAAAAGGATTTAGACAAGGCGATGCGCTGTCATGTGACTTCTTCAACATCGTTCTTGAAAGAATAGTGCAAAACTCAAACGCCAACACCAGAGGCACTATCTTTCAAAAGTCCGTACAGTTACTCGCATACGCCGATGACATTGACATAATTGGCAGAACGCAGCGTGATGTTAATGGCGCGTTTGTGAGTATTGAGACTGAGGCGGCGAAGATGGGTTTGGCGGTTAATGAGGGCAAGACGAAGTATATGCTGTCAACTAAAAAGGACACCCAACACCGACGGCTCGGACAGAACGTCACAATAGACAGATATAACTTCGAGGTGGTTAAGGACTTTGTCTACCTAGGCTCCGCTATGAACTCAGACAACGACACCAGCGCTGAAGTTAAACGTAGAATTACTCTTGCCAATCGCTGTTTCTTTGGGCTAAGAAGGCAATTGAGTAGCAAAGCCCTCTCTCGAACAACTAATCGGCGAAGGAGTGGATTGGATTAGAGGTTGCAGACAGGAGATCATTTATGAAAATGAGAAAGAGAGTCGGAGAGAAAACGGAGCCTTGGGGAACACCAGCATTTATATGGTGAATTTCAGACTTGAAGCTATCCAATACAAATTGAATTGAACGGCCAGAGAGGTAGTTTCTAATCCATTGAAGAAGAGACGCATCGATCCCATATGCACGCATTTTCGATAAAAGAGCTTGGTGCCAAACTCTGTCAAATGCCTTTGAAATATCAAGCGCAACAATCTTTGTTTCACCAGAGTGATGTAGAGATTGGTTCCACTTTTCGGTGAGATAAGCCATCAAATCACCAGTGGATCTGTTGCCACGAAAACCATACTGCCGGTCATTAATGAGTTTTCGTGATTCAAGATATTTCATGAGCTGTCGATTTATCAGCGTTTCCATGACCTTAGAAAGAATGGATGTAAGTGCTATGGGTCGGTAGTTGGTGGGAGAAGAAGATTCGCCTTTTTTGGGGACGGGCTGGACAAATGCAGTTTTCCACCTTCTCGGGAAGAGTCCAGAAGAATAGGACAGATGGAAAAGCTTACGCAGTGGTTTTGCCAGCGTGGAAGAACACCTCTTCAGAACGGTTGGGGAAATACAATCTGGACCAGCGGATTTATTTATGTTGAGGTCATGAAGTACTCTTGCCACTGTACGAGTGCGAAAATGGATTTGTCCCATGGTGTGTTCGACGCTCTCAAGTACAGGTGGAGGCAAAGCGCAATCTGGGAGCATTGAGCTGGCTGCAAAATGTGCAGCAAGCAGATTCGCTTTGTCTAAAGAGTTGACAGCTGGAATGTCATTGTACATGAGCGTTGGGATCGAAGATGTGGCCGAATTCTTTATATTTTTTTACAAAAGACCAAAAGTTTTTACTACCCTTGGGACATTGTAGTATTTTTTGCCTCAACTTTTGGTCATACGAGAATTTAACACGCTTGATAGTGGTATTGCAGTCATTTCTGGCTCGCTTGAACTTTTTTCGGTTTTCCTCAGATGGGTTGGCCTTATATGACCGAAAACTTAACTCCTTTTGTCTGATAGCCTCTTTACAGCTCGAGTCGTACCACGCATTTTCTTTCGGTATGATACTCTTTATCCTGTTAGGAATAAAGGATTTCATACCTAAGGTGATAATACTGGACACCATATCAGCGGCGGCATCCACGTCGTTATCGAGGAAGCATAACGACCCGTTTAAACTCTTAAAAAAGTTGTTAAGTCCGCTCCAGTTGGCTTTCTCGTATTGCCATACGGTTCTTTTCGGAGATTTTTCTTTAACTGTGTGGTTGGAGTACGAGAAATTAGCTGATATGATGCAGTGGTCGATAACACTTCTAAAGAGTATTTATCAGGGTGGGAGGTAAGAAACAAGTCCAGAGTGTTGGCATTCTGACCGTCAATATCAGGTACGCGTGTTGGCTCATTTACAAGCTGGGTTAATTGGTTTACCTCAGCGAAGATCTGAACATAAATTCCTTCGGGTGTTGTCTGTCCAGTATGTCGAAGCCAGTTAGAATTGTGAATATTGAAATTCCCCATCAATACAAAAAACAGACACCAAAAAACACAACTCCGACGCTTCTAAGCAGGGCTGTGAAGTGAAAATCCAATGTTAGATTCTCAAATCAAACTGTCATAGGTGTTATGCCCGTATGACAATTTGCTTTGGTCCACCAACAAAATTTTAACACACAACCCGCTATCCGCCAGATGTTGCTCTCACCCACTCATTGCAATTGCCTTATGTACAACAGTACAAGCACACAATCGCTTGTACGTTGGCGGCCGACGATTGCAAAGACCAAGAAAGTGCAACAGCAAACGAGTTGGAATGGGAGATGAGGGATTTGCCCACGCTATGGTGTTTTTTTTTTTTTTCCTCTTTTTTTTTGATTTTTCCTTTTTCACAACACTTCACTGGCACTGCACTTTGTTTTTGGGTTTTGTATGCGCGACTAAGGGGGGAGAACGCCACGGCTGCACACACGTGTGTTCGCGACGGGTTGCAATTCGGAACTGAACTTATCCATCCATCCCATATAAATGTGGCCGCTCTGTACAGCATATTTTGGGGGGCTGTGCGCGGTCGGATGTACCCATATAATCCGTGCAAACCACAGGGCGCCCACGAACCTATACAGAATGGCCAATGACCCCAGTCACCATCCGCAACATCAACGGTGGTCAGGAACAGCAATAGCTGCATCGAAAAGCAAGAGCAACGGTGGAGATGCAAATGCGAGGCGTTGAGGAACCAACGACAACGACGACGAAGAAGAAGTTGTTCACAAGTCCACCAGTCCAGTCGTCATATCAACACTCGCTGTGCTTTCTGTCTGTTAAAGTGATAAATAATAATTGTTTTATGTTATAAGTTTAAATAAAGTCAGTATTAAGAAGAAATACAGTCCATTTAACTTCGGAGAAAACATTGGTCATTCGAGCCAACAACAGAACCAGCAATACCAAAGGTACGATAGTGTTGTTGATATATTGAAACATTAAGTTCTGTGCAAATTTAAGTTTACGTGTGGGTACTAGTACATTTCGTTTGACTGAATAAATTTGGTGTCTAAGTTCATCGTTCAATCAAATTCTTTTGCTTTGTCGAGCGTCTATAGTTTATCGTTTATTTATTGAAGTCATGGAGGAAGTAAATATTACAAACTGTGTAAAAACACAAAATATATTCATAGAAGAAATGAGGAAGTTTGTTAAAAACACTGGAAAGCAATCCATTGCAAAAAGAACATTAGGTTTTTATACTGGCAGATTGAGTGGATGGGAAACATTGTGGAATACGTTCTATGAACGTCATCATTCTATGCTATTGAGGGCGTCAGACAGTGATTTAAAGTTGCCCTATTTCTCGGATGATTTAACGACCAAGAGCAAATCTATTACGATTTTAAAGGGGATTTAATGGATCGCATTGAGAACCTTAAATTAGGAAATCGTGGAGATAACGATGTAATGACTACTAATGTCAAAGGGGAGAGTAAGCCTTCGTCTGCTTGTCATGTTCAGCTTCCTCCCATTGTTCTTCCAAAATTTTATGGGGATTATAACAAATGGGTTTCATTTAGGGATTTGTTCCATTCATTAATTCATTCCAATACAGATCTAACCGCAGTACAAAAAATGCATTATTTAAAGTTAAATTTAACGGGCGATGCAGAGCAATTGGTTCGACATTTAACCATTTTTGATGGTAATTATGATACTGCTTGGGAAATGCTTAAAGGGAGATATGAAAACAAACGCGTCATTGTTAATAATCAACTCAAAATGCTGTTTTCGCAGCCGACAATCACTACTGAAAACTCAGAGTTGATTAAAAACATGCTGGACACTACGAACGAATGTGTTGAATCACTAACAAATGAACAGCTGTGATTTCTATTTGAAGATCAGATGTAATTTTTGTTATCATTTTTGCTAGCAGCACAGCGACGCATAGTTCAAGTCTTGGCAAAGATGTTGTTTTAAGTGGAGCTACCTTTGTTTTCGATTGTATAAGACTTGATGTAACCTCATTATTTGTATCTACTATCCTGAGATATATCACTGCACCGTAAGCCTGTTCGGAGGCGTCAGAGAAGCCGTGAACCTCAAATTTTGAGCAACTCAAAGGATTATAATTAACCCATCGTGGAATAAGTAGCGTTTCCAGTGACTTTAAATCGCGATAAAAGTCGTTCCATTTTTTCATTACGTCATGGGGTACTTGTTCATCCCATCCTAAACCTTTCATCCAAAGGGTTTGAATAAACATTTTCGCCTTAATAATAACGGGTGCGGTCCACCCTAATGGGTCGTAAATGCGAGGCGTTGAGGAACCAACGACAACGACGACGAAGAAGAAGTTGTTCACAAGTCCACCAGTCCAGTCGTCATATCAACACTCGCTGTGCTTTCTGTCTGTTAAAGTGATAAATAATAATTGTTTTATGTTATAAGTTTAAATAAAATCAGTTAAGAAGAAATACAGTCCATTTAACTTCGGAGAAAACAACATCATAGCTCAAGTCCAGAAAGCACGTTCCACCGATCCTTGTGCAGCAAATGTCCAGGTACAAAGCTCCGTAGAGAATAAATCCTATTCTACAAAGTTTGAAGCGTATTAACTGGATAAAGAAGCCAACAATTATGAGGAAGCTGCCAAGTGTTTTAGTTACATGTAAGCTTGGTATATAGAACATAATTATTCCTCATTAAAACAAAAGAACGCTCACATTTCAGAATCAAAATATTGACCTGTGGAACGAGGTCGCCGAACTTACTGCTGCTGTACGTGCCCTAGAGAATGAAATAACTCTCGAACTCTTTTGCTGTGAACCACACAGACAACAACTTGGAGCAATGCAAGTTGCAACTGCTGATATTGAAAAGGTTGCCTCAAGCTGATAATACACATTCGGTAGGTTATCATCACTATCACCGAAAGACTATGACTGATGATAGAGTGTTGGTCAGCTTTGCCTACCAAAGATGCCAAAAGCCACTCATACTGGATGGGAGTTTGGGCAGTATTAATGAGTACGCAATTGGAGAATAAAATGCCGCAATTCAGATATCGATGGTTGCCTTCCTAGATTGCCTCATACAGTTCCAGCAAGAGGTGGAAACCCGAGACAAATGGAGAAGGGAAAGATCATTGACCAACGGGAATCTCGTACTCAATCAAGTAAGTGTTATGCACCTGTGGTTTTGAATATGCAGTCAAAACAATTGCCTATTTCCAGAATACAATTTAACTCGGAGGAGCTTATACTCACTAAAATAAATTTCGCCTGGCATGGGTCTCATCTCACAGTGATTATCAAATCTGGACATAGGATCATTTTATTCGGTTTACCTAACTGTTCAGTATGGAACAAAGACGAGAAAAACTGTTCGCAATTGCAAGTTAAAACTGTATTACAAAAACGCTTTTCCACAAAACCAAATAAAACACCGCTTGTTACCACGTTATAAAACAGAATTATAATTTATTACAAAAAACAGTGCTTTTTATAGGTTTGTTTATATACATGGAAAACATATTTTTTGACAGCTGACACCAATGGGATATTTTTGGTGGATGAGTGCGTTCCGCACTTTTAGTGTTAAATGATGTCTCGAATTTGTGGATTGTACAATCAACATTCTCCCCCACCGATGAGCGAAGATCATCAAAATTTTTCTCCGAGTTGTGTTTTGCCTCACTGTACCCTCGTCTATGCTCTGCTTGAAATCAAGTTCTCAATGTACATATTATATTCTCATAGGTTTCAGTACATGAAAAGAGACAAGAAATTATTATATTTGTTTACATTGGAACAAACAATACAACAAACAGAAAGGTAAACGGTTTGCTAATGGACAACGCTTATAACAAATACTACACGAGATCCCGTTCTCGTTCTCTCGCATGTGATCTATTTTTTTTTTTTATGCATTGACCATCGACCATGATGACGACTTGACGAGACGATTGCTGTTGCTGATGAATCGATGAGCGATTGCTGTGTTCGTCTTTGCTTTGCCTGCAATGGTTGTTGTTGTTGTTGAGCGACGACGAAGACGATGTCGATGACGATGATGATGAAAACCAGTGTTTGGTATTTACTTCGTTTGGTGTTGTTCTTGTTGGTGGTTTTGGTGCGCGAATTAAATTATGATTATATTCGTTTTTTATGTTTTAAATGTTTTAAATGGATTTATGAATTATTTATATAATTCAGGTGAGTAAATTAAATTGATAGCTCAAATATTATAAAATAGTTTTTAATTCATTGGGTTTTTTTTTTTGTTTTTTGTTTTGCTCGTGCAAATATTTATGTGTATATGTATTCGGGGCTTGCAATGATAGCATGCTGTGTGTGTGATTCAATGTTGTTTTCCTTTTGTGTTGCGTGAGAGAGAGTTGACTTGGTGTCAATATTAATGCGATTCGATGTGTGTGTAGATTTATTTTACGGTGTGCTGATCGATGAATGGGAATGCAGTGATCAAATATGTGTGTGCAAAATGTGTGAGATATTGAGTGAGTTGATAATGAGTTATTTGAATTTATATTTGTTGTATTGGGTATGACGACAGTGGTGTGCATGAGTTTTCGTACTGAGTTTAATTTGTTCTTCTTTCATATCTACTATGTATTATTATTATTTTTTGTGTTTTACTATAGTTTTTTGTTGTGTTGATTTAAAAGGGTTGTTCGCTATATAAATATTATTTAAATTATTTTTCGTTTGTTATGTGCTTGTGATGAGTTTTTGTTTCTTTTTTATTTTCTTCTTGTTCTGCATCGTTGATTGAAAGAGGACAGAGTTTAGTTATAGGACGTCTGAATTCTCCTTGTTGAGTCCTTACCTTAACGACCCGTACAATATTGTCTGCTCCGGGGTACGTTTCGACAATACGTCCTAGACTCCATTTTGCTGGGGGAAGCCGTTCATCCTTGATGAGCACCATATCTCCTTTCTTCAACTGGGGCTGCGGTTTAAGCCATTTCGGGCGTTGTTGTAGACGGCTTAGGTATTCTGTTTGCCATTGTTTCCAGAATATTTGCAAATGTGCCTGAATCGCTTTCCACCTATCGATGAAACCTTGTTTGCCTATTGTTAAATCGGGTTCAGGAACTGTAAAGAGTGTTTCGCCTATAAGGAAGTGTGCCGGTGTTAAAGCCTGGAAGTCATCTGGGTCTTCTGTTAGGGGACAGAGAGGTCTCGAGTTAAGACACGCTTCAATTTGACTCAGAAGCGTGGCGAGTTCTTCGTAAGTTAATGTCCCATTTCCAACAATCCCCTTTAGGTGGAACTTGACACTCTTCACTCCTGCTTCCCACAATCCTCCGAAGTGTGGAGAAGCCGGCGGAATGAAGTTCCACGTAGTTCCCTGGGTTGCTAGAACGTTTGCGATATCCTTCCAGTCCTGAGTCCCTATCTGCATAAGGCGTCGTAGCTCTGCATCAGCTCCCACGAAGTTCGTACCGCAATCGCTGTACATCTGCGAGCAAACACCCCGTCGTGCCGCAAATCGTCGAAAGGCGGCGAGAAAAGCTTGAGTGGTCAAGTCGCTAACAGCTTCCAAATGCATCGCCTTAGTTGCCAGGCAGATAAAATGGCGAAGTACCCTTTATGGCACTTAGCACCGCGACCTTTCCACGCTCGAATTTTGACTGGTCCCGCATAATCGACGCCGGTGTGCGTGAAGGGTCTTGATGCCGTAACTCGAGGTGCTGGTAGTTCTCCCATTAGCTGTTTCGCTGCCTGGTTTCGAAATCTATAGGACGTGGTGCAGCTGTTAACAAACTTCTTCACCGCTCGCTTAAGATGGAAAATCCAGTACCTCTGTCTTATTTGGGTCATCATTAGTTGAACTCCGCCGTGCAACGTTTTTATGGGAGAATCGCGTATTATAAGCTTCGAAAGATTGTTTTTTGGGTCCAAAATGAAAGGATGTTGTTGATCATATGAGATGCTTGCATGTGATAGTCTTCCCCCAACTCTAATAATACCGTTGCCATCTACAAATGGGTGCAGCGATGCTATGCCTCGTGCCTTTGTAATTCCATCTGGGAATATTTCGGTTTGCGCATTTTTTATCAACACCTTAGTTGTTTTATCGAGCTCTATCGGTGTAAGGGGGTTTATGTCCTGCGTTTTCCTGCTTCCATCTTGGAGACCTCGGATGTAGCGACAAAATTTAGGGTAGTGTTGTTGAAAGTTTCCGATGAACCTGTTGCAATAAGCAACTATTCTGACCAGTTTCTGGAAATTCGATGCTTTACCGATCAAAACAATAATTGGGTTTTCCCTTACTTCCAATCGGTGCACGCGCTTTTGCCCTTCATCGGTTACTAAGTCAGTTGGTTGATTCGGAGTTTAAAAATTCCAATGGGTTTGCAGAAAAGAAGGCCCATTCCACCATAGCTGATCGTTTATTAGCGCCGAGGGCAGTACTCCTCGGGATGCTAAGTCAGCAGGATTGTGCTGTGTGGGTATGTGCTTCCAGCTATTCGATTCTGTCAAACGCTGAATTTCTCCAACACGATTTCCAATGAATGTTTCCCATCGGGATGGTGGGGACTTTATTCAACAGAATGCGATGGTTGAATCTGTCCACGCTTGTACTTTTTCGTCGGCTATATTCAGCGTTTGTACGACATGATTTAAGAGCCTCGCTAAAATAACTGCTCCGCACAACTCTAGTCGTGGAATGGTCACTGGTTTGACTGGTGCGACCCTAGTTTTTGCGAGTACCAGTTTCATGCGGATTTTGCCTCCTTCATCTAAAACACGAATGTAGACTGCAGCTCCAAATGCCTTTTCTGATGCGTCGCAGAATCCATGGACTTCCAGGTCAAATTGCGTTCCAAACTGCACATATCGAGGTAAGCGAATGTTGTTGATGGCATCCAAATCTTTAAAAAATGTGTTCCATTCTCTTAGCATCTCTTCGTACACCGGTTGGTCCCATTCTAACTTTTTTACCCAAAGCAATTGTAGGAAACTAATAAAATACGATTAATAATATTAGAATTATTTATTAATAGAATAAGAAAAATAATGTTGCATTCTTTGCAGTAGGTATAGGACTTCACCACTTCGGTTATTTTAGAAAGTACAAAAAAGTGTCTTTAAAGAAGAAGCAAGAAAAAAAACAGAAAGAGACAGCTCTCCACAAATATTCGCTGTAAACTAACTAATTATCTGGATGCATTCAGTCAAGTTTGAGATCTTTTCTGAACATACCCTCTAGATGAAAACTTGTCAAATGTCATTATTATTTTTGTGTAGTTTGTTTTGTAAACAAACATCCAATTCCAATTTGCGAGCAGAGGTATTCGAATTGTGGTCGAGGTAGAGCTTTCGTCAAAACGTCGGCCAATTGTTCGGAAGAAGGAAGATGGATTACGTCGATATCACCATTTTCGTACTTCTCACGGATAAAGTGTACTCGGACATCGATGTGTTTGGTTCTCCTGTGGAACTCTGGATTCCGAACTAGACGAATTGAACTTTGGTTGTCGATGTGGATTGTGGTTGGTTTCTTGTCTTCGTAATTGATGTCCTTGTTTGAAGTCAAATACTCTTTGTATCTATTACAAATTTCCACTTTGGATGAAGAATATGAACTCGCTTTATTAATTGAAAAATCCTACTATTTATACACACAGTATTGTTGAGACATCAATATTGGGTAATTAAAAATTGCTTATGTTGATATTGGGTAATTAACAATTGCTTATGCTAAACGCAAGTAAAGAAAACAAAACTTGCTGATGGCAAATTTAGGTCACCGGTCGCATTGGTGGTTTAAGCTGAGGCGGCTTTTCCGACGGCCCAGAGGTTTTGTGCGAGATTGCGTATTCCTTTACTTGCGGAAGTGTATTTTGTCGAAGTGACGTATTTATTGTAAACAAAAATTCCCGCCGAGGAAGGTGATTAAGCTGTTTCGGTGACTTTGAGGGATATTGAGTCGCAAGTTGTGATATGTGCACGGACCCAGCTTCCAGGTATTTTATCTTCTTCGCTGAGGTAACTATCGTTGTTAGTTCGTAATCGGATCTTTTGGAGCTGTCGTCGTATGACAATAGTTGCAATGAGCGTGATTAGAACTATGGTACATAATGCTCCGCCGAAATACCAGTACTGATGTTCCTGCAGGATCCAGTCATTATGGTCAAGCTCACTGGAAAGTTGTGTTTTGAGAAGGGCGATGCGTGGATCAGCAGGCTGCTTCGTGTTTATTGCGATGCTAGGTGGGACCATGCGGTCGCTCATTGGAAACGCCTTGATTTCTGTGTTTAATTTTTCAATTTCCTCGATTGGAGAGATTGCTTTAAACCGTTCGCTGGAGATTTTGCAACCTGGGAATTTTACCAGATTTACACTAGTCAGGATCGGTGTAAGGGAGTCGTTACACACCAAATTAACTTCATTGGCGCTTGTTTTGAAGATAACTGCAAGATCTGTCTGAACATGATAAATCTTATCAAATTCTGCTTCCACCGTGGTTAAGTTGCAGGCTCCCAAGAGTGAGTCGGGTGTTGAGAGTTGAAGTAGTTCTTTCCAGCATTCATTCAAATGGTCTTCTTCAACCTTTTCGTAGATCCCGTTGCCAAGAGCAATGGCCTGATCTGGCTCAAAAAATGTCTTATTATCCGAACTAATCACAATTTGTTGCACGAAGTCCTCATTGTTTAGCAGAATAGCTTGGGATTCAATTGTTGGGACACTGATAAATACGTATTTGGAGAACATCTTTGGTTGTACTAGGGGGATGCTAAATGTCACCACAACCATTTCTTGGCGGATAGACTTCACTATTTTGTTGAAAGAAAATACTGAGGATTCATCGGTAACAGGTGGCAATCTACAAAAGTCCAAGCCTTCGTTCATCCGTTTCACATGTTCTGTTAATGCTTTAATAGGGCGAATGTTGATGATGTTTTGGTGATTCATTTGGATAGCGCTCATAAGTAACTGGATGCTTGCTGAGTAGGAATTGATCTGTTCTTGAATACGAAGCTGCTGCTGTTGCTCGATCAGTTCATCCAGTTGCGTGTCCACAGCTTTGAATTCCAAGTCGGTGATGTTAGTCATGAGGTAGGACACCTTACGTATTTTACCTTTCAGCTGGACGATTTGCTGCTCTAGACGGTTATTCTCCACGGCTTGATAGGCTATGCCAGCGGTCATCAGAACTTGGGGGCCGTATTTAATAATTCCTTTCGCAAGGGTGGGTAGGATTGCGCGTTTCGATCGTCTCTGGGAATAGCTAGCGGTGATACCATCTTTAAAGCTCTTGGCCTCCAGTAAAAGGGCTTCTTTTACAGCTTGGCAGTGCAGGTTGAGCTTACTATGCACATTGTTCTGATACTGATTACAAAATTCAGAAAAGTCTTCGAGAAGGGTGTCAATAGAACGTAGATCGGAGGTGATATTCAGCGAAGTTTCAACGGAAAACTCCAAGTTGAATAGTTTAACCGAAGCTTCTTCTAATCGTTGAATGTGGATGCCTGGTGAAAGCGCTTGGATAGTTAAGCCACTGGATGACGGGAAGGTGAGAGAAAGCCAACACAAGAGAACTCTAGTAAGCAGGGTGACGGTGCGATTTTGCTTTCGATTACTTCTGCGTAAGGCTGGCTCGTCTTGGGCTCCATCTGGGAAGAGTGGAACCAAACGATTTGTGGCGCGATGCACGACTTCCCGCTTTGTTGTTTTCACATCGACCCTACGGACATTCCCCGAATCATCCGGATAACATTCAATGATCCGACCCATTTTCCAGTCTGCAGGAGTAATGCTTGGTTCTTGGAGTAATACTAAATCTCCTATAACGAGCGTTCGGGTGGGAAACTTCCATTTGTTTCTTTTCTGTAGATGGTGAAGGTACTCCTGGTGAAACCGCATCCAAAATTGCTGCTGCAGTTGTTGTACTTGCAACCAGCGTTTTGTAATTGGAATAGCAGTTGGAGGACCAGCGTCGATTACGGAATTCCTGAAGCTGCGTTGTGTGATGAAATGAAATGGAGTAAGCGCTGGTGCGTCTTCGGCTTCTGACGAGTCCGGGTGCAAGGGTCTGCTATTTAAGATACCTTCAATGCGGCATAAGAGGGTGTTGAATTCCTCATAAGTTAGGTTAGTGGCACCGGACATTTTCTTCATAAAATGTTTCATGGACTTGACGGCAGCTTCCCATAGTCCACCGAAGTTGGGGCTTAATGGTGGGTTAAGTTTCCAAACTATTTCTTGGATCGCCAATCGCTCCTTGCTGTGATTAGTGATCTTGATCCATTCTTCGTTGATCTTTCTTTTAGCTCCGATAAAATTTGTACCGTTATCGGAGAGGACCAGTGAAGGCCAGCACCGTCTATTCGCGAAACGTGTGAATGCTACTAGGAACATATCGGTGCTTAGATCCGAACAGATTTCTAAATGTACAGCTTTTGTTACCAAACAAACAAAGACTGCCACCCAGACTTTGATGGTTTTTTCGAACCTGAGTGCGCTGGCTTTTATAAGGAATGGTCCGCACAAATCGACTCCGATTTTGCTAAATGCGGGTGCTGGATTAATGCGCTCCGACGGCAGATCCCCCATGATTGGTTGAATAGTTTTAGCTTTCCATCGGATACATACTGGACAGCTCCGGATACATTTCTTCACTCGTGCTTTCACTGCAGGGATCCAGAATTCTTCTTTTATCAGATGCTCTGTCAGAGAGTTTCCACTGTGATGGTGGTCGAGGTGAGTCTGGCGGATAATCAAATCGACTAAGTGGCATTTGGTTAATATGATTGGATGCCGTTGGCTCTCTGGTAAGTTGGCAAGGGAGATCCTTCCCCCTGCGCGAAGAATTTCATCGGGACCAAAAATTGGCATTAAACCGCTTAGCCAGCTTCTTTTTGGAACAGATGTCGATTTTTTGAGGTGTGCTATTTCGGTTCCAAAGATTTGGTGCTGCTGAAATCGGAAGATTCTCGCTTTAGCGTTGGATATTTCTTCTGAGGTTAGTGGGCCGGTTGGCCGTGTCTCCTTTTTACTAGCCCATCGAAGGCAATGGGCGATGACTCGCAGTAAACGGTTAAGGCCGGAAAACCTTTCGATGAAATTGTCTTCCTCTGGCTCGTTTATGGTGGCATGATTTATGGTGGACCCTGTTCCCTTGACAGGGGTTAGCGGTAACGGATCGTGTATTAACCAAGCTGGGCCTGTGAACCAGAGCTGGCAGTTGGCTAAGTTGCATGGTGTAAGTCCGCGTGACGCTGGATCTGCTGGATTTTCAGCAGATTTGATGTAGTGGAGATCCACCGGATTGATGATTTTTCGAATTTTGTTGACTCTTGTTTTCACAAATTTGTTGTTGATTTCGTTATTATTTCGTACCCAGCCGAGGGCAACTTCACTGTCGGTATACGCGATGATAGTGATATTGGGAGAGTGAAGCTGACTTCTGACCTGACCGTAAAGTTCCGTGAGGAGCACGATTCCTTCAAGTTCCATCTTAGGGATCGTGCATAATTTGCTTTCTTTGTTTGCTTTAGTCTTAAGTGGAGTGACACGACCTCTGGCGGCAAGGAGGCGGATGGTGTAGGTTGATCCGTTCCCGGTTTTTTCACTCGTTTTTATTCGGCTGTAAACTACTGCTGCGTATCCGTCTCCCGAGGCATCGCAAAATCCGATAAGCTGGATGGAAGTGTTTTTATTTCCCCCGATCCAGCGTGGTATTTTGATGTTACTGAGATATGAAAATGTTCCTAATATCTTGCGGAACTTCATTTGCAGTTTTTCATCTATCAGATCATCCCAGTCGTACTTAAGCATCCACAATTCCTGGATCATTATTCGGAGAAGCATAATTACTGGGAGGATCCAACCCATAGGATCGTAAAGCGAGGCGGCTACGGATAACAAGCCTCTCTTGGTGAACTCGATTTTGTCTGGATTGGAGATTTGGAAAAAGTACATGTCCTCTATTTGGTTGTAATTTAACCCCAGAATCTTCATTGTTGGATCGGAGTCTGCTTTGTAGGCGCTGAGTTTTTTGGCATCGTCCACGTTATTAAGGACTTCTAGCTTATTTGATGACCACTTTGTCAAAGACAGCTTCCCGGCCTCCAAGGTTGCGGCTATCTTATCGATTTGCTTTTGGCATTGTTCAACGCTATCGGCTCCGTGAACCAAATCATCCATGTAAATAGAGTTTTTTATGATGTCTATAGTCTCCTCATCTGGAGCGTTATCTTCAGCGATCTGGCGGACCGTTCGTATAGCTTGCCATGGTGCACAGTCGACCCCGTATGTCACGGTATGTAAATAGTATTCCCCTAGAGGCTCGCTTTTGTCCCGGCGCCAGATGATTCTGAATTTTTCACGATCAGGCTCAGGAATCAGGAACTGGCGGAACATCTGTTTCATATCGCTGGTGAATATGATTTCATATTGTCGATTTTGATGAATAATATCGAAAATGTGGGCTTGCAATTTAGGCCCTGGGTGGATAAGCTGATTTAGAGAGACTCCGTTGCTTGAGGGTGCGCTGGCGTTAAAGACGTTCCTTAACTTTGTTGTAATTGCGTCCTTGCGAATAATGCTCATATAAGGAATGTAGTAAGCATTTCCGGTTTCGTCTCGCTGTCGTTCAGCTGGAACCGGGGACATATGATGAGATGCTAAATACTCTTCCATAAAATCATTTGACATCTTCTTGTGGGTTTCATTTTTCTCCCAGCGTTTTTCTTGACCCATGTAAAATTTTACAGCCATTCTAAATGAGTTTCCTAGTGCAGGAGCGTCCACTTTCCAAGGGATGGGGACGATATACCGACCGTCTTTGGTTCGGGAGTGTTTCTCCATGAATAGTTTTTCGCAATACAAATTATCGTCATCGTCCATGTTTGCTTTGTTGGCGGGCATATCCCAAAAATCCATTAAATTGGCTTCGAACTCTGAAAGCGTTGTGTAGACTGAAGTTTGGTTTCCAATACCGCTTCCCGGGTCTCCAGATACAATCCATCCGCCGAGATAAGTATTTTGTAGCAACAGTCCATCCTTCTTTTCCAGTCCAGGGCGTAATACTGTAGAGTATACCGGTCCACCTAGTAATAGAGGTATGTGAGCAGGTCTATTAAAATGTGGGTCGGCAAGCGGCTTGTCAAGTGTGGTCATCCAAGGGATGTGACTGGTCATGCTGGGAAGTGATCCAGTAACCCGTTTGACAACGAGTGCTTTTATATTTATAAATGGCAGTTCGGGATGATCGAGCTTTAGTTTGAGGCTAGCAATGGAATGGACTGTTCCTATCTCTCCACCTACTCCGATGACTTTGACTAGTGTTCGTTTTTTTGGTAACCGTAATTTCTGGACCAAATCTTCGGATATGTAATTGGCTTGGCTGCTCTGATCTAGTAAGCAGCGAATAGGAACGGTTTCATTATTTACCAAGAGTGTTGCTATGGCTGTAGGCAGGATCACATTAGATGATGCTTCCGACTGATTTTGGCATAGGTAAGTGCCGCTAGATGCTTGCGGTTCAGCCAGACTCGTAGTGGGTAGAGGGTGCAATGCCGTAATGTGAGATTCGTGACAGATTTCACATTTTAAAAACTGTCGTGATCTGCAAGGAGAATGATAGTTGAAGCGGTGCCTCGCGCAATATATGCAGATTTTGTGCGCCCGTAATAAGGTTTCCCGATTTTGGGAGGCCAGGAACTTTGGACAATCCATAACTTGATGTTGTTCAGTACAGATAAAACACTTTTTTGGTTGGTGTGGTTGGACGGTGGCATGTGTTTTGGTGTACGGGATACGGGACTCCTTCTTATGCGGCCTATGGCGATCATCTTGGCTTAAATGGTGCTGGTATTCTCTGAATAGGAAGTCCTCAATTTCGTTCAATGTCGGGAGTTTAGTGTTGTGGTTGACGCTATCTTCTAGCCTTCCACGGGTGATGGGGTCCAAACCTCGTAGGATGAGGTAAGCGATGATTTGTTCTCCATTTACTTCATTCTTTCTCAGATTGGCGACTCGCCCTTTGGTGTGGTGTAAGTAAGCAATGATCGATTCGGAGTCACCTGGGACCGTAGGCCGTTGTGGTAGAGCTAACAAAGCCTCTATTTCTACTTTTGCCAGGTGCCTCGGGTTATCAAACGTTCGATCCAAAAGTGACCAGGCTATAGGATAGTTGTCCCCCGTCATGTTTAGATCGTTAATCGCCTCCAGTGCTTTCCCCGTTAGCTTTGATTTGAGCAAAGAAAAGCTATCGATGTTTGACGCCCGACTTCTTATGACCAGGGAATTAAATTGTTCCTTGAATTCACGGTATTTTGTTATGTCGCCACTATATTCACGGAGACAAACTTCCGGGATTTTGATACCCATCCGGTCGGTATTTGATCCTTCGGCCTGCGACCTTTGCTCACGATTAAGCGTTAGTTGTGCTAAAGCATGTAGTAACGCTTCGGATGACTGCTGTTGTGGCTGTGGTTGTGGGCTGAGGGAGGTATTTAGGACGAACCCAACCCCCTGCACAAATGTATACGTGGGGTGGTCTGGGGTCGCAAAAGTCTGGGTAGTTTGTTCCTCGGGGTTTGCTTGTTTCTGCGATGTCCGTGTACAATTACTGGTTTTCTCTTGCTGTGGGCTCTCAGCGGGAGTCTGACTGGTTTCAGGACTGGCTGGATTTTCTTCATAGTCTGCTTCTTCTGCTTTTTTCTCCTCCTCTATTAACTCGGGGCAATTCTTCATTAAGAATTCCTGAATTTTTGTGTAGATGGCTTTAGCTGCCTCGTATTTTGGCAGAAAGGCGGCAGCGGTTGATCCGCTTAGGTCCATCATTGTGGCGTAGTTTGCCGCGATAGAAGTCCAAAGGCTCTTTGCCTTGCCGTACTGCCTTGCAAGCGTTTCCGGGGTACGCTTATCCAATCCCAGCTTGGAGAGATTAACTCTAATCTCCTCCAGCTGGACGATAACATCTTGAAAGTTATCAATAACTCTTTCAAGATTATTCATGTTGTTAATGTATATAAATATTCACGAACTTTCGCACTTTAGCTTCAATACTATATATATATACTATACTCGAAGGACCACTTGTTTGAAGTCAAATACTCTTTGTATCTATTACAAATTTCCACTTTGGATGAAGAATATGAACTCGCTTTATTAATTGAAAAATCCTACTATTTATACACACAGTATTGTTGAGACATCAATATTGGGTAATTAAAAATTGCTTATGTTGATATTGGGTAATTAACAATTGCTTATGCTAAACGCAAGTAAAGAAAACAAAACTTGCTGATGGCAAATTTAGGTCACCGGTCGCATTGGTGGTTTAAGCTGAGGCGGCTTTTCCGACGGCCCAGAGGTTTTGTGCGAGATTGCGTATTCCTTTACTTGCGGAAGTGTATTTTGTCGAAGTGACGTATTTATTGTAAACAGTCCTTCAGTAATTGCCTTAACCAAATGGCTTCCTTGGAGGCATCAGATGCAGCCATGTATTCGGCTTCAGTAGTTGACAGTGCGACTGATTGTTGGCGTTTGCTGCACCATGTAACAGGTCCTCCACTGAGCTTGAAGATGTATCCGGTAGTTGAGCGACATGTAATGAGATCACTGGCATAATCTGCATCTGAATATCCTTCTAGTGTTGGTGAACAGTGTTTCTTAAAGTGGATCCCATTATTAGTTGTCGCTTTCAAGTATTTGAAGATTTTTGTTACGGCATTCCAGTGACTTTCATTGTAACAGTCCAGGTATCTGCTTACATTACTTACTGCATACATTGGGCCTTAGCAATAAACATTTTTAGTCTCGACTTTAAATTTACGGAAGCTCACAATTGCGAAATTTGTATGGAAAATATAGCCACTGTAAACTACTTAAATTTAGAGTCGAAACTGAAAATGTTTATTGCTAAGGCCCATTATGTCTGGCCGACTTACTACAGCGACGAATATAAGTGAACCGACAGCCCTCTGTAAGGATATTTAGATTCGACTTCATTTTTCAAACATTTGCTTAGAGCTGTATGTGGATCGGCTGGAATTCTTACTGGATTGGCTTCACTGAAGTTGAAGCGATTAATTATATCCTTTATGTAAGTAGCTTGATGAAGAAAAATAGAGCTATCTTCAGGATTTTGTTGAATTTCCATTCCGACGAAAATTCCAGGTGGAGTTATGGTGATGTCAAATTGGTTCATTAGTTCATGCAAAATTCCATCGATATCGACTTCTGAACTCCCCATGATTAATCCGTCGTCTACATATATGGCTAGAAGAATTTCTGATTGTTTACGTTTTCGTCTATAGATACATCTATCGGCTGTACTTTGAACAAATCCCAGTGTTAATAATGCGGCGTTTAGTTTTTCATTCCAGCATCGGGGCGATTGTTTTAGTCCATAGAGCGACTTATTGAGTTTGCACACCAAATTGTCGTTCGAATTAATCCCTTCTGGAGCAGCCATATAGATGTCTTCCTTCAATAGTCCATATAGGAATGCTGATTTCACATCGAACTGTTTAATTTTGTATTCGCGTTGAACTGTTATAGCTAGTATTACTCGTATAGAATCATATCTTGTGGTTGGTGCATAGGTTTCAGTAAAGTCTATACCCTCTCGCTGTGCATATCCTTTCGCACATAGTCTGGCTTTGTATCGAGAGATATTGCCATTGGGTAATTTCTTCACTTTAAAAACCCATTTCGATCCTATGATTTCTTTGCCAACAGGTAAAGGTACCATTGTCCATGTATCATTTTTTATAAGAGAAGCGATTTCTTCTTGAATTGCTTCCTTCCAGTATTTTGCATCACTGCCTTGCATTGCTTCGTCAAACGATTTTGGAACACCTAGTTCAGCTACATTTAGCTCAAAACGAGCGGGTCGCTTAATCCCTCCTCGTGGACGAAGGTCGTAATTCACTTCTTGTAATGGTATTGGTTCCGTTTCTGGTAGTGAAACATCAACAGGTTCGATTGTTTGAATCAATGGTACAGGCTGAGTGTTTTGGTCTGGATCTGGTTGAATATTTGTAGAGTCACGATAGTTAGGTCGGTCGCTTGCATTGTTGTCAGTGTCAGGTGGTGATTCTTCGCTAACACTATCATTCCGATGTTTGCAAGTATTGTCTGTGCTACTGTTTTCTGCATTACGTAGGTCTGAGTTGCATTGAATGTCAAAATATGTGACAGCACCAGGTTTTGACTCCAATGGAAGAGTTGATGTATTTGTAGATTCATTAAATATCACATGTTTTGATATTTTGATGGTCTTATCAGCAATATCAAATAAGCGGTAGTTCGTAGAGTTTCCATCGTATCCCACTAGAATATACTTCTTACTCTTTGCTTCGAGTTTTCTGCGCCTCTCACTTGGTACTAGTTTGTAAGCATCATATCCAAAGGTTCTTAGGTGAGTAAGATCTGTTTTCTTCCCAGACCACATCTCAAAAGGTGTTGAATTTGGCGCTTGAGTTGATCCTGTTCTATTAAGTATGTAGACAGCAGTGTTCACGGCCTCTGCCCAGAGATACAAAGGTGTACGAGCAGCATATAACATACAGCGTGCACTTTCCACTATAGTGCGCATATCCCTCTCTGCTCGACCGTTCTGCTCGGGAGTATACCCAAGTAGAAATTTGTGACTATTATCTTGAATTATAGTCGCCAAACGGGATATTGGACTCAGTTTTGTGTCGATAAGCTCCATTCCAATAAGATGGTAACTATTTGACATTTGTGTTACCATTAATGGCCTCAAAGCTACAAATGTCCTTTAAAGTTACATTTCAACACACACAAAACCTGCGAGGTTGCTGTTTTATGTTTCCACTTAACAACTAGGCGAACTCACAGCGCAAAGTCTAATTTGTGTCCACCGAGAGTTACCATTGTATTTTGGCGCTTTTATTTGCAAACAATTTTCACACATACAACAAACTATTGTCTGCAGTAAGTGTACTGAGACAAACTAGGTAGAGCATTTATACTCACACATGTAACATGCTCCTTTGAATGTAGGCGAGCGGTGTGCACGGAGAATATTATATGACATTGAGCACCAATCGTAAAAGGGAATATAGGGTGGCATAAAAAAAAAACATCGTGAATAGGGAAATGATGAACAATGAATTTATCTATAAAGAATCGAAATATTGTAATATAGACTTCATTATTTAAGAATACTAATATCTTTTAATGAGTTTTCCTCCTAAAGAATTAATTTTCATTTTAAACAGTGTACAAAAAAATTGTTTGCCGTTGTAGCACGACGTCGAATAAAATTTTAATTTTACTTTTACTATGTGCACCGCGCTGCTTTTTGACGTTTCAGTATTTTAGTAGGAGAAAAATGAGAATGTTTTTTGATTTTGCTACATAAAACTGCAGCAGATTAAATTGTAAAAAATGGAAATGGAACTTGTATCAAATGCTATCAATATATTTTTATAAATAGCATGTTACATACATTATGTAATTGTAATAATGCTAGAAATGTCATAAACCTTCTACAAAGATTTATTACACAAATTTTCTTTAGCAAAAAAAATGTCCCAAATGAACTAAAAACGTTATATTTATTAAAGTTATATCTCAGTAACATACCTACATGTAAAAATGTTCACTTTATTTTATAGATTTAAGCACACCAAAATCGCGTTACCAAAAGTTAGAGGCGGAAACATAATAACATTTGCAAATCCCTTTGTTATTATTTTCACCAACCTTTTTTTTACATGTTCTCTTTCATTAAAAGTTAGAATTTAATAGAATGAATTATTTAAATATTACGACACAATAATAATAAACGCACAAAAAACAACATTTCCTGAATGTATGCAGATTGTGCATGCACCCTGTGATTCTTCCTAAAGAAATCCATATGGCAGGCAAATGGCCGTCTTCTGATTCTAATTGGGATTCATTATCAGAAAAAAGAAAAAAAAAATAGTCCCTGGGAAAATAAAAGAAGCTTGAAAATAAAATCGAATATTATAAATACTCAATATTTCTTGAGCGTGTGAGTTTTTGCCACTACAACTTATTGATATTTGTGGTAAAACTGATTTTCGTTTGAATATTTTGCATTCGGGTACGAAGATATGCAATTATTAAATTCGCATAATATTATACCTGCTTTACCATTTTCATGACATTTTATTTGCATCCCCATTAAAGAGGGAAGGTTATGTGTTTACGTTTTATATTGGTATCAGTATTTCTATTTCACATTTTCTGTTTCGTGCGAACCAACTTACAAACACATTAAAACAAATTTGACAGCTCACTAAAATTCGGACACATTTCGGTTACAAGTCATAGCCAAAATCCCATTATGTGCGTTTCCCGAAATAGTAATTTTATGAGGTAAAACCTATTCCCCACTTTGGTCAACGTTACATCCTGCAGTGCAAACAGTACGCACTTTGATCCATTATACACACTGTTACTGTTATGGACACATGTCTGAAATGTGGAAACAGCGTGCACACTACAACCAACAATTTCTACTTGGGTATGGAGCAGTCTTCTCATGTATGATACCATTTTCTGATAAATAATTTTTCATATTCCTGTTTATATATTCGGTTCCATTGTCGGTATGGAATACTTTTATAGAGTAACCATATTTGGTTTTTATCATCCTGTTCAGCTCCTGAAAGGATTCAAAAACGTCGGATTTGTGTTTCAAAAAAAATATTATGCGATAACCTGAATAGTCGTCTTTGAACAGAACGAAAAATCTAGCTCCACCCACTGATGGTTCTGCTACTGGACCCCACACATCGCTGTGAATAAATTCACCTGGTTTATTAGCCTTGTTTGTTGAGGGTTTAAATGCAAGTTTGTGCTGCTTGCCGTATACGCAGGCCTCGCAAAAGAAATGGTTGAGGTCTGCCAAGTTTACACCTCTAACTAAGTCGTTTTTTACCATGTCACGAATGCTTTGCACGTTTACATGACCCATTCGTTCGTGCCAGGTTCGTAGCGATTCCGATGATATAGCGTTTGCTTCAGCTACGAGAGTTGGAATTTTTGTTCGAAACTGCATGCGACAAATGTTGTTACTTCCTTTGATACCAGTTGCTGACAGATTGCCATGAGAATCAAAAATTTTTGCCGTGGTTCCTTCCTTGATAATGGTATAGCCTTTGTTTGTGATTGGCCCTTCAGCGAATAAGTTTTTACTAAGTTCTGGCACATACCAAACGTCAGTGATAATAGAGTCAATCCATTTGTTATTTAGAATCTTCTGAATGCTTACAGTTCCAATACCTTCCATTAAGAGTTTTCTTCCGTCTCCAATTTGGATTATAGTTGCTGATGACTTATCAATCTTTTTGAAACTGGAAAATATTTCTCTTCTATTTGTCATATGAGCGGATGCTCCACCGTCTAGCGTCCAAGTGTCATCATTTTCCAGGTTTGATGTGACAAGAATGGCAGGTTTTTCCATAGAAAAAGCTGAGTAACTTCCTTCTGGCAAATGTTGTTCATTCTGCCGAAATTGTTGCTGTTTCTTTTTAGCATAGCAATCAGCAGCAAAGTGACCCTTTTTGTTGCAGTTGTAGCAAGTTACTTTACACTTTTTCTTGGCATTTGACTTAACATGTGGTTTCGACGAAGATGCTACTAAGGCCCATTTTATTCACTCGAAGTTGAACATAACTTGGGGATTTTTATTTTCAACTTGAGAATTACTTTTATTCACTCAAAGTTGACTCGCTCAACTTTGGATATTCCGAAGTTGAGAAAACCGAAAGTTAATCAACTGTGGGTTTTCTCAACTCCCCGAAATAGTAGACGTTGTAGAACAAACTTGGGATTTTTACGCCAAAAATGTCAGATTTTCGGTTCTCATTTGTACATCGGAGAGAGACCGCATGCGGGAGATAAGAGTCGACAGTCGACACTCGACATTACAATAACACATAGGTTAGGTACACAATGCACAAGGAGATGTGTGGCTGCACGGCATTGTTAATTGAGAGTTAGGATAGTACAGACGTGAAGAGCATTCATAATTGTTGTTCTTTGTGTTTATTGCGTTAAACATTTCTGTGACTGTGCGAACTTCAAATCAAGTGGAAAAAAATAAACAAAATCGCCTGATTCGGGCAGCGAAGACGACGAGCGCAATTTGTGTTTTCCGTTTTATAATGCTTGCAATAACATCTGGAAATGTTTATGATCCTTTATATGGCTTTTTGTTCTGTCATTTGTATTCTTCCTTTTATGACCTTTGCAAAAAGATCTAGAAATATTTATGATCCTTTCTAATAACTTTTTCTTTTAGGTATATTTTGTAGTTTCTGTTTTATGATGCTTGTAAAAGTATCTGGAAACGTTTATGATCCTTTTTAGTTGCTTTTTGTCTTATCTTTATTGTTGTTCAGAAATTATTTTTAATATAAATATTCTGTAGAAAACATAAACTAAATTATAAAATATGCTGTCAGCGTAGAGTGGTACGATCATCGCCACATGCTTTCCATCCACTGATTCAATGCAGTTTCGAATTTGCCATAGTTCGTTAAATTTGGTAGCAACAGAATCCCAGGCCTCTGATGTTCTCGGCGTCTAGAATTAAAAACCGTTTTCTGTGCATTGTGTACATTGAATCAGGTAAGGAAATGAATTTACCGAAAATTTTCCCCGGCAGATAGGGGAAGCATTTCAGCCGCTCCGACGCTGAAATGCTCGCCACTCAACCCTTCGTCCAAACACGCCGAAGTTTGTGTGTCTATTCATCTTCCTCTCTGCTTTCAAATAATAATCGCAATTGCATCTTTTTGTTCAATTTTTTTAATTTTTATTGTTTTATTATTACGTGCTTCTTAATCAAGACTTCACCACCGAATGAAAACAAAAAAAAATATTAACTGAACATACCTAGCTTAAGATTTAAAAGTAAAAGAACAGACCTATTGTGTGTCATCTGTCACAAACATCCCAGGGATATTTTAGAAACTGCAAGTAGACCAACTTTTGAAATTCAACAGCAGAGTTGAGAATTAAAGTAGTGAATAAAAGCAATTTTCAACTTGCCGCTCAACTCTCTCTTTCAAATCAACTCCGAAGTTGATCAACCTCGGAGTCATCGGCAAGTTGAACGATAGTGAATAAAATGGGCCTAAAGCTATTTCTTTTTCTTCATGAGTTGTCAAGTTTGATTCTTCGTCAATAAGTCTTGCAGTAAGATTGGACAAGGTTTGCCTTGATTCATCCATTGATAACCAGGCTTGTCTAAAACTTCTGTATTTCGTGGGTAGTGAACCGATGATCTTTGTTATTATTGCAACGTCGCTTACATTATCACCAGACTCACGAATTTGTCGGGCAAGATTTTCAACTTTTGCAATGTGATGTACAACCGAGTCATTCCTATCCATCGAGTATTGGTGAAATTGTTCATGTACTAACATTTTATTTGTCTCAGTTTTCTGCTCATATATGGAATTCAGCTTGTCCATCATCTCCCTTGATGTCTCGCAATTTTCCACAAGCGTAATTTGTGTGAGTTCCATTGCGGACGTGAGTAGGAACATAGCATGCGCGTCATCTTTCTTCCATTGACTAATTTTTGTCGCGTTACTTCCATCTGCTGCAGGTGCTGGACAATTTGATATCCCCATGACATTATCAAATATTCCTTTCGCTCGCAAGGCGCATTTTAACTGAAATTTCCATTGGTGGAAATTCTTACCATCGAATTTGTTAATGTGAATTACATCCAATTTGTCGGCCATTTTTATTTATTTTATTGAATCAAAATAAATTATATTCCTTATTCTAGGCGATGTCTGGGCCCATAACCGAATAAAATACGATTAATAATATTAGAATTATTTATTAATAGAATAAGAAAAATAATGTTGCATTCTTTGCAGTAGGTATAGGACTTCACCACTTCGGTTATTTTAGAAAGTACAAAAAAGTGTCTTTAAAGAAGAAGCAAGAAAAAAAACAGAAAGAGACAGCTATCCACAAATATTCGCTGTAAACTAACTAATTATCTGGATGCATTCAGTCAAGTTTGAGATCTTTTTTGAACAGAAACACTTTGCTTTAATTATACAGAGTGAAATCCAACCTAATGGATCAAAAAGTCTGGCTATTGTTGACAAGATGGCCCTTTTCGTTGCTTGTGGATGACTTGGTGGAGTGTAGCTGTAGAGAAAACAATCAGGATTAGGGAGCCAGTGAATTCCCAGCGTCTTGAGCTGGCTTGAACCTTCGGAAGGGAGAGCAAACTTATCCTCTCGATCTTGGTGAGGTACATCTCGCAAAAGCTCATCTGCATTGGACGCCCACTTCCGTAAGTTTAGCCCCGCTACTTCAAGTATTGTTTTTACTTCCCTCATTTTTCTTTCAGCTTCTTGTTTTATGGCCGCTCCAGACAACAAATCATCTACGCACATGTCTTCCTGAATCATCTTAGACGCTCGAGGATATTGAGAACGTGAATTTTCGGCTAACCACTTCAGAGTACGTATGGCTAAATATGGAGCGGATGCTGTGCCAAAGGTAACTGTTTTCAGTCGGTATGTCTTAAGTGCCTCACTTGGATCACTTCGCCAAAGAATCAGCTGATAAACAGAATCTTTGTCATTTACCCAGATTTGGCGGTACATTTTTTCTATATCGGCTGTAAATGTGTACTTGTACAGCCTCCATCTGAGAATGACATCGATTATGTTATTTTGTAGGGTTGGACCTACCATCAATCGGTCATTGAGAGAAGTCCCGTCAGAGGTTTTGAACGAAGCATCAAAAATCCCTAATTTGGTGGATGAACTGCTCTCTTTAATAACCGCATGGTGTGGCAGGAAATAATGGGGAGTACTCTCCAAATTTTGCTCGCTTTTGACTTCGCTCATGTGACCCAAACCTAAGTATTCCTCTATACATGTAGTATAATCCTTTCTAAACTGTTCGTTTTTTAATAGACGTCCTTCTAATTGTTTGAAACGTTGCACCGCACCTTCTCTTGATCTTCCCAGTAGGGGACGTAAATTTCCTTTGAAAGGAAGGGCGACTTCACATCGTCCGTCTGCCAAGCGTTTGATATTTTGCAAAAAATGTTCCTCACACGCTAAATTTTCAGGAGTTTCTGGAATTGAAAATAGAGCTTCTTCCAACTCCCAGAATTTTCGCATGGTTACATCCAGAGTGCACGTTTGATGGAAGTTATTTATGGGTTGACAAGAAAATGGTGCTCTACCAAAGAGAATCCACCCGAGTTTGGTGTTTTGCGCCAATGGTAAATTTGCATCATTTGGCCTGACCAATTCTGGCAAAAGAACATCGGCTAGCACGTCGGTTCCTAGCAGGAGATCAACTTTGGCTGGCACAAAAAAGGAAGGGTCGGCTAAGCTCAATCCATCCAGGTGCTTCCATTCGATGGCTGGAAGGGTGCGGGTCGGAATATGCCCAGACAGCGACTTATACACGAGGGCTTGTGTAGCGATTTTAAAGGCTGAATAATGAGACGAAATCTTTATGTCAACGACCTTTCTACATTGGCCGCTGCTGACCATACCTAACCCGGACACCTCGACAAAAGTTGGTTTATGTTTGAGACGAAGCAATTGCACTGCTGACTCGGTGATGAAGGATGCCTCAGATCCTGAGTCTAGCAACGCCCGAAGCGAAATAACCTGTCCTGACGATCCGATCACCTTTACAATAGCTGTGGCCAACATAACTTGTGTGGACGTATGTGGCATAGTGTGGTACGTACTAAGAGACCTGCTGGAGCAAGGTTGCTCTTCGTTCGTCGGTTGCATAGTCCGACGTTGATTTGCAGAAGATGGACCGGACTGCTCAGTGTTGGGTGGCGTAAAACTCGGAGCATCGGGATTTATTGTTGAGGTGGTATAGGTTACTGTGTTACAAGGATGAGACAGACGATTTGGTTGTGGACCATTTTGTGAAGAATTGTGCAAAAGGGAATGATGCGGTTGTTGACAGTAATAACACCTACGGGTACTTGGACAATTGGCAGACACATGACTGTAGGCTAAGCAATTCCTACACAGCCCTAGTCTACCTATACTTTGACAGCGGTCATTAATGCTAATCTTTAGGAAACGGTTGCAGCGACGGATGGCATGTTGACCTTTGTTGCATAGCTTACATGCATGCTTTGACGAATCAGCTTGTGCATGGAAACTATTGCGCTGAAGTCCCCTTTTGGGCGGTTCTGCCAATATTTTACCCTGCTGGTAGCTCACAGCCTCCAGTGTACGGAACCTCGATTCGAGAAACTGTTTAAATTCAGCAAAGGTCGGCAGTTCCTCTGTGTTGTCCTTGGAACCCAGCTTCTCCTCCCAAAGCTGCTGTGTTTTCGTAGGTAATTTCTGCAAAAGCACGTAAATCAACACCACATCCCAATGTTCGACTGGCACATTTAAATTGTTAAGGCTGTGAACTATTTCGGTAGACGTATCTAACAATTCCTTTATCGCTTCAGATCGCTCCTGGGTTATTGAAGGCTGATTAAAAAGAATTTTCATTTGGGTGTTGACAAGAAACCGCTGATGGTCGTATCGATCTTTCAAAATATCCCACGCCTTTGCATAATTTCCGTTGGAAATGGATAAATGCGATAAAATTTTATCTGCTTCACCTGAGACACTAGTCTTTAAATAATGCATTTTCTGGATTTCAGACAACGATGCATTGTGATGGACAAGAGAAACAAATAGATCATGAAATCCTCGCCAAGACTCATATTTTCCTGAGAAACTGGGCACTGGAATATTGGTTAATTTAAAATTATCTACATTATGCGACTCTGCTTTGATTATATACGCCTTTGTGACCTCACTCAGGGTTTCATTCGCCTTGACTTTGTCCAAGGCATCGAGAATCGATGCTCTGTATTCCAAATACAATTCGCGTAATTGTTCATAAATCTCATCTACTTCAGAACAATCATCCTGACTATCTACTAACTCTTCGTACGCCTTTTCACCTGCCTCCATTGTTTCTTTCAGCATAAGCAAACGGCCTGACAAGTAATTTGCAGTCCGAGTACTGGATCCCCTTTTGCCGAAATTTTCAATATCTTTTTCCAAGCGGGTAAGTACACGAGCTAGCTTGTTTTTCTTCATAATTTTAAAATTCTATCCTATTTGCAGACACACAAGATATAATACAAGAAGTAATGTAGGTACTTACTTGCAAATTATTCGGATATTCACAGTCACAGTCACAAAGTCCAAAGTCCAGATCGGCTCCAGATGAACGCAATGATTGTTGGCGATGACGATGACGGCTTGTCTTCCAGAGTACATATACGGTTTACGGCAGTGATGATTAAAGTTGAGTCGAATATTTTGCAGCAAAATCACACACGAAAATTTAACTCAACAAATTAATCTTGCAATGCGAGTATTTTTACGACGGGATTGGGATAATCCGGCTCGAAGGACCAAAATGTTCAGTATGGAACAAAGACGAGAAAAACTGTTCGCAATTGCAAGTTAAAACTGTATTACAAAAACGCTTTTCCACAAAACCAAATAAAACACCGCTTGTTACCACTTTATAAAACAGAATTATCATTTATTACAAAAAACAGTGCTTTTTATAGGTTTGTTTATATACATGGAAAACATATTTTTTGACAGCTGACACCAATGGGATATTTTTGGTGGATGAGTGCGTTCCGCACTTTTAGTGTTAAATGATGTCTCGAATTTGTGGATTGTACAATCAACACTAACCTTACTTTTGTATTATACGTTTATTTAAAGTAAACAAAGATTTGTTAATTTTATTTAGCTGAAATGGATGGACTTTCTTTTTTGGATGTCGATGGCTCTTCATTGTATTTACCGTACGTGTATGCCTTAAGGCATTTCTCTTCGTTGATATCGCGAAGTGTCCCGCCACTGAGGTCACGACAAGCATCATGGTTTGTAGTCTTTTCGATTTGGGCACCGATTGAACGAAGAATGGATCCGAATCCTCCTTTGCCAACGAGCATTCGGAGATTTTTTTTTTTTTTTATAATAAACACGCGCTAAAGAGGTTAT
Organism: Cheilosia vernalis; assembly: GCA_949126925.1. Taxonomy (NCBI): domain Eukaryota; kingdom Metazoa; phylum Arthropoda; class Insecta; order Diptera; family Syrphidae; genus Cheilosia; species Cheilosia vernalis. The sequence goes on from OX421358.1 coordinate 59,578,002, forward strand.
GACTACTCTTATGGTGTAGTTTGAAGTACACAGCGCGGGCGTTAGGGAAATTGGGATAGAGAAGATAGGAGATTCCGATGCACATTGGTTTTAAATGTCTGCAAATTGAACCGAGGGGGAAAGACAGAGCCCGCAAGGCGTTTCACATTCGCGTGGTACGGCTTATGAAGGAATCTCTATATTTCATAGTACGACCGAAAATAGGCTGAAGGGTAAACTGATGGGCATTTCTGGCTTGGCGAGTATTGCGGTTGAATAATTGTTGAAGGGGTGGAATGCAGCTGGCGATTTCACTTGAGCACTGTTTGTAGAAATAGCGATAAAACAATGAAAGACATGTTACATTTCTGCGATGTTCGAGCGAATTTATAGAATTCGCTATATTTGTGTCTCCAATAAGTTTTAAAGCACGATTCTGTATCCTATCCAGCAGGTGCAATGAGGTTTTGGGCGCACGAGACCAGATATGAGAGTTGTTTATCATTCAGTTAGTTTATTTATATTTATAAAGTTTACAATCAATTATTTAAAGACATACACTTCAAAAATCAATTAGTTAATGACACACACTTCAATTCTACTGATTTAAAACTAATTAGAATATATGTACTGTTCATTTGCCAGTTCTGTTTGAACTGAATTCTCCTCAGCACGATTCATCCACCGATACGTATACTTTCATCAATATGCGCGAGCGCGGAATAATTGCTAATAACGTGAATTTGAATTGTGTGAAAAAATACGTATCGATACCTTACATATTATGTTACGCTTAATTTCTAACTTACAATATACTTAATACTATGGGAAGTTGGCACATCATCAATTCCCAGCGCGTCGGAAACGAAGAGAGTGCAAGTCGTGCACATACCATTCATTTGAGTTTGAGTTTCAACTTCGCTAGGTAATTTGAACATACTCCCCCCCTTTGAGGGCTTTAAGACCTCTAAATCCTAAAATTGTGTATCTACTTCGAAACGAGGACCAATTCGTCTGGGTAAAGGAGTAGGGCCCCTTTTCTTGTAGCAGTAACATATTATGAATCCAGTCACGACAACCAGTAATATATAGCTCATAGCATAGTGATGATAATCATGTATATTCACACTAGCTGTCGCTACATCTTTATTTGAGTCTTTGATTATTTCATTGACTCTGCCTTCTAAATCCCTTATTTCATCATCCCTTATTTCGTTGGAGGAAGACATGAAGCTGGTCTCAGTTGTGACATTAAGCTTAAATGATTTGGGAATCTCTGCCGAAAGAACAAAAGAATTCCTTAGGGTACTATTCTGCAAAACTCTCACATTTATTATAACGTTAGGAAGCTTTAAGGTACATGGTCTCAGAAATTCCAGTAACCCACTGCCACTTATAGTTAAGCTTTTGGTGGTTCCCTCGCAAATAAGAAGACCAGTTTTTGGGTCAGATAGAGAAAATATCCAGCTGTTGGAACTCCCAAGGCCGATCCATTTATCGGAAATTAAGGATTTTCTTAAGGAGCAATTGGTAAGGGCTCCCATCACATGGTTCAATAGAGATATTTCACAGCAATTAATATTACCCTCATGAATTTTGGTTGGCGATAGTTGGTTGCAAAGATAATTCCTAGTTGAGAAAGGCTTACATGCGAACAACTCATTTTCAGATAATGAGAAATACCTGTCTCTGGTTAAAGTGACTACTAAATAGGGAAGTGATATCTCCACTTCGAGGCTTGAGCCATTTTGAAATATGGGAAAAGGAATTAAATTAAAAATTTGGAATTCTTGATTGTCAATCAGCGGAATCATCATATCGAAAATTATAGAATTGTTCAAACTACGCCCCTTTACCGAGGACACCTTGAACATATCTAATACGGATGCTTTAGGAAGATTGAGATGCAGGTCGTTCCTTATAAGCTGCAGCTGATTAATAAACTGTGTTGGTGAAATAAAATGAGGATTGATTTTAGCATTGTTAAGACTAAGAAGAACATCAAGCAAAATATCTTGAACCCTTTCAATATTAGTTATTGCTAGAATTAAATATGATGTTAATGCAGAGAAAAATTGTTTTTGATCAATGATCTCCTGATGCTTTTCCACGCGGTTCATAGTATTTTCTAGAATGTTTCTTTAGTTTTCATATTGCTGGTTTAATTGCTGCTTATTTTGTTAAGCAGATTTACGGTGGAGTCTGCGATAGAGCTTTGTCTTTTCAAAAGATTAGACAGGTGCTGTTCATCTTGATGCACCAATGCAATTTTGTGTTCGATATCCCTTGCATCATCTTGGTCAAGAACCCCAAATAAACTATGTGCTACGTTCCCGACGAAATCGAAGGGAGATCTTTCTACTCGTATCCCTTTACTGTGCGATTCGTGGTAATTGTGGATGAGATTGTTATTTTGCTCAATTGCTGAAATTCTATGTCGAAGTGTCGACACCGTGGGTAAGCAATACAGATAATTTTGCAACTCAGTTGCACATTTTTCGTCCATGCGCGCTAGATGAGATTTCACCTCAATTCTAGCCAATATGATGATAAATTATAAAAAACATATATGCTCCAAAAGCTATTAATCGTGCTCACAGTGCCAATGTCTTCAAAGTATAGACCCGCAGCATCATGGAAATTTGTTATAACAACAGGCTCACTACCAACAGCAGATGTACAAGGTAATAGTAGCAAGATGGTAAGCAATGTTGTTAATAAGGTTCGACGGATGTTTTTTCCGTTTCTTAACATTAATGCTGATTGTTCTTCAAGCTCTTCTTTGATTGAGTCTTTGACGGCATGTGAGTCGGGCCTAATTTTTTCTTCAATAGGTAAGGGACATAGATTGTGAATTGCTCGCTGGTAGGTCCCCGTTTCGGTTTTTACGCTTGCCACCCGCACCAATCCATCACCTCCCTTAACAACTTCAGTTACACGTCCAAGCCTCCATTTCATTGGAGGTAGGTTCGTGTCCTTCAATAATACCATTGTTCCCACCTTCAGGTTCTTTGATTCAGACCTCCATTTCGATTTCTGTTGAAGAAGGTGGAGATATTCAGACGACCATCTATTCCAAAAATGCTGCTGAATATGCTGAATCTGACGAAATTTATCCAATCGGGAGAATTTCAAAGTGGTAACTTCAGGTTCAGGAAGAGATGTTAGTGGGGCGCCTATAAGAAAATGACCTGGAGTTAATGTTTCCATATCGTTCGGGTCTGAGGACATGGGAGTAAGCGGACGAGAATTAAGAATGGACTCAATTTGAATAACGACTGTTGAAAGTTCTTCATAAGTGAGAGAAGCCTCTCCTAAATGTTTAACCAATAAAGTCTTTGCCGATTTTACTGCGGCCTCCCAAAGCCCACCAAAATGAGGGGATCGAGGTGGTTTGGGTTTCCACATGATGCCATCCTTAAGGCAAGCAGACTGAATTGTCGATTGTATTTTTTCTGAGTTAAACATTTTGATGAGATCTGATAATTGGTTTCTTGCCCCAACAAAATTAGTAGCGTTATCGCAAAATATTGTTTGACAAACGCCTCGTCTACCTATAAATCGCTTTAACGCGTAATTAAAGGCTTCAGAAGACAAATCTCCTACCACCTCTATGTGTACGGCCTTCGTGGAAAAGCAAACAAATACGGCCAGATATGATTTCGATGGAGTTTTTCCTCGAACCTTATAATGCGTCCGTATCGGTCCACAAAAATCTACACCGGAGCAGTAGAATGGTCGAGAAGGCACGACCCGCTCCCTAGGTAGATCACCCATTAACTGATTAATGGCCTTGGGCTTTGAACGAAAGCATTTAACACATCTTGAAAGAACCTTGCGAGTTTCTCTTCCTACACTCAGAATCCAATATTGCTGTCTGGATATCGATATAAGTGCTTGGTGGGACGCATGAAGATATTTTTGATGAAGATGTGCTAAAAGTAGTGTGGTTATTACATTATTTTTTGGAAGTGATTTTTAGCTGTAGAAGGAATTGAAGCATTTCTGAGCCTTCCACCTACGCGAATCAACATTGTCGTTTTATCAAAATATGGACTTAATGATGCGATTGTCGAATTTTCGCTGATGGGTTTATCCCGACGTAATGCCCAGTATTCGTTAGGGAATGAGCTTATCTGAATAGATCTAAAAATCCAAATTGTTCCTGTTAAAATCACTCAATAAATCACATCTGTCCACGTCTACCACTACAACAATACATCGTGAGAGAGGAGAAAAAACAGCCTGGTGAGACGTGGCATTCGAAAAAAGACGGCCAGTAAGGACGGACGCGACATACAAAAGATACGATAAAGAAACATCCAACATCCATCCAAAATTCAACACATCCAACATCCATCCAAAATTCAACACCACATCCAACATCCATCCAAAATTCAACACCACATCCAATACACATCGAACATCGAATATAATTTTATAACCACCTTTTATTACTATCCTTTACAAATAAATATCTGAAATAAACTTTAATTTATATAATTACAAAGGAGTGTCGTTTAATGTTTTTCGAACCGTAGAAGCTGTCGCCGCGCCGCCATTACAACGTTTTCTTTATCTTTATGTCGCATTCGCAATTGTTTTCGGTATTTGTGTTTCGTCTGCAATAAGTTGGAGAGAGACAAAAAGATTGTGCGCGTGTTTAATTGTATCGGACAAACCGTGGACAGATGTGCGCTTTAAGATAGTTTTTGCTGGGTTTTTGAGTTTTGTTTTATCGATTTTGCTGCGCCAACGCAAAAGGATAAATGCAGAGGGAAGATTTTTTGAGGATTTCGATTGGAGAGAGTAGCACATCGTCGGGTGAGTCTGAGGGTGATTTAGACACAACAATTATGTTAAATCCAACAGAAAATTCATCAGGCAGTGACCTGATGTCAGTTTTAGTCAAGAGCATAGATTCTCTAAAAATGTCTGTACAAGAACTACGAAACAACACCGTCGACAGCCAGAAACAAATACAGAGTCTACGCAGCCAAGTAGAAGCCTTGCCGAATGATTCTGCCCAAGACAAGCAGAAGGAATTGAATATTGATGGTATGTTGCCAGGACCATCGAAAGAACAAGAAATGCCAAAACCTGCCGATAGTGGCATTCTGTGTCACACTACGTGGATTCCCCAAAACGAATCAAGATTGTACGATTTACCAACGTTTTCTGGGAAAACAGAGGATTGGCCTTTGTTTCTCGCGAGTTTTAAAGACACGACCGACGCCTTTAAGTACACCGACAGGCAAAATTTAATGCGCCTACAAAAGTGTTTGGTAGGTGCCGCCAAAGAAGCAGTTGATTCAATGCTAATATATCCCAATGACGTTCCCAAAGCGATTGAAGAGCTTGAATTTCGATTTGGCAGACCTGACTTACTTATAAGATGCCAGTTGAATAAAGTAAAGCAGTTTCCAGCAATCAGTGAAGCCAAAATCGAACAAGTCATATCATTCTCTACAAGAGTGCGTAACGTAGTTGCATTTTTAACATCTGCAAATTGCCAACAACATTTATCTAATCCATCGCTTTTGGAACAGCTTGTGTTAAAATTGCCAGCAAATAAACAATTTGAATGGGCGAAACATGCCGCCGCCATCAAGCCATTTCCCACTATTGAACATTTTTCAATGTGGTTGAGTGACCTTGCCAGGATTGTGGGTCTAATGCCGCCATCATCGGGTCACACAATGCAAACAATGCAGAGAACTAGTTCACAGCCCCAACAACCACGCCGTGTTATGCACGTTGAAGAAAATATTCCGAAGAGAGACACCAAATGCTTTCATTGTGGAGAAGAGCATAAATTGGTGAACTGCAAGGATTTTAACCAGTCGCTAAGTGTTGAAGACCGTTGGAAAAAGGTAAAAGCTTTACAATTATGTTTCTCGTGTTTGGGTAAGGGTCACAACTCAATGAACTGCCGAGCCAAAAGGCCATGTGGGGTAAACAGTTGCCGTCGTTACCACCACCAGAGCCTTCATGAAGAAACAGCGTCAAAGGATGCTGTTTATCATTGCCGCCGTGCATCGAATGCTACATGTAATCAACTTTTTAAAGTTCTTCCAGTTTCCTTATTTGGTCCAAATGGAAAAGCTGAAGTTTTTGCCATGATCGACGAAGGTTCTGCAATTTCTCTGCTGGAGGAACATGTCGCAAAGAAACTTGGACTAAAAGGTCCATCTCAGCCGATGACTCTGCAGTGGTATGGCCAAAAAGTTACTACGGAACAATCATCGAGAATCAGCCTAGAAATTGCAGGCCATGGAGAAGATCATCGATTTGCGATCAAGAATATTCGAACAGTGAAGGATTTAAATTTGCCAATGCAGTCATTCCAAAAATCTCAATTTGAGCATTTGACATTTGTTCCTGTGAAAGACTACAACAACATCACACCAGTTATGCTGCTTGGGTTGGACAACATTCATTTGGGTGTATCGACAACAATTGTTCAATCGAATATCTCATCGCCTATTGCCGCCAAGACCAAGTTGGGCTGGGTTGCCTATGGCCCAACTTCAGAACTAACATCGTCATACCCATCAGTCCATCATATACGGGAGAATCATTCATTGAACGAATTACACCAAATAGTTACTGAGTACTTCTCATCAGATAACTTCGGAACAAATGCTATAGCTACTCCATTGGAGTCGGAAGATGACATCAGAGCTAGACAGATAATGGAAGAGACAACTCAGCGTATTGGTAAGCGTTTTCAAACTGGTTTATTGTGGAAAGATTTTCCACCTACACTTCCAAATAGTTATGCAATGGCAGAAAAACGCCTTATCAATATAGAAAAGAAAATGAGCCGTGAACCAGATTTTGCCGAAAGATATCAGAAAGATATCAGAGAGAAATGGGATATGCCAGAAAACTTCCAGCAGATGAGCTGCGAAGCATTAAGGAGCCAGTGTGGTACTTACCTCATTTTGCCGTTCAAAGCCCACACAAGCCAGAAAAGTTAAGAATAGTGTTTGACGCCGCCGCCACCGTAAATAATATCTCTCTTAATTCAGTTTTATTGAAAGGGACAGAGCAAGCCAAGCCATTACTGGAGATTTTATTTAAATTCCGACAAGGTACGATTGGAGTTGCTGCAGACATATGTGAAATGTTCTCACAAGTACAGATACGTCCGGCCGATCAATCAGCACAGCGCTTCCTATGGAGAAACGGAGACACCAGCCAGCCTGTTCAACAGTTTGCCATGACTTCGATGATTTTTGGATCCGTATGCTCACCGTGTTGTGCTGAGTACATAAAAAATCGGAATGCTGAAGAATTTAAACAACTATATCCTGAGGCAGCAGCTGCCATAGTAGAAAAACATTATGTTGACGATTTCGTTGACAGCTTTAAAAACGAAACTGACGCACAGAAGATTTGCCGAGAAGTGGTCAACATCAATGCAGAAGCAGGATTTAAGCTGAGGAACTTCATTTCAAATTCCAAAAGTCTACAAACGGCCATGAATGGAGAAGCCAACGGAAATACCAGCCCGGTAAATATGGAACGCCAAGCCACAACCGATAAAGTCCTAGGAATGTATTGGGACACGCAGTCCGATACATTTAGATTCCAGACAAAGTTCCATCGAATTCCACAGCAAGTATTACATGGATCACGTGCCCCAACGAAACGAGAGCTATTGGGAATAGTAATGGCAGTATTGGATCCCTATGGATTACTTGCTGATTTTCTGATATTTTCAAAAATGTTAATACAAAATACCTGGACGTGCAACATCAATTGGGATGATCCAATTCCAGCAGAAATACAAACAAAATGGATCGCCTGGTGGAGTGAGTTCCAGCAAGTGAAAGGTTTTAATATAAAAAGATGCTATTCACCAAATTTGCCGATATCTACGAGTACGGAGCTGCATATCAGAGACAATACTGAGACCCCCAACTTCGGTCGATTTCCCGTTACTTAGCCCACAAGCTATATTTAAACGGAAGTGCCTGGATTTGGTGCGCTAGTATTGATACACACAAAATCGTATTGACAAATGTCACGAAACTTCAAAAATTCCGGCTCACCAACACACTCTCAAAAAAAACGAACAACTTCTGCTGTGGGCAAAGCTGCTGGCAGTGTTCACAGAATTTTATACGTTAAATTTGAAAATAGTCGTTACAACTAATTTTTTTGTGGACAGTGATTTATTTTATAAATAATTGCATATTTATTTGACATATTTTAGAAAAATACACAATTTTGAAGTATTATAGACAAATAAAAACATTTTTAACAAACTTTCGTAAGGCAGTAAATATAAATCGAGTAGAAAATGGTAATTATATAATGTATTTAAAAGTCATAATATGTTTTTTGCATTATAATGGAACAATAAGGGTACATGAGTACTTTGTTTGAATAGAAATACAGAATGTTATAAAAAGCTAATATGCAAATCTACTGAGATAATACACTTATTCACCAAATTTGAGTTGAACTTCTTTTAAAAAAAAGCTGTACTACTGAACACTGCCACAGCTCACTGCTGTTGAAACTGACACTGACACAACAGATTCACCACTGTTGTCAAGCTCATTTGACTTGATCTTGACACTTGCGTTATTTGTTTCCATTTAGTTTTCGATTTCGTGGATTTATTAAAAGTTTGTTTAATGGATTTAAGTACTGAAGAAATCTACATCATAGCTCAAGTCCAGAAAGCACGTTCCACCGATCCTTGTGCAGCAGAAGCGTATAAACTGGAAAAAGAAGCCAACAATTATGAGGAAGCTGCCAAGTGTTTAAGTTACATGTAAGCTTGATATATAGAACATAATTCCTCATTAAAAGAACGCTCACATTTCAGAATCAAAGTGTTGACGTGTGGAACGAGATCGCCGTACTTACTGATGGCATACGTGCCACAGAGAATGGAATAACTCCCGAAAGAATAAGATTATTTTGCTTACTGTGAACCACACAGAGAACAACTTGGCAATGAAGTTGCAACTTCTGATACTGCCTCAAGCTGCTATTACACATTTGGTAGGTCAATAAAGTTATTCTGCTTAAATTTACCTTCAGTATTTTTGTTGCAGCCGTGATAGCTGAGGGGATGAACCTGAATCCTGCAAAATATCAGGAAATGCTGGTAGAAGAGGCTCTGACTTTGATTTATCACAAAACTCCTGATCTTCCGAGTCATCTGGTCTGTAGATTTTCCAAGTTCTCGCACTCTGTGCGAAAAAATTTATTTATCGAAAATTGCAAGCATTTTCCTATGACTTGGTTCTAGTAGTAGAAACGTCTACTGGGAAAAGCTAATTGAAATAGCATCGATAAGTCCGCCTGGCAGCAGTCAAAGCCTGTTCTACGCCTCAACGTTGTTTATATAAAATCAATGAATCAATTTTTTGTTAAAAGAACCATCACCGAAAGACGGTGGCTGATGAAAGAGTGTCGATTAGCTTTGCTTGCCAAAGATGCCAAAAGCCACTCATCCTGGATGGGAGTTTGGGCAGTATTAATGAGCACGCAATGGCTGAATTATCGCGTAAGTACTTTAATGAGTTTTAGCCAAATGACATTTCACAATAAAATGTTTTAATTTAGTGTCAATTTATCAACAAATATGGATGAAATCGATCCCAACGAAAGTGGTGGCACCTTTCCGTCTGACGGACTCGATAAATGGAACTGGCTTCACCCTTGTTTCCGATGGAGAAGAAATAAAAAAGCTGAACACTGAGTTTCTAGCAAAGGCGCAGCTCTTTAACGCTTTGCCATCTAACTCTGAGTTCGATTATCCATTGTGCAGTGAGTGCACCGACTCAATGCTGGAACTACTCGAACGTGAGTTCGAGATCGCCGAAGATGAATGGCGCGATTATAAGAGCTAATTGGAAAAAAATCTGAGGAGAAATGTAAAGTTCCGGAGCTAAGAAAGCAACCTAGAATCAAAGGAAAAGCACCTTTTGGAAGACCGGTGGATTTACGTTTTTTTAGGATAGGAAGTTGGATAAAGCAATGGTTGCCTCTCAAAAGTGCCTCATACAGTTCCAGCAAGAGGTGGAAAACCGAGACAAATGGAAAAGGGAAAGATCATTGACCATTCAACGGGAAACTCGTACTCAATCAAGTAAGTGTTATGCACCTGTGGTTTTGAATATGCAGTAAAAAAAATGTCTATTTCCAGAATACAATTTAACTCGGAGGAGCTTATACTCACTAAATTAAATTTCGCCTGGCATGGGTCATTTCAATTTATGACATAATGATTACCAGATTTGGACATAGGATCATTTTATTCGGTTTAACTAACCTAACTTGTGTATTATACGTTTATTTATAATAAATAAAGATTTGTTAATTATATTTAGTTGAAATTGATGGACTTTCCTTTTTGAATGTCGATGGCTCTTCACTGGGTTCATTCAGTTTGCCGTATGTGTAAGCCTTAAGTAATTTCTTTTCGTTGATATCGTTATCTCTTGCCACTGAGGTCACGACAAGCTTCATGGTTTGTAGTCTTTCGATTTGGGCACCGATTACACGAAGCATGGATTTAAATCCTCCTTTGCCACCGAGCATTTGGAGGTGTATATGAACGACTGCTTTGTTGTGGATTGCTGTTCGGGAATGTTTTTCCATTTTGTAGCAAATAGAACTCTTCTACTGCTAAGTTCTGCAACAAGGAACGCTTTATAAAAAATTACAAATCGAAGAAAACACACATACAGTCGCTTCGCAAATTTGCTGCAGGATTTATTGATTGTTAGTAGCTACACAAGACGGTATTTGCCTGGCACCCAAATAAATAGGCACCATTTCTTTTAAGATACATATGTTAATTTTGAAATAATTTAAAACAACTCTGGGGTGTCTTTGCTATGGCTGCTCACTCTTTTGTTCCAATTTGTTGGCTTGACCCAGCATCTTCTGCTACATCTCCTTTTCGTTGTGATGATTATATGTAAGACTGAAATAAACAACAAGAATTTCAATACTCAAACTGCTTATAACTAACATTTAAAATCAACACACGCTTGTTGTGATTCATCCATCAAATTAAGACTCTTGTTATTGTCTCTTGCTGTTACTAGCAGCGAATAAGACAATAGAAAATTGTCGTACGACTGTTCGTCGCGAAAGGATGTGGCGATTCTTCGAGAAAGACAAATTCACATCTGCCTCTACAATGAATAGAATTTCCACAGTAGGTACATTGCTCAGCCGAGCCTGGCTGAAACCATAAAATAAAACATTCGAATGAAAAGCCAATTTGAAATTCGATAAACAAACCTGAAGAAACTTCTTTACATCTTCGACAATATTTTATAATTTATACTCGTTCTTGTACGTGTCGCACCATCCGTATTTTGTTTCTTTTGCCAAGAGTGTGACAAGTGCTTGTACAACGAAGTTTTGTAAATTAGGGCGCGTGGCAAGATAGTTCAATATGTAACTCCTGCAAATAACATATAATCAAGCTAAATTAAGTATTAGTCCTTAGGGGGTTGCGTAAGATATCAAACCTTATATCGATCCCTTGCTCTAAATTTAGACTCTGTGTCAATTTGCTGAGAGTTGTTGCGGCGAGAATAATCCCAGTTTTTGACTTCAATAGGATTCAATTGTTTCGCATTCAGCAGGTAATTAGGGCTTTGGATTTAACAAACCTTGAAGATAGAATAGTAATTAAAGGTATTGGGAAACATATTTATTGAATAGTATGGCTTACTTATATCGACTCCGTTTGGTATTCTTCCTAGCCATCAGGTATAAATAATTGTCTCCAGTGCGATCCAATATATTTGGTAAGGTTAGCGAACGCCTCAACGTCGACTTCTTCCTTAGCTGTAATATAAATGTATGTATTTAATTCTTAATATTCACACTTAAAATACGCGAAAACTTACATTTCTTCCAATTTATTGCAGGAAAAATAAAATTTTGTTTACATATTTTGACATTTGTCAATCGACTTCTGTCAAAAGAAAACTCACCACATTTTTTTTGGTTCGCTTTTTTTTTTGTTGCTCACACGGATTCTAAATTGACATAACACCGATAGGAAAACAAAATGGCGAATTCAAAAAAAAAATCGAGGGGGCCAGCGGCAAGAGGATTGCCAGTTGGGGGTCTCAATCTTCGTCGATGCCAGTCAAGTTGCCTTCTCAGCTGTTGCGTATTTCCGTTTTGAATATGCTAATGGAATAGACGTCGCCTTCGTAATGGGTAAGACACGCACCGCACCACAAAAATTGATGTCAGTTCCTCGATTGGAGCTACAGGCCGCCGTACTAGGTGTTCGTCTATACAAAATAATTCGTAAAAGCCACGATATAAAAATTGATCGAGTCATATTATGGAGTGATTCCCGTACTGTCCTATATTGGATTCACTCAGCCGAAAGAAAATATAAGCCATTTGTCGGCCACCGAATCGCCGAGATTGTTAACACTACTTGTCCAATGCAGTGGCGCTGGGTGCCCACCGAAGAGAATGCTGCAGACGAAGCAACACGCCCCCGATTTCCACCAAAATTTCATGCCAACAACAGGTGGACAAAGGGGCCAGCATTTCTAAAACTTGCGGAGGAAAATTGGCCAACATTCCAGCTCGAACCTGTGGAACTGCTCGAAGAAGAAATCAAAACAAAAGTCATACTTCATGTTCAGGCAAGTAATGTTTTCATTCCTTTTAATCGATTTTCCTCGTATTTAAAGCTTAAACGCATGATGGCCTGGATGTTACGTTTCGTCAACAAATTATTAAACCGTCTGCACAATTCGCCGCCAATTGGTCAACTTACGTGTACCGAAATACATGATGCAGAAAGATTATTGTGCCGTATAGTCCAAAGAAATATATTCGTTGATGAGATTTCCGCCTTGGAAAATGCCCAGCCCATTTCTAAACGTAGCCCGTTGCATGCTTTTACACCATATTTGGATGAATATGGTCTCCTAAGGGTACATGGTCGAATGGATGAGGCTTCCTGTTTACCCTTTAGTGCTAAACGCCCGATTTTACTACCACAAAAGCACATTGTTACGGAACTCGCCACACGCTATTACCATGAGAAGTTCCATCACCAAAACACAGCTGTAACAATAAATGAAATCCGTCAAACATTTTGGATCCCTCATATAAAGGCAGTTCTTAAAACTGTCCAACGTAATTGTCAACAATGCCAGATTGATAGAGCCAAGCCGTCACCACCATATATGGGACAACTACCCTTTCACATACACAGGAGTAGATTTATTTGGTCCCTTTAATGTTTCCATCGGACGCCGAAGAGAAAAAAGATGGGCAGTGATTTTTACTTGTTTGACAGTTCGAGCCGCTCACTTGGAACTTGCTGAGAACTTGTCAACAGATGCATTCATTATTTGTTTGCGAAATTTCGTTAACCGTCGAGGAACCCCGAAAAGAATCAGAAGCGATAATGGGACTAATTTTATTGGAGCTCAGAAGGAGTTAAAACAGTCCGAACGTCTTTTGGATACAGATCGTATTAACGAAGTGGCCACAAACGACAATATTGAATGGATTTTTAATTGTCCTGCAAATCCAAGTTCCGGTGGGTGTTGGGAACGCCTCATAAGAATTATAAAACGAGTTCTTTTCAAAACTTTACATGAGACATCACCACGGGTTGAGACGCTTCGAAGTGTTTTAATTGAAGCTGAAAACATCATCAATTCTCGCCCACTCACTGACATACCGTTGTCCACCGACCAAGATGAACCGCTGACGCCGAACCACTTTTTGTTAGGGTGTGTTAATTCAACACAAACTCCTCATCCCGTCGACACCCAAATTTGTTTGCGAAAGCAGTGGAGGATCTCTCAAAACCTCAAGGATCGCTTCTGGAAAAGATGGGTTATTGAATATCTCCCACAACTTTTGCGACGTCCTAAGTGGCACGAGAAGCCACCACCACTTCGAGTTAACGACTTGGTAATAATTTGTGATCCATCTCAGCCAAGAAGTCAGTGGAAAAAGGGCCGTATTAACAAAATATTTCCAGCTAAAGATGGTCACGTTCGCATCGCCGAGATAAAAACAGCCAGTGGAATGTTGCTACGTCCAGCCTCAAAACTTGCCGTTTTAACTATTCGTAGTGAATCCCGGAGTGATTCACGGGGGGAGGAATGTTAAAATCACTCAATAAATCACATCTGTCCACGTCTACCACTACAACAATACATCGTGAGAGAGGAGAAAAAACAGCCTGGTGAGACGTGGCATTCGAAAAAAGACGGCCAGTAAAGACGGACGCGACATACAAAAGATACGATAAAGAAACATCCAACATCCATCCAAAATTCAACACATCCAACATCCATCCAAAATTCAACACCATATCCAACATCCATCCAAAATTCAACACCACATCCAATACACATCGAACATCGAATATAATTTTATAACCACCTTTTATTACTATCCTTTACAAATAAATATCTGAAATAAACTTTAATTTATATAATTACAAAGGAGTGTCGTTTAATGTTCTTCGAACCGTAGAAGCTGTCGCCGCGCCGCCATTACAGTTCCCTTCTGAATCTCCTCAATGGTCAATGAGCCTGTGGTTTTATGTTCTGGATGGTAAGCCTTAAAACTCATGAAAAATCGGTAGGCGGTTGCAAATATTTTTTGCAGTGTGTAGAATGAATTTTTGTGGTTAATTGCGGTAAATAGATCACTTGAAATCGACGTTGTCAAGACTGTTTTTATTCTTCGACGTCCAGGGATATCGTCAGGAGTTGTATATTTAGCTTGAATTGATGTCCCGATTTGTTTTAAGAACTCGGGACCATAGAACCAAATCTTTGATCTGACTAGATCAGGCATTCCTAATCCTCGTGATATAAGATCGGCAGGATTCAATTCCCCTTTTATGTAGTGCCATTGATCTACTTTAGAAATGGACTGAATTTTTGCCACACGATTTGCAATGTATGTCTCCCAGGTATAGGAGGGTGCTTTTATCCAAGCTAGAACTGTTGTTGAATCAGTATAGAATTGAAGTTTATTAATTTTTCGAGAGAAGATTGGGGTTATCTTTTGCACCAAATCAATAAATAGAACAGCCGCTTGCAGTTCTAATCTGGCAATGCTGGTTACCTTTAGAGGCGCGACCCGAGATTTTGAACACAACAGCTGTACAAAAATCTTGCCGCTTTTGTCAATAGACCTCAAATATATACATGCCCCAAAGGCATTCAAACTACTGTCCGAAAATGCGTGGATCTCTAACTTCTCTGCGGATTCAATTAAAGCAAAGCGTGGTATATTTAATTCTTTTAATGACGAAAATTGAGATAAATAGATTAACCATCGCGCGGACTGCTCAGCTGGCAAGTTCTCATCCCAAGAAACCTTGGACTTCCACAGTTCTTGCAAAAATATTTTACCGAGTAATATAGCTGGTCCAAGAAGCCCCAATGGATCAAAAAGTTTGGCCAAATCGGAAAGAACGGTTCGTTTTGAAACTTGTGCATTACTGCGTGTTTCAAAGTGATGACAGAATTTGAATTGATCCAAAGTGGGTTCCCAGATTAAACCGAGAGTTTTTATTACCTTTGATTGATAAATGGTCAGCAATTTTTCTCGATTTTCCTCAGGAATATCATCAAGTATGCGTGAGTCGTTTGCACAAAATTTCATGAGATCGAATCTTCCTTGCTTTAGCAATGCTACAGTTTCTTTGAGGAGCATCTTGGTTTCAGTTATGGTATCTGCTCCAGTAAGACAATCATCGACATAAATATTGTTTAAAATGGTTGATGCTGCCTTAGGATAGGTCTTTTGAAAATCAGTTGCTAATTTAAGCAAGCATCTTGTTGCTAAATAAGGTGCGGGTCCCATTCCATATGTAACTGTATTCAGCTGATATGTTTGCAGTGGAGTATTGACATCAGTCCTCCACAATATAAGTTGATATGCCCTATCCTTTGGATTGATTAGTATTTGCCTATACATTTTGCTTATGTCACCAGTAAATACGTACTTGTGTAATCGGAAATTGACAATAATCGAGAACAAGTCTGATTGGACTGTCGGGCCAACCATTAGGGCATCATTCAATGACTGACCTGACGTACTCTTAGCAGAAGCGTCAAAGACTACCCGCAGTTTGGTTGATGAACTCTCGGGTTTGAGTACGCAATGATGTGGAAGAACAAAGTTAGAACTTGGGATATTGTCTTCCGATATTGGACTCATTATGACCTAAACGTTCATATTCAGTCATGAAGCTAACATAAGATGACTTTAGTTCCTTGTTGCGTTCCAGTTTCCTTTCTAACGAATAAAAGCGTTTTAGAGCCATATCACGAGAGGTGCCGAGTAACTCAGTCGGTTCGTGTTTAAAAGGAAGTCTTACTACGAATTGACCATCGGCTGTCGTTAAGACATGTTTTTTAAAATGTTCTTCACATTTGAATTCCTCTTCACTTAATATTTTAGACTCACCTTCGAGTGATTCACTTTCCCAGAATGACCTGTCAAGTTTGTCTAAAGAGGTGAGAGTTGGTTTGGTTGCTGGATGGCAATACGTCTTGGAGGATGTTCCAATAGCACCACCAGCCACAAGCCAGCCTAATTTAGTATTTCGTAGCACAGGAAGGTCGTCCGAAACCTTGAACTCTCCTGGTAGAAGAAGTTCGAAAAATATTTCCGCTCCAATCAATAAGTCAATGTGGTGAGAACCAGTACAGTTTGGATCGGCGAGAAGAATATTTGCTGGCAATTTCCACTCCTGAACATCTGTTTCAAGGGTCGCCTTATAATCGCTTATTATTGGCATTATGCTTGCTTCAATAGTTGACCTATATGATGAGGTCCTCGATTCTATTGAAACATCGATAACAAAGTTGGATTGACTTTCCTTTCCCCCGATTCCACTTACTGGGATGTTCATCCTCCGCTTTTTGTATCCTAACTGATGGGCTAACGAAGAAGTAATGAAATGCAGTTGTGATCCTGAATCTAGCATGGCTCGGCAAGGAATTCGACTACCATTTGCTGATACTACATTCACTATTGCGGTAGCAAGATATACCTTACGGGTTTGAATACAAACACCTAGCGAAGTATTACGAAGCGGCCCTGAAGGCAACTCGTTCCCCTGAACAGTATGATTATCACACGACTTACCGGATATTGGTTGATTGTGGGTCGCCAGGTGAAGCAAGGTATTGTGTTTTCCGCAACATGCTCTGCAGCCTCGAATCCGACACGCCGAGAAGAGATGTCCTGCTTGCAGGCAATTGAAGCACAATTGAAGCCTGAGCACTCCTTGGTGCCGTTCTTCCACTGAAAGATTTAAAAATTGTTTACAGTTAAAAATTTTATGATTCTGTGATTTACAATAGAAACAATTGATTACTCCCCTTGTACCCTCTGTCACGGCTACTGCTACCTTCTTTCTCTCATTCGGGTTCACTGCTTCTAAAGTCTGGAATCTCAACTCCACAAATTCCAGTAGTTGGATCAACGTTGGACTGCTTTTCGGCGATGGGAGTGATTGCTCGAACATCATCCTTGTATCTTTATCCATTCGCCCAAGTATCAAGTGAACAATCACAGGATCCCATCCACTTGTATCGTAGCCGAGATTACTGATGGCTTGCATGACCTCCTTAGTTGTGTCATGTAACTCCTTTAAGCTCTTTGAGTTGTCCACGATGTTGGATTGCTGGAACAGCCTGTTTAGTTGTGCGGTTAACAATAGTCTTTTATTGTTGAACCTGCCCACTAATGTATTCCAGGCCACCTCGTAATTGCTGTCCGTGGCGTGAAAATGTTGAATTAGGCTGTACGCATCGCCGGTGACATTAGTTCTTAGGAAGTATAATTTCTGAGCTGGGGCAATCGGCTGTTTATGTACCATTTGCGTGTACAGATCGAAGAACTGAGGCCAATTCAAATAACTTCCATCAAATTTGGGTATCTCAATTTTAGGGAGATTGATTGCTGCGTTGAAGGCGATCTGGGCTGAGTCATTTGTTGTTATATTAGATTCTGCTTCATTGGGTAACCGAACAATCCTTGAATCCAATTGATCTTGGAGATCAAAATACCGCTCTATATCGGCTGCATCGGCTTCGTCCCCAAGTTTCCGATAGACGGCGGCTAACTCATTCCAATTGAGCATGAGTGTGTTAGTTTTTAACTTAAACTGATGCGGCGAAGTGTGAATTAATTCCAAAGAACATTTCTTTAACGATTCTTGAAATATTCTGGCTGTCAACCGGAATCTATTTACTAAGGTTAATCGTGGTGCACTAACTGATTTTACTTCGAACATTTCAGGAATTGGGGAAAATGTTGGTGGCACTGCTAGTGGTGCTATTACTGGCACTGTTGCGGGTGCTGCTGCTGGCACTGCTAATGGTGCTGGTCGTGGTTCTGTCTTTGGTGGCGCTGATGCGAATAGCTGTCCTGCTGCTGGGGCTGCTGATGGCTCCTGTTGCTCGGCTATCTCTACATCAGCTGCTGGCGCTGCTGATGATGCTGCTCGTGGAGTTGCTGATGGCACTGCTGTTGGTGCGGTTACTGTCACTGCAGCTGCTCTTGGCTCTGTCTTTGGTGGCGCTGATGCGGATAGCTGTTCTGCTGCTGTGGCTGCTGATGGCTCCTGCCGCTCGGCTATTTCTGCATCAGCGAAACGATTGAAGATGTCGTTCTTTAGCGATTCGTAAATCTTTTTTACTTCGTTATAATAGTCCTTGGCGAAGTATTCATGGTCCATTTCACTGGAATAACTATCCCTGATCTCGCTATCCGTTTTATCGAACTCGTCCCAAAGTTGATCTAACCTGCTCCAACGCTGCTGCAAATATTTCACGGTCTTCCTTTCAGAACCATCCTTTTTGTAGTTGCGAGAGAGGACACAGATTTCCTTTCCAATCTTGTCTTGGAATTCAGTGAGTTTCTCCATTCTAAGTATCACAAATTCACTTTTTCTTTACATAAAATTCGCACGGGTAATTATCAGGCCACTAAACTTTTTTAGTTGAGTCCTGTCACGGTCGCCAAAATGTTTATCATTCAGTTAGTTTATTTATATTTATAAAGTTTACAATCAATTATTTAAAGACATACACTTCAAAAATCAATTAGTTAACGACACACACTTCAATTCTACTGATTTAAAACTAATTAGAATATATGTACTGTTCATTTGCCAGTTCTGTTTGAACTGAATTCTCCTCAGCACGATTCATCCACCGATACGTATACTTTCATCAATATGCGCGAGCGCGGAATAATTGCTGATAACGTGAATTTGAATTGTGTGAAAAAATACGTATCGGTGGATTCCTTACATATTATGTTACGCTTAATTTCTAACTTACAATATACTTAATACTATGGGAAGTTGGCACATCATCAATTCCCAGCGCGTCGGAAACGAAGAGAGTGCAAGTCGGGCACATACCATTCATTTGAGTTTGAGTTTCAACTTCGCTAGGTAATTTGAACAAGAGTTATACTCAAGTTTGGGGCGAATGAACGCCTTGTATATGGCAGCCAGATCAGAAGGGGTAAAATATTTCTTGCACCGTTTGAGGAAACCTAGACATTTCGCAGCGTTCTTGGCGACTTCGTGTATGTGGTCATTCCAACGGAGTTTGTCATGGACACACATACCGAGAATGGAAAGTCTTTCGGTTTCGGCGATGCAAGTGCCATTCATGGATAATGGCTGAGGATTCTGGTTTCGCTTTAATGACAGCAGACAGCATTGTGTTTTAGAAGCATTAAATTCCACTCTATTGGCTGAACCCCATTTTATAATGCTGTCGAGATCGGAATTTAATGAGCTTAACATACGTTGCCGTTCCAGTTCTACGGCCGAAGAGCAGGGACGTGAGTCTTGGAATGAATATGAGAAGCTGAGGGTGCTGTCATCGGCGAAGGAGTGGATTGGATTAGAAGTTACAGACAGGAGATCATTTATAAAAATGAGAAAGAGAGTCGGAGACAAAACGGAACCTTGGGGAACACCAGCATTTATATGGTGAGTTTCAGACTTGAAACCGTCCAAGACAACTTGAATTGAACGGCCAGAAAGGTAGTTTCTAATCCATTGAAGAAGAGACACATCGATCCCATATGCACGCATTTTCGATAAAAGAGCTTGGTGCCAAACTCTGTCAAATGCCTTTGAAATATCAAGCGCAACAATCTTCGTTTCACCAGAGTGATGTAGCGATTGGTTCCACTTTTCGGTGAGATAAGCCATCAAATCACCAGTGGACCTGTTGCCACGAAAACCGTACTGCCGGTCATTAATGAGTTTTCGTGATTCAAGATATTTCATGAGCTGACGATTTATCAGCGTTTCCATGACCTTAGAAAGAATGGATGTAAGTGCTATGGGTCGGTAGTTGGTGGGAGAAGAAGATTCGGAGATGTATATGAACGCCTTGTTGTGTATTACTGTTCGGGGATGTTTTTCCATTTGGTAGCAGGTAGAACTCTTCTACTTCTAAGTTCTGCAAAAAGGAACGCTTTATAAAAAATTACAAATCGAAGAAAACACACATACAGTCGCTTCACAAATTTGCTGCAGGATTTATTGATTTTTAGTAGCTACACAAGACAGTGTTTGCCAGGCACCCAAATAAATAGGCACCATTTCTTTTAAGATACATAATGTTAATTTTGAAATAATTTAAAACAACTCTGGGGTGTCTTTGCTATGGCTGCTCACTCTTTTGTTCCAATTTGTTGGCTTAACCCAGCATCTTCTGCTACACCTCCTTTTCGTTGCGATAATATATGTAAGACTGAAATAAACAATAAGAATTTCAATAATCAAACTGCTTATAACTAACATTTAAAATCAACATACGCTTGTTGTGATTCATCCATCAAATTAAAACTCTAGTTATTGTCTCTTGCTGTTACTAGCAGCGAATAAGACTGCTGTATTTGGCAGCATCGCCCTACAGTCGTCAACTTCTGAGCGGTTGCCGTTTTTCCCTGGATGTATGAGCTGTCAGTGCAGCGGCCTCGTGCACGCACTTAACCTCCAACTGCTGACGAAGCCAGTCGACATGTTTTGTTACAAATAGTTTTAAGATTAGAAGTACATGAAATAAATTGAATTCATCACACTATCCAGAAAACTCTTTAATTGGCGACGAGGATGGCGGAGGAACTTATGAGACAGCAGCAGCAGTGGTTCGAGCAGGTGCTACAGACTAACATGAGGATGATTATGGCGAGTCTTCCTGGTGCATCGACCACCATTCCGCAGTTTGGAGCATTCGATCCGGCAAAATCAACGTGGGATAACTATAATTTCCAGCTTCAGCAACACTTCAAGGCGAATTCAGTAGAGGAGGAAAATGTTAAGAAGTCACATTTTCTCTCATCATGCGGCAACTATATCTTGGATCTACTTAAGAAGTTATTCGAAACGTCGGACGTAAGTACACACACATATAGAGAGCTAACCTGTTAACTAACACAACATTTTCAATCCAACGTGCATATTTTGGCATCGAGATGCAAATTCCTTCGACATAAAATGGCACCAGGGCAGAGCTACAGTGATTGGATTGCAGACCTGAAAGGACTGGCAAAGGACTGTGCATTTATATGTCAGAAAGATCAATGTGGTCATTCGTATGCAGATTACATGATCCGGGACATGGTAGTGTTCTACACGCCCCACGATCAGGTTCGGCTGGCAGCGAGGCAGAGTAAAGATCCATCACTAGAAAAAATGGAGGAAATCATCGCAGCATTTGAGTCCACGCAGTTGGCATCAGCAATTCTAAAAGATAGCGGTTCGCAGGCAAATTCAGCAGCGGAGGTGAATACAATATTTCCAAGTAAGTCAAATAACAATTTTTTGAGTCGGAGGTCATGTCTAGACTGCAACGTACGTCACAATCGAAGCGATTGCAGACATTTAGACTCTGTATGTGACAATTGTCAGCGCAAAGGTCATCTGAAGAGTGTTTGCATGGCGAACAAATTTACTACTACTGGTGGCACATCACACTCTGGGTCGCGCCCAAGACGACAACAACAAAGGGGTCACGCTAGAAATAGTTCCTCTCGCGCAAACTCGCGCTCAAGTGCTCGCTCGTATACAAACACCCGCCAGTCCGGGTCCAACTCACCCTCCAGGAGACAAGCAACTCGTCACAAAATAGCGAGGGAAAGAAGTTGTTCCTAAATCTATTAATAAACAAAAGTTCGTTAAAATTCCAATTAGATACGGGGGCTACCTGTTCACTAATAGGCTTAAAAGGATATCGCGATCTAGGTCAGCCAAAGTGTGAACCAACTGATAAGGTGCTTAAGGCGTATGGTGAGGTCATGGTACCGGTAAGGGGCGTAGTTAAGGTTAAGGTCAGCTGGAAACAGAAAGTTTTAACGTTGCCATTATTAGTTGTCGACAGTGAATACGGCTCAAACATAATGGGTTTGGACTGGTTCGACGCTTTCAATTTCACTATCAGCAATCAGAGTGAAGAGTTAGCCTTACAAGTAGGAGATGAATCCAAAGAGCAGCTCTCTTTGGAGGCGAAATTGCTTTGTGAGCGTTATAAAACAGTTTTTAGTCCAGGATTGGGATGTAGCAAGCATTATATTGGTCATTTGTCCCTTAAGCAGGACTCTCATCCCAAATTCGTGAAGTTTCGGCCGGTGCCTTTTGCGCAAAAGGCCGTCGTGAAGGAAGAGATTGAGCGATTGAGGAAACTCGATATACTTCGACCAGTGGAAACCAGTCAGTGGGCAGCTCCCATTGTAGTAGTAAAAAAATCAAACGGCTCAATAAGAATATGTGGCGATTTCAAGGTGACCATAAATCCTCAATTGGAAATTGATCGTCACCCTGTACCGCGTATACAAGAACTTTTTCATCATCTTCAAGGAGGGCGATTCTTCACAAAGATAGATTTGTCCGATGCATATCTGCAAATTCCCCTAGACGAAGAATCTAAAAAACTTTGTGTAATATCCACTGAATTTGGTTTGTTTCAATACCAAAGATTACCTTTTGGCACGTCCAGTTCCACAGGTATTTTCCAAAGATACATGGAACAACTAACACCAGATTTGAGTTTTTGCACGACATATCTCGACGACGTCATAGTCTCGGGAAGCAATTCGGTCGAGCATTTGAGAAATTTAAAAACATTTTTAGAGCGGCTGGAAACTCATGGGCTTCGATGTAGATTAGAGAAATGCAAGTTCGCGCAAAAGGAAATTGAATACCTGGGCCACATAATAGACGCAAGTGGTATTCGTCCGTTGGAGTCACGGCTAAGTGCCATCAGAGACCTGCCGCACCCCAAAAATCTCAAGGAACTTGAAGCTTTTTTAGGTAAGCTAAATTACTATAATCAGTTTATCGAAAATTTTGCGCAAATTGCAGCCCCTCTAAACAAGCTACGTTCAAAATACGTTAAATTCTCTTGGGGAAAAGAGCAACAGCGAGTATTCGAAATCTTTAAAGAAAAGATAATGAGCGTGTCTAGACTCATGCATTTTCAAACAGACTTACCTATTACCTTGGCGACGGATGCCTCATCCCACGGAATTGGCGCTGTAATATCGCACATTTATCCAGACGGTTCGGAAAAACCGATAGCTTTCGCTTCAAAGACGCTGACGGAGGCACAAATGCGATACAGCCAAATTGAGAAAGAGGCGCTATCGATAATTTATGGAGTAAAGAAATTCCATCAATATTTGTTCGGACGACAGTTCGAGTTGATCACTGACCATCAACCGCTAGTTACCATCTTTAGTCCAAGCAAGAAACTTCCACATATGACCATCCAGCGACTGCAGCGATGGGCGATCACCTTAATGAGTTATACTTACTCCATTCGCTATCGACCAACAGCACAGCACGGCAATGCTGATTGCCTATCCCGCTTGCCAGCCGGACCCGACGAGGACTTCGATAAATCCGACGAATCATGCCAGGTTTTAGACATCGTTTATAACTCAGTAGTAGAAGATTTTCCAGTCAACGCGTCAGTAGTGGCTGAGTTTTCAAAGAATGATCCAATCATTAGTAGAGTACTCTTTTACCTTTTAAATGGTTGGCCAAATAAATTGCCAAGTAGTGAAGTCAACTTAATGCCATATTTTCGACGCAGGCTTAGCTTATGTGTGTGTGCTAATATTCTTTTATTGCAGACAGAGAGTCCAAGAGTAGTTGTCCCGCAGCTTCTTCAACCGAAGGTACTATCGCTGCTACACGAGGGTCACTGGGGGGAGACCAGAATGAAGCAGATGTCGCGTCGATACTGTTGGTGGCCAGGTATTGATGACATGATTCACAACGCGGTCAGCCGATGCAACGTGTGTCAAAGCAACTCGAGTCAGCCGTCGAAGCAGTATACGAGCTGGCCAATTACCGAAACAGCCTGGGAGCGTCTCCACATTGATTTTGCCGGTCCGTTCGAGAATCACATGTGGTTGATCATAGTGGACTCGTTCTCAAAATTCCCGTTTGTTGTCAGAATGACGTCTACTACTTCAAAAGCTACTATCGGAGCGCTTAGATCAGTGTTTGCTTTAGAAGGCTTACCCAAAACTCTGGTGTCAGACAACGGGCCGCAGTTCACATCGGCTGAGTTTAAAGAATTTTGTCACCGTAATTCCATTCGTCACATCACTTCCGCTCCATTCAATCCAGAATCCAATGGAGCTGCTGAGAGAATGGTTCGAACTTTTAAGACTTCGCTAACCAAAATTCTAAGCGAATCTCTCTCCAACGAAGAAGCTTTGCAGATATTTCTATCCACGTTTCGATCAACACCAGACGCCCAAGGAAGGTCACCTGCAGAGAAGCTCCATGGTCGTAGCCACCGTACTGTCTTGTCATCTCTATTCCCAGATACACACAAAAATAGGACAGTAGAAGGAGTCGCCTCTAAATTTTCAGTAGGGCAAACAGTGTTCGTTCGTCAATACCTACGAAGAGGCAAATGGGTGAAAGGAGTAATCGTAAAAGGGATTGGAAGACGTATGCACCAGGTGAAAACCGAATTTGGTTTGTGGCGTCGTCATCAAAACCAAATCAGGCGTAGAGTGGATGCTGAAAGAAAGGATTCAGTTTCACCGGTTTCGAGCACTCAGGCAAGTGAAAATTACATTGTTACTAATCCTGCCCTTCTTTATCAATCAGATGAGTTGCCAAAGTCGAATGCTGGAACCCAAGATGGCAGTGACTCAGTCATTATCGAATGTCCCCAATCCCCACCAGTCATTCAGTTGTCGTCACCGGACGTAAATTTTCATTCCACTCCGGAACTATCTGAACCAGATCCTATTCAACAAACAGCTGAAGCTCAACAATCAGCTGAAGCTCCAGAAAGTATCGCAGGCGCCGGATCAGGACTCAGGCGACCGGAGCGTTTGAGGACCAAGCAGGTCCGGTTTTATCCAAACTAAGTGTGGGGGAACCTGCTGTATTTGGCAGCATCGCCCTACAGTCGTCAACTTCTGAGCGGTTGCCGTTTTTCCCTGGATGTATGAGCTGTCAGTGCAGCGGCCTATTGCACGCACTTAACCTCCCACTGCTGACGAAGCCAGTCGACATTTTTCGTTACAAATAGTTTTAAGATTAGAAGTACATGAAATAAATTGAATTCATCACACTATCCAGCAAACTCTTTAAAGACAATAGAAAATTGTCGTACGACTGTTGGCCGCGAAAGGATGTGGCGATTCTTCGAGAAAGACAAATTCACATCTGCCTCTACAACGAATAGAATTTGCACAGTAGGTACATTGCTCAGCCGAGCCTGGCTGAAAGCATAAAAAAAACATTCGAATGAAAAGCCAATTTGAAATTCAATAAACGAACTTGAAGAAACTTCTTTACATCTTCGACAATATTTTATAATTTATACTTGTTCTTGTACGTGTCGCACCATCCGTATTTTGTTTCTTTAGCCAAGAGTGTGACTAGTGCTTGTACAACGAAGTTTTGTGAATTAAGGCGCGTGGCAAGATAGTTCAATATGTAGCTCCTGCAAATAACATATAATCAAGCTAAATTAAGTATTAGTCCTTAGGGGGTTGCGTAAGATATCAAACCTTATATCGATCCTTTGCTCTAAATTTAGACTCTGTATCAATTTGCTGAGTTTTTGCGGCGAGAATAATCCCAGTTTTTGACTTCAATAGGATTCAATTGTTTGCACGACATTCAGCAGGTAATTAAGGCTTTGGATTTAACAAACCTTGAAGATAGAATAGTAATTAAAGGTATTGAGAAACATATTTATTGAATAGTATGGCTTACTTATATCGACTACGTTTGGTATTCTTCCTAGCCATCAGGTATAAATAATTGTCTCCAGTGCGATCCAATATATTTGGTAAGGTTAGCGAACGCCTCAACGTCGGTTTCTTCCTTAGCTGTAATATAAATGTATTTAATTCTTAATATTCACGCGAAAACTTACATTTTTTCAATTTGTTGCAGGAAAAATAAAATTGTGTAAACATATTTTGACATTTGTCAACCGATTTCTGTCAAAAGAAAACTCACCACATTTTTTTTGGTTCGCTTTTTTTTTGTTGCTCACACGGATTCTAAATTCAAATAACACCGATAGGAAAACAAAATGGCGAATTTGAAAAAAAAATCGAGGGGGCCAGCGGCAAGAGGATTGCCAGTTGGGGGTCTCAGTATGGTTTGTCTATGATTTGTACACCTAACATTATCGCACTATATTCAATGATAAAACAATTTTATAAGTGCGAACAACTTATTATTCCCTTAAGGAAACATCTGAAATTCCAATAAATTTCTAAACCACATCCTACAAATCATTTTTCACGCTGAAATGTCAAAAATTGAATGTGACGGACAATAAAAACCAAGTGAAATAGCTGTGGAGAGATTTTAGTATCACCACCTACAGCTCAGTTTTGGAAGCGCTATTTTCCACTCGAACTGCGTACCGCCAAGTGAAATTTTCATTTGGAAAGTTCATTTTGACATTTCGCAGTGAAAAATTTGTATGAAAAACTGGATTTCACTTGAACTGCGTACCTTACGAAAAATTTGTTTGGTTGTCTCAAAGTTGAGTTGTCATGGCATGGACACAACACAACTAAGTTGAGTTGTCTTCCATAATAGACAATTTAAAAAGTTGAATTAAAGTCGTTGAAGAAGGTAGTTGAGTTTGGCCGTAAAGGCTGGTATGCTGATCGAGTGAAGTGAAATTTTCACTCCTCTCCAAAAAGTGCTGTGAAATAGAGAGTGAAATATTTTGTTGGAGATTTTAGTTGGAGAAATTTATGCAGGGTGACTGAGCTAAAAAAAAATTTTATTTTTGTGGCAGTTCAAGAAGATCTTAGGTTACCTATAAAATAAAGAATACTCCAATATTCAACTCTCGCACTTTTATTCTACTAGACAAGAAAACAGCTGGAAGAAACAAATTGGAAACTTCACTTTTTGTGAATCATGAGATACAGTAAAATGTATAGACCTATTGGAAGACATTCATCCGTGATCAACCACAATAACAACAAGTTATTGCCATAAAATCAAATTCTACAACCACTACGGGCAACAGTTGTGGGTATGACCGCGCCAAACGTATTTCTAAAAAATTAAAGTCTTTCAAAAATATTACAAAGGAACAACGCTTATCTAAATACTGATAAAGTAGAGAAAGAAGTCGAACAAGTTCCTTAAATGCACAGAGCTTCTCAACCACGTTAGCTTAGAAACAACCGAAGTATTAAATACAGGCAGTGTAATCAGGAGATTAAGGCGGATAAAACATGTTTATCTATAAAAATTAGCTAAGTCAATATATTTTATAACAAAAAAGGTCAGAAATTCTACAAACGAGGGATCTTTCGATTAGTCGAATGGCTAGGCGCATTCACATTCGGTGTCACCGCACCTAGCGACATCTACATCCTAACATTACAACTGGACACTTACCTTCTTACCGGCGTTGCCGCTGAAAATTTTCAAAAAGGGGACAAAAAAGGGGCCCGAGCCGAAAAAAGGGGACTCTACTCAAAATACTAAAATAGCAAAAAAAAAGAAGGAAAAAGAGCAAAAAGGCATTTATTTTTACAAAAAAAAATTATTTATTTATGTCGAAACACTTTTTTTTCATATGTTTACGTCCTTTTTTGTTCAATAAATAATAAAATCTTAAGTAAACTGAAAAGGGGCCTTTTTGATCATTTTTCAAAAAGTGGGGGCCAAGGGTCCCGAAGCTCAAAAAGGGGCCAAACGTCAACCCTGCTTCTTACTACTCACCCTATCGTTCGAGTTGTAGTTTATGGCATTTAGTGTCAAAAATAAGTGTTACCATATTGCAAATCAATATTTTTTCGAAGTTTGGTGGTGGCTTGTGAATCATTTTGTGAAATAGAGTAGGCAGGTTATATTCACTTATGAATACGGACACACTTGTATGGATGAATATTTTTGCGAATATTTGTCGTTTATTTTCTCATATTTTCTAAAGTTAAAATAATAAGTTTTTGAGAAGAGAAATTGACTTTTAGCTTCAGAGAATTTGAGAAAATAAAAGTAAAAAATTCGCGCGAATTTTTAACTAATAAGTTTTTTGAGAAAAGAAATTGACTTTTATTTTCTGAAATTCTCTGAAGCTAAAAGTCAATTTCTTTTCTCAAAAAACTTATTATTTAAACTTTATAGAATCTGAAAAAATAAAAGACAAACATTCGCAAAAATATTCATCCATACAAGTGTATCCGTATTCATAAGTGAATATAACCTGCTTACTCCATTTCACAAAATGGTTTACAAAAGCCACCACCAACCTTCGAACACAAATTAATTTGTAGTACGGTAACACTTATTTCTGACATTAAATGTAATAGATTACAACTCGAACTATAAGGGTGAGTAGTAAGAAGGTAAATGTCCAGTTGTAGAGTTAAGATGTAGACGGCGCTAGGTGCGGGGTATGAGTCGTCGGGGTATGAGTTGCGATGACACCAAAACCAAGTGAAATAGCTGCCGAGAGATTTTAGTCACCCCTATTGCGAAGATCAACTATCAATTGATAGTTGATACTTATCAATCAGTTTTATTCAATGGTATTGTGACTGTCAAATATCAATATTGTTGATACATTGTGAATTATTTAAAAAAAATCTATTGTGAATGAAAAAAATCGGTATTGTGAAGAACAATTTTCATCCATTTTCTTGTCAGCTGTCAATTGTTCATTCAATCGCAAATTTGCAGTCGATGAGGTCGTGCTACCTAAAGGAATAACAGAAAAATGTAAGTTTCGAAATAAATAAGTGATACATTTTTAATTTGTTTTTTTTAAAGGTCTCAAAAAGTAGTGAGCAATAAAAGACAGTTATGCAGATTGGTCCAGTTGATGGAAGAAAACGTGGAACTCGCTAAGGGAATTTGTTCCAAAGCTGAAGGCAACAAAAAGTGGCAAATAATTGCTGTAGAGCTGAATAGCCTAGGGCTTCAGAAAAGTGGCAGAGAGTATGGATCGATCTCAAATGCAAGATAAAGAAGAAGAAAACGGAAAACAAAATAGAAATAACAGCCACTGGTGGTGGCCCGAACAGGCTTCACCATTGCAGCGATTTAGAAGAAGCTGTTGTTAGTTTGTTAGGACTGAATACATGCGTCAATCCACCTGGAAGAGAGTATGGTATCGAATTTGCAAACGATATGTCAATTGAAGATGCCGCAAATGAACAATCTGTAGATGACCCAGTTCCAGTTGAAAATGTTCCAGTTGAAGGTGTTGAGCAGCAAAAGAAAAAAACTCCTCGGAAGGAAAAACCTAAGGAAGATCGTATAACGTTACTAGAAAACCAAACTGTTGATCAAATCAACTATCATGAAAAGATGCTAAATATTTTGGGTGGTATTAAAAAAACTATGAGTAATATAGAATATTATTCAAAAAAGAAATTATAAATCGCCAAAGAACACAAGCAAGACATTTTAAAAATCAAAAAAGAAAAATTGAAGCTCTACAAAGAAAATAAAGAGAACAAAGAAAGTGACAGAAAAACAAAACTGAAGTTAAAAATTCAAATGCTGGAGCTGGAAAAACAAAGGCTTCAAATAGACAATTTTTAAGTTTTTTTTTAATTTTTATTTTTTTAATTGTTTTGAGACTGAACTCGTGTATTTTATTTATTTATTTTTAAGGTTACTTCTTCAAGACTGAATTGAACTTTTGTTTTTCGTTTATTTAAATCTTTGTTTTATTTTGTACACTTCTTTTGATTTTAAGCTGTTTACATAAATAGAAGGATCGAATCTCTAATTGTTGAGTAAATTAAGTTTACATATCTATTTTGTTATATCTGTTTCATATATATATATTCTTATTGTGTTATATTTATAGCAACGCTGAAAACTATTACGCTCTCACTCTCTAATTATATGTATACATACTTTACCGCATTTTTTGTTATATTTCTCTAATCTCCACTGTTATACATTGTTACTAAGTTAGTTCATAATAAACTCTCGAACAGATCGGAACTCGGAAGTCTTTTCATTTATCTGCGCAAACAGGTTATGGGCCCAGGTGGTTACACGCGGGTATAGAAAAAAAAAAGTAAGCGATTTTGAATCGGTACGGTAACCTATAGTAATTGATAAATATGGGTTCGTCTCTTTATCAAATCGAAAAGCTCGACGATAAAAATTACGATGGTTGGGCTATTCAGATGAAAAGCGTTTTAATTTTTTCCGATCTTTGGCCATATGTCAGTGGGGTAATTGTAAAAACCGAGAGTATGACTGCTCAGGAAAAGGCTGCTTGGGAGTCTAAAGATGGAAAAGCGTTGGCCGCGATAATATTAAATATTAAATCGTCTTTAATCAACTACATAAAGCATTGCGAAACATCTAAATTAGCTTGGGATAAGCTGAAAGAAGTTTTCCAACCACGCGGTCCTGCCAGGAAAATCGCATTGTTTAAGCAGTTGCTTCATATAAAACTATGTGAAGGTGAATGTATGTCGGACTTTGTTAATCGCTTTTCCAGTGTGGTAGAAAAACTCCGCGAAATCGAGTTTGATGTCAACGAGGAATTGTTGGTTATCATATTATTGTCAAGCCTTCCAAAGTCGATGGACAATTTTGTAGTTGCAATGGAATCACGCGATGAGCTGCCTAAGATGTGTTCTTTAAAGGTGAAGCTATTAGAAGAAGGAGATCGGCGAGTAGAAAAGGGGAATACTGTGAGTGAAGAAGACGCTGGTATTCAGGCACAGGCATTTTTGGCGCGAACGAAACAAAAATCTAAACATGCTAGTAGATCTACGGGGAAATGTTATAACTGCGGGAAAAAGGGGCATTTTGCAGCTAATTGTAGAGAGCAAAAGAAATCACATCAAGGACAGGGACAAAAATATGTTACTTCGTTCTCTATGCTTTCTGTTTCTCGCAACAATATTCTTGACCCCAACTCTTGGTGCATCGATAGCGGAGCAACATCACACATATGCTGTGATAAGGCACTGTTCAGTTATATGCGGGAGAGCTCAGAGAAAATAAAGCTAGCGGGCGACAATTACATAACTGCTGCGGGAATTGGCACAGTAATTCTACATACCAAATTGTGTGAGTTGAGACTGCAAAACGTGTTATATGTTCCCAATTTATGTGCTAACTTCATATCCGTTAGCAAAGCTGTTGAGAGTGGTTTTTCCCTTCAATTTACGGCAAATTATGCGAAAATAGTAAAACGAAATGGTCAGAGTGTTTTGTTTGCCTATAACCGTGATGGTCTGTTTGTTTTCAATTATTGCACGCCTGAGAAGTTGTTTGTGTCAAGACCAATTCTGAATTTTCAAAAATGGCATGAGAGATATGGTCATCTCAATATGAGAAGTTTAAATCAAATGTCTGCATGCAATATGGTGAATGGTTTAAGTCTCGGTTCTGTTCCTTCAGATTTCAAGTGCAAAATATGCATGAAAGGAAAAATTTGCCTGAAGTCTTTTCCTAAAGAATCGCTATCACGTTCGAAGGATGTATTAGACCTCATTCACACTGATGTTTGTGGTCCTATGAGAAAGGCATCGCTAGGTGGTGCAAGGTATTTTGTCACCTTCATTGATGACAAATCGCGCAAAATATTTGTTTATTTCCTTAAATCTAAGGACCAGG
Source organism: Cheilosia vernalis (assembly GCA_949126925.1). Lineage (NCBI taxonomy): Eukaryota > Metazoa > Arthropoda > Insecta > Diptera > Syrphidae > Cheilosia > Cheilosia vernalis. Next base: position 59,610,133 of record OX421358.1, read on the forward strand.
TTTTCGAAACATTTAAGAAATTTAAATTGATGGTTGAACGGGGAACTGGAAAGCACATAAAGTCTATTCGAAGCGACAATGGGACCGAATATACAAACCGTGTGTTTTCTAAATTCCTGGAAGATTGTGGAATAGCGCGACAGTTGTCAGTAAGTTATACTCCACAGCAGAATGGGGTGGCAGAAAGGGCCAATAGAACCATTGTTGAAATGGCGAGGTGTATGATCATACAATCTGGTTTAGACGAATATTTATGGGCCGAGGCTGTCAATACAGCGGTGTATTTGAGGAACAGGTGTCCAACAAAAATAATACCGAACAGTACGCCTGAAGAAGTTTGGAATGGGCGTAAGCCTACTGTAACTCACCTCAGAGTTTTTGGATGTACGAGTATAGCTCTAAACAAATCTAAAAGCGGGTCGAAATTCCAACCTAAAGGGGAAGAATATGTAATGGTCGGATATTCATCTACGTCCAAGGCATATCGTCTTTTTGACAGGGCAAGTAAGAAGATCGTTGAACGCAGAGATGTTTCGTTTATAGAAGACGTCAGCGAATCGCGCTTTGATACAAGCAAAACGGACTGTGTTCTAATTGATACGGAGCTTACTGAAGAAGAAAGTAATGTAATAGAAAATACAGTTCAAAGAATGACAGAGCAGGATATTCAGGCTGAGAAACCAGAGGAAGTGCCAATACGTTTCGTCCAGAACCAAGGTGTAGATCAGGAACAGCAACATGACGAAATACAGGATGGGCAAGATGAAAACCAGGAGCATGCAGAAAACCGGGAACTAGAAGCAGACCAGATCCTGAGAGCGAACAACCAGCAGAGAAGTCAAACCGAGGAAATGTTGGATGAAATAAGACACCATCAGAAGCGAAAACGATCCGAAACTAGTACAGACGAGGAAGAAATGCAAGTACCTAAAAAGTTGGCAGGCAGACCGAAAATTATTAGAAATGGAAGACCGGGGCGACCAAGAAAGGAATTCAATATTCTCCATTCAATTGGAATAGAGCAAATATTTGAAAACCCTCAAACAATCCAAGAAGCATTGTCGCTACCGGAAAAAGCTGAATGGAAAAAAGCCATAAACGACGAATATCAGTGTTTACTCTCAAATAACACTTGGGAATTGGTCGATCTTCCACTAAAACAGATAGGTTGCAAATGGGTATTTAATGTCAAGAGAGACAAAGATGGTAAAGTCGACCGGTATAAGGCACGTCTTGTTGCAAAAGGGTTTGCACAGAAACTCGGAGTGAACTACAATGAAACCTTTTCACCGGTCGTCAGATACTCTACAATTCGCATATTGCTCGCTCTGGCAGCTGAAAAGAAATTAATCTTACATCAAGTAGATGTTTCGTCTGCGTACCTGAATGGAGAGTTACAGGAAGACATATACATGCAGCAACCTGAGTGTTTCGTTGACCCTGAATATCCGGAAAAAGTGCTTAAATTAAAGAAAGCGCTTTACGGATTAAAACAATCCGGACGGGCTTGGAACAATAAGTTGGATTCGGTTCTAAAGGAGATAGGTTTCCAGCAATGTAGCAGCGAGCCGTGTGTTTATATCGCTAAAAGAGGAGGCCATTTAAAGATCATTGCGGTATATGTTGATGACCTCATTTTAGCTGCCCCAGATAAAGAATCCATTGAGGATATAAAGTTTCGGATTGGTCAAGCATTCAAAATAGTGGACAATGGTATGTTGCATCACTTTTTAGGTTTTGAGATTAGTCGTGAAGGTGAAACTGGTCCGATTTCAATATCTCAAAAGCAACTTATAATCAATTTATTGAGGGAGGCAGGCATGGCAGATTGTAAGAAAAATCAAACCCCGCTAAATGCTGGCCAGCAGTTCGCTTGTAAGGACGAACACTGTAAAAGGACCAACCGTGAAGAATACCAATCCATAGTCGGGTCTTTGATGTACTTAGCTATATCAACGAGACCGGATATATTGCATTCGGTTAGCAAACTGGCACGTTTCAATATGGACCCACATGAAGAACACCTGACTGCGGTCAAGCATGTGTTAAGGTATTTAAATAACACAATTAACTTTAAATTACGCTATTTCCAGACAGGGAAGCCTTTAGAAGGGTTCGTCGATGCTGATTGGGGCGGAGATGTTGAGGATCGCAAATCGTATACTGGATACGCGTTCATGTTAGGAGGTGCCGTCGTCTCGTGGGAATCAAAAAAACAAAAAACTGTGGCTTTGAGCAGTACTGAAGCCGAGTACATGGCTCTATCGGCATCTGCAAAAGAAGCTGTATACCTCAAGAGGTTAGTCGGTGAACTTGGCGGAATCGAGTTTGTGAGAGATGAGGTGAACATATATGGCGACAATTTGGGTGCTCAGCAGCTCGTAAAGAATCCGGTACATCATCCTCGCAGCAAGCATATCGACATCAAATACCATCATATAAGAGAAGTCTGCAATAGTGGAGAAATTAAGATCAGCTATGTACAAACCAATAATATGATTGCTGATATTTTCACCAAAAATTTGCAAAAGGTCAAACACTATAAGTTTTGTAAACTTTTGGGTGTAATCAATTAGTTTAGTTTCGAATGTTTAGATATTGTTATAGTTATTGTTTTTCTATTATATGTTTTCTATTTATATAGTTATCGCGTTGAGGGGAAGTGTTGAGTAAATTAAGTTTACATATCTATTTTGTTATATCTGTTTCATATATATATATTCTTATTGTGTTATATTTATAGCAACGCTGAAAACTATTACGCTCTCACTCTCTAATTATATGTATACATACTTTACCGCATTTTTTGTTATATTTCTCTAATCTCCACTGTTATACATTGTTACTAAGTTAGTTCATAATAAACTCTCGAACAGATCGGAACTCGGAAGTCTTTTCATTTATCTGCGCAAACACTAATCCGCCTGCCTTCATCAAGAGTATCGTCGTTCGTAATATCGTCCACAGCATTGTCATTATCTTCCTCCTCAACGATTTCGATTTCTGGGCTTTCAACGGCATATTTTACACAAATGTTGTGTAATGCCGCACATACATATGAAATTTGTGTTGCCTTTTCCGGTGTGTAATGCAATTCTTTTGCTGCTAGTAAACACCTAAATCTGCTCTTTAGCACACCAAACGTTCTTTCCACTATGTTTCTTCCTTGCGCATGCTTTTTTTTGAATCTTGATTGTGGGGATCCTGTTTCAGCATTTCGATAAGGTGTTATGAGAAATGGAGCTAATGGATATCCACCATCTCCTATTATGAACAGAATTGTTCAAGTAGTGGAAATATATTAAAATAAAATATTTACCAAGAAGACGTATATCATTATGCCCATTTCGATAGTCCTCTACAATTTTTGCTTTTAACGAAGACATATTCCATATGCTAGAATCATGAGATGCCCCAGGATGTTTTGCATTAATGTACTTTATATACATCAAGTGATTGCACATCTGAAATTTATTATGTACATATATTTAACAAGTTTTCTGTAATGTTAAATATTTTGCGATACTTACTACCATAGCATTAAGACTGTAAAAGCCTTTTCTATTATAGTAAAGGTGGCGAATCTCTTTCTTGGGACCAAATATTTTGATGTGCGTTCCATCCAAACATCCTACTACATTTGGAATTCCATTTTTTTGGAAAAAATATATTTTTGCCGCTCGTTTTTCTTCCTCTGTGTACTCGAATTTTATCCACTTTGGGCACATGTGATTTTCCATAACATTAAGCAGTTCACTTAGAATTAAGGACACTGTTGGTTGCGCAAGACCGAGGTTGAAGTCATTGCCGACACTTAGTTGGTAGCTCCCATGTGCGCAAAATCTGAGCAGAGTTGCAAGTTTGAGAATGTTCGGTACTGCTCTTTGACTTTTAATTGGTTTAAGTTTGGGTTCAATGTCTTCCAACAAGTCAACGAATGCAGCTTTGGATAGCCGAAAGTTTTGTACAAAACTGAAATGGAGCTCAGAATAAGCTTAATTTCATTCATCGGAAATTAAATTAGTTACCTTCGGTTTTCCAGTTCCAAAGGATTAGATGCATCTCTCAAACTCCTCCGTATAGCAGCTAATTCCGCGTACTCCGTCTCGTCTTGGTCATCATCAAAAAATAATTCGACTGATGACATGTTTTTCAATAAATTTCACAATTTGTTAACACTCGTATTTTTTGTTTAATTAAGTTTCAACAATCACTATTGAAATCAAAAATATTTCAGAACTGTCAAAGTTTAGTCTCATTCACAATAACTTTATTTTTTGCGTTATGTTCACAATAGCTTAAATTTTTATCAATTGTATTTCGCAATACCAACATCAATTTTGATTGATAAATTTTGTCAATCGTCAACGATTGATAGTTGATCTTCGCAATAGGGGTGAGTATCGCCACCTACGATTCAGTTTTGGAAGCGATATTTTCCACTCGAACTGCGTACCGCCTAGTGAAATTTTCGTTTGGAAAATTCTTTTTGACATTTCGCAGTGAAAAAGTTGGTGTCATCGCAACTCATACCCCGACGACTCATACCCCGCTTCTAGCGCCATCTACATCTTAACTCTACAACTGGACATTTACCTTCTTACTACTCACCCTTATAGTTCGAGTTGTAATCTATTACATTTAATGTCAGAAATAAGTGTTACCGTACTACAAATTAATTTGTGTTCGAAGGTTGGTGGTGGCTGTTGTGAAATGGAGTAGGAAGGTTATATTCACTTATGAATACGGATACACTTGTATGGATGAATATTTTTGCGAATATTTGTCTTTTATTTTCTCAGATTCTATAAAGTTTAAATAATAAGTTTTTTGAGAAAAGAAATTGACTTTTAGCTTCAGAGAATTTGAGAAAATAAAAGTCAATTTCTTTTCTCAAAAATTTTTTTTTTAGGTTAATAGAAATTAATTAATAATATTAACCGTCTTGGAATCGTATAACTCCATTTCATTTACAACACACATAAAACATTTCCCACCCTTATACCTTCTACTTAACATTACATACATTTTTTACCTACCTTTTTCCCCCATATGTATATATTTCCAAATTCCATGAACATAATTATTAAAGAAACTTTAACCAAGCACTCAACATAATTCTCGATTGATATGGTAACACCATATTCTAAAGGTGAGTGACAGAGATGAATGAATAAAAGATATGGTTATCTTTCGTACGTCTATCCCCCCAAAACCCATTTGTTTACATTGTTGTTTTTGTAATTTCAACCCCCGTCTGTGAATACGTTAAAGAAAATTATGATCTTAAATGAAAGACAGACCCGAATTCAAGTAACAAAACTGTTTATTAATAAGGAAGCGATTGAGTAACACGTTTACTAACTGCAAGTTCATGTACTACTTTACTTTACGTTAACAATTGGTTGCCTTTTATAGTTCATGTTAGAGCAAAAAATTCATATATAGCAAATTTAAGAGTGAACTATGTATTAAAAGTTAATAGCGCAAAATGAATTTAAGAGCGACGAGTACATTTTGATGCAAATTTCTACATCCTCCGGCCGCCAAAAATGCTGTCCTAGTTTACTTCGTCCCGTTCGCTAGTCGGATCTGGCACGCCCTTACTTTGTTATCTCGCCCGATGAAAACGTCCTCAATTAGGGCTGATAAATAAACAAGAATAGTTTTATTATTTTTATTCAATCAATTCATGGAAAAAATAAGTATGTAGTGCAAAAGTAAGACTAAACGAAAATGTGTAGCCGTGAAGACAAAAAACATTATAAAAATTAAAGTGACGATAACGCCACCTTTGAGTAGTTCTGCAAACCAAATCAATGCTGCCAAAAACTGTCGATTTGCTGCGTAGTGCTATTGTTTCAACACCCCCTCTCGCTGCAGCAAGTCGGCCGCTTATCGTTCTCATTGTAGTCCCAAACGTCTTGCGAAATACAGGAATGAATCTTCGGAAGTGGCTTGGTCAAAACGTCAGCTATCATTTCACTAGATGCACAATACGAAAGCTGGACTATCCTTTTCTCCCGAAGATCTCTTATTTGGTGGTGACAGATCTCTATGTGCTTAGTACGCGCTCCGCATTTATCTGATTCAATAAGTCGAATACATCCTTGGTTATCTTCGTGCATAACGATAGGGTAGTCGTTTAGTTCGCTCATTTCCGCCAATAGTCTTCGTAGCCATAATAACTCACGACTCGCATAAGAAGCTGCCACATACCTACTCTGCTTCTGTTGATGACATAGCTACCGATGATTGCTTTCGGCTTGACCACGCGATACTGCTGCCTGCAAACTGAAACACGTAACCGCTAGTAGACTTCCTATCTGATGTATCACCTGCCCAATCTGCATCCACAAAACACACCAATGCACTGCCTCCATCTGAAGACAATAGCAAAAATTTATCCTTAGTTGAAGCGAGGTAACGCATGACTCGCTTTACTGCTTTCCAGTCGCTCTCAGTTGGGGATTCCACTCGTCTGCTCAGAAGACTCACCGCCAATAAAATATCCGGTCTAGATACTGTTCCGATGTATAACAACGATCCTATAGCTTGTCGATATTTTGAATTGTTGGGTAATTTCGGGCTGCTCGTATCTGTTTTTCCCAGGAAACCTGTTTCCATTGGTGTCAACGCGGGTCTAGCATCAAGTAAATTGTATCTTTTTAGCATATCCATGATTTTCCACTTTTGTCTTAGTTGGAATGTGCCGTTCCTTTCCCGTTTAATTTCGATGCCTAGGTAGTGACTAACCTCCCCTAAGTCTTTAATTTTTAAGTACTTTGCGATTTGCTGGCTAACTTATTCAGTTAAAACATTCGACTTCGCAGCTAACAATATACGTCGACGTAAAGCAGTATATATGTTGTTCCGCCATCCTTTTCTTTCCTTGAATATAAGCACTGATCAGCATCACCTTGTTTGAATCCAATTTTATTAAAAATTTCTGTGGCTCTTTTGTTCCAAGTCCGTGCCGATTGCTTGAGGCCATAAATGCTTTTGTAAAGTTTTAAGACTTTTGACTTTTGGCCGGGCATTTCAAATCCTGGCGGTTGTTCCATATAAATTTCCTCTGCGAGATTCCCATTCAGGTATGCATTCCTAACATCCAAGTGACGTACGTGTAATCCTCTTAAAGCAGCCACAACAAGAAGTGTTCTAATGGTTTCATGTTTCACCACTGGGGCAAATGTTTCGTCGTAATCCTCTCCGTACTTTTGCGAAAAACCTCGTGCCACCAGCCGCGCCTTGTAAGTGCTTATTTGTCCTTCGTCATCAGTTTTAACCTTGAATACCCACTTGCAGCTCACAGTCTTCTTACCTTGTGGCAGTTCTACTAACTCCCAGACTCGATGATCTCTTAGAGACTTTATCTCCTCTTCGGCAGCATCAATCCACTTGCGCTTCTCTCGATCTGGCAATTGTAATGCTTCCTCCCATGAACGTGGCTCTGTTGAACCATCCACTTGAACTTTATAGGAAAGACGACCAGGTGGTATCCCTTTATTTGGCCTCTGAGATGTACGAGTTTGCAATGGATCTTCTAATTGTTCTTGTACAAAGTATTCTACTCCATCGCCAGCGTCAAAAAAACTTACTTCATCCTCACAAACATTGTCCTCAGCAACTGCGCTTTCAAAAGGAATGTCAAAATGTTCCTCGTCTTCTGCCAAATCTAATGGAATAATGGTCCTTAAATCCATCTGTGTGTTAGCTTTAGCGGAAGTATCAGTATCCAAAGCAGGCACTAACATTTTGGCTTCTGTTTCAATTATCCTCAAAGACCTTGAGACTCTTACTCGATTCGTGTTGGTATCTAGAACACGATAGCCCTTTGTATTATCATCATAACCGACCAATACACCTATTTCAGCTTTATCGTCAAACTTCTTTCTCTTCTGCTTAGGAATGAATGTAAAAACTTTCGATCCGAAAACTCTGATATGGTTGATGTCCGGCTTATCGCCCGTAAATAGCTCGAACGGAGTTCTCTCAACACTGCTGCTTGGTAGCCTATTCTGCAAATAAGCTGCGGTAAGAACTGCCTCTCCCCAAAAACGGTTGTTCAGCCCTGCATCTAGTAGCATGCATTTAGTTGCTTCAGTTAGGCTCCTATTTTTCCGTTCCGCTACGCCGTTTTGTTGCGGAGTGTACGGCACAGAGTACTGATGCTGAATGCCCTCCTTTCTTAGAAAATTTTCGAGCTCCTTCGTAACATACTCCTTACCATTGTCTGTACGTAGAACTGTTGGCCTCCTTCCAAACCTAGTTGACATTGCGGCAACGTATTCCTTGACAACACCAGTAACTTCTTCCTTTGACTTTAGTAAGCGAAGCACAGTAAAGCGAGAGTAGTCATCAATCAGAGTAATGAAATATCTGTTGCCACTAGGAGTTGCTGTTGGCATGGGTCCACATAAATCTGAATGAACTAGTCTCATCGGTTCCTTTTCCCTCGTTTGGCTTTTCGGGAACTTAGACTGAGCCAACTTACCTGTGGCCAGCCCATCGTTAGCTAATCGCTGTATAGCTACTGGATCCCTATGGCCAAGTCGACGATGCCATTGGTGCATACATGTTGATGTTTCAGCAATGCAAGCAGACGCATCTGATGCAGCAACCTGCAACTTGTATAGGCCACCGTTGCTTTTAGCTATAGCAATCAATGTTGTACCATCATGGAACTTACAGCAGCTTTTCTCAAACCGAACCTCTATACCTGCTTGTGTAATTCGTTGAACTGAAAGCAATCCCCCATCAAGTTCAGGAACAAACAAAACATTCTTGACAAAAGCCCTCCCAACAGATCTATTCGGTAACATGAAATGTAACCAGCCTTCTCCAATTCCTGATGATTTCACTGAAGAACCATTTGTCAAGAACACATTTGTATTATCCTCTCTGAGTGATGCGAAAAACTGTCGATCATTTGTCATATGACTTGTAGCTCCTGAGTCGATGTACCAGCCACCAGATTCTGCTCGCGCTCCTGCACACACCTCAAAGCTAACGAATTTTCCAGCACTATCCTCCATCAACGCCATCGAAGTCTTTGTCACCTCACTACCTGATTTTGCCTTAAACTTATAGCAATCCGCCTTGATGTGACCTGGTTTATCGCAATAGAAACAAGTCCTCGTTTCTCTGTTCGCTGCTTTCTTACCTTTACTAACTTTTGTGCTACATCGCGACTTATTTTTGCGTTCGAATGTAGACCTCATTGCCATCTCCTCTCCGCCTTTGCTAGCACCACCACTCTCCAGACGTCTCTGGTACTCATCTAACATTTTCCCTGTGACGTACTCAATAGTCAGATCTGCTTCATCGCGACCTTCTAATGCCGTGACGAGAGTCGAGTACGTTTCTGGAAGACTCACCAGCAAAATAGCTACGACTTCCTCATCATCCAGCGGTTTTCCGGATCCACGCAATAAGCTGACGACTTGCATGATACTATCTATGTGCTCACTCATTGAACCCCCACCGTAGTGAATACTATACAATTTCCTTCGCAAGTAAAGTCTACTACCAAACGTCGATCGCTCATACTTCTTAGATAGGGTTTCCCACATGCTGTACGCATCCGCCATATGTGCGATGTGCACGAGTTGGCTATCCTCCACACTTAAAGTAATGGCCGCCACAGCTTTATTATTCTTTTTGTTCCATTTTTCATCAGCTTCATTTGGTTTTGGGGCATTTACCACGTCCCATAAATCATCCCTCACCAACACCGCATGTAATTTTGTTTTCCAATAAACATAATTTCCGCCATTGAGAAGAGTCACATATTGTTTGGCGACGTCCATTTTTCACAGCAGGAAAAAAATAAAAATTGTTCTCGAACAATTACGTCTTCGATAAACCACAGCTTTTGTATTCAACTCAAATATTTAATCCAGTGCTGGGCCCATAACCTGATAAATAAACAAGAATAGTTTTATTATTTTTATTCAATCAATTCATGGAAAAAATAAGTAGGTAGTGCAAAAGTAAGACTAAACGAAAATGTGTAGCCGTGAAGACAAAAAACATTATAAAAATTAAAGTGACGATAACGCCACCTTTGAGTAGTTCTGGAAACCAAATCAATGCTGCCAAAAACTGTCGATTTGCTGCGTAGTGCTATTGTTTCAACAAGGGCCAATTTCCAAAAGGTTTTAGGAAGCGCCGGATCCTGCAATATAACAACATCATTTACTTTAAAACAAGAACCATTACCATTTTTCCAATGATGTAGGGAACGCAACTGCTGCAGGTACTCAACCCGCCAACGTTTCCAGAAACACGTCAAGGCCTTAAGTCGTAACTGCCATTTCTGTTGAAGATCCTAATGAGTTGTCGTCGCATCTGGTTCGAGACTACCGCTGCCATGGAAACAAACTGTCAAAAAGTGCGATGGTGTGAGTGGACTTAAATCCGTGGGGTCATCCGAAATATAAGTCAGCGGCCTCGCATTGATGACACTCTCTACTTCGGTAAGCAAAGTCCGCAACTGCTCAAAATCCAACACAGCCTTTCCAATTGCCTTCTTGAGAACTGTTTTAATGCTCCTGACCAGACGCTCCCAGAAGCCCCCCCACCAGGGAGCTCGCTCGATGATGTATTTCCATCTTATCCCCTCATTGCCAACAAATCCTTGAACCACTTGACTTTGTATGGCATTGTAAAAGTTATTTAATTCTTTCGAAGCGCACTTGAAGGTTTTATCATTGTCTGAATAAATAACCCTCGGCCTACCCCTTCTAGCAAAAAACCTTCGCAAAGCCATCAAACAACCTTCCGTCGTAAGATCCATAACCAGCTCGAGATGAACTGCTCTAATTGTACCGCACGTCAGCAGCAATACATAAGCCTTCTTGGTTGAGCGTTCAACTAAAGAATCCCGGATGTAAAGCGGTCCCGCGTAGTCAACGCCGGTGATCTCAAACGGTCTCGAAGAATATATTCTGTCACGAGGTAAAGGAGCGAACGGCTGCCAACCAGGCGTTGATGTCAGCAATTTGCAAATACGGCATTCTGCAATCACGGTTTTTATTAATTGACGCCCTCCGATTATCCAAAATTTATTTCGCAGTCCTGCTAAGGTGGTATTGGTTCCACTATGCATCATCTGGGAGTGATAATCTGTAACGATAAGCTTAGTAATAGGAGAACGTTTCGGTAAAATAATTGGAAATGGATTAATGTTTTCATCTTGGGAGTTACTAAGGCGGCTGTTGACTCGTAACAGGCCCCTCTCATCTAAAAAGGGGTTAAGGGTAAGTAAAGACGACGATTTGTCGATAGGTACCAATTTTCGAAGCGCTCGAATTTCATTTTCAAAGTCCGAAAGCTGAGCATAGCGCAGCCAAATTTCTTCTGATGATAAAATTTCCTCAGCTGATATCGGAAGGTCTTTAAGATGAAGTTTTCTTCTCTGAATAAATTCGGTGAAGCGTACTACGTACGAGGTTACTCGCAACATCCTTTTCCAGCAACTGTATCTGTTCGGTTGAAATATTAGGTCCTGTGCAGGTAAGTTCTCAGAATCGATTGCAGCAACATGAAGCGCAAGCAGCGTATCATCCATTTCTCCCTGGGAGTCTTTGGGCCATTCCACCGGATCGCATTGTAACCAGGACGCACCACTCTTCCATAGGTCCGACGACAGTAGAGCTGAAGCCGTTATCCCTCTCGTTAACAAGTCTGCTGGATTCTCCTTACCAGGGCAGTGATGCCAATGTTTTACAGCTGTTAGTTTCCTAATCTCCTCAACTCGGTTTGCAACGTACGGTTTAAATTTTTTGTCATTCTGGATCCAGCAAAGTGTTATTTTAGAGTCGGTCCAAAGGTGTATACTTCTAAATTTTACCTTTAAATTATTAATAAGATATGAACACAGACGGGCTGCAATCAAGGCAGCAGTGAGCTCTAATCGAGGAAGGGTCAAGTTATCTGAGGAATCCGTTTTCAGAGGTGCAACCCTGTTTCTAGCGCAGAGAAATCTCACATGGGGCTTACCTTCTTTGTCCAGCATTCTAACGTAAGCCACCGCACCGTATCCATTCTGGCTTGCATCAGCGAACACGTGAAGCTCCGGTTGATCTTCACATCGGCCGACTAGGGCACATCTGGGAATCGTAAACTCCTTTAGTTCTTCTAGGTCGGGGTACAAAACATTCCACATCATCAGCAAGTCAGCAGGCAGCACCTCATCCCAACCAATTTTAAGTTTCCATATATTCTGGAAGAGAATTTTGAATTTAATGACGAAGGGGCCCAATACCCCAAATGGATCGAATATGCGCGATATAACCTGCAACACGCATCGTTTAGTTGGCCTCGCTTTCAAAACAACGTCAATATTCAAAGCAGATTTAAGGTCTACCATTAGCTCATCGGTCTGTACAAACCACGATACGCCCAATACTTTCTGTTGATCTGGTGGTACCTCTGAGAAAAAACTTCTTACCGACTGATGACTGCTGTTCCACTTTCGAAGGTTCATCGATGCGCTCTTGAGAATTCTATTAGACTGACTGTGTATCTCTTTGGCCTCCTCAACATTATTAAGGCTAAACACAAAATCGTCCATATACGCGCTATTAAGCAAAATTGCGCATGTTTTTGGATAGCGATGAGTCAAAGCGGTAACATGTTTTTTCAACGTAGCACCTAGAATGAATGGACTAGATGTAACGCCAAAAGTTACGCGCGTCATTCGGAAGATTTGGTAGGATGGAAGCTGGTCAACAGAAGCGATGGGATTGGCAAACCAAAAAAACCGGTGGGCATCACGATCTCTTTCATCTAATTCTATCTGCAAGAAAGCCTTTTCGATATCGGCTACCATTCCAATATTTCCCAGACGAAAATTTAACAATAATTTCAAGATATCCGCAAGAAGATTCGAACCGCTATGCAGTTCATCGTTTAGGGAGGCTCGATTTTCCGTGTGGGCGGACGCATCGAACACAATGCGTAGCTTCGACGTAGATTTTTCCTCTCTATATACACCCCTATGTGGCATGTAATAAATCCGTTCCCCTTCTAACTCTGCATTTACTTTCTCCACTATACCTCCACCCACCAATTCCCAAATCGCCGCGTCGTAGCGCAACAACTCCGATGGCTTCCGGCTAAGTTTTCTAGTTAACGAATGAAATCGAGAAAATGCACCTACCTGGTTGCTGTCTAAGTTCAGACTTTGTCGCTTCCACGGCAGCTTAACCCTGTAGCGCTCCTTTCCCCTTGTTATGCAATTCGCCGAATATTCGTCGGTAAAAGATGAGCTCTCATCCATCGCTGGCTTAATCCCAATGGTCTCCAGATTCCAGAAAGAAGTTTCATCGAATGCACTCACGGACAAGACACTTGCACTAGTTGATTGAACATTTTGAGTGCATGCGCAAGATGGACCCTGAAGTGTCCAACCAAAAAGAGTCTCTGTCGCCACTAAACGATCACTAATTCGCTTGAGATTGCCAGTGACAAACCTCCAATAATTGTCAGCACCGATTAACAAAGAAATACCGGCCTCCGGTTGATAATTAAAGGGCCGTGCGTCAGCTAGATTCACCAACAAATTTCGAGTAATATTTTCTGTTGGAACCTCTAAAATATCGGGGCAAATTTCCGGGACGACTATCGCGTCTATTTCCATTTTAGAGTGCACGTATTGGCTTTGCAACGCTAACCGAACAATTTTACATTTTTTATCGCGTGTGAGACATTGCTCATTTCCAAAAGGTATTACACAAATATTGCGGTACCCGACGACTCGTAACGACAGCTTTTCTGCAAGAGATTCCTTCACAAATGTCAATTGACTACCACCGTCAAATATAATGCGCACGTACGCACTGTCGCTCCCGTTCGTATTAAAAGCAAACACAGATGCCGACTGAAGAAACACATTCGCATTATTATTTTTTGCCTTTTCTACCGCACACAAATTAGTAGCTTGAGTGGGTTCGATAGTAATTGTATTCGCAGACTGTTGTTGATGGTAGTTCGTATCATGCATCGCCTTTGCATGCCAACCACTACACAGAGGGCAACGTAGACGACTTAGCACACACTTCTTTGTCGAATGACCATGAGATGTGCAACGGAAACATCGGCTGTCGTCTCTTAGCATATTTTTTCGTTGTGCCAGTGTGTGACTGCTATCACAGTTTCTTGTGGCGTGATTGGAAGACTTGCAAAAAAAACACAACTCATGTTCATGGGCAGCTGTTAATAATCCCACTGCAGTCGAGAATGATTTCGGCTGTCTGTGATGCTTTGGTTCGATATCTTCAAGAGAGTTTTCAAGAGCGACAATCTCTCGCTTGATGAACTTTAAGAGATTTGTTATGTTCTTTTCGCCGTCTAAAACAAAAGAGCACTCACTTTCCGAAGAACCTCCCCCTGTTGCCGTAGATGATTCACCGCACTCTTCCTCGTCACTCCTCTCCAATCTAAAATAATTTGCACGCAGTTCACTTGGTAGACAACGTATAAATTTTGATTTGAGCATTATCGAATAATGACTGGAAGGAATACCTAATGCGGTCAGGGAACGAATAGAAGAGGTGACGGTATAATATAAACTTTTGAGACCTCGCACATCTGTCTTTGAGCTAATAGCCGATAAAGACATCATTTCGTTCATATTTTTATCGATGAGTTTATCCGAGTTTCCAAACTCCTCCTGAAGTAAGGCGATAGCTCCGTCATAGCACTTTTCACTGGGAGTAAACCCAGCAACGGTATCGGCGGCAGTAGACTTCAAGGTGGACAAAAGGTAGTTGAATTTGTCTGCTCCCGACAAGGAATCGTTATCGTGGACCGCGGCTTTAAACTGCTCCCAATATGGAAGCCATTCCTTGTAATCTCCAGAAAACATTTTTAGTGGCAACTTCGGTAAGCTGACTCCATTATGATGCTCACGAGCTGGGCTGGAGTGAGAGGTTGTGCCTGCCGATTGAGCGGGTATTCATATGGCTTGCTGCATTCGATTCAAACGTGCGAGGCGTTGCTCTAACCGCGCGATAGCAGCAACCGCCTTGTCTTCATACTCGACTACAGCCTCACTATCTTTCACCTGTTCATCTGGTTTTACACTGGGGGGTACCAGAGGATTTGCCCTTTGGAGGCCTTCGTGCGCCGACTTGAGCCTCTGCAAAAAAAACGTTAATTCTTCCTCTATAGCACCCCAACTTTCTTCGTTCGCGGAGTTAGGCTGCGATTCCGCCGTCTTGAGAAAATCGTTTACGCTATTGACGACGCGTGTCACTTGACCACGATATGCCGCACGATTAGGGTTCTCCATATTAAAAATGTTTTGTCGCACTCCCGGGTTTCGGCACCATAAAGAAAATTATGATCTTAAATGAAAGACAGACCCGAATTCAAGTAACAAAACTGTTTATTAATAAGGAAGCGATTGAGTAACACGTTTACTAACTGCAAGTTCATGTACTACTTTACTTTACGTTAACGATTGGTTGCCTTTTATAGTTCATGTTAGAGCAAAAAATTCATATATAGCAAATTTAAGAGTGAACTATGTATTAAAAGTTAATAGCGCAAAATGAATTTAAGAGCGACGAGTATATTTTGATGCTAATTTCTACATACGTGTGACGAACAAAAAAGCATGTTGCTCATGACCGACCGCGAATCATCTTTCTTTTATGAGTATAGCGGTGCTTTATTGTTTTGTGTTTCGTATAGTATTTGTTTGGATTTTGTGGAGGTGTTGATTAAACTAAAAAAAATAGTGAAATACACATTAGAAAATACTTTATTCTTGCAGTAAAGTCCAATTCATGAACTCACATATACTATAATAAAAATGAGCAGGTGTGTGTGACTTCATGAATTTTTCTGGAAAACAGCTTGTAGGCAGCCGCCTTTCCACTGGAAAGTTATACATCTCTGTATTCCATTATCTTTGGTGAGTGATGAGATTATTGGTTGTTAGTTGTAAAGTTGCGATGTAGATGGCGCTGGGTGGCAAATTTGGCAGGGGATGAATCGTCTGGGTATGAGTTGCACCCGACCCATTTCTCTAAAGTTTGAGTTGTTGTGTGGATTTCACAAGAGAAAATCCCAACCTACAATTTCAACGTTGAATTCGCAAAAACTCTTGCAAAAAAAACAGCGTTATACTTTTCGGGGAAAACAGCTTGTTGGCTCTCGCCTTTCCACTGGAACCAAAGATAATGGAATACAGATATATAACTTTCCAGTGGAAGGGCGGCTGCCTACAAGCTGTTTTCCAGAAAAATTCACGAAGTCACACAAACCTGGGGTGGAATCGGCTAAGGTGATAGTTGATAGTTGACAATCAAAATCATAGCATTACGTCCACGTAAGGTGATTATCAAATTGACAATCGCTTTTTTGCGATCAATTTCATGTGACACCTATTTAGGTGTCGTTTTCATACATTTTAGTCATTCTCATTGGTATGCACCTCGACTTCGACTCCAAATAAATTAAATACGTTCGTGAAAAAAGAATATGGGTAGGTATATTAAAAAAATTAAATTAAAAAAGTGAAATTTTAAAATTCGTGAAGAGCAATGTTTACTTCATTGAAACTTTTCTACAGAAATGAAGAAAATAATTATATCAAAGTCCTGCTATTAAGCTATTAATTAAGAACAAACCTGAGAAATAAAACAAATAGGTAGGTATCTTGGAACTTCCAAACGCGATGTAAGAATGCATTATCTATAAATATTCATTGTTGATTGGTGGCATTTATTATTGAGTATTTTAGATTTTTGGAAATCTTTCGCTTATCGAAAAAAAGCGTTTGTGTTTGTTTTGAGACTACCTGATTTACCAACTTTAGTAAGGTTAACGCATGTTCCACCCATCCTTCAATTGGCTGCAAATTTAAATACTTTAAATCTTCTTTAGGGGTGGTGGCTATTTTAAATTTTCCCTTTAAATTTTGCAGTTAAAGGGTTGATGGAACTAATAATACCTACCTATTATGATTATAAGGCCAATGGAAAATGAAAACATATTCTTCAATCGGAAGCATACCTAAATGTGCTTCCCTAAAAAAAATAAACAAATTTATTGCACTTTGTGAACATTATTATTATTATTCTCAAATTCACTTAGGTACAATTTTCACAATAAAGAAGAAACACTTCGAATATGTAGGTATCATCTGCACGAAATGACAGCGTCGGCAAGGAAGTGACGTTTAAAACTCTAAGTGCTGCCAATAATCAATCATTTTTTAGTGATCGCTTTACACAGAGCAAAGAAGAGGTGATAATCAAAAACGACAATCAAAAATGCGACAATCAACTATCACCTTAGCCGATTCCAGCCCTGCTCATTTCCATTATAATACATAGACTATGTGAGTTCATGAATTGGACTTTGATGCAAAAATTAGGTATTCTCAAATGTGTATTTCACTATTTTTTTCAGTTTAATCGACACCTTCACAAAAACCAAACAAATTCAAACCGAAAAACAAAACAATTAAACAATACGATGCTCATAAAAGCAAGATGATTCGCGGTCGTTCACTAGCAACATGCTTTTTTGTTGGTCACACGTATTCACAGTCAGGGGTTGAAATTACAAAAACAACAATGTAGACAAATGGGTTTTGGGGGGATAGACGTACGAAAGATAACCATCTCTTTTATTCATTCATCTCTGACTGGAACGTTGTGTCCCTGGAAAATTATACAACTCTGTAATTCCATTCTCTTTGACTGGGGTCTAGTTTATATAGAACTTGCTCGCGGTCCCTTATACATAGTTTTTGACTTTGACTTTCATATTGTATTTCTTGCTCAGTGAATCTGCAAGTAAGCTGCTTAAAGGAAAATGGTAAAGTTATGTAATATTTTTGCATTTATATAACTTAGTTACATTTATTTACAGATTTCTTCAAAAATTTTTTCAAATTTTTCGAAGACTTCACTTCGTAGTCACCAGAGAATGATTTCAGCCACTGCATCTCTCAATAAAGCTTCTGATCCCGTTCAAAAACTATTTCTTGATAAAGTGCAGGAGTACAAAAACAAAAGCAGGTATTTATACTTTTCAAACAAAAGAGTACTTACATACTACAGAATTCTACACTATGCAGAGATGGAAAAATTGTGGATTCGAACCCCGAAATTGAGCGTGAAATGAAGAATGAATTGGAACGTGTAGCAAAACAATTTGGCGGTGGAAGCGGTATAAATATGACCCAATTTCCTGGTTTCAAGTTTGAAGATCCACAAGTCGATGCAATAAGTAACTAGGTGTCCTTGATAAATTTGTAACAATAAATGCGGTGATTTGTGTTTCAGCAAGATATTTTTTTACAAGCTGTTTTTCAGAAAAATTCATGAAGTCACACACACCTGCTCATTTCTATTATAGTATATGTGAGTTCATGAATTGGACTTTGATGCAAAAATTAGGTATTCTCTATTGTGTATTTCACTATATTTTTCATTTTAATCCACACCTCCACAAAAACCAAACAAATTCAAAACAAAACACAAAATAATTAAACACCGCGATACTCATAAAAGCAAGATGATTCGCGGTCGTCCATTAGCAGCATGCTTTTTTGTTGGTCACACGTATTCACAGACGGGGGTTAAAATTACAAAAACAACAATGTAAACAAATGGGTTTTGGGGGGATAGACGTACGAAAGATAACCATCTCTTTTATTCATTTATCTCTGGTATTGATAAATTTGTGCAAAAATTATGTATATTTAGACGCTACGTTCTTAAAGAGGCTACGTGCAAAAGAAGCTACGTGCGAAAAGAGGCTACGTGCAACAGAGGCTGCGTGCGAAAGAGGCTACGTGCAAAAGACATTACGTGCGTAGGAAGAGCTACGTGCGAGAAAATATTATAACCAGTGTTGCCATTCTGACCGGATTCCGGTCATATCTGACCGGAGAAAATTTTGTAATCCGGTCAACCAATTTTTAACTAACGAAAAAAATATTTAACCGGGAAAACCTTTTTTGACCGGAAAAATAATATTGTTCATATTTCTATCATTTGAATGCAACTTGGTCCTACTTGAGGAAAACGCTCACAATTTCATACAGAAACCAGTTTATTGTGCATTCAAACAAAACTGAAGTAAAGTGAGTACAGGTACCATGCAATATTTATAGGAAGTTAGTCTGAATATGTTTTTGCAATTTTATTCTGTGAAGTTTGTGTTTACTTCCCAGGCGGCCATTACTCGCACACATAGTTATAAGTTCCGATTGTTTACTTTTTCCTGACCTACATAATATTTCCCATATATCAGCACACACCCAATAATATAATTTAAATTCACTCCACCTCATGTTTTTACTGACAACGCATTTTTGCTCACCAATTTCATTCGCCCTTTTTATTAATTGTTTTCCTCATGCGATGTCAGCACTATTTCCCAATCATTTTTATTGTTCATTCTGCTTAGGTAAGCAATTATGTTAGTAAATAAGAAATTGACTCAATAAAGAGATTACCATTACCATTCCAATAACCACTAGTTTCATTCAGAACTAAGGCTGCCCCCCACCAGCGGTAAGGCATCTTAGAACAAGCGACAAGCAAGTCAAGAGAAACAAAGACGACGATCACCGAATCGACTGGGTGTTCTGGTTTACGCACTAGAATTACCCACGGTTGTCAAGGTTTTTGTGCCTTGGTCAACAAAACGATTAAAAGATCGTTCATTTTTGGTGACCCCGACGTGATTTGGTGATCACGGTTCGATATTTGTTTTCTCTTGTTCGACTCGCTCGAAGTTCCGAATTAAGGAACGACACTTTATCGATCTAACTATCGATTCAGGCCCTGCATCATGAACCTGCAAGCAGCACTCCAGCAAGAAACTTGATCGGAAATTGAACGAATCATAGCCAATTTCAAAAAGGATTCAGCCTCCAGGAAGACATTGGAGTATTTCCAAGAACGCCTCCATAGATTGGAGGAACAATGGGAGATTTTCGACGCTACAGATAGCGAAATCAGAAACAATTTCCCCCAGCAACTCGATCACCCCTACTTCAAAAAGGGGTATTTTGATGCCGTGAGAGCAGCATATGAAGAGTACAAGGCTCTATTCAGTGTCAAGATTGAGCGCCTGCAGGCACAGGTCAAGCCCTACGACCTAGAGACGGAGGACAATTCATAAACACCAGCGTCTATCCATACCAAGGCTACCAAAGGCGTCCGGGCAAGCAACGGCGTCGAGGTTGCACCGCTGTGACAACGTCAGCAATGTTTAATGGATACGCTGCAATGCACCCTGGATAATGTGGAGACCACAGCAGTGGGATCGAAACATTTCTGGGAACTCAGCAGAGCAAATACAAACAAACATTGGGCGCAAATTGAGGCGATCCATGTGGAGACAAGCCAGTCTCCTACATCATCCGAGGACACTTCCAAGTACATTGAAATGGAAGACAATGTCCGAAGAATGCTAGGTCAGAAATTGAAGATTTTAACAGGCCGTAACAATCCGCAACACCCAGGAGCTCTGAAGCCATCAGGCAAGCTCATTTCAATCTACCTCAAATCGCGATCCCGAAGTTCGATGGCGACTACTTAAGTTGGAGACAATTTTTCGACCTATTTACACAGATGGTCGACAATCAGCGAATGCCCAAGTGCCAAAAGATGTGGTGTTGGATTCCACAAAAGCGAACGCGATGACGTCACAGTAACCAACAACTAACCAGGTCGAGAATACCTTCCACATGTGACAGCAGCTGTTTCTTGTATATAAACAATAATTTTGTCTTATATAAAGCCATCAATTTTGTGTTAATAAAATATTCTGTTTTATAACGTTTGTTAAGCGGTTGTTTTTATTTCATCAGTTTTAAACAGTTTGTAACTGAATATGTTTTTCTTAAAATAACCGGAAAACTCTTTCAAGTTCAAAGTCGAACATTTTGGTCCACGAGCCGGATTTTTAAGAAAAATATAACCCCGACACTACACATCGCAACAAGTTTTTGCGGATATAAATTTTGTATGTTCTTTTGTGTGCAATTTGTATGCTGCATCGTATAAATTGGATTTACTTCAACCTTTGGAGAATTTTGCTGATTTTTGCTGTCCTTTTTGTGTGCTGTTTGTGCCGCCATCATCGTGAGACGATCGTTGATTGAACACCAGACCCGAAGTAACAGGAATTCGCAGTAAGTGCATTTACCATTTTATTTGTATTTATCTGAAAATCCATACATACATAAATATGAAACAAAATAAACTTGCAGGAGCACTTACTCAATTGGAGAAAGACATCGCCAATTTTGGAAAAAAGGGTTCCAACGCTCGTACTGCAAATTATTTGTCTGGTCGTATGTTGTTATTGGAAAAATCCATGGAATCAGCAGAAGAGATTTATGAGGTGTGCATAGGGTCGCTGTCTGGTGAAGAGGACAAATGTGTCCAAATAGAGGAGACATATGAAAAAATTCGTGAATTATATTTCGATTACCGTGCGAGTCTGCTAGACGCAATGGACAAAGTGAAGGTGGTTGAGGTCAAAGAAACAAGTCCGAATGTCACTCTGTCGACTCAAAGCTCAGACATTAAGTTGAAAAATATTCCGGTACCTGTTTTTTCTGGCAATTACGAATCATGGAGGGGTTTTCGTGATCTTTTTGTTTCCCTTGTTCACCATAACTCGTCGTTGTCTGAAATACAAAAAACGCATTATCTGAAAACAAGTATTTCGGGTGAAGCGGAGAAAATATTGTCGCATTTACCTATACCCAACGGCAATTATGTTAAGGCGTGGGCTATTTTGGAAGACCGGTATGATCATCAACGCTTTCTGGTTAATACACAGTTGAAGTGCCTGTTTAACCAACCTTCAGTAACTCAGTAACGAACTGAAGCCATCAATGAACTGCTGGATACCTCAACTGAAATAGTTCACAGCCTAAGTAATTTAAAAGTGCCTGTCCCACATTGGGATGTGATAATAATTTACGTTTTACTACAAAAATTACCTCCGAAAACGCAGCAGCTGTGGGAGGAGAAACTGGGATCAAAGGAAAACACAAAGGAGCTAACGATGCTTGCGGAGCTTAAACAATTTCTGGAATCGAGGTTCCGTACTCTCGAGGCTGTTTGTTACAGCAGGAAAAAACAACTCTTGATCCATCAAAGAAGGTCCCTCAACGAAAAGCTTTTCACGCACAGGCAGCCAAATCAAAATTTACCTGTAAGTTGTGCGACAGAGGTCAACATGCCATCCGCAAATGTAACCGTTTTCTTAAAATGAGTATTAACGATCGTTGTCAAGCTATTTCTACGCTAGGTTTGTGTAGGAACTGTCTAGCTTATAGCCATTTGTCTGAAAGTTGTCCAAGTACCCGTTGATGTTATTATTGTCAGCAGCCCCATCATTCGTTATTGCATAATTCGTCTCCACAAACCAATTACATGTCGCACGCTCACCCCTATAATACATCAAATTTTAACCAAAATTCTCAACAACAAAATGCAAATTGTCTTACCTCTGCCATTAATCCCAATGCTCCGAGTTTCAAGCCACCAAATACTGAACGACATCTTCCAAATCAACGAGATGCATCGAATGTTCAACTCCCGATTGTAGGGGTTAGAATTTATCCGAGGTAGGCATGCCTGTCGTAAGAGGCGACTAAAATCCAACCTCCGTATACCGAGCGTGTAGTGTATACAAAAAATGCAATGAACAAAACGAAAAGATTAATTACCCCAGGTGGCCAGCTTTTACTGGAAAATCCACCCTCTTCGGAGGTCGGCTCTACGGATTCTGGGGAGAGCCGCTTATTGCAGTCCATTAACCCTTTTATTAAAAGTTCAAGGGTATCTCGATCGCCTCCATCAAGATCGAACAACCCCGGGAAAAGAAGTCCGCCGGGAGCGCCAGCGCGTGAAAAACGGGACTCAGTGAAAGATATAAGCTCTGAGGAAGAAATTAAAACACTCCGAATCAAGCTTAAGGAAATGGATCTACTCTATCAAACTCTGAAGAAAGAGATAGAACTGTTAAAAGAAGAAAATAATGTTCTAAGGAACACTAATTCTCAGAAAGAACGCGAATGTACTCCACCACGCTTGCCTATTCAGGAATACCACACTGACGAAGAAGAGCTAGCACGCGAAACGAATCGGGTCCCTAAGAAAAGACCTAGTAAGAAAAGGAGAGCCGGTTCTTCGCCTGAAGTCGAGCCTCTAAGAGAACAAACGCGTAAAGTACCGCAAGAAAAACAACTCCGAGGGCAAATTCGTCCACCACCTCCAATAAACGTCGTTGGGGTAACGGATTATAATAAGTTACACAGCCTCCTTAAAGGAACGATAACATCGGAATTTAAGGTAACATCTTTGAGGAATAATGCGTGGAAAATTAACGTCGTTAACCACGAACACTACCGGGCAGTGTCCCAAAAGCTAAACACCGAGAAGATCCAGTGGTATACTTTTGAAATAAAGTCAGAAAGGCCACATCGTGTTGTAGCGAGGGGACTCCACCCCTCATGCACCAAAGAAGAGGTTATAAACGACCTCCGTTCCAAAGGGTTTAAAATGCTTGATGCCGTAAATATCATCAAGAAAGAGAAGCAAAAAACGGAAGAAGATAAGGACATCCTGGTAAGGCGTGGACTTCCGCTCTTTATGCTTACCTTCGATAGGTCTGATAATATCGAAGATATCTACCGAATTAAAACCATTCTTAATATTGTGGTAAAAATCGAAAAAACAATTCCACAGTGCAAACGTTGCCAAGAATTCAATCATACGCAAATGTATTGCAAAAAAGAGCCGCGATGTGTAAAATGCGCCGGAAGTCATTTCTCCCAAGACTGTGGAGCAAACAAACAATCCGCCGCTACCTGTGCTAACTGTAAGGGAAAGCACCCGGCAAATTATAGAGGCTGTGAAGTAGCTACGGAGTTGCAAAAACGGAGAGATGCGCTACTCAAAACCCAAAATAAAAAAACAAAGCCGCTTACCAAGATAAAGCGTAGGACCGCCCAGGAGGTAGTAGGCAATATAAAATCTCCGGTTCAAAAGCGTAGCATTATCAGAGAAAGAGAGACAATTGAAAGGCCCTCGACCTCTGTTGTCAAAAGAAACGCTACTGAAAAGTTACCATCAGGAAAGCCATCGAATAGTGGCCCTCGGACAGCCAGAGTACAGACCTACGCTCAGGCCGCGGCTTTCGAAGGAGCGAAAAACGTTGAAACTTCGCCGGACCCTGTTTCTCATGTTTTCTCAGTTATTCTCGAGAAACTTGAAGAACAAAGCAAAATAAATAAAATTATTCTCGATCGCTTGGTTAAGCTCGAAAATAATTCACGGAAAACGCGTGCTTCAAAAATAACATGAATGAAAAACCAATGTTAAAAATATGCACTTGGAATGCAAACGGGCTTTTACAAAAACTCGGCGAATTGGAAATATTCATACGCGAGAAAGATATTGACATTTGCTTGATTTCTGAAACTCACGTGAAAAAGGGATCGAATTTAAAAATAAAAGGATATAATGATTTCCACGCTTGTCACCCATCGGGGAACGCCAGAGGTGGATCATCATTGCTTATTAAAGACTGCATTGAACAATACGAAGACCTGAAGATAGTGCTTGAAACTATGCAACTGTGCAGGGTTGGGGTCGAAATTCTGGCGAGGTCAAAATTCTTTTTTCAAAATTCTGCTTTCAAAATTCTGTTTTACAAAATTCTGCTTTCAAAATTCTGCTTTTCAAAATTCTGCTTTACAAAATTCCGCTTTACAAAATTCTGACTTACAAAATTCTGCTTTACAAAATTCTGCAAATAAAAAAAAGGTTTGGAAAATGTTAAAAGCGCGCGCTTTTTAACATTTTCCAAACCTTTTTTTATTTTTTATTTAAAACATTATACCTACCAACTGACTTGTTATAGAAGAAGGTAAAAGTAGTTTTGTTATTGGTTTTAAGTTTGCTCCCTTGGATTAGACAAATATTCTGTTAGTTGGTGAGTGAAAATAAATTTAGGTATCTGTAATTAAACCCAATAAAGGAAAATATAAGGTAATTTTTTGTCCGTTTTTTTTTTTTTTGTGTGTAATTGTAATTTATTGACAAAGTTGAAAAATATTTATTTTCTTTAAATTCGTAAATTGGTAAAAAAAAAAACAGAATTAGCAGAATTTATTTGATTAAAATATTGCATGTCAGAATTTTAAAAAGCAGAATTTTGAAAAGCAGAATTTTGTTAGACAGAACAGAAAAAAAGCAGAATTTTGAAAAGCAGAATTTTTGGGTTAAAAGGCAGAATTTTGCAAAGCAGAATTTTGAAACCAGAATTTCGACCCGCTCCCTGAGAGGGTTGGGGTCGAAATTCTGGCGAGGTCAAAAATCTTTTTTCAAAATTCTGCTTTCAAAATTCTGTTTTACAAAATTCTGCTTTCAAAATTCTGCTTTTCAAAATTCTGCTTTACAAAATTCCGCTTTACAAAATTCTGACTTACAAAATTCTGCTTTACAAAATTCTGCAAATAAAAATAGGTTTGGAAAATGTTAAAAGCGCGCGCTTTTTAACATTTTCCAAACCTTTTTTTATTTTTTATTTAAAACATTATACCTACCAACTGACTTGTTATAGAAGAAGGTAAAAGTAGTTTTGTTATTGGTTTTAAGTTTGCTCCCTTGGATTAGACAAATATTCTGTTAGTTGGTGAGTGAAAATAAATTTAGGTATCTTTAATTAAACCCAATAAAGGAAAATATAAGGTAATTTTTGTCCGTTTTTTTTTTTTGTGTGTAATTGTAATTTATTGACAAAGTTGAAAAATATTTATTTTCTTTAAATTCGTAAATTGGTAAAAAAAAAAACAGAATTAGCAGAATTTATTTGATTAAAATATTGCATGTCAGAATTTTAAAAAGCAGAATTTTGAAAAGCAGAATTTTGTTAGGCAGAACAGAAAAAAAGCAGAATTTTTGGGTTAAAAGGCAGAATTTTGCAAAGCAGAATTTTGAAACCAGAATTTCGACCCGCTCCCTGAGATTCGCTTTGCGCAAACATTGAGCGACTTCATCCAATAGCGCAACATGGGTTTTGAAGTCCGGAGCAACGATAAGCAGGTCATCTAAATACACGAACACCCGGTCCTTCAGCCGTGTGGGGATCACCTTGTCCATTAATCGGCACATTCTCTGCGCTGCATTACATAGCCCGAAGGGCATGACAGTGAACTGGTACAAGGGTCTCCCTGGCACCGTAAACGCAGTTTTCTCCCTACTCTGCTTCTCCAGCGGTATCTGCCAAAATGCATCTTTAAGTCGACACTAGAGATGTAGTACGTATCCTGTAGTCGGCTGAGAAGTCCGTCGATGTGGGGGAGAGGATATGCGTCCTTTTTCGTAAGAGCATTGACTTTCCGTGAGTCCAGGCAAAGACGATTCTTGCCTGGTTTACGAATTAACACAACTGGTGAGCACCATGCGCTTTCACTCTCCTCCACAACGCCAAGACTTATCATCCGGTCTACCTCTTCGTAAAGCAGAGCTTGTACCGCCGGAGAAACAGGGTTATGACGCTGCTTCACTGGCGCCGCATCACCGGTATCGATGACGTGCTCCTCGAGCTCCGTTCTTCCGAGTCCATGCTGAGAATAGCAAAGGAATTTTCGCTGGACTGCTTCCAAATCAGATTGTTGTTGCAAAGACAGCTGGTGAGTATGTGAATCTATTGCAATATCGGAGATTCTAATAGTACTTATCACATTAGGTGCTATATGAAACGCTTTCCAAAAGTCGACTCCTAAATAAATCTCTTGGTCTAAATTTGGAACGAGATAGAAAGTGATGTCCTGTTGGGTGTTCTTATAATATGTGACTGGGGTTTTAATTCTGCCTATAATGGATTGGCTTGCCCCATCTGCAGTTCTTACGCCGGCTTTGAATGAGTGCATGGGTAAGTTTAACGATTTTACAAACTCTATGCAATTTTTGCCTAAGATGCTGATGCTGGCCCCACTGTCAAGTAGACCAAGTACCTCTTTGTCTGCTATTTTTATCTTCGCGTACGGTCTTGGGTCACCAGTGGTATCTAGTATTGTCGAGGCTATACTTTTCCTAATCTCTTTTCTGATTTTGTACCTCCGTCTTGCTTTCTTAATCCTAGTTGATGTAGACCGATTACCATTAAATATCCTATCTCTAGCTTCGTAATAATCTCTTACTCTAATATGGAATGGCTTAATCGCCACTCTTTTTCTATCATTTCTTAAATCTACATTCTTACTCCTAGCTAATATTTTGATCAGTGGTGGAGAATTATTACTCTCCAATTCTGTTTGCGTTTCTCCGTCGTTTGTAATTTTAATTAGGGGGTCTGAGTCGAACGCGATTCCCCCAGATGCATCGCGTTCTTCGCTCTGTTTTCCGGGTTACAATTCGGACATCTGGGAGTCATAACCCCTGCCTGCCCACATTTGTAGCAGAAAATATTTCTTACATTTTCGGGGCAGTCTACAAAGTTGTGCCCTGACGCTCTGCAATTCCAACATAGTTTGGACCTTTGCTCTGTTGGAGGCCGTGACATTCTCTGGCCTGAACGAACGAAATTTATCGCAGCCACGCCAGCATCCGCTTCTAGCGACTCGTCTTCGACGTAATCTACTTCGTGTACAGGGCTCTAATCGCGTAAGCACAAAACGATCGAACGACATCGTCTCGACGGTACTTCTACTTCGTGTAACAACCAAAAATGATAATCGTCGAAACGATTGGACGATCATCGTTTTTTGTTGATTCACGCTACTAATTCAAACGTCTAATACCCTCGTCGAAACGATTCGATTGAACGATAGCTATTTTGCAATCGTTTCATCGTTTTTGGTCCATATTTTCAGTTTTGAATAGGGAATTTCAGTTTTGAAGAAAAGTATAGCAAAATATTTAAAGGAAAAGACACTTATACGAGTTGTAAAAGAAATGATTATTGCACTTTAGTTTCATTTATTTTATTTTTTCTTTACAACAAATTGAGCAAATAAAAATTCTCCTACATCTGCATACACTTTGGCTTATTGTTTTAATTCTTCCTAGCTCTTCGTCGACAGAACCTTATCCAATAGAATGGTTTTGATAATTCACTTTCACATTTGACTCTGCTTGGGCGATTAGTATTTACTTGCATTGATGTGTTATAGATTCCTTATTCCTAATCATTTCTGCAATGACACCTAAAAAAATACACAAATTCAAGAAAAAAAAAAAACAATTTCCATACATTTTTTGATTGTTTAGGTGTCAGAGTTTGTTTACAGTCATGTTCAAACTGTTCAAAATGAAAACGATGAACGATTCGATTGAACGATCTGACGATGATGTTATATGAAGTAAACTAAAAACGATATCGTTGTGTTCAATCGTTTCGACGACTATCGTTTCAAAAGTTACGCGATGAGAGCCCTGGGTATCTGGCTGGTGCGCGGTTGTATCTTTGCTCTCTGCTTTGCATTGGATATGCATTTTCAGCTTCCCTACACATACTCCTAAGGTGGTCAAGGGTAAATATTGTCATTGGAAACACTAGCCTTCCGACGCTTTCCTTCAGATTCCTTTTCAGGATCCTGACCAACTCATTTTCAGGTATCGGAACCTGCAGTTGCGATTTGAGTTTTGTGATCGCATAAAAGAAATCGTCGGAAGATTCTAATGCTCCTTGACGTCGATCCATGATTTCTCGTATGATCTCGAAATCAGACTTGGGATTGCGAAACTGTCGCCTAAGTGCATCACGGAGCATTGGCCAATCCGGACGATAATTGCTCCGTTGGAACTGCCAGTACCACTCATAAGCGGCACCAGACAGTAGCAAATGAAAGTCGCGAAGAACTTCTGTCCACTGACACTGATATTGGTGTTGTAGGGTCTCTAGACGGAAAACAAAGTCTTCGACGGTGAGAACTTCCGGTTTTCCTTCGAAATTTAAACCCCACTTATCAATTTTAATCGGGCCTCCGGGGCCTGATTGATAATATGACTCTTGAGGTCGTGGTGGAGGAGCAACAAACATGGGAGGGGGCTGCATCATCTGTTGGGACGATGCCTGTCCTGTGTGGTACGCGTTATGATACCCGCGACCATTTCCGGACCTTCTGGAGCCACGACTTCGGCTTGTCGAGTGATTCGGAGGTGTATTAGCCTGGGAGGTCGTATTAGCATTTACCGGTGGGATTGCTGGCGGAACCGTGGTCTGGCTAAAAGGCATCGGAGCTGGATTCAGCTGAGGTTGCGAAATGGATACTGTCGGCTGTGTGGTCGTTGGCCACGGGATGACGTTTGCCGGTGTCTGGGCCGAATGTCCTGGAACTGGTGCTTCGACTGGAGGATTCGGACGGGTAACCAAATTTATATCCCGCATAAAGTTCATAAAATTAATTTTCATTTCTTCCCTCAGGCTTTGCGAAATGTCCTCTCTCAAAGAGTTTTGATATGAGGAGAAAGCGCTTCCCACGGCCATGTTGATGCATGCCTTCAGATCTGCTGAGATGTTTAAGGTACCATGATCGGCCTGATTGGGGACTGTCCCTGTCGCATTCGGAAGGTCTTGATGACTCTCCGCAGCTTTCAGGGTCCTGAAACTAGATTCAGTGTAGTCTAACGCGGCGGCACCTTGCTCACTCATGCTGCTATACGATGGAGCGGCTTTAGACTCGGAGGAGCTGGTATTGCGGCTGATCGCACCTGTACTGGATGGAAGTTGTACTTGCGGTGGTGGTAGACCGAGTTGTTGGGGACCTAGTAGAGGGGAAATGTGCGCCTGGGTCGACGGTATTGCTGGAGGCGGATACTGCATTTGCCCTGCATGAGGTAATGGGAGAGAAGTAGTGGTAGGCGGGCCGCTATCGACCGTGCTTTTGGCTGGGGGAGTGCGTTGAATTGGCATTTCGTTCAACTCTTGCGCTACGCGCGAACTATGAGAACGAGTGAGTACTCTATTGCTATCAACAATATGGATTCTCTTCTAATTCTTCTATTTACAGAATCTTTTTCCTGTGATTTCATTCTCCCTATCGCCTACACAAATGAACGAGAAAGTCGAAACAACGGATAAAGATAAACGAATAACCTATGCTATAATGCGCACAAAAAGTTTATATAAAACACCTAAAGACCAAAAAAAAAAAACGAAAGTAAATGAACAAAATTATTAAATAGAAACAACCACACCCAAAAAGGTAACAAATTAACGAACTGTAACGTAGAGGTAAGTTTAACTAATCTTGTATGGTAAATTCGTATCTGTAATATATAAATCTCATACCATTAACTAAACACTATACCTATTTTTTTTTAGATCACTTCGTCGTACCCAACTAGGATACAAACGATGATTGCGGTGACTCACACGCACAACAATATACAGATGACGACGAAATATAATAAATAGAAACTAAACGTAAGACAAAATATATTATTATTATATGTTGGTTGGTTATATGTAAATGTTAATAGATATATTATGTATGTGTATTGAATATGGATGCTGTAAATAGAATTATACATTAAGCAATTTAAAGATGCACGTATGATAAATTCACTAATCAATTTGAGGTAGGGTTTAAAGATATTGATTCAACTTGTACTTCGAGTACTAAAACTAAAGGATGTGTATTTGCTTCTTTCATATAAAGTCGGGGTGTTTCAGGTGGCTTGAATGGCTTTGTTGTTGTCGAAGAATTGGTGATCTGATTCTTCAGCGAGTTGTGGTATATAGACTGCAGACGGACGAATTGAGAAATCCTTCAGAGTGGCGGAGTGAATAACACACAGGTACAAGGACATATAAGTTTGCATCTCTTCACGCTTCCGCTATTCCACACTAGCCACTAGTAGGGCTTTCGGTGAAAGACTTGAAGCGATCCGATTTGCACAAAAATAAGAAAACTAATACTAGACAGATGGACTAATGCTACTTGACTTGACACATTATCAGACTAGGTCACTAGATCCATGATAGGCTCTGACGATACAAAATGAAAATGGAAAAGTGAAATTTTGAGATAGAAAAGTAAAATTTGTACAGACAATAGAATGAGATTAGAGGAAGACAAAGGACTAGAACAGGTTCCAATTGTTTTTGTTGTCACCACCAAAGATACTCGTCGCAATTTAAAATGGCATTCTGCCAAGCTATCCATTTAAAGACTTACGAGTTCTTTGGTGTTGGCAACAGGAACAATTGTGGACGAAAGACAACATTAAGGAC
Source organism: Cheilosia vernalis (assembly GCA_949126925.1). Lineage (NCBI taxonomy): Eukaryota > Metazoa > Arthropoda > Insecta > Diptera > Syrphidae > Cheilosia > Cheilosia vernalis. Next base: position 59,641,378 of record OX421358.1, read on the forward strand.
GAAAGGACGTGCACTAACAGACGTTGGGCGCAATTTGTAATAAGGCTAAATAAGGATTAATAGAGGGAGCTGGGAGTGAAAAAAATGACAGGAAGCAAGGATGTGGATGGGACCTAAGGAAGTGACAGGAAAAGAAAGGGAAAGAGAGTGCAGAGAGTGAGGAGCATGGCATGCTTGCTTTGCACGGCCTAGCTCGCCGGACTGGGAGGTCCTTGTCCTCACAACTCCACGAACCTATTACAAAAACATATAACATGCCAAAAAAAGAACACAGGTACTTACTTGGCTTTTGTACCGGAAACGGACGGACTTCCACCACTCTGTAGGACGCTGCGGATATAGTTGCAGCGAAGCCATTGCCCTCCCGACCATGAAGTTCCTTGGCCAGATTGGGAACTTCCCCGATGAGACCACTCGCTTCCGTCTCAGACCACCTTACGCCATATGGGTCCTTAAGCCCACCTTACCGCACCCCTGGAATATTGCCTCAGCAATCCATCATGATCTTTCGATCAAACATCAAAAAAAAAAATTAAAAGACTTCATGTCCCATTTGTGACGTGAATCTTACGACCAATTTTTATTAATTAATCAAAACAGAAACAACCAAAAAAATTATAATTAAGTAAATAAACCAAAAGAACCAAACAAAAAAAGGAAAAATAAACTAACTAGAAAATTGTACTATAACTTAATAACAAATGAACGAATCAAACAAAATTAACAATTGATCAAATAAATAATAAGAAAAAGGCTATAACAATTAGGCTAGGGTCTACGCCGTCCTCCTCTGATGCTAATAGTAATCTCTTTTTCTCGATTACACAAAAAAAACTCCTACGTTATATTACGCTACCTAGATAGAGCTCTGTATAGGTAAGTATCCCGTAAGGATTTGCGAAATATCGCCCCGCAAGAAAAATCAGACGGGATGGAGGAAACGAAAACCTATTACAATTATGTAATGGATAGTACCTAGCAACAAAAATTAATACAACAAAAAAAATTGGGAAATATTTTCAACCAAAGAAAATCTTAAAAAACTACAGCAGAATCAAAATAATATTAGTTAATATCAATCAATTAGCTTCTATTGAGCTTTCTTTATATGATGTAGGGTCTGTATCGCCGTATTAGCGCAATCTTGTATGGCAGTGTAAAAGGGCGATCAAGGTCACCCCTACTCCCTGCGCTGGTGAAGTTACTCGTGGGCAATCCAATGGGCAGTTTTAACCAAACCACCTTCTTCGTTGTAAATTACGCTTTATTTGAGGCGATTGTGGTTTATTCAAAATTCCACCCGTTACTTTACTATTGGGGCGGTCACGACATCAAAATTTGATTGCCGCTGACCGCCAAATTTAAATTTTCGGTATTGGTCGGTGATATAGTTCAGCCGCCCCGATATAATTTTCAAAAAAATCCTAGTGTGCGCGAATAAAAAAATGTTGTTTTGTGGTTACACTGCCTTTCACCGAAAGGACTTTATATGTACAGACTACAAACTCACTACACACTATAAAATTAAGTTTATGGCAACTTGCATGTGCCTCTGGTGGTTGTCACCGTACGAATAACTTGAGGGAAAATTCAACAGCTTCGTTGCAGTGGGTGGTTAGACATGCATTTCTAGTATCCCATACCGGTTAATTTTTGTTTTTGTACCCGTTAATTTTGAGAGCAAAACTTTATGCATTTGTCTTCCCTTTCTTTTTTGTATGATGGGGGACTTTTTTTCAAATAAAATTCCTCTAGTCGGGATGACAACCATCTGCAATAACAGGGAATAATTGCGCAACGAACAGATCGACAACTGACATTTACAACACGATGACATTTTAAACCCAAAACACATTTCGGACAAGACTGGGTAAGTTGTTTGATTGAATTTCTAATTTATTTAATTTAATTTTTGATTTCAGGTGACCATAACAAGGACAAAAAAAACAGGAAAAACAAAACATCCTCTGAACGCTCTGAGCACGCATGGTTCAGAGCGCGCTCATAATGCTCGAACTCAGTGCTCAGCTCTGAACTAAAAAAGAAAAACGCCTAATATTGTTCTGGTACTTAAGAAGTGAAATATTAAAATAGTCAATAAAAGTGTAATAAAAGTAAATTTTAACTGAAAAGTTTAACGGAATAGTGTTTTATCTTTACGAATCCCAGCCTGAATGTAACATTGGTGTCAAAAGTGGGATAAAACTTATTCTGTGCTAAGTGTCTAAGTGTAGTTAAAAAAAAAAAAAAGGGAATTTGTGATTTTTTTTGAAATTACAAGAGACAAACAAAATGGGTCGTGTATTGCTACATGTAAGCATACCCCAATTGAAAAGTGAACTAGAAAAGCGGAATCTTTCCACAGCTGGAGGGAAAAGTGACCTCATACTTCGTCTGCAGGAAGCTGTCCAAAACGAGGGAGAAGATACAAAAACCATGCTATTCGACGTGTCAGAAGAAGTAAGAACAAGTAAGTACAGGCGTTGACATTAGCTCTATGATGGAATTACTTCTTGCGAAGATGGAAGAACAGAAATATTCTATGGAATCTAAGTTCGCAGAACAGAAAAATTCTATGGAATCTAAGTTCGCAGAACAAAAGAATTCTCTAATTCTAACAGAAAAATTCTATGGAATTGAAGTTCACAGAACAGAAGAATTCGCTAGAAGAACAGAAAAATTCTCTAGAAGAACAAAAGAATTCTTTAGAAGAACAGAAAAATTCCATTGTCGCGGCACAAAAAGACGCCGTGGAAGAATTTAAGAATGTTCTAGAAGTAAAAATCGACGAAATTGATGGAAAATTAAACGAGCATGAAACAAAGTTTGAGAAAATTAATGAAATGTTTCATAAACAAGGAACAAACATCGAGAACATAGCTAAAGAACTCGAAAAAGTCAAGAAGCAAAAGGCTCGGGAATATTCTGCTGACTGCCCAAGAAGGAAGGAGATGCAACCACCCGTTTTTGATGGTCAAACATCATGGCCAATTTATAAGAGACAGTTCGAAGCAGCTGCAACGACCAATGGATGGGACGACGAGGAAAAGTCGATTGCATTAACACTCGCATTACGAGGTACAGCTGCAGAATTGCTTCAAACTGTCTCAGCAGAAAAACAACGCGACTACGATGCATTGGTGAAGGCTATTGAGATGCGATTCGGTGACGACCATATGCAGCAAGTGTATAGAGTGCAACTTCGCAGTCGAATCCAGAAGAGGGGAGAAACACTCCAGCAACTGCAAGCTGATATCGAACGGCTAGCGCAATTGTCTTATCCCAATGCCGGCGAGGATGTCATCAATGAAATGGCTATTGAGGCATTTACACAAGCCATAGAGGACAGACAACTGCAGATGGCTCTACGAATGGCTGGAAAGAGAACTCTTCCTGAGGCACTGGCATTTGCCTTAACCATGAAAGCTGCTGACCAAGCATCTCAAGGATTTCAGCGCGTGAGAGAAATGAGATCTGTTGAATGCTCGTGCCAGAGAACAGAAGTAGTAGACCGTAACAGTTCTCGAAGGGGACCGATCCGTTGCTGGAACTGCAACAAAATTGGACATCTACAACGACAGTGCAGAGCCGAACGTAGACAGGGCAGTTGTCCACATTGCAGAGCTAGGAACGAGGAGGCGTTTGAGCGTTCGGCGGATGGAACATCACAAAACCATGAGTCGGGAAACGAGTAAGAACCAACTTGGCGGGGCAGAAGCTGGTTTCTGGAATCGACGCCCCCAGGACCACAATTCAGGTTTCCCAGACCAAATGATGTAATAGGAGCCTGACAGTGGAAGCCCATATCGGCTAGAAAAAGTATGTGGCTACAATCGATACAGGTTCCACCGCTTCCATAATTAGAAGGGACATCGTTCGCCAATCATGGCTGCACAACACCAGCAGCTACTGTCTGAAAACAGCAACTGGAGCAACAGCAAAGGTGTATGGTGAGGTACTCTTGACGATAAACCTTGCAGGAATAGTCTTCTCCCATGCATTCTTAGTGGCTGATATATGTGACGAATGCATCATCGGAATCGACTTTATGAAGACGCATGATATAGTGCTCGACATCGGTTCGCAAGTTATAAAGTACAAGAACGTCGAGATTCCGATGGTTTATGGAAACGAAAACGTCGCAGCTCTAAGGACAGTTGTAAGTGAGGACGAAATATTACCACCTTCGTCAGAGACAGTTATTTGGACAAGGCTGGAAGGTGATCCTGGGAGCCACCGATTCTACCTAGTCGAGTCAGATCCAGAAAATTATTATCAGAGCTATATTGTCGGAAAGATGCTGGTTGAACCCAAAAACAACATGGTTCCCGTTCGTGTCCTCAATGTGGAACACAAAAGCGTGAAACTAAAGCAAGGAGAAGTGATTGGAATGTGCGTACCAATTACTGCGGTCACAAAGTTGTCCAATGCAAGTGATGTGAAACCGGTTAGACCAACGGAGATATCGGAAATGAAAAAGAATATACTCGGAGAGTGCGAGCTGGATCAGGAGCAGCGGTCCATGGCAGGTAGTTTAATCAACGAGTTCGCTGAAATATTTGCTTCGCAGAACAGCGAGTATGGCCGAACACATCTCGTACAACACCGAATCGACACCGGAGATGCGAGACCGATTCGTCAGCCTCCCCGACGACTACCATTGGCTAAGCAGACGGAGGTTGCAGAAATGGTATCGACGATGGAAAAGGAAGGACTGATTGAAAGCTCAAAAAGTCCGTGGGCATCGCCGGTCGTCTTGGTCAAGAAGAAAGACGGAAGTACGAGATTCTGCGTGGACTATCGCCAACTCAACAACGTCACCAAGAAGGATAGCTACCCCCTTCCAAGAATTGACGACACCCTGGACACACTATCCGGAGCCAAATGGTTTTCGACTCTCGATCTGAAGAGTGGCTACTGGCAAGTGCAGATCCATCCAGAAGACCGAGAAAACAGCATTCACAGCAGGGAACGGGCTTTGGCAGTTTACAGTAATGCCATTTGGACTGTGCAATGCTCCAGCTACCTTTGAACGTCTAATGGAGCGCGTTCTGCTGGGACTAACGTGGAAAACCTGCTTGGTCTACCTGGACGATGTCATCGCAGTAGGAAAAACATTTAACGAACATCGAGATAACCTTAAGGCGGTGTGCCAAAGACTACGAAGTGCGCAACTAAAACTTAACCCGAAGAAGTGTTCCTTATTTAGACCAGAAGTGAAGTACCTCGGGCACATCATCTCTTCCAAAGGAGTCAAGACTGATCCGGAGAAGGTCGATGCAGTGAAAAACTGGCCGGTACCCAAAAAAAAACATCAACTGAGAAGCTTCCTGGGACTTGCGACCTATTACAGACGATTTGTAAAGGACTTTGCCAGGATCGCAAAGAGCTTGCATCAACTGACAGAAAAAGGCAAACAATTCAAATGGTCAGGTGAGTGCGAAAAGAGCTTCAAGGAACTTAAGCAACAGTTGTGCAACGCCCCCATACTAGCGTACCCCACCCCTGGGAAAACATTTATTGTGGATGCAGACGCTAGTAATGTGGGAATTGGAGCCGTCCTTTCCCAGGTGCACGATGGCCAAGAGAAAGTAGTTTCCTACTTTAGTAAAGTTCTCTCAAAGCCAGAAAGGAACTACTGTGCTACCAGGCGCGAGCTCCTTGCTTTGGTACTGGCAACAAAACATTTCCATAAGTACCTTTATGGGCGAAAATTCATCCTCCGCACAGACCATGCGTCTTTAAAGTGGCTACTACACTTTAAGAATCCTGAAGGCCAAGTCGCAAGGTGGATCGAACGGCTGCAGATGTACGACTACGAAATACAACATCGAAAGGGAAGTCTTCACTCTAATGCAGACGCTCTCTCCCGTCGACCGTGCAAAGCAGATTGCAAACATTGCTTACGACACGAGGGAAAATATGTCATCTCCGTCCAAAGGGTGAGAGCTATGCTATGAGTCAAAGTCCACTCATATCAATTTTACAAATAAAAAAATAACGAACGCTCCTGTGGTTATTAATAACCAAGTAGTTCCTTACTCTAACTCAGCTAAGTATCTGGGCATGAATCTAGATGCTAAACTGAAATGGAAGGAACATGTGAAAAAGAAAGTAGAAGAGTTAAATATTAGGTATAGAAAACTGTATTGGTTGTTAGGACATAACTCTGAAATGTCCACTGAGAATAAAATTTTAATATATAATCAAATACTAAAACCTGTTTGGACGTATGGTATCCAATTATGGGGTTGCACAAAGAAAACAAATGTACAAATAATACAAACATTCCAAAACAAAGTCCTTCGGGGAATAGTAAATGCCCCGTGGTATATTAGAAATAATGACTTGCATCGTGATTTGCAGATTGATCTTGTAACGGAAGTAATTAAAAAGTACGCAATTCGTCACAATGACCGTCTGCAGATGCATATTAATCCTGAAATAATAGACGTCTTAAATGTACGATATAATATTCGTAGATTAAGAAGAACTAAGCCTCACGAACTTATAATCTAAAAAATATGAGAAATCGTATTTAAATTATAATACCTTCTCAAACGCAACTGCACGTTGAAAGTAAAATCATTTGTCGATCTTTCTTTGATTGGTCATGATTAAGGAGGTGTTTTTAGTGCGGTTAGAGTCCCACACTACTCTGGGTTTCTAGCCCCATTGTGTCTTTCGAGATTTTCACCTTCAATAACAAAAAAAAAAAAAAAAAAAAACATTATAACGATGAAGACGATCCACATGAACGACTTTCAGCTTGCCTCTTCCTCGTTGGATGCGATAGACAACGTCGTTGATGCGCTTTACGATTGTATAGGGCCCTTCCCAGTCTTGTTGCAACTTAGGCGATAAACCTTTCCTTCGATGAGGGTTATATAGCCATACCAGATCTCCTTCCTGGAATCCTGTAGTTGTCGTTTTAGTATCGTACCTCGTTTTGATGCGGTCACTGGCTATCTTAATCTTATCCCTAGTGTCTCGATGCACGTCCCTGATGATATCCCTGAGGTCTGTAACGTATTCCTCCTCATTCTTGGGCTCTTCGCATGGATATCCAAACATCAACTCGCTAGGTAGGCGGACTGTTCGACCAAATAAGATTTCAGATGGAGTATGTCCTGTTGTGTTATGCACTGCTCCTCGATAAGCCAATAAAAACATGGGAATCTGCTTATCCCAGTCTCTCTGGTCTTCGCCAACGACCTTAGAGAGGTGTTCATTCAGTATCCTGTTGAAGCGCTCCACCATCCCATCTGATTGTGGATGAAGCGGGGTCGTCCTTGTCTTGTGAATCCCTAGTAACTGGCACACTCCTTGGAAAATCTTCGACTCGAAGTTCCGTCCTTGGTCTGAATGCAGTTCCATTGGTACTCCGAATCTGCTTACCCAGTTATTGACGATTTGCTCCACCACGGTTTTAGCTTCTTGATTTGGGATAGCAAATGCTTCAGGCCACTTACTGAAATAGTCCATAACAACGAGGATGTAACGATTTCCATTGTTTGTTTCAGGAAACGGTCCCGCAATATCAACTGCTATCCTTTCAAAAGGGGCTCCAACATTGTATTGATGCATTTTGCCACGGACTTTCAGTCTCGGACCTTTGCTGGCCGCACATGTAACGCATTTCCTGCACCAAGTTTCAACGTCCTCCCTTGAATGAATCCAGTAAAAGCGTTCCCGCACTTTTTCGAGCGTTTTATTGATTCCCAAGTGGCCTCCAGACACTCCATCATGCAATTCCCTGAGCACTTCTATAGCCATTGACCTGGGTACAACAAGCTGCATTACGAACGACTTTCCATCCGGGCTTTCCCATCTTCGCTTTAGAATGCCGTCTTGTACGTGAAGGGAGTCCCACTGCGCCCAGTATGCCTTCAGCTCAGGGCTCCTATTGGATATCTCCTGCCAGTCTGGTTTTCCGTCATGCTCCTTCCAGGCGATAATCGGTTCGATATCCGGATCTTCCATTTGAGCCTCCCGTATCTCCCGCGCACTCCAACCACCAATGTGCATAGCTCTCACCCTTTGGACGGAGATGACATCTTTTTCCTCGTGTCGTAAGCAATGTTTGCAATTTGCTTTGCACGGTCGACGGGAGAGAGCGTCTGCATTAGAGTGAAGACTTCCCTTTCGATGTTGTATTTCGTAGTCGTACATCTGCAGCCGTTCGATCCACCTTGCGACTTGGCCTTCAGGATTCTTAAAGTGTAGTAGCCACTTTAAAGACGCATGGTCTGTGCGGAGGTAGAATTTCCGCCCATAAAGGTACTTATGGAAATGTTTTGTTGCTAATATCAAAGCAAGAAGTTCGCGTCTGGTAACACAGTAGTTCCTTTCTGGCTTTGAGAGAACTTTGCTGAAGTAGGAAACTACTTTCTCTTGGCCATCGTGCACCTGGGAAAGGACGGCTCCAATTCCCACATTACTAGCGTCTGCATCCACAATAAATGTTTTCCCAGGGGTGGGGTACGCTAGTATGGGGGCGTTGCACAACTGTTGTTTAAGTTCCTTGAAGCTCTTTTCGCACTCACCTGACCATTTGAAATGTTTGCCTTTTTCTGTCAGTTGATGCAAGCTCTTTGCGATCCTGGCAAAGTCCTTTACAAATCGTCTGTAATAGGTCGCAAGTCCCAGGAAGCTTCTCAGTTGATGTTTGTCTTTGGGTACCTGCCAGTTTTTCACTGCATCGACCTTCTCCGGATCAGTCTTGACTCCTTTAGAAGAGATGATGTGCCCGAGGTACTTCACTTCTGGTCTAAATAAGGAACACTTCTTCGAGTTAAGTTTTAGTTGCGCACTTCGTAGCCTTTGGAACACACCCTTAAGGTTATCTCGATGTTCATTAAATGTTTTTCCTACTACGATGACATCGTCCAGGTAGACCAAGCAGGTTTTCCACGTTAGTCCCAGCAGAACGCGCTCCATTAGACGTTCAAAGGTAGCTGGAGCATTGCACAGTCCAAATGGCATTACTGTAAACTGCCAAAGCCCGTTCCCTGCTGTGAATGCTGTTTTCTCGGTCTTCTGGATGGATCTGCACTTGCCAGTAGCCACTCTTCAGATCGAGAGTCGAAAACCATTTGGCTCCGGATAGTGTGTCCAGGGTGTCGTCAATTCTTGGAAGGGGGTAGCTATCCTTCTTGGTGACGTTGTTGAGTTGGCGATAGTCCACGCAGAATCTCGTACTTCCATCTTTCTTCTTGACCAGGACGACCGGCGATGCCCACGGACTTTTTGAGCTTTCAATCAGTCCCTCCTTTTCCATCGTCGACACCATTTCTGCAACCTCCGTCTGCTTAGCCAATGGTAGTCGTCGGGGAGGCTGACGAATCGGTCTTGCATCTCCGGTGTCGATTCGGTGTTGTACTCGCGAACTCGTTGATTAAACTACTTGCCTTGGACCGCTGCTCCTGATCCAGCTCGCACTTTCCGAGTATATTCATTTTCATCTCCGATATCTCCGTAGGTCTAACCGGTTTCACAGGACTTGCATTGGACAACTTTGTGACCGCAGTAATCGGTACGCCCTTTCCAATCACTTCCCCTTGCTTTAGTTTCACACTTTTGTTTTCCACATTGAGGAAACGAACGGGAACCAAGTTGTTTTTAGGTTCAACCAGCATCTTTCCGACAATATAGCTCTGATAATAATTTTCTGCATCTGGCTCGACTAGGTAGAATCGGTGGCTCCCAGGGTCACCTTCCAGCTTTGTCCAAATAACTGTCTCTGACGAAGGTGGTAATATTTCGTCCTCACTTACAACTGTCCTTAGAGCTGCGACGTTTTCGTTCCCGTAAACCATCGGAATCTCGACGTTTCTATACTTTAGAACTTGCAAACCGATGTCGAGTACTATATCATGCGTCTTCATAAAGTCGATTCCGATGATGCATTCGTCACATATATCAGCCACTAAGAATGCATGGGAGAAGACTATTCCTGCAAGGTTTATCGTCAAGAGTACCTCACCATACACCTTTGCTGTTGCTCCAGTTGCTGTTTTCAGACAGTAGCTGCTGGTGTTGTGCAGCCATGATTGGCGAACGATGTCCCTCCTGACTATGGAAGCGGTGGCACCTGTATCGATTGTGGCCACAAACTTTTTCTGGTCGATATGGGCTTCCACTGTCAAGCTTTTATTACATCGTTTGGTCTGGGAAACCTGAATTGTGGTCCTGTGGGCGTCGATTCCAGAAACCAGCTTCTGCTCCGCCAAGTTGGTTCTTACTTGTTTCCCGACTGATGGTTCCGCCGAATGCTCAAACGCCTCCTCGTTATTAGTTCTGCAATGCGGACAACTGCCCTGTCTACGTTCGGCTCTGCACTGTCGTTGTAGATGTCCAATTTTGTTGCAGTTCCAGCAACGGATCGGTCCCCTTCGAGAACTGTTACGGTCTACTACTTCGGTTCACTGGCACGAGCATTCAACGGATGTCATTTCTCTCACGCGGTGAAACCCTTGAGTTGCTTGGTCAGCAGCTTTCATCGTTAAGGCAAATGCCAGTGCCTCAGGAAGAGTTTTCTTTCCAGCCATTCGTAAAGCCATCTGCAGTTGTCTGTCCTCTATGGCTTGTGTAAATGCCTCAATAGCCATTTCATTGATGACATCTTCGCTGGCATTGGGATAAGACAAGTGCGCTAGCCTTTCGATATCCGCTTGCAACTGTTGGAGTGTTTCCCCCTCTTCTGGATTCGACTGCGAAGTTGCACTCTATATACTTGCTGCATATGGTCGTCACCAAATCGCATCTCAATAGCCTTCACCAAAGTCTCGTAGTCGCGTTGTTTTTCTTCGGAGATAGTTTGAAGCAATTCTGCAGCTGTACCTCGTAATGCGAGCGTTAATGCAATCGACTTATCCTCGTCGTCCCATCCATTGGTCGTTGCAGCTGCTTCGAACTGTTTCTTATAAATTGGCCATGATGTTTGACTATCAAAAACGGGTGGTTGCATCTCCTTCCTTCTTGGGCAGTCAGCAGAATATTCCCGAGCCTTTTGCTTCTCGACTTTTTCGAGTTCTTTAGCTATGTTCTCGATGTTTGTTTCTTGTTTATGAAACATTTCATTAATTTTCTCAAACTTTGTTTCATGCTCGTTTAATTTTTCATCAATTTCGTCGATTTTTACTTCTAGAACATTCTTAAATTCTTCCACGGCGTCTTTTTGTGCGGCGACAATGGAATTTTTCTGTTCTTCTAAAGAATTCTTTTGTTCTTCTAGAGATTTCTTCTGTTCTGCGAACTTCAATTCCATAGAATTTTTCTGTTCTTCTAGAGAATTCTTCTGATCTGCGAACTTCAATTCCATGGAATTTTTCTGTTCCTTCATCTTGACAAGAAGCAATTCCATCATAGCGCTAATATCAACGCTTGCACTTACTTGTTCTTCTGCCACGTCGAATAGCATAGTTTTTGGATCTTCTCCGTCGTTTTGGACAGCTTCCTGCAGACGAAGGATGAGGTCACTTTTTCCTCCAGCTGTGGATAGATTCCGTTTTTCTAGTTCACTTTTTAATTGGGGTATGCTTAATTGCAGCAATATACGACCCATTTTGTTTGTCTCTTGTAATTTAGAAGTTCACACAAATTCCCTTTTTTTTTTTAAACTACACTTAGACACTTATTAGCACAGAATAAGTTTTATCCCACTTCTGACACCAATGTTACATTCAGGCTGGGATTCGTAAAGATAAAACACTATTCCGTTTAACTTCTCTAATAAAATTCACTTTTATTACACTTTTATCGACTATTCTAATATTTCACTTATTAAGTACCAGAACACTATTACTTAAACAATTCTTCAACGTTTCAAACCAATCACTTAATTTACTCTATTACTTTTCACTTATTTATCTTCACAAACTATTACTATCTCGAACTTTAACCAATCACTGTTATAAATCAACTGTGTCGCCCTCTTCTAAAAGCTGTCCTTTTATACCCGCTCCGCCATCTGACGAGAACTTTCTAGCTAATTCTAATTGGTTGTAGAATAAGGTTCAGTGGTGACAGATTCCAGTCTCCAATTGGAAGTGACACTTGAGTGGAACTTGTTTTGTGACTAAGGGCTTGTTTCACCATTTAGGTTACACGGTACCTTTCACATTGAATTAAATGAATCTAACATCTAATCTAAAGAAAAACGGTACTCAATTGATTTGAACAGCTCAATTTACAATTATTACAGCAATTCATTCTTCGCGAATGAAAGAATTTGTCGAAGTTAACCTTAACAATGATTGAAGTGTCAAAAATATTCGCTTGTTCGCAGTTCGTTCGCAATTGTCTCTCATGTGAATAGTCCTAAAATTTTAATTTTTCCAACTAATAAAAGGGAACAAAGGAACAACAAATTGTATCAGTGACCTCGTAAAAGGTACCAAATTGTCGCACAACGGTCACGCGTTCTCATCCGACATCCTTCTCGGTACATAAAAAGCAGAGATGAATGAATAAAAGAGATGGTTATCTTTCGCACGTCTATCCCCCCAAAACCCATTTGTTTACATTGTTGTTTTTGTAATTTTAACCCCCGTCTGTGAATACGTGTGACGAACAGAAAAACATGTTGCTAATGGCCGACCGCGAATCATCTTGCTTTTATGAGCACCGCGGTGTTTAATTGTTTTGTGTTTCGTTTTGAATTTGTTTGGTTTTTGTGGAGGTGTTGATTAAACTGAAAAAAATAGTGAAATACACATTAGAGAATACCTAAATCTTGCATCAAAGTCCAATTCATGAACTCACATATACTATAATGGAAATTAGCAGGGGTGTGTGACTTCATGAATTTTTCTGGAAAACAGCTTGTAGGCAGCCGACCTTCCACTGGAAAGTTATATATCTCTGTATTCCATTATCTTTGTCTCTGACTCTCTGTAAATTTGTGATCTGTGGCAAAAAAATACTATGTTTATGTTGTATTACTTAATTTAACACTTGGTTATTAAAAGCAACAATCTTTTTGCAAAATGAGTTCATCGGGCTCAAAACCGAGTTGCGAAAGTCGAAATTTCACCCTTTCGTCGAATAACTCAAACTCTGGTTCTTGTTATCGTGAGGTTTCCCCTAATTTTTCATCAGAAAAGTCATTGAAGCTTTTACAAAAACTAGAAGCGAAAAGGTTAAGCGAGTTGGATCAACGCAAACGTTTTAAGGAACAATTGAAATCCAAGGAAGCTCCAGAGGAAAAACGTGCTCGGCGGTTACGGGAAAAAGCTGAAAAAGAAACGAGACGCCGAGAAAGAATGGGTTGGGATACAGAATACCAACATTATACTAATCAGGATAATCCTTTTGGGGATGCGCATTTAACATCCTCTTTCGTTTGGAGTAAAAAGTTGGAAAAGGAAGGATTACACTGCGTTGATACATCAGCGGTTGAAGTAATGCATCGTCAGAAGCAGATCGAAAACAAAATTGAGCTTGAAAAAGTTAAAAAAAGGCGACAAGAAAGGGAACTTGAACGTCAATCACGAGAAGATGAACTTCTTCTTTTGCAACGTTCTCGAGAAGCTGCGCAATTTGAAGAGTGGGAAAAACAAGAAGATTTGTTTCATCTGGAGCAAGCTCGACTTCGAAGTACCATACGCATACGAGACGGTCGCGCAAAGCCAATTGATTTACTTGCCCAATATATTTCAAATTCCAATTTAGAAGAAACTATAGAGATGCAGATGCATGAACCGTACACATTTCTAAATGGTTTGGGTGTTTATGACTTGGAAGACCTTCTGGCTGACATTAAAGTTTACATAGAGCTAGAAAAGGGAAATAATTCTGAATTTTGGACAGACATGACTGTAATTGTGGAGGATGAGTTGCACCGGCTACATGTACTTGAACTTGGTAGAGAATATCAAGCCAAAGTTGGTAGAAGAGATGGTATACATAAAAGTGTGGCCAAAGATGTAACGGATGTATTTCGAGGTAATTTTTTTTAATGAATTTATGCATATTACTAATTTAGATTGTAAATGTAGTTAATCATTGGGTTCAGCAACCTAAAGTCAACAAATTTTAAAACGCAGCTAAGCATTGTTCTTCATTTTTAAAAACATCACTAATATTTCTTTGTAATAGAGTGCAGAGTTTTAAGTTTTATGACCATTAAATCATTAGGTTTGTTCCTTTACTTTTGAAGTAAGAATGGAAAAGACTGTCAAAATGGCAACGGTGGGGAAAAATTATCACAGAGAGAGACACTCACGAAGAACTTGGGGAACGCTTGTCAAATAATCTATAAAAAAAACTAGCGGACCCCAGGCGTTACAATTTTTATTTTTTTACAGTACACATTTTGCTTCGTTGAGTGGAGGATCTTCGATAAATGTTTATGAACGAAATTTTAGAAGCTATACAACGAATTTCCCACCCTTTCCCAATTTTCCGACTTTTCCGAGGGCTTTCCCAAAATTTTCTTTCGTAAGAACCTTCCCCTGACAATTACGAACAAAACAAAATTAAGCCAAATCGGCCCAGCCGTTCTCAATTTATAAATTACTATACATTTTTCACACCATTTTTATATAGGTCTATAGATTGCAGATACACAATTAAAAAATTCGAAAAAAATTGTTACCAAAAGTCGTTAAAATATTTACTTACAAAATTAGTTGATTCATCTATCATGCGTTGAAAGTGAATCGGATTTAATCAAACTTCGCTTTGATGAACCCGAGCATGTGAAAGAGTTCATACTGATTAAACTACAAGCATTCAAAAAGAGGAAAAAGCGACGCTGCAAATTTCTTCGCCACTATCGAAAATAATCTTGAGGAAAACAAACATTCAATTTTATTTTTTCGGCATTTTAAAACGCAAAAAATTCAAACAAATGCACGCAAATGCCAAAAAGGACAACAAATTTTAAATCAGCTATTAATTGTAAGATGACTGACAGTTTTCCAAGAAATTTAGAAATTTGTTGAGTAAAATTTTTGTTCGTTAAAAAAAATTTATAAAGCCCAGAAATCAACACAGGCGTCACTTAATTTCACTTAATCTTTCCTTTTCTAAGATATTTCCGTATTCGTAAAAAATAGAAAAATTACTTTTTACTTGTTGTTTAATTAACTATTATTTCCTTCCCTTTCTCGCATCAACACCAGAATGAACTGGAGTAGAGGTAGTATTGAGCTTGTCGACTCCATCCAAAAAAAATTTAAAATGTTTCAGATTATAGCGGGTGGTCATCTTCTATGTTAATATGGGAATATTGAAAAACTTAGAAATAATTTGGTCTTCTACAATTAATTTTTACTAGTTTTTTAATACAGTATCAATCAAATTATCGCCCTTATTGCCCAAGGAAAAATGTGCACTTTTTGCTGCGATATCCGCCGCGTTTCGGGCGGTATAGCGATGAATCGGGCACGAATGTTTGCATTGAGCTCGTCAATGATTTGCGACTTGCTGGCTTATATTTTGCTTTTCAAATAAGCATCACTCGCTTACCGCATTATTATGCCTTCAAGGCATAATTCCGATACCTACTTGAGGAATAGTTTTTAGAAAACAGTCATAATTTTGTGTGAATTGTTTTTTACAATCAATTCGCACAAATACATTTTGAATTTGGTAAATCTGGTACATTCTTTCATCAAAGTCGCATTAAAAAAAATTATTTACAACTCTGCGTCATGCTTATTTTCCAATTGTCTATTTGACTTACTCACCAAACCAAAACTTCGGATCATAGAGATAAAAAAAGATAGAATCGCCTATCAATCGACCAACATTTTGTTAAAAAATTCTTGAATCACCTTGTAGGTTAGTTGCAGTTCTTTTGTAAGATATGTAATTTTAATCTTTTTTACCAAAATGCTTAATTTGTTACGGGTATAGGCATAAAAACTTCGATCCTGGTTAGCATGCTGGCGATGACTCCAATCTAATTATTATTATTATTATTATTATTTATTAACAGGTAATTCAAATTACATGATAATATTAAAATTAACATATCCAGGACCAGGAGTCCACATCAGCTTGATGTTATTTGGCGACTGGTGGTATGCCAGTTACACTGGTAAATCCACTCTCTTCGGAGGTCGGTTCCATGGATTCTGGGGGAGACCATTTATTGCTAAGCAACGACCCGTTTGGGAGAAGTAAAAGGGTAGAAAGAACACCCCCATCTAAAAAAGAAGAAAGTAGTAAAACACTGAAGGCTAAATATCTAGAAGCCTGTGAAGAAAGAGATGGGTATAAGCAACTCGACACTGCTTAATGAAATAAATAATCTTAAGCAAGAGTTGCAATTGTTGAAGGAAGAATTCAAAAACCAAAAAAAGTGAATGTCCAACCCGTCGAACTTAGAAAAGAGACAGAAGGACATCGTCACAAGGGGAATAAAAATAAAAAACGCAAAATGAGTGCATCCCCAAAAGTTTCACCAACAAAAGAAAGCTGCACAGTCACTGTGCTTGTATAGCAATACCTTATTGTAGTTCGACAGGGATGAGTATCTCCCAATAAGCCAATACATTTTACTGTATCGCATGTTCAACTCATCTTTTTTTTTTTCTTAACGTGCGCTTTCCAACGCAGTTTAGCGTCTAGAGTCATGCCTAGATATTTAGCTGTGTTAGAAAATTCTACTACATTGTTGTTAATGTAGACTGGAATGTGTGGTACGTTTTTATACTTAAAATTATATGGACTGACTTAAGGTCATTTAATCTAATCTGCCATTTCTTAGTCCATTCTGAAATATTGTTTATTGCCGTCTGATGCTTTTTTGTTGCTATTTCGACAGTTGCTCCCACAGCAAGGACGGCTGTTTCAGGCAAATCGCTAGTGAAGAGTAGGTATAAAACTGGACCTAGCACACTGCCTTGCTGTACACCAGCTTTAATCTCTCTTAATGTTGAGCACTCTGTATCTTGCTTAATTCTGAAGAATCGATCTGATATATAAGACTCCAGAATGGTCGAATACTGCTTCGGCAGTTGCTTTTGTAATTTGTGTATCAGTCCTTTGTGCCAGACTTTATCGAAAGCTTGTGCTATATCAAGAAATACTGTAGAGCACACATTTTTCTCTTCGAATGCTTTTTCGATTTTATCTGTGATTCTATGTATCTGATCAATGGTAGAGTGTTTATTTCTAAATCCAAATTGGTGAATTGGAACTAGCGATTTTTCATCTATTATTTTTTGTAGACGTCTTACCAGCACTTTTTCGAATAACTTGGAAAACATTGTGTTGTGATCTTCGTAGTAATACTACACTGAGTGGGCGAACATTTTCCTTTATTGATAAAACAAGAAATTAATTACAAATAACAAAAAACAAAAGGATAGACATGTGCATTCAAGAGGATACAAGCATCCACAGGTTTTCTTCTAAACCAACCTCTGTCTATCAACTCCTACTCTCACCTCCCCGTGGTGAACACCGGATGCCTAGTACCTCAACTGGAGATTGGGTCCCAACCCCTTTGGAAGGTTGTTGGGGGTAGCAGACGAGAGAGGGGGGGAGGAGTGTTTCCACTAAGGCACTTCTCCTTGCATCGGAGCGGCAGCGGAGGAATTCCCGAGATGGAATCAACGGTGGCGTCCACAGTTCCAGTCAGGTCGAGCTACTTAGTGAACACCTTATACGGGCTACTACGAAGTATTCGGAGCTCAGGTCTATAAGGAGCGGTATGTCCGACTCTCCATCCTTAGAGTCACAATAAGGATCTGGTCCTCCAGGTTGGGGGTTGTGCCGTCGGGGTAACTTCCCGGCCACGTAAAAAAATACTGTTACGAAGCAACAACAAGCCTCGGATACGGACGGATTTACTGATGACGAACCATGCAAACGAAACAAGGACAACGAGCTTCGGATCTGCACATGGAATGTTAGGTCCCTTAATAGACCACGTGCAGCCGAACAATTAGCGGAGGCCCTAAACCGCTGCAAGGCAGACATTACTGCCATCCAAGAAACGCGGTGGGATGGGCCGGGCAAAAGGAGAATGAAAAACTGCGATATCTACTACGGAGACTGCTACCGACAACAAAAGCAGTGCCTATTTGGATGTGGGTTCGTCGTTGGAGGCAGACTTAGGCAAGAAGTCTTGAGTTTCAAATGTGTGAACGAGCGCCTCACGACGATTCGCATTAAGGCTAAATTCGCCAACATTAGCCTCATATGCGCGCATGCCCCCACAGAGGAGAAAGATGACGACACCAAAGATAAGTTCTACGAGCTCCTGGACAAAACTTATGAGCAGTGCCCTAGCTACGACATTAAGATTGTCCTAGGCGATTTTAATGCCAAGCTAGGAAGAGAGGGCATCTTTGGTGGCACAGTCGGAAAACACAGCCTGCACGACACCACCTCCGATAACGGATTCAGGCTGATCGACTTTGCTGCGGGGCGAAACGTTGTGGTAGCTAGTACACAGTTCCCACATCTCAACATCCACAAAGGGACATGGAGATCTCCCGATCAATCAACCGTCAATCAGATTGATCATATTGCGATCGACGCAAGACACTCATCCGGTATTATGGACGTCCGAACTTTCCGAGGGGCCAACATTGACTCGGATCACTACCTCGTTGTAGCCAAGGTACGGCTGCGGATATCCCGATCAACGCCAAGAGATGGAAATACTGTGAGGAAGTTTGACGTCGGACGGCTACAATCGCAAGAGATCGCCATGTCCTTTTCCAATCGAGTCTCCCAAAACCTCTTACGAAGTCCCTTGCCGCCAGCATCAAGTATCGAAAACCAGTGGCCAAAATGCCATTCGAGATGCCGCCTCTGATGTGCTGGGTTTCACACGGCCACCACAACGAAACCCCTGGTTTGATGACGAATGCCGGCAAGCGCATGCAGCTAAACAGGAAGCATACAAAGCGGCCCTGCACAGAAGGACTAGAGCTGCTCGCGAGCTCTACGAGCAGAAGAGGAGAGAGGAACACCGGCTTCTCAGAAGGAAAAAGAGAGAGCACCAGAAGCGCGCGATTGAAGAGATAGAGAGATGCTACAGCAGGAATGAGGTTCGAAAGTTTTACCAAAGGGTCAAAAGAACCTGCCAAGGGTACAAAGCTCGAGCCGAAGCCTGTAAAGACGACCAAGGGAACATCGTAGTAGAATCGCAGTCAATGCTGAGGATTTGGAAAAATCATTTCTGCAGACTGTATAACGGCGACGACGAAACAAATCCCGCTGTCAGGCAGAATGAACCATTCGATTTGGGCGAAGATGACCAACGATTCCGCCCACCCGACCTAGCTGAAGTGAAGGTAGCTGTGTCTAAGCTTAAGTGTAACAAAGCTGCCGGAGCGGACGGCTTAACTGCCGAACTTTTCAAAGCGGCTGGCGATGATTTGGTCAGGAGCATGCACCAACTCATTTGCAGGATATGGTCGGATGAAAGTATGCCCGATGAATGGAACCTCAGCATTGTTTGCCCGATCCTCAAGAAAGGAGACCCTCTGATCTGCGCCAACTACAGAGGCATCAGTCTCCTTAACATCGCATACAAGATCCTTTCTGCTGTACTGTGTGAGCGCCTAAAGCCGTTTGTCAACAACCTGATAGGTCCATATCAGTGTGGCTTTAGGCCAGGAAAGTCCACCATCGATCAAATATTCACACTGCGGCAGATCTTGGAAAAGACTCAGGAATTCCAAATCGATACCCACCACCTTTTCATCGATTTCAAGGCAGCATATGACAGCATCTACAGAGACGAGCTGTATAGGGCAATGTCTAGTTTTGGTATCCCTGCCAAACTCGTCCGTTTGTGCAGGATGACGATGGAAAACTCACGCTGTTCCATCAAGGTCGGTAAAGACCTCACCGACCCCTTTGATGTCAAAAAAGGATTTAGACAAGGCGACGCGCTGTCATGCGACTTCTTTAACATCATTCTTGAAAGAATCGTGCAGAACTCCCACGCCAACACCAGAGGCACGATCTTTCAAAAGTCCGTACAATTACTCGCATACGCAGACGATATTGACATAATCGGGAGAACACAGCGTGATGTCAGTGAAGCCTTCGTGAGTATTGAGACGGAAGCGGCGAAAATGGGTTTAGCAGTCAATGAGGGCAAAACCAAGTATATGCTGTCATCAAGAAAAGACACTCAACACCGACGTCTTGGACAAAACATCACCATAGACAGCTATAACTTTGAGGTAGTTAAGGACTTTGTCTACCTAGGCTCCGCTATAAATTCAGACAACGACACCAGCGCTGAGATCAAACGAAGAATAACTCTTGCCAATCGCTGTTTCTTTGGGCTAAGAAGGCAATTGAGTAGCAAAGCCCTCTCTCGAGCAACTAAAGTGTCCATTTATAAGACCCTCATCATCCCAGTCCTGCTTTACGGTGCAGAAGCATGGACCTTGTCAAAGGCGGATGAGAACGCTTTAGGCCGCTTCGAGAGGAAAATCCTTCGGGTGATTTTTGGTCCCGTCTGCATAAATGGAGAGTGGAGGAGGAGGTATAACATCGAACTGTACGGGCTGTACAGCGACACCGATCTAGCCAGAAGAGTCAGAATACAACGACTGCGATGGCTGGGTCATCTAGAGCGGATGGACACCAATGCTCCGGCCCGGAAAATCTCTGAATCCACCCCGCAGGGACGGCGCAGTAGAGGAGCACCGAGACTCAGGTGGCGCACGCAAGTGGAAGGGGACCTCAGCCAACTTCGCGTGCAAAACTGGAGACGGCTAGCTACGGACAGAGCTGGCTGGCGAAGCTTGTTGGTTGAGGCCCAGGTCCACCCCGGACTGTAGCGCCACCTAAAGTAAGTAAGTAACAACAAACAAGATAAAATAAAAGTAATGATATTACCGCGTATATAACGCCGCCCGATACAAAAGGGAAAATAAAATGAAAGACAAGTGACTTTTGACAATACACGTAATTTGACAGTAATGAAATTCGGTTAGTGTTGCCAACATCTCCCCTTCTTTTTAAGCATTTGATAATCTGGTATCCATGCTGGAGGTCGCTTTAATCTATGTGATCGGCGTAAGTCTTGTGGCGGTTCCAAAGGAACAATAGCATTCGAAGACGACGGCACAGACTCCGTTGAAGTAGCCTCGTTCTGCTGGTTATCTATTAAATCTTCCGGCACGGCTACAGGTTCAACAATGGTCGCTGACTGATGTGATGAATGAGATTCTCTGTCAACAACGGTGGAAACTTCCGTATCGGTTGATGATGAAGTAGACTTTGGTTGCAAGTCGAAACAATCACATAATTCTTCCAAAGATGAACGATGTGATGATGATTTTACAAATCGTGGTCGTAGCTGATTTGCATGAGATCTTACTGCTTTGAAGATCGGGTAGTTTTCGATTTCCACTTCGTAGTTTACATTTCCTGTAACTTTCCTTACATTTCCAGGGAACCATTGTGACTGGTTGAGTTTATAAAGCTTAGCAAACACTGGGTCCCCAACTTTGTACTTGCGTTCTTTGGCTACATGCTGTTTGTTAAACTGTCTTTCCATTGCCTCATTTCGTTTCTGTTCAGGTACGTGGGATTTTTTTTTTAAAGATCTAGTACCATTCTCAGTGTTCTCCCTATGAACAATTCCGCTGGTGTTTTCTCTTGTGGAGCGCTGCGATTCGGTGTAGATCTGTAGAATTTTAAGAAAGTTAGTAAATTTTCTTTAGATGTTCCAGAAAAACTGAGTTTCTTCAAAGACCGTTTCAAAGTGTCAACAAATCTTTCCGCTTGACCATTGGATTGCGGATGGTACGGGGCTGTAAGTTTGTGCTTTATGCCTTGGCTTCTACAAAAATCTGAAAACATTTTGCTAGAAAATTGAGTACCATTGTCACTCATAATTAGTTCTGGATTCCCAAACTGCGATATAAAATCCGTGATACATTTTAAAATTTTTGATGAGGATATTGTTTTGATTTCATATATTTGCGGCCACTTTGAAAACGAATCAACTATTACAAAATAGTATAAATTCTGAATAGGTCCGGCAATATCAATGTGAATTCTTTGCATCGGATGGTCACATTGAGGCCAAGATGATAATGTGGTTTTCGGCAATGTTTTAGCCACTGAAGCGCATTTCTCACAAGATTGAACCAATTGTTTGATCTCTTCATCGATCTTGGGCCAATAAACATGACTTCGCGCTAGTGCCTTTGTACGCTCTATACCCTGATGTCCTTTATGCAACTCCTTTAAAATGTGTTTTCGAAAACATTTAGGAATAACAAGGCGATTGTTGTACATCAAACATTCGTCGATTACACAGAGCTCATCTCTTCTGGCATAGAAATTTTGTAAGGCTTCTGAATTTAGCTTTGGCCATTTTCCTTCTCTGATTTATTTGATAACATCCCGCAGTCTGTCGCTGTACGAACCATGTTGAATGTGACTGGCAGTGATTGAATGATGTCGTCAGCGATGTGCTTGATATCTGCTTCCAGCTGTATGCAAGCGATGACTGTGTCTTCATTAGGTTTTAAAGTGTTGTTAATGAGACGTGATAGAATATCCGCTGCACCAAATTGGTTGGTTGATATGGACTCCAGTTCAAAATTGTATGACATAAGTGTAAGCGCCCATAGCTGAAGGCGATTTGCTGAATGAGCAGGAATTCCCTTCTTGTTACCGAATATAGCAAGCAACGGCTTATGGTCAGTTTGCAATTTGAACTTTCTTCCATATACGAACTTGTGAAATTTCGTTACGGCAAAGACTAGAGCTAAGCCTTCTTTCTCAATCTGCGAGTAGTTTTTCTCAGCAGGTGCAAGAGATCGTGAGCAATGGTAAATTGCCTTTTCACTCCCATCTGGAAACACATGACATATATATGCTCCCAATCCTACATTAGATGCGTCGGCTGCAACTTTGATTGGGAAAGTCTTATCGTAGTGCGTCAATAGTAGATTGGAGGACAACAGCTCCTTAAATCGCATAAAGTTCTTCTGACACTGAGCCGTCCAATTCCACTTTGCATCGTTTTTGAGTAAGGCGTCAAGAGGATTTCGAAGATGGCGCATTTCATCGATGAACTTCCGTAGTAATTAATTCCACCTAGGAATGCTCTTAATTCACTCTTATCTTTCGGGGATGGAAGGTCCAGAATTTTAGAAATTTTATTTTTGTCTGGGCGTATTCCATGTTTATCAATGTTATACCCCAGGTATATGCAGGATGTTTTGAA
Organism: Cheilosia vernalis; assembly: GCA_949126925.1. Taxonomy (NCBI): domain Eukaryota; kingdom Metazoa; phylum Arthropoda; class Insecta; order Diptera; family Syrphidae; genus Cheilosia; species Cheilosia vernalis. The sequence continues at coordinate 59,664,551 of OX421358.1, forward strand.
AAATGTACATTTATCGAAATTGACTGTTATGTTATGCAAATTGAAACGATTGAATACCTGTAAGACAGCTCGAACGTTTTCATCCTTGGTGCGGGTAGCAATCACTACGTCATCTAAGTATGGGAAGACACCATCGTTTTCGGATACCATCGATTTCGGATACCATCGATTCCATTACTTGTTGAAAAGCTCCAGGTGCGTTAAAGTTGACAAATATTTCATCAGGCAGCGGTAGTGGGAAAGTGTGTGGTTCCAGCTGATCGTTGAGTCCTGTGGAATAATCACCACATATGCGAAGATTTCCAGATGGTTTTCGAACGACTACTATGGGGGCTGACCACGGAGAGAAACTGATAGGTGTGATGATACCTTCACGCTCTAACCTTTTTAATTCGTCGTCAACTGGATCTCTTGCTGCATATGCTACCGGTCTTTTCGGACGAAATACGGGGACAGCTTGTGATTTAAGTTGCAGGTCAACTTTAAATGCGGTGCAGTGTCCAAATTCCTTTCGAAATACTTCTGGAAACATGCCTCTAAGATCAGCATCTGTCGTTGGTCTGCTAACTTGAAGGTTGTGACATGTAGTGTAGGATGTTACCGGTGCATCGAACAGTTGAAATTGCTGCATTAAATCTGAGCCTAGTAAATTTAGATGTGAAACAGCTGATACTGTGATGACTGCTTGTTTTAGCCGTTTGTTGATTTCCACCATTGCCTGGTGTGTGTCGATATGTTCGCAAAGGTGGGCTTCCGATTTTTAACCAATTTTGTTCCGAAATTATTGTTATATCTGACCCTGTATCGTGTTGCAACTTTAACCATATGTTATTTATTTGCAGTGTCACGAAACGCCTGTTTTTGGGTATGGAACTCATTGTATATACGCTTTTTATGTTCGTTCGCGTTTTCCTACTCTTTTTCTTCTTTTGATCGTGGAGGTCTGATGACTTGTTTGCATTACGCGTCGAAAAGCATGTGCAAAACCCTTCTTTGTGACCTAATTGACCTGAGCACACTTGTGAGTTGTAAAAGTACAATCGCGCACAAAATGCATACTGCCACATTGCCAGCAAGGTCTTCTCGGTACATCGGGTCTTTTTGGTTTGTTTTTCGAGTATTGTTTTTGCTGAGCATCGACTGCGTGAACTTTTGGCTGGTTTTGTTCGACTGTAATTGCATCACGTTTTAAGTTTGCAAGACGATTTATTTCTGCCACTAAATGATCAATTGTTAAAGGTGAACTCTCAGTATCGGCATCTAGCATATTCAACAATCAACAATTGTAAGTCATTGATGAACATTAAGCATTTGAAGTTGTCCACAGTACATTTCTTAAGCATGAAATTTTCACAATGTCTATTAACATTTGCGGCGTAGCTTACAATATCTACATTTTCTTCGCGAATGTTTTGCATGCATTTTACTCTAACACTGAACTGAGATTCCTTCCTACCAAAAAGTTTTTTTTAACATGGTAACCGTATTGTCGAATGATATATCACGTGGTTGTTGCGGAAGTATGTAGTCCTTGTACTTGTCAAAGACGCAAGTACTTACCTTCCTTAACAAAAGGCGTACTTTTGCTGCCTCGTCGAGCTGCTTTGGTTCCACTTGGAATACATCTTCGTACCTTGTATACCACTGTCTCGAATGTTTTTCGAAAGCACATCCATCAAATTCTCTGCACCATTTGTCGAACCTGTTTCGCTTGGTGTGGTGACTGAGATGATTTCCCAGAATTCGATGATTGTAAAGTTGCGTTGATTTGCATGTTTAGTAGTTCCTACTGTTTCTCCGCAGATTCCTGTTGCCTTACGAGAAGCCATAACCCCAAAGAAAAAGAAAAAGTTTTCCTCGTCGTCAAAATGTTGTGATCTTCGTAGTAATACTACACTGAGTGGGCGAACATTTTCCTTTATTGATATTACCGCGTATATAACGCCGTCCGATACAAAAGGGAAAATAAAATGAAAGGCAAGTAACTTTTGACAATACACGTAATTTGACAGTAATGAAATTCGGTTAGTGTTGCCAATACATTGGTAGAATAGATATTGGGCGATATATTTTATAAGATGATATCTGATTATTGATATGAGTTCCGTGTTGTTGTTAGGATTTTTTATTGCGTTAATGACAGATATGCTGTCGGAGCATATGATGTATTTACCTCGTTGATTCATTGCTGTTTTTGTAGCCTGAAAGATGGCGAAAGCTTCTGCTGTGAATATTGAGGTGAAATCAGGTAGGTTACCAATGCAAATAATGGATCCATTTTCGGAAGTCACAGCAAATGCATTGTTATTTATGGTTTTTGAGCCATCAGTGAAGATAAGATTTTAATTTTAATACGATACTGGTGAAGAGTTGATGGTAAACTGGGCTCTTATCGCGTAAGCACAAAACGATCGAACGACATCGTCTCGGCGATACTTCTACATCGTGTAACAACCAAGAAACGACAATCGTCGAAACGATTGGACTATCATCGTTTTTTGTTGCTTCACATCAGTAACTCAAACGTCAAATACCCTCGTCGAAACGATTCGATTGAACGATAGCTATTTTGCCATCGTTTTATCGTTTTTGGTCCATTTGTTCAGTTTAAATTAGGTCGGAAAGAAGCATAAAAACATATTTAAAGGAAGACACGCACTCATGTTCTCTTTGGAAGCGACTCTCTCTAATTCGAGTTGTAAAAGAATGTATTTCTTGCAAAATGTAAATGGTTGAGTTTCATTTATTTGTTTTATTTTTTTTTCTTGCAACTCGAAATGCAACAAAATGCCACAAATTTATTTATTTAATAAATGCATATCTATATTTATTTTCTGCTCTACCACACCTGCGCACACTTTAGTATATTCTTTCCTACCCGTTCGCTGACATTTCGTCATCCAATATAATTTTTTTGAATGTTACTCCAAAGTCCATTGGGATAATAATTCATTACACACACACACACATACACACTTTTGGCTATCTGCGTATATGCGTACACTTTCACTTCACATTTCACTTGCCGTATTCCTAACTAACTCTCCATCTGCATTAAATGCCCCAATCCATGTCAATCAATAAAAACAAACAAAGGAAGTTTGTTTGCTATCTTATAGGGGGCCATTTTTTTAGCAAAAAATATCTATTCTCATAACACTTGAGTTGACTAATAACAGACGTTTCTTCCCACTGCATAAAATAATTTGTCTTCCTTCCGTAATTTTAACAGGTATTCGTTTCAAATGTTAAATCATTTTCTTTCAGTGTTGTATACATTTCGCACCCTATCTTTTTCAATCCTACGCCCCACACGCCACATTCCCACACGTCAAAAGCGGATATAATTGTATCAGTTAATACTTGTTCAATGAAATATTGAAACTTAGAATTTGTTAAGAAACGCATATCATAATTTTAAAACTGAAATCTTTCTTTTACAAAACAACTTACAAATAATAGTGATAAGGCGCACTAATAAGCCTAAATCCTGAGGTGGGACTCAACTATTATTATTATTTCATCCTTTGAAAGTATAAATTCCTTTCTTTCCAAAAACAATGTGATGTATTTTGTGTTATGGTCCTAATATTATGCCACCAATAAAGTTTTCAAAATATCGACTTATTTTATTTAAAGGCCAAGGAGGGAACATATTTGCTTTTTTAAATCATGATTTTAGCTCAAATGTATTAAAAAGTATGTGGGCATATTTAACTTAATAGTTATATACCTACGAATTTTCATAACGGCAAAGTTACCCTTCAGTCCTAAAAGTTACAATTTCTACTTGTGAAAAGTACTGAAAAGTGCACTTGTGCATGCATACTAAGAGTAATGATTGCATTGCACATGCAAGTACTTCTATAAGGTGTATATGTATAGACCGCTTCATGCTTTAATGAGATGCCATCTCTCTCCTTCCTATTTAATAGTTTGAGCAGAGAGTAGAAAATCGTTCTTACCTCTGCAAAGAATAAATCGTTTCCCTTCTTATTACCATTACGGTACCAGGTGATTTGAGAATGAAGTGCATATCCGCTCACCCAGGTGAAAATTGTAGAAATGTCTCAAATTTCTCCTAGTATTTATTTAAAACCATTTAAGTTATCGAGTTATTGGATATCCTATGTTGTACCTGCAGATGTCCTCTATAAGGTGGCATTTACTATATTTATTTTCGAACGCAAAGCGTGACAAAGAAAAAAGCGAAACGAAACAAAAAAATAAATTACGCGTGTCCATTTTTTCCATAATTTATAGAGATATAGAATAGTAGATGTTGAAACAAATTGGAGATTATGGGCCTAGGTATCCTCTATAGGCCTGTGAAAAATGCACCGAAATACATTAAGAAGTTTCTAAGATTTTTGCATTTAAAGACAGGCAGTCAAATTCATTCTAAGTCGAACAGAACTACGCTCAAGTTTGTATTAGGCGTTTTTCTCTTTTAGTTCAGAGCACGACCTGAACTGTTATACAAAAAGATCGTGTTTCTTTTTTAGCTCAGACACTTCAGAGCTCGAATTTGTGTTTATTTTTTCGCTCAAAGCATTATCAGAGCGCGCTCTATGAGCTCAGAATAAATTGACTGAGCATCCTGAGTAAAAAGCTGAGTACACATGTACATGCACATTGCACACTTCCAGTCACATTTGAAGGACAAAAAAAAACAGGAAAAACAAAACATCCTCTGAACGCTCTGAGCACGCATGGTTCAGAGCGCGCTCATAAAGCTCGAACTCTGTTCAGTGCTCAGCTCTGAACTAAAAAAGAAAAACGCCTATTGTACGTGTCGTTAGGAGTACCGTTTATAATTGGGATGTTTGTGTCTGAGAGGCATTCCTGATGTGCTGCATTTTTGCAACTTGGGAGTATGCTGTTGACAAGATTGGGTTCGGTTTTTGGTCTCTATATATTTGTTTTGCTTCGTATAGGCTGTTTGATGGTTTTAATTTTAAGAATTTCATTTTCTTGCAAGTAACGTTTGCAATGCTTGGAGGATGAAGGATGCGCTTCTGCGCAGTTTGCACACGAAACGCGTTCACAGTCGGTTGGGGAACGTCATGGAAGGTTGCAGGTACTGCAAGAAGCATTACCTTTACAGCGTTTGGCGGTGTGTCCCAGTAGCTGGCAGCTGCTGCATCACATGGGGCTGGGGAAGTATTCTTCTACTTTGAGGTTATACCATTCTATGTTGACGGTGTTTGGAGGACGGAAGCGGTCAAAACTAGTAGAACTAGTCCAGTGGTGCGTTGGTTTCCATCTTCAAATTTTTTTAAATTTGTAGACGTCAGTCACCCCTTGGGGTTTCATTTCGTTTATGATTTCTTGTGCAGGCACATTAATAAGGCAGGGCGCATAGACTGTACCTTTGGAGGAGTTGAGATTTGTGTGTAGTTGGACCGAGATTGGGCAAAGGTTTGAGAGTATGTTCTTGGAGAGGAAGAGTTGCGCGATTTTTTGTGATTTTACCAGCATTAACAGGTTGCCGTCGCGTAGTTGGGTAATGTATTCATAACTGGTGCTTATTCCATCAATCGCTTTTTTGAGGAGGAAGATTCTGAGGGCAGAAGATGGTTTTGTGCTCTCAGATGGTGAGATAAGTATACATTTGGGGTTGGCGGATTCAGAGTTTATTGGGAGGGGGCTGTTTAGATCTATTGTCGAGTATGTTGGTTTTTTTGTTTTTTTTGGCCCGGAGGCCATGATAGGTGAGTTGTATTGCACTGCACTTGAAACTAGTTTTTTATTCACACTAACGGGTTACGAGAGAAGTGATTTTTTTTTGTGTTGCTAGCGATGTAGCGGGATTACACCAACGGTAAAGCAGAAGCGACTATAAAGGAACGATCTTATCGGCTCGGAGGATAGTCAGTGACTGCCAATCGAATTATTTTCTAACTTAAAGTCAAATTTAATGCTTTATTTCTTCTAATTTAGACTAAAAGTTAATTTGTTGCCTAAGGCGTCTAAAAGTAAAGACGCAATGGCAAATCGTTCTGAATAGGTCGGGTGCAACTCATACCCAGACAATTCATCCCCTGCCAAATTTGCCATCTACATCGTAACTTTACAACTAACAACCAATAATCGCATCACTCACCTTTAGAATATGGTGTTACCATATCAATCGAGAATTATGTTGAGTGCTTGGTTAAAGTTTCTTTAATAATTATGTTTGTGGAATTTGGAAAGATATAATATGGTGGAATGTATATAAATATAATGCTAAGTAGAAGGTAAAAGGGCGGGAAATATTTTATGTGTGTTATACCTGGAATGGAGTTAGGTATACGATTCCAAGACGTTAAATATTATTAATTAATTTCTATCAACCTAAAAAAAATGTTTGAGAAAAAGAATTCGCGCGAATTTTTTACTTTTATTTTTTAAAATTCTCTGAAACTAAAAGTCAATTTATTTTTTCAAAAACTTATTATTTTTACTTTAGAAAATATGAGAAAATAAACGACGAATATTCGCAAAAATATTCATCCGTACAAGTGTGTCCGTATTCATAAGTGAATATAGCCTGCCTAGCCAGTGGCGTGGCGTCCATATAACTCGATTCCTACCGAGTTACCTTTTAAAATCTCCACCAGGCAACACTATCTATTTACCAAAAACCGAATGTACATGAAACACTACCAAATGAATTTGAATACTCACCAAATGGTACACATACAAAAACACTCATATCAAAATTGTGTGTGTATCCATTTTCATACAACATCGTCATCGTCTCGTCGCGACAAAGCGAATAATAATAATAATAATAATAGTTGGCGCAACAGGTCTGTAGTCACCCTGGGTCTAGCTTCTCGCAACCATTCGTTTTGTGTGAGTTTTTTAATTTTTGGAACGAATGGAAGGGATCTACAATTTTATGCCGATTCCAAACGGCCAATTGAGAAGCTCTTTCATGACAGTTATACTCTCGGATGTTTGTCAGACGTTCGCGAGAGGTGGCGCAGTAAAAAAAAACCCTGAGTTGGAATTTGGGTTTTTGCGGGATTCGAACCTGGGACCCCTCGCTTAGTAGTCCAACACACTAACCACTAAGCCACTGCGCCTACAAAGCGAAGGTAACACAAAATATGTCGGGTTATTAAAGTTCTCACTTTATAGTTAATTTTGAGAGAAAATTTGCTGGTTATCTCTTTTCTTCTTCCCTGAGTACTTTGTTTTGAAGTGACAATACCGTTTTTCTATCCAGTCTATTTTTTTAAAAGGTTTCTTCTAAATACAAACTTCTATCCCCCATCTTATCCCCTTAAAGTTCGCACGCAAGTCCTTCTTAGGCCAATATGAATCCAACATAACATCTCGTCTCCACGAGTCTGAATTCTGTCAGACTTTTCTGTCAGACCTCTACACCGCCATATTTGCAATTGCTTTGGGTGGGAAAATCCTGTTATGACATTTCATTTCATTAGAAGGCATCAACGAAGAAACAAGGGAGGGTGGCGCTCGCTTCTTCAGCTTCGCACTCAGATTTTCGTCAATCTATTTCAACATGAAAACCAGAGCCAATACAATATTGTCTCTGATGAAAACATCACTTTCTCTTTTTTTGTTGATATTCGTGCGAATGCAAAATGCGTAGGCTTCTCAAATCGATTTCCAAACATTTATACATACAATTAACAATTAACAGAAATAGATGCACCCTTTGCAATGCGTTTGTTTACAGTTAAAAAATTTCTGAAAAAGAAAACATACTCCAAATTTCTTCCCAGGCTTTTTTTTTTGTGTCGACCCTTTTATAAATCGGGCTTTTTAATTCCACAATTGCTAACTTTGTTGGTACATACCTATTTATTAAATTTATGGTATCACTTTGCGATAGGCGAAAACCAGACATAATTGTATCCGCGCCCTTGTATTCCCTAGAGCCTAGAGTAACAAAAAAAAAAAAAGAAGATTTTTTGCTGTCAAATGCGGGTCTAAACTTCATATGTCAAATTTCAGTCAGAAGATCTGTCTGCAGAGATGGTAGGACAAAAAGTCTGACTGAAAAGTCTAGATTTCTGTCATGTCCGAAAAATCGCGGTCTACACGAGACAGATTGTTGTCGTGACGGAAGTCTTGTCTGAATTTCTGTCTCGTGGAGACTGGGTGTAATGGCCATCAGTCTCTTTAATATATATAGCAGATTTTGTCCGTGACTTTCGTATTAAGACCACTAAAAATTTTAATTATAAAACTTTTGCATTTGATTTATTTTATTTTTTTTTCAATGGGAGGTGCCACAACCCGTTTTCCTAATCCCGCTTATCTTTTGCAAAGTGCTACATATCAGGTAAACAACTTTCCTATAACTGGAACCAACCATACTGTTGCAACGCAACAAACCATAAACAGCCACTTCAAATCAAGGCCACCGGCGGCAGTCTTATCCGTCGGCATTCTTTTCCGTCGGCACTGAAACTTCCGCGCCGATGTCAAAATATGCATTGCGGACCAGATCAATGAGCGATGGCAAAAATTTGGGCGCTCAGGAAAACAGAAGCAAACCGCTGCGTAAGCCAAGCAGCTGTGTAGGAGGCACCATAGGAAAACTGCATGCAAAAAAAATTCTATGTTTTTGCTCATTGACTCCTCCCACTAAACATCACTATCCATCGATATGTATGTGCTAGTGAGAAGTGCACACGGTGACAACATTATGCGCTGTGCTGGAGCAGTTAAGCGGTGAATTTCTGTTTGATTTGCGTAGCCGTTTGGAAGATCCGCAACCATCCAGGGGTCATTGACCAGCAGATGAATATCTTCAGAAAACAGCTGGACGACGAGATTTCCTTATGATTGAAGTCACTAAATGATTGGCATTCCCAAGCGATAAGTGAACGAGAGTGGCAATACCTTGAATAAAGAAAACGAATTTGAAAGTTAAAATTGGTAGTTGTTTTTGTTTTAACACAGTTTTTTTGCACCATTTGGCTTGACAACAGCCTGTCGATTTTAAGGCAGTCCTTGTGCAGTATTAAACATTTTGCTAGTGTCCTTGCGACACACATACACATCCACAAATTTTCAATGAAATCGGCTGAGTGTCTTTGGGGATCGAAAACATTGCCACCTATAGGGTTCAAAAGTATCCTATCTTTTAAGTCTTGCCAAACCTGAAATACAGGAATACAAACAAAACAAAAAAGATTCATGAAAATTGCCCATCAGTTATCGAGATATAATGTCATCGAGTTTCATACCAAAGGAATTATGTAAAAATTATTGTTATTGTGTTATTATATATTCAGCCTTATTGTGAGTTTCGCCCGGAAAGCATTTCACCTGGCGAAATGCTGTCCGCCCGAAATTCTAAAAGCTATTGCGAGTTTCGCTCGAACGAATTCTATCTTCGAATCGATAGTGACATTTCGAACACAGACGAACACGCCTAATATGTGTTTGACAGATTGGAAAATAAAATAAAGAAAAGTCTAAAATTTGCCTATTTATTTTGATTTTAAGAGAATTAGTATAAAATTTGTAAAGTGGGAGTATAAAAATGCACAGCATTGCACTGCGGCTGTTAATACAGGAGGAAGAGGAAGAAAATACTCTGGAACGAGTTACTCGCAGGCACTTACGAGTTACGAGATATATCTAAGCCCTTGGAGTTACCATTCTAAGAATACGTTTCAAAATGTAATTTGTAAGGAAAAATTTCAGATATTTTTGATTTTACTAACGCCTGGTCCCTGTTTAAACAAAAATAAAAATTCCACCCATTGTGAAACTAGCAGGTTGTTTGCGTTTTTTTGCAGAGGGTGGATATCAAAAAGGTGTTGGTAAGGACCACGAATCCCCTTGCGATACCTGGGTTCTCCGTCATTTTTTTAAGCAGTAAATCGTTTTGTTTTTTGTTGATTGTTTTGCTAATGATGCTAATGCTAATTACTTCAGTAAAGTAACTTACATGGTGAAGCTTCACGGTCTTCTCCTGTTCGCCTCAAAAAAAATAATGGAAAATGTACGTCGTAAATAGCAGTATATTCCGCCCGAAACATTGCTGCCAATAAGGGGAATTTTTTCGAACATCAAATTTTTTCGCCCGGAACTCATGATAAGCAAAAAGTGAAATGTCATTTTTTTCGGGTGGAATATTGTTCGGGCGAAACTCACAATAAGGCTGATTATAGACGATAATTGTATTTAACTGAAAAACGAAATGTGTGCCTACACCTGTTGAGAATTTTAAGATTTTTCTTTTTCCCTAAACCATCTCTGATTCAAGACGAACAAAACAAAACAAAAATCATTCAAATCGGTCGAGCCGTTCTCAAGTTTTTACCCGACTAACGCACATCTATTTCCTTCCACCTGTATAGACTAAGGAATCTCAATTTTGACTTCGATGGAAGGGCTGTAGGGTCAACAAAGCAAGCCAGTGCTTATAGGTCGTCGGTGAGGTGGGATGTTCTGCTTGTCTTGCGGACTACCGTACTTTTACATGCCTGATAATTTTGATAGGAAAGTTTGAAAATTGGGAGTATTAAAGGCATAGGAAGAAAATAGGGAAAGGATTAACTCTAAACGAAATATTTGGAACATTAACAGACAAAAAGAAAACTAACCAAACCTATCAAATTGGTTCTTCTCTCTCCACACCGGTACCGAAGGTGTTATGGTGGTACCTATGAGCTACCCTCCCTACTCACGAATGAGCAGAGTACCATGATGTTAGTCCACGTCATCCCAATCACCCCTACATTTCAACTTAGGTTAGGTTAGGTTTATGGGTGGGTCCGTCAGAACGAGTCCTGCCGCACTCCACTTAGGTCCATGTGGACCCATTGTGATGCCCTTATAGATAGATAGATAGATAGATATTTATTTAGCTTCAAATAAACCATTTTTCCTTGTGTACAGAGTTTACATGATAGTGTTGGTTTTCTACTAATATGTCCATTTACAATTTACATTACATTTAAGTTTATACATTTATAAAAGTATACTCGATCTTGTAAATTCTAAGATTTTTCTTTTAAATAATATAAAGTTTGGTTCGCTTTTAATTTCTAATGGTAGACTGTTGAATCTTTGAAATCCAGTATAGTTGATTGTTCGCTGTGCTCTTATGGTTCTTGTTCTTTGGATTCTAAGATCTCCGACACTCCTTAGGTTGGAGATACGGAGATAAATTACACGTACCGTTTCTAATTTTGTATATGAATATCATAGTGTTCACAAATAGTTGTTGATTGACTGTTAACCAATTTAGGGAGTTAACCACTGATGTTATTGGGGTGTATCTATTTCTTTTTAGCACAATCCGCATTGCTTTATTTTGCAAGACTTGAAGTCTGTTCTTTTGATATTGTGGACATACAAACAAAACACTACCACAATACTCAAAATGAGGTTTTATAATCACACACTTTGACGGCACAGTTTAGTGATACACATTGTCTTATTCTCCTTAGTACACCAATTTTTTTTAGATATTTTCTTACATAGGTAATCCATATGGTCACATAGTGTAAGCTTATTGTCAAGGATGATGCCGAGATATTTTACTTTTTGTACAATTTCAATTTGCACATTATCAACATGTAACTAAGTCACTTCCACAAATATACAAAAGACCGTCGTCCGCAAAAAGCACTAACTTTGAATGTACCACAACTTTTACCATACCGTTTACATATAACAGGAAAAGAATAACACCTAGAATTGTTCCTTGCGGCAGACCTATGTTAACTGCCAAGGGTGACGACACGTTATCATCAACCTTCGTTCGTTGTGTTCGCCCAGTGATAAAAGTTCTGAACCAGTTTTGTTCCGTTGATTTTATACCGATCTTCGATAGTTTATTGATCAGTATTTCATGATTCACCGTTTCAAAAGCGCGTCTTAAATCAAGGAACACAGCTACAATGACATATCTTTTGTCTACATTTTCTTTCCAGTCACTAAACACATAATTAACACATGTTTCACAAGAATGTTTTTCTCTAAAACCTGATTGGTACTCTGTTAGAATATTTTGGTTTAATAGATGTTCATTTAATCGAATTTGAGCTAGTTTTTCAATAATTTTTTCGTAGGTTGGCATCATGTTTATTGGGCGGTATTCGTTGCACGTTTTTGCCTCAGTAGTTTTTTTAACTGGTACTATTAACGATTCCTTCCATGATTCTGGAAAGACTCCAACACTAAACGAAGAATTAATAATATGGACAAGGACAGGACCAATAACATCGATGGCATCACTTAACATACGGGTTTTTATAAAGTTAAAGTCGTTCTTTTTGTTTATTAACTTAATTGCACTTATTATGTCTAGGACATCTATTGCTCGGAATTTAAAGTCTATATTGCACTGTTCAATTAAATTTTCGTATTCTACGTATATCACAGATTGGCTCAGGTTAACTATACTTTGTATGAAAAATTGGTTGAATTTTTCACACATTATTGCACTATCATTTATATTGCTCCCGTTTTCAAATTGCACTTCTATTATATTGTCTTTGCTATTATTAAGGACATACTTTTTTAACTGCCTCCACATGTCTTTTTGGGTGTTAGCATTGTCAATTTTTGTACAGATATAGGGAGACTTCACTGATTTTAATTTATTTTTGTAATGGTTTCTATATTTACGGTAGCTAATCCAGTCAGACATATAATTGGTTATCACAGCCTTTCTATATAATTGTATTTTTATTAATTTTGCCTGTTGTAGGTCAAAGTTAAACCATTCTGCGTTTTGAAACGGTATCGACTTAGTTTTTACCATTGATGCTACTACACTTTTTAGTTATTCTGCGAAATCTCTACTTAGTGCATTGATATTGTATATTTGATTGAAACTTGTAAATATGGGAATCAATCTCAATTTCGGGAGGAAAAGGAATTCATCATATTTGCAATATTTGATTTGCTTTTTACATTTTTTTATTACATTTTCACTTGTTACTAAGACTTCTATTGTCTCATGGTCACTCACATTTAAATACTGGACAACACTTGCGCTTACCGATTGTATATTGTTTGTCAATATATAGTCAATTTGGGTTCTAGAGTTCGGAGTTATTCTTGTAGGTTCAGATATTGCAATCGAGATATTTGTATCATTAAGAATGGGTGCAAGTCGACGTCGATACGTATCAGTGTATTCCAACCAATCAATATTAAAGTCACCGAACAAAACAAAACTACTATTAAGGTTCTGCATCACTTCAATTATTTCCTCAAGCTCTATACAGAATTCTCTTTTTGGAAAGGCGTGGGATCTGTAAAGCACACAAACATATATCACGCTATTATTATGACGAGTATATTGCATTTTTACAATTAGACACCAAAGTTTCATACCAATGATTATTTTTTTTCACCTTTGAACACTTAATTTCATTTTTTACGTACAGAGCTACACCTCCAGTGTGCCTTGATTCACTTTCACTGTTAAATAAATTATAGCCATCCAATTTGATTTCATATGATCGATCTTTTAAAAAAATGTTTGGTTATATGCGTTTCAGAAAGCGCAATAAAATCTATATTTTCTTTTTCGACTAGACATTGGATCTCTTTAAAGTTACTTGATAAGCCTTGTATGTTTAAATATATACACCTTAAGGAGTTTAATTGCTAGTTTTCTACGCGGTCTTCCGCAATCTTTAATTTTCGGGCAAAAACTGGACATTTGGGATCATTTGCCTTATGGTTAATATCTACATTCAAATTTAGACTCATATTTGCATTACAGCAATTTATACACTTTTCACTATCACTATTACAGTTTTTAACATCATGGTTTCCTGAACATTTAACACATATCTTATTTTTAGTGCAATTTCTTGCCGAGTGGTTAAATCCGCAACAGTTAAAGCATCTTGAGACATTTAGGTATTGAAAAACACGACATTTGTCCCATCCAATATTCACTTTCCCAAGGTTAATCATTTTGGCATTGGTAACACTGTCCACCTCTAATATTGCATTAAAGCTCTTCGCCTTTGGAGACAAATACACATATACACACTTAATGTTGACATCACTCAATTCATTTTGACACTTTATGGATTGCACTATATCATCATTAGTTAGCTTCTTACTCATTCCAGCAACAAGCAGTTGTGGCTTTCTTTGAGCGGGAGCTTTGACATCATATTGGTCACTCATTTTTGTTTTGATTTCCCTCTCGATTATTTGAACTGATTTCTTGTCACCTTTGATCAACACTGCACCATTTTGGACATTTTTTATTTGATGGATTTTTAGGGCCATTGTAGTTGGGTTTATATTTTTTTTAATGTCCGTATTTGTTTTATCGTTATCCTGATTGCTTCTAGGTTTTATTATTATGGTTTCACTTCTTTCTTTTGTTTCTCTTGTTGCTTCAGCATACGTCAGCTTTGTTTTTGTTTGCGCAGCTGATGTGCAAGCCATTTGTTCCCTTTCATTGTTTTTGTTATTTACTTCATTTGCAATCATAATAGGATTCATAGCATTGGTTTGTATGCACTCATTTTCACGCACTTTTCTTTTTTTTTTCAACATTGATTGAAGATGAAGAGATGCTCTCATTATCGCGCACTTTTCTTTTCTTTTCCACCTCTTTATCTTTTTTGCCTAAGTCTTTATCCAATTTCTGAACACTATCTAATATTTTTTGGATATTTTCGTTTTGATTTGTTAACTTTACATTGTTTTCAGTCACCACCGTAGCAAGCTCGTTAACAATTTCGTTTCTTATTTCTTTAAAAATTTTACTTACTAGATTATTATCACATGTTATTTTTTTAACATTATCGCAAATTTCATCGGTTTGTACTTTAAATGCTTCACTAACTTCACTCAATTTTTTTATTTGCTTCACACTATTTTCGCATGTTTCTTGAGCTATTTGCATTGGTGTTAATCTATTCATGTATGTAGTTTCAATTGCTTCTAATAATTTATTGATTTCACATTCATTCTGTTTTAATGATTCCTCAAATTTATTTTTATACTCCCTTAAGTTGATGCTATTCATCTGAACAGCTTCTTGCACATCTCTCAAAACCGTATCTGTGTTTTGGATATACAACACAACCTCCACACATGAATCTAATCATATGATTTGTATCCAATATTCCCGCAGAGTATTGGTCAAGGCCACTGCATTTAGTCGCAGAATGGAATATTTTTCCACACACTCCTTCACATGCAATTCCTGTTTCTCCGCGGATTGCATTTTTGCACTTTGAGCAAACCTGCATTTTTTTTTTTTTGGTTTTATTTGATTATTAATATATATAATTATTATAACTTTTCACTCATTGTCACTTCTATAATCCCGTTTTGAGTCACTTTCTCATATAAACTTCAGTTATTTATAGCGTCTTTTCGCACATTCACTTTCAATTCTTTTATATATTTTCTCCTTTGAAATAATGCATTACAGCACAAAAAAAACACTAAATCACCAAGGAAATGTTTGATTCCACGATTCAGCGCTGGTTTATACAATTAAAATGCGATTTCACCGACAGAAAAAATATATATTTCAAAGCAAAACAAAACACCGCTGTCCTGCTGTTGACGAACATTTGGTTTGGGGGGTTAGCCGATGTTGTTGGCTTTAGAGTCATTCCCTCTTGGTTACTCGACCTTGTCCAGCCATCCTGATGTATTTATGAACCTGTAAAGATTAGATAAAGATATATCTGAAAGTTCACGTATGTCATGGAAGAAGTATCTTCCAAGTGTTCTATTCCTCAAGTGACAGAGACTTGGGCATTGACAGAGGAAGTGAGGTGTGTCCTCGTGTACCTCCTCGTCGCCGCAACCCCTGCATATATCGTCATTCTTGAGTTTCAATTTCACTGTGTGGTATCTTAGGAAGTTGTGACCCGTTAGGGCCCCTACCAGTTTATACATTGACATTCTATCAAACCGCATAAGCTTGATAGTCCGACTTGGATTGTATTCTGGCCATAGCTTCCGTGTTATTTCGCAGGTGGTTAATTCTTTCCAACTGTTGTTGGCTTTCATCCGGGTCTTATTTTCTACCCTCTCTCTGAGATTACAGAGTGGTGGTTTGATTGAATTAATCGCCCGATCTTGGTCCATAGCAGAACCCTTTCTTGCCAATTCATCGTCCATCTCATTGCCGGTTTTGTCACTGTGTCCAGGGACCCAGCAGAGACGCGTGATGTGCTGCGAGCAGAGAACCTTAAGCTCTTCACGGCAGCGCTGAACTAGCTTCGATTTTATTTTATTTCGATAGCAGATACTGCTTTTATAGCCGCCTAAGTGTCAATAAATATGGTAATATCATTATTTGGTATTGCTAACATTGACACCATATGGGCAGCTTCGGCGATTGCCATAACCTCCGCCTGAAAGACACTACTGTAATCAGGTAATCTGATTGAGTGGTGTATATTTAACTCTTCAGAGAAAATTCCAGCACCTGTTCCACGGTCCATCTTAGAGCCATCTGTGTAGATGGATATCGATTTTCCTTTTGTGGGTTCATCTGTATTCCATTCCTCCCTGCTAGGCAAATAGCAGGAGAATGGTATGTCAAAGTCAAGATGGGGAGACAAGTAGTCAGAAGTGACCGCATCTCCCACATATTTATTCAGAATCTGTGTGTGTCCCGTTGTGTAGGGTTTCCAGCTTTTTGTTTGGCTGATCCTGAGGGCACTTTTGGCTGCAGATTCTTGCATGTATAGATCTAAAGGTAGCAAGTTGAGAATAGCCTCCATTCCAGCAGTAGGTGTTGTCCTTATTGCGCCGGTTGTACCTATACATGCTAGTCTTTGTATTTTTGTCATTATTTTGAGATTCGAAGTTTTGTTTGTGGTTTGCCACCAGACTAAGCTTCCATACGTGAGTATTGGACCACAACAGCCGTGTACATCCACAGAATTATTTTGAGGTTTGGTCCCCACCTTTTGCGAAGATACGGTTGCATGCGTAAAATGCATTTGCATTTGTGGTGTACCTCTTGAGGTTGTCACTCTAAGTTCAATGCCACCTAATTCTGCGTTAATATTTCTTTCATTGAGCAAACTCTCAATCACATTGCTAAGCGTTTGGTCTACGTTGTTATTGAGTAGTGCTCTCTTCACAGCACACGTCTTAACATTATTGAATGCTCCTTCAATGTCAAGGAACGCGGCTAGTGTGTACTCTTTGTCGTTTAGGGACTTTCCTATTATACTAGTGACCTCATGCAACGCAGTCTCAACTCCTTTACCTTTGATGTAGGCGTGCTGAGCCGTTGAGATCACATTATTGTCAAGTCAACTGCGGATAAAAACGTTCAGAAGCTTTTCCAAGGTCTTCAGGATGAATGAAGTTAAGCTTATAGGCCTGAAACCCTTAGCAGTCGTATGGCTGGACTTGCCTGCCTTCGGAATGAAGACAACCTTCACTTCACGCCATGCCCTGGGAAAGTGACCACATTCGAGGCAGCGCGTGAAGAGCCTCATCAGAGCTGGTATAACAATTGACCTGGCTTTCTGGAGCATGATTGGAAAAATCCCGTCCAGCCCAGGAGATTTAAAAGGGGAAAAAGTTTCAATTGCCCAGTTAAGTTTTTCTTCGGTTATTATACCAGCTGGAACTGTTGCTGTAGTAGTTTCAGTGCTTGATGCAGACTGGAGGGTTGTTTTGCTATAACCCGGAAAGTGCGTGTGTAGAAGCAGACTTAATGTCTCTTCAGAAGACTGTGTCCAGTTGCCATTATTATCTTTGAGATATCCCGGCACTGCAGGTTCTTTTGATAAAATTTTCCTAACCCTAGCTGATTCTCTAGTGTCTACTATTTCATTACAGAAAGAATGCCAGGCCGCGCGTTTAGCACTAGTGACATAATAATAATAGTTGGCACAACAGGTCTAGCTTAGCTTCTCGCAACCATTCGTTTTGTGTGAGTTTTTAATTTTTGGAACGAATGGAAGGGATCTACAATTTTATGCCGGTTCCAAACGGGCCGATTGAGAAGCTCTTTCATGACAGTTATACTCCGGTGACGCAGTGAAAAAAACCCTGAGTTGGAATTTGGGTTTTTGCGGGATTCGAACCTGGACCCCTCGCTTAGTAGTCCAACACACTAGCCACTAAGCCACTGCGATCACTAGTGACAGCACTTTTAAATTTACGTTGACCGGCTTTGTATAGATCCCAGTCTGACTGGGAGTTAGTACGCTTGGCCAAATTGAACAAGGATCTGGCTTTCTTTCTGATTTCAAGGAGGTCCTTAGACCACCACAATGGAGAACTCCTTTTCTTGATTGTCCGTAGAGGACAGGCTTTATCATATGCATTACTTAGAATTTTGTTTAAACTCTGTGAATTCATCGATTTCGGCTGGTGTCCCTATTTTTTGATCTTTCAGATTTTGACCATTTTTCACTGCCTCTGAGACGAATGAGTCCCAGTTGGTGAGTTTTGGATTTCAGAATTTACCTACAACTACTACCTCTTCGTCTACTAGAAATTCTATAATCCAGTGATCTGAAAAGGAAGGTTCAGAGGAGACCCTCCATTCCTTCACAGTTAGAGTTTGTGAGTTACTGTAGAGTGTTACGTCTAACACCTCACGTCTATTCCTAGTTACAAAGGTCGGCTCACTGCCGATATTGGCTATCAGGAGATTGTTTTTAATAATGAATTCTAAGAGGGACTCACCGCGTACATTGATGTCTATACTTCCCCAGAGCGTATGATGGGAGTTTGCGTCAGGCGTCACAGCCAGCAATTAGGTCCCATCTTTCCCTTTCAACTGTTCTGGCTAGTAAACAGGATAGCTCTGATGGTGGATTGTCCGACTCGTAAGGCATGTATATTGTCGTCAGTATCAGAGTGCCCTTTCCTGCCCTGTCCCATTTGACAACGGTTTGGTCCGAATCGCTGAGACTAGGTAGAAGAAAAAGTTTAAGCTGTTTTCTAGCGACAAGACATGTTCGAGACTTACCATTGTCTGGTGTATTATGATATATTATCATGTCTTTGGAATTCAGCCTTCTTATCTTTCCCCGGAGAGTCCAGGGTTCTTGTATCAGGGCGACATCTATATGTTTCGTCTCCATAAGGCGCTGGCCGCCTTACTGTGGTGAAGATTTATTTGCGCTATCTTCATCACGAGTAGGCGGTTGCTCTCCTTTGTCTTTTACCGCTAACAGCCGGAGTTTGCAAAGCGTTATGCCAACTCGGACCTTGAACTCCTGTCTGCGGAGTAGCGGCAGCGGAATTGAGGAATTGCAGGTTCCGTTCTATCCTTTCCACGGTTAGATAAGGTCCCCTCATACGGATAATTCCCTTTGGTCTAGTCATGTCAAGGATTTGTCAACAACGCGCAGGTCAGCATTTGAACAAGGTGCGTTCATGTTGGCGATGAAACCCTTCAGCCAATTCAGAGTGCCTTGAGTATCACACTCTATGGTCTTGAACCCTTTGAAGGTAGATAGCTGACCAAATAATGGAGGATCGCCTTCTGCCCTCACGACAGCGTCATTGACTCCATCAAGGATTCGTTGCTCTAACAGCTCCCATTGGTAAGATGAGAGTTTCCGATCTGGGTTGCCATAGTCGACAATAGCGACGCGCAGACTTTTTTTTCACCTTTTCAGCGAATTTAAGCCTTTTAGCCTGCCTACCTACTACCGGGGAGATCGTGTCGTCATTGTAACCTCTTTTGGAGACTACCGGTGCTCTCCCAGGTTAGGACGAATCCTTACCTGAGACAGCCCCTGGACACGTTGGATAAGTCGCAGTCGAGGTGAAAGGCAATCGGCATTTCGCCTCCGCTACGGCCAATACCATGTCGGCTCCTCCAGAAGTCCGCTGGCTACCTAACTTCCTACCAAGCAGAAATTTGTTTGAGCAACCGGGTGTCTGCTCAGCCTTAGACGAATCTTTAGCCGGGCCGGCATCCGATTTTCCGGGTTTTGACCTTCCCAAGGCGGAAGGCAATAGGCATTCCTTCCTTGGTCCAGACAGCTTCCCTTTTTCAATCGGGTTCTGCCTCCTCTCTTTTAGGCTGCTGCGCCATGCTTCTTCGGTTGACTGGATCGTCTCCCGGGCGCTAGCTAGCTGCGCCGCTTCTCTTTCCGTGAAGGAATAGGGGTTACGGTTTTTAGACCTATTCAATAGGCGGCAAGCGTTTTTTCTCCTTTTAAGCGGATCCACCTGCTGTCCTGTCCTGAACAGCTTGTTGTCCTCCGTCATGTTCGCCGCAGAGACAGGTGAGGCTTCGGTTATGTCCAAACTTTCATTGTCCTTTGGCTTTGACTTGTCAACAACAGTCACTGCGCTGTTCAGAGTCGAGTCCGCCTCTCCCGGTGAAACAATGTCCCCTTTGTCAACTTCTTTAACGGAGTTAGATGCAGCCGACCCATGCCCCGATAGGCTAAGGCATATCACAGGCATTGGTGGCTGCATAAGAGCTCCCTCGCTCGAGATTTTCGTAGGGTCAGCCTTAGGTGGAGTGCTTATACAGCGCTCGCCACTATCCTTCGACTGCCTTTCCAGAAAATCAAGGGCGTTCTGAAGTCTTTGTTTATCCTTGTCCTCTAGTTGGTGCTTCTTTTTAAGGTTCCGTACCCAAAGGGAAAAAACGTAACCTTATTAGTTTCGCTCGGATGTCTCTCCGTCTGTCTGTCTGTCTGTCTGTCTGTCTGTCTGTCCGAACCCACTAAGCCAATTTTGTTATCAGGTCTATCTCAAGAACCGATTGACATAGGAGGCTAAAATTTACACGCAACATCCGGTATAACCTCTAGTTAAACGACAAATACCAATGGAAGCAATACATCGATTGGTTTTCGAGTAATTAGTAATCTGGTGAAAAAAATATTTTCATTCGCCCAAAAAACGGTTTATTTCTTGATTCACAAAAAAATACATAAATTCCTTTTTTGTAGATCATGTTCTTATCTATATATGTGCTGAATACTGTTTTGCCGAAAAGTTAATAGTTTACAAGATATTTTCAAAAAAGATAATTTTACCATGTAAAATACGTTGCTCTCATAAGTTTTAGTCTCTACTACGCAGTTTTGCACAATTGACCCCATCAAAGACAGAAGACCACCAGGGTTCCCGCTTGCTAATTTCGTTGCGGAGTATAATACATTTTTTTGGGGAGTACAGAACGAAATAAATGTAATATATTTTTAGTCAATAGTTTTTAATTGGGACAGGTCGCATACAGAATGGAAAATTGGCGTGGGTTGGGTACTAGGTAATAATTAGAAAATTAGATTCATGTGCGAGTCATTTTTGAGAGTAAAAATATTAAGTAATTAAATTAAACTAAATTGTGATGAATGATATAGATTTCAAATAATATCTGATGTGTTGGACTTTAGCCAAATACGGAACCTTCGGTGCGCGAGTGACAATCGCACTTGGCCGGTTTTTTTTAATTTCTTGATCGTCATCTTACAGTTCAGCACTCTTTTCCTAATTGAAGCTGTAGACGATATGGAGAATTTGGATGAGCTGGCGATTGAGCGATTGTCATCGTCCTCAAGAAATAGATTCTCGAGTCTGAGGTCAACCGTTCTAACGCTTCCCTCAACCGAAGCGGCCCTACTAGTTGACGGTTTTTGGAGTAAGATATTTTCTTCCTCCTCCGTCATGTTCGTATGAGAATCGGTGTTGCCGAAGTTCTTGGTGCCCGATTCATTTAAACCAGTCCCTTTGTTTTGTTTTTTTGTTGTTGAATTATCTATTTTGGACCCACGAGTAAGGGGGAAGAGGAGGTCATTCTGTACTCACCCCCTGTATACAGAAAAGGGGAATTTGGATTTAAACTAGAGGTCCCCAGGTATCTAGAGTTCACCGCTAAAAGACACATAACGTTGTGCCATACATCCCATGGGCACCGTAGTTAACCCGGGATTACGGGTTTTATAGAGTTATTCCCCTCTAGATCCGTTATATTCAGTCGAAAGCTGTGGCACCTCGTGCAGGATGTGGTTCTTCCTTGCGGAGCTCGAGCTAAATTTTCGCTGCCATACAAAATTGTCTCCAAAATTTAGCTCAGCTAAATTTTAGCTGAGTGGTACGCTGCTCGAGCTAAATAATCAAACTTTTGTTTCAGAATGTACTTCAAGTATCTGTCAAAATTTAGCGCGCCTATTTAATGGGTCGGGACATTTTTTCGAGCTAAATGTTGACAGATCGCTGTGCTCTGGTGTTTTGTTGCGTTTTTGTATTGCGGAGAGCGGTAGAAGTAAGCAAGGATGAGTTTTCTTAATAAATTTCTCGACAAGGAATACCTAGAATCCAAAATGGTTTAAATTTAAATTAGAGAGAGTTGAATTTTTGAAGTAAGTTATTTTCAAAAAACAGCTGTTTTTTGTGGCATTTATCCACAGCGCTCTCTATGTCAAAATTTAGCTAGGACTTTAGCTGATGTTTGGAGAGAAAAGTTGGAGACCAGATAAAATTTAGTTTAGCTCGAGCAGCGTACTAAGCTTTAAGCGTGAAAAACGCGTTTTGCATCAGGCAAATTAAAAAAAAAATGATATGTAATTCTGTTTTTTAACATTTGTTTGCCATTGTTATTTTTTAAGTGATAGTGAAAAGTTATAAAGTGATAAGACTTGCTGTTAAAAAACTATCTCGAAATTTAATCGAAGCCACAATCATCAGCGGCAAATGTAAAGGAGTATAAGTGCTGATACCACGAATTCCAATGATTTCAACCGATTTACCCTTCGATTTCAAGCGATTACAGTTTCCAGTGCGTCTTGCTTTCGCCATAACCATCAATAAGGCTCAAGGCCAATCGCTAAGTGTTGCTGGTTTGAACTTAGAAAATTCCTGTTTTTCGCACGGCCAATTATATGTTGCTTGCTCTAGAGTTGGAACGCCAACAAATCTTTATGTTTACACACCTACCGAAAAAACTCAAAATATTGTTTATTAAGATAAAGAAGTTAATAAATAAACAAAATTTTAATTTTTTGCAAACACACTTATTTCATTTTATTAGCGTAGTAGCACACGCAGGTTATCCGCTAGTTATATATAAATAGGAAATTACATCTGTTACATGTAACGAACTAAATGTGTTATTTTTTATTCTTTGTAGGTAAGACGGCTTTACAATTAGGAGAACTACAAAAGAAAATTGAAACTAAAATTATAAGTAAACGGGATGGGGTTGATGTAAGCTACTGGGAGAGTTTGTTGTCGCAGTTAAAAGCGCACATGGCACGTGCCAGATTACGAGATAAACATCAGCAAAATTTACGACAAAAACTTGAATTGCTGAAGAATTCTCCATCTGAAGTATCAAATTCTTTGAATACGTCAACATCTTCAGAAAATGAAACCTTAACACAAAAAGTTCAATCCAACTTTATTAGTTTAAGCCAAGGTCGGATGCCTCAACCAGATGGTGAAGTTGATGAAAAAACTAAAGAGGGAAATGCTGAAGTCGCACTTGAAGTTTCCTTCAAATTGTATAATGATGGCAAATACAGTCCACCTTATATTTCGTTTGAAGAATTAGATGTTGGTATACAACCTATTTCATCAGCAAAATCTGAAGGGTTAATAGAGAATCTACGAAATGTGTTATGTGAAAAAAGTATGGAAGAAAATAATCTTACTCGAGAGGAGTTATTATTGCAGCGAGAGGCGCGAAAAGGCATGAACGATGACGAAGCAGAGTTTTCGGTTGAAACCAAATTGGACTCTCAAGTGTATTTGTGGTCAGATAAGTATCGACCACGGAAACCTCGTTATTTCAACCGCGTTCATACTGGATTTGAATGGAATAAATACAATCAAACCCATTACGATATGGACAATCCACCCCCAAAAATTGTGCAAGGATACAAATTCAACATATTTTACCCCGACCTTATTGACAAAAGCTGTACTCCGCAGTACTTTTTGGTATAGAATTTGTTTTATTGACTGCATATTTTTTAATCTTCTATTTATTTTTTTTCAGAGCCCATGTTCGGATAATATCGACTTTGCATTATTAAGATTCCATGCCGGACCCCCTTACGAAGACATTGCCTTTAAGATTGTTAACCGAGAATGGGAGTTCAGTTACAAGAGGGGTTTCCGTTGCCAGTTTCAAAACAATATATTCCAATTATGGTTTCATTTTAAACGTTATCGATACCGGCGATGAGTTGTTATGTATTCATTGGAGATAATAAACTTTTGGTACACACACGTATTACGTATTAGTATAATTTATTTAATTATTTCAATCAACCAAATGGGTACATCGCTAGATTACCTACTACAAAAATATATTAAAAAATAACCACCAAATCATAACAACATGATTTTAGTTTAGTCCTAAATAAATCCCTACTAGGATGAACATTGAATAAACGACAATATTTATTGGATTCCCTAAATCATTTAGAAATTGGTTCATTGTATTCATAATTTCCTCTATGATAAGTTACTTTAAAAAAATCCAATTAATTTTAATAGAAAAGGGCAATCGATATAACCAATTATCAAATCACGAATACACCTAATTGACTCAGTTTCCCGAGTCCGAAATAAAGCTAACTTAACATCTAGTGGCGATCTGTGGACCCTAAAGGTGAGTTCACGCCATTTAATATATTCGACGAGGATAAAAAAGAATTTAATGCTAAAATCAAAAGACGGTATTTGATGGATAAAAGCCCACTACAATTGACTGAGTACGTAATCTTCTCTACCTCTATAAAAGAGAACACATTTTTCTGTTTGTCCGCGAGTAGGGAGTAGGTATGTAACGAAACCTAAACAATATATATATTAATCGATTTGTCGTGAGTAGCGGTATTACGTAGGATGGTTTTTAGTATCCTAAAGTCCGTTATTGGTCCTTTAAACCTGTAGTATCGGCACTGTGCGATACTTTACTATGAAATAATATAAAACATGGAAAACTCTGTCACACTATAAAAATGTAAAATATGTACGAAAATAAATACTGTGTTACATTCAGGCTGGGATTCGTAAAGATAAAACACTATTCCGTTTAACTTTTCTAATAAAATTCACTTTTATTACAATTTTATCGAATATTCTATTATTTCACTTATTAAGTACCAGAACACTATTACTTAAACAATTCTTCAACGTTTCAAACCAATCACTTAATTTACTCTATTACTTTTCACTTATATATCTTCACAAACTATTACTATCTCGAACTTTAACCAATCACTGTTATAAATCAACTGTCTCGCCCTCTTCTAAAAGCTGTCCTTTTATACCCGCTCCGCCATCTGACGAGAACTTTCTAGCTAATTCTAAGTGGTTCTAGAACAAGGTTCAGTGGTGACAGATTCCAGTCTCCAATTGGAAGTGACACTTGAGTGGAACTTGTTTTGTGACTTTAAGGCCTGGTTTCACCAAACTGTCTAAGGCCTGGTTTCACCAAACTGTGACTAAGGGCTTGTTTCACCACTTAAGTTACACGATACCTTCCACGCCACAATATCCCCCTCTTAAACTTGTTCGTCCCGAACAAACTCGTTAACATTTTCACCATTATAACGATGAAGACGATCCACATGAACGACTTTCAGCTTGCCTCTTCCTCGTTGGATGCTATAGACAACGTCGTTGATGCGCTTTACGATTGTATAGGGCCCTTCCCAGTCTTGTTGCAACTTAGGCGATAAACCTTTCCTTCGATGAGGGTTATATAGCCATACCAGATCTCCTTCCTGGAATCCTGTAGTTGTCGTTTTAGTATCGTACCTCGTTTTCATGCGGTCACTGGCTATCTTAATCTTATCCCTAGTGTCTCGATGCACGTCCCTGATGATATCCCTGAGGTCTGTAACGTATTCCTCCTCATTCTTGGGCTCTTCGCATGGATATCCAAACATCAACTCGCTAGGTAGGCGGACTGTTCGACCAAATAAGATTTCAGATGGAGTATGTCCTGTGGTGTTATGCACTGCTCCTCGATAAGCCAATAAAAACATGGGAATCTGCTTATCCCAGTCTCTCTGGTCTTCGCCAACGACCTTAGAGAGGTGTTCATTCAGTGTCCTGTTGAAGCGCTCCACCATCCCATCTGATTGTGGATGAAGCGGGGTTGTCCTTGTCTTGTGAATCCCGAGTAACTGGCACACTCCTTGGAAAATCTTCGACTCGAAGTTCCGTCCTTGGTCTGAATGCAGTTCCATTGGTACACCGAATCTGCTTACCCAGTTATTGACGATTTGCTCCACCACGGTTTTAGCTTCTTGATTTGGGATAGCAAATGCTTCAGGCCACTTACTGAAATAGTCCATAACAACGAGGATGTAACGATTTCCATTGTTTGTTTCAGGAAACGGTCCCGCAATATCAACTGCTATCCTTTCGAAAGGGGCTCCAACATTGTATTGATGCATTTTGCCACGGACTTTCAGTCTCGGACCTTTGCTGGCCGCACATGTAACGCATTTCCTACACCAAGTTTCAACGTCCTCCCTTGAATGAATCCAGTAAAAGCGTTCCCGCACTTTTTCGAGCGTTTTATTGATTCCCAAGTGGCCTCCAGACACTCCATCATGCAATTCCCTGAGCACTTCCATTACCTTTGACCTGGGTACAACAAGCTGCATTACGAACGACTTTCCATCCGGGCTTTCCCATCTTCTTTTTAGAATGCCGTCTTGTACGTGAAGGGAGTCCCACTGCGCCCAGTATGCCTTCAGCTCGGGGCTCCTATTGGATATCTCCTGCCAGTCTGGTTTTCCCTCATGCTCCTTCCAGGCGATAATCGGTTCGATATCCGGATCTTCCCTTTGAGCCTCCCGTATTTCCCGCGCACTCCAGCCACCAATTGGCATAGCTCTCACCCTTTGAACGGACGCGACATCTTTTTCCTCGTGTCGTAAGCAATGTTTGCAATTTGCTTTGCACGGTCGACGGGAGAGAGCGTCTGCATTAGAGTGAAGACTTCCCTTTCGATGTTGTATTTCGTAGTCGTACATCTGCAGCCGTTCGATCCACCTTGCGACTTGGCCTTCAGGATTCTTAAAGTGCAGCAGCCACTTTAAAGATGCATGATCTGTGCGGAGGATGAATTTCCGCCCATAAAGGTACTTATGGAAATGTTTTGTCGCCAATACCAAAGCAAGGAGTTCGCGCCTGGTAACACAGTAGTTCCTTTCTGGCTTTGAGAGAACTTTGCTGAAGTAGGAAACTACTTTCTCTTGGCCATCGTGCACCTGGGAAAGGACGGCTCCAATTCCCACATTACTAGCGTCTGCATCCACAATAAATGTTTTCCCAGGGGTGGGGTACGCTAGTATGGGGGCGTTGCACAACTGTTGTTTAAGTTCCTTGAAGCTCTTTTCGCACTCACCTGACCATTTGAATTGTTTGCCTTTTTCTGTCAGTTGATGCAAGCTCTTTGCGATCCTGGCAAAGTCCTTTACAAATCGTCTGTAATAGGTCGCAAGTCCCAGGAAGCTTCTCAGTTGATGTTTGTCTTTGGGTACCGGCCAGTTTCTCACTGCATCGACCTTCTCCGGATCAGTCTTGACTCCTTTGGAAGAGATGATGTGCCCGAGGTACTTCACTTCTGGTCTAAATAAGGAACACTTCTTCGGGTTAAGTTTTAGTTGCGCACTTCGTAGCCTTTGGAACACCTCCTTAAGGTTATCTCGATGTTCGTTAAATGTTTTTCCTACTACGATGACATCGTCCAGGTAGACCAAACAGGTTTTCCACGTTAGTCCCAGTAAAACGCGCTCCATTAGACGCTCAAAGGTTGCTGGAGCATTGCACAGTCCAAATGGCATTACTGTAAACTGCCAAAGCCCGTTTCCTGCTGTGAATGCTGTTTTCTCGCGGTCTTCTGGATGGATCTGCACTTGCCAGTAGCCACTCTTCAGATCAAGAGTCGAAAACCATTTGGCTCCGGATAGTGTGTCCAGGGTGTCGTCAATTCTCGGCAGGGGGTAGCTATCCTTCTTGGTGACGTTGTTGAGTTGACGATAGTCCACGCAGAATCTCGTACTTCCGTCTTTCTTCTTGACCAGGACGACCGGCGATGCCCACGGACTTTTTGAGCTTTCAATCAGTCCTTCCTTTTCCATCGTCGACACCATTTCTGCAACCTCCGTCTGCTTAGCCAATGGTAGTCGTCGGGGAGGCTGACGAATCGGTCTCGCATCTCCGGTGTCGATTCGGTGTTGTACGAGATGTGTTCGGCCATACTCGCCGTTCTGTGAAGCAAATATATCAGCAAACTCATTGATTAGACTCCCTGCCATGGACCGCTGCTCCTGATCCAGCTCGCACTCTCCGAGTATATTCTTTTTCATTTCCGATATCTCCGTAGGTCTAACCGGTTTCACATCACTTGCATTGGACAACTTTGTGACCGCAGTAATCGGTACGCACTTTCCAATCACTTCTCCTTGCTTTAATTTCACGCTTTTGTGTTCCACATTGAGGACACGAACGGGAACCAAGTTGTTTTTAGGTTCAACCAGCATCTTTCCGACAACATAGCGCTGATAAAAATGTTCTGGATCTGGCTCGACTAGGTAGAATCGGTGGCTCCCAGGGTCACCTTCCAGCTTTGTCCAAATAACTGTCTCTGACGAAGGTGGTAATATTTCGTCCTCACTTACAACTGTCCGTAGAGCTGCGACGTTCTCTTTCCCGTAAACCATCGGTATCTCGACGTTCTTGTACTTTATAACTTGCAAACCGATGTCGAGTACTATGTCATGCGTCTTCATGAAGTCGATTCCGATGATGCATTCGTCACATATATCAGCCACTAAGAATGCATGGGAGAAGACTATTCCTGCAAGGTTTATCGTCAAGAGTACCTCACCATACACCTTTGCTGTTGCTCCAGTTGCTGTTTTCAGACAGTAGCTGCTGGTGTTGTGCAGCCATGATTGGCGAACGATGTCCCTTCTGATTATGGAAGCGGTGGCACCTGTATCGATTGTAGCCACATACTTTTTCTGGCCGATATGGGCTTCCACTGTCAGGCTCCTATTACATCGTTTGGTCTGGGAAACCTGAATTGTGGTTTAATTTTTCATCAATCGCGTCGATTTTTACATCTAGAACATTCTTAAATTCTTCCACTGCATCTTTTTGTGCGGCGACAATGGAATTTGTCTGTTCTTCAAGAGAATTTTTCTGTTCTTCTAGAGAATTCTTCTGTTCTGCGAACTTCAATTCCATGGAATTCTTCTGCTCTTCGAACTTCAATTCCATAGAATTTTTCTGTTGTTCTAGAGAATTCTTTTGTTCTGCGAACTTAGATTCCATAGAATTTTTCTGTTCTGCGAACTTAGATTCCATAGAATATTTCTGTTCTTCCATCTTCGCAAGAAGTAATTCCATCATAGAGCTAATGTCAACGCCTGTACTTACTTGATCTTCTGACACGTCGAATAGCATGGTTTTTGGATCTTCTCCCTCGTTTTGGACAGCTTCCTGCAGACGAAGTATGAGGTCACTTTTCCCTCCAGCTGTGGAGAGATTCCGCTTTTCTAGTTCACTTTTCAATTGGGGTATGCTTAGATGTAGCAATACACGACCCATTTTGTTTGTCTCTTGTAATTTCAAAAAAAATCACAAATTCACTTTTTTTTTTTTTTTTTTTTTAACTACACTTAGACACTTAAGCTCAGTACGCAGATGACCCGAAACGGAAAATCCCATACAAAAGTGACACAACGAAATCATGAACGAAAAATTTCGCTCTCCTTTTCGTTTTGCAGTACGCAGCTGGTACGCAGATGCTGCGAAATGATGGCGGAAAGTGGTTAGTTGTAGTAGATTGCTTGGTACAATTCACCACTCTCTTTTCGCACACGTTTATTGTCCGGGACATTATTTGCTTGCGAAAATTTGACATTTGTACTCCAGTGTTGCCAGATTTATAAGTGGTATGGAGGCAAGTTGGAAAATGTTGGCGCCAAAAATACCTAAACTCATTGGCAGACTTATTAAATTGTTTAAGGACGACGATAAATGAAAAATAGGCTATGTGCTATGACCACAAATTCAGACAGATGAAACAGTAAAGAAATTAAATATTTCAGTGGAATGATTTGTTTATGTTTTTTGTGGAATTAACTAAGAAGTTGATCGGAAAAAATCGTTCATACGAAAAAATTTCTAAAATCCTTTTCTAGAAAATTTAAAGGTAAATTGCCAATATTTTTTTTATAAACTTCCTTTATAATTCATAAGCAACATTTGAAGACCAAGAATGAGTTCAGCCATCAAGTTCAAGTGGTCAAAAAAAGCAAAAAAAAATGTTTACGGGCTCGTCATGCGAAAAGAATACGTTTGTTATTGAAGTACCTATGCATTTTTAGCCAAAAAATCACGAAACTTTAAAGTAAATATCTAAATTAGGACAATTACCAAATTAAAATTTTAAAGAGCCAGCGAAAAGTTCGAGTATCCAAATCGAAGATAAGTTGACAGTGATGGTAACACTGCTACTTGTTTAGCAGCTGATAAAAACCTCCACAAATTATTTTCCGCTGCCTTTTCGCAGACGTTTCGTTGTCCTTTTGGAGACCACCGGAAAATTTCGTTTCGGATCATCTGCATACTACGCTTTAGCACAGAATAAGTTTTATCCCACTTCTGACACCAATGTTACATTCAGGCTGGGATTCGTAAAGATAAAACACTATTCCGTTTAACTTTTCTAATAAAATTCACTTTTATTACAATTTTATCGAATATTCTATTATTTCACTTATTAAGTACCAGAACACTATTACTTAAACAATTCTTCAACGTTTCAAACCAATCACTTAATTTACTCTATTACTTTTCACTTATATATCTTCACAAACTATTACTATCTCGAACTTTAACCAATCACTGTTATAAATCAACTGTCTCGCCCTCTTCTAAAAGCTGTCCTTTTATACCCGCTCCGCCATCTGACGAGAACTTTCTAGCTAATTCTAATTCTAATTGGTTCTAGAACAAGGTTCAGTGGTGACAGATTCCAGTCTCCAATTGGAAGTGACACTTGAGTGGAACTTGTTTTGTGACTTTAAGGCCTGGTTTCACCAAACTGTCTAAGGCCTGGTTTCACCAAACTGTGACTAAGGGCTTGTTTCACCACTTAAGTTACACGATACCTTCCACGCCACAACTGAATACTAAACTTCACAGCAATCGGTTGATTAATATTGGTTCTCTACAATTGGCGACGAGATAAAAAAAAAAGGAAAACTCTGGCGAAATACAAGGTAAACAAAAAAAAATTAACAAAAAGAAATAGCGAAGTGCATATAATACAATGCTGCGTATAAAAAAAAAAGAACTTGAAATGAACGTTTTTTTGCTTAAATGCAGTACAAAAAAAAAAGAAGAAAAAGAATGTTTTGCTTAAATGCTGTAAATGAAATAAGAAATTGAGAATTAAAAAAAAGAAATGTTGTTCTATGAAATACGTTTGATCATTATTTGAAGGCAAATTGAAAAATCGACCAACAGTGAGAAAACAGTGGAATCGATCAAATCGGAAGAGCCCGTTGCAAAACGTCAACGAACCGAGACAGTCAAATTTGTTTATGGAGATAACGAATACATATTTTGTATCGATGACAAAAACGTTAGTGAAGAAATTAAATGCGAAATCGGTGGCCAAAGTGTGAAAGCCATCATTGATTCTGGTTCGATGTACAATTTGATGGATAATGAAACTTGGCAAAAATGAAAAACAATGAAAATCGTGGTTTCGAAACAGCGCAAAGGAACTGATACGGTATTCAGATCATACGGCGACCATGAATTAACGGTGCCGTGAACGAAGCCCATATGAATTAACGCCATAATGGCGTAAATTCACTTTCAAATGCGAATTAACGCCATAATCCACTTATGGCCTTAATTCACTTTTAAATGAGAACTAAAGTCATATGGTTTTAGTTCGTTTTAGAAAGTGGCCAAATTATGAAATGTGTATGGGGGGGCATGCTGCCCCCCTGCAACCCCCCTGCTTGGGTTTACTGTTGGATTACGGGGTGGGTGCGAGGTTTTCTACTTATGTTTTTTGTTGAATTTTCAAATTGAGATTTTTAGACTTCGAGATTTTTGGGTGCCGTGAACGAAGCCCATATGAATTAACGCCATAATGGCGTAAATTCACTTTCAAATGCGAATTAACGCCATAATCCACTTATGGCCTTAATTCACTTTTAAATGAGAACTAAAGTCATATGGTTTTAGTTCGTTTTAGAAAGTGGCCATAGTAATTTGCGCAAATTATGAAATGTGTATGGGGGGGCATGCTGCCCCCCTGCAACCCCCCTGCTTGGGTTTACTGTTGGATTACGGGGTGGGTGCGAGGTTTTCTACTTATGTTTTTTGTTGAATTTTCAAATTGAGATTTTTAGACTTTGAGATTTTTGTCATTCGAGATTACGTCATGATACCCATTTGCTTCGGCTTGGTATGGCGTTAGTTCACATTTAAGTGATGGCTGTAGTTCTCGTTTGAAAGTGAATTAAGGCCATAAGTGGATTATGGCGTTAATTCGAATTTGAAAATGAATTAGCACCATTATGGCGTTAGTTCATATGGCTTTAATTCATGGCACCGATTTTTGTCATATAGGTATGGCGTTAGTTCACATTTAAGTGATGGCTGTAGTTCTCGTTTGAAAGTGAATTAAGGCCATAAGTGGATTATGGCGTTAATTCGCATTTGAAAATGAATTAGCACCATTATGGCGTTAGTTCATATGGCTTTAATTCATGGCACCGAATTAACCATAGTGGGAGTTTTCGAGGCGACCATAAAAATCTCTGGACGAAGTGCGACAGCCGATTTCTACGTAATAGGAGAAAAAGGCAAATGTCTAATCGGCAAGGAAACTGCAATGCAACTGGGAATACTTAAAATTGGTTGTGATGTTAATCTAGTAGAAAAAGGTGATACTAAAACGGCAATCTTGAGCAAAATAAAAGGCGTGGTTGTCGATATTCCAATTCGAAGTGACGTTAAACCAATAGCACAGCCATATCGTCGTGTTCCCAGGAGCGCTTGAAAAAGCTGTGGACGACAAAATTGATGAATTACTGGAACAAGGTATCATCGAACGCGTCAAGGGTCCATCCAAATGGATTTCACCGGTAGTCCCTGTATCGAAAGGTAATAAAGTCAGAGTATGTATGGACATGCGCAGAGCCAACGAGGCAGTTGAACGGGAAAATCATCCCTTGCCAACGATGGACGATTTTCTACTACACATCGGAAAAGGAAACGTATAGTTCTCACTCGATTCGATAATTTCAAACTATTACAGTAAAAATAATCTTAAAAAAAAAAAAAAAAAAATTAAGAAAGTAGATGTAGTATCGGCACTGTGCGATACTTTACTATGAAATAATATAAAACATGGAAAACTCTGTCACACTATAAAAATGTAAAATATGTACGAAAATAAATACTGAATACTAAACTTCAGAGCAATCGGTTGCTTAATATTGGTTCTCTACAAAACCCATTTTATATGATTTTTTAACTAAAAAAATACCATTTTTTATGGTTTCAACACATATTTCTACGAAATGGCCAAACAAATTTGAATATGACTTTATTCTTCGATTAGTACACTTCCCGATGAAGAGATTAGGCGTTTTTCTTTTTTATAGTACATTTACACCGCACCTAAATTCAACATTTCGGAAAAAAAATTTCGAAATCCAGTTTGCCGTTCCCACTGAAACTTCAACATTTCAAATGGCAGCTAGTATCGAATTGATTACTTTTTTTCTGTTTAGAAGTCAGTAGTGGGTGAATCTAAAAAACTTGTTTTTTAGCTATATTATTTTAAACATTTAAATGATAATTCAAACATATTAAATATATTAGCCGTTTTTTTTTAGCTTCGATCTCAGTAAAGCAAAGAAAAGTAGGATTTTCAGCACGCAATTGCAACAACTATTGCGAGTCTCGAAGTGTGAAGCCAATAAATGACGTGCGGAATTTGTAAAGAGGCTTGTTCGATTTCACAAACTTACAAATGCAGCGACGAAATTCAACATTTCGCTGAAATCCAACATTTGGGAAATTTTGGAAATATATGGCGAAATGCTGGACATTTGGCCTGAAATGTTGAATTTAGCCGAAATGTTGAATTTAGGTGCGGTGTAAACGTACTATTAGTCCAGAGCTGAGCACTGGACAGAGTTCGAGCATTATGAGCACGCTCTGAACCATCCGTGCTCAGAGCGTCCAGAGTGAGTTTTGTTTTTCTTGTTTTTTTTTGTCCATCAAATGTGACTGGAAGTGTGCATGTACATGTGTAATCAGCTTTTTACTCAGGATGCTCAGTCAATTTATTCTGAGCTCGTAGAGCGCGCTCTGATCATGCTCTGAGCGAAAAAAGAAACACCAATTCGAGCTCTGAAGTGCATTGCAACCCGTCGCGAACACACGTGTGTGCAGCCGTGGCGTTCTCCCCCCTTAGTCGCGCATAAAACACCCAAAAACAAGTTTTTCAACAACAAAAAAAAAAGCGAAGAGTAATTATTATTAACTTAATAATTCCGCAAACAAATCACTGATCTTCTGCCGCGCAATTAATCCATCCAGAGTGCAGTGCCAGTGAAGTGTTGTGAAAAAGGAAAAATCAAAAAAAAAAGAGGAAAAAAAAAACACCATAGCGTGGGCGAATCCCTCATCTCCCATTCCAACTCGTTTGCTGTTGCACTTTCTTGGTCTTTGCAATCGCCGCCCGCCAACATACAAGCGATTGTGCTTGTACTGTTGTACATAAGGCAATTGCAATGAGTGGGTGAGAGCAACATCTGGCGGATAGCGGGTTGTGTGTGAAAGTTTTTGTTGGTGGACCAAAGCAAATTGTCATACGGGCATAACACCTATGACAGTTTGATTTGAGAATCTAATATTGGATTTTCACTTCACAGCCCTGCTTAGAAGCGTCGGAGTTGTGTTTTTTGGTGTCTGTTTTTTGTATTGATGGGGAATTTTAGGGTTGACATGTGTAACATTCGTGGGCTACGATCGAATCTCTTCTCGGTGTACGTCCACGTTGCTAAATATAAACCAGCTGTTTTGGCACTGAGCGAGACCCAGGTGGGTGTAAATTCTGATAAATCGGAGTTTGATTTACCTGGGTATCGTTTAGTGCCTTTATTCTTTCTCCACCGTGGTCTCGCCATCTACGTACGTGATGATATTGCCTACCAAACTCCAGGTTCTTATGGCCAATGTTCCAATTCGGAATTTAATTTCATATGGCTGAAATTCCACATCCGTAGGCAAATCATTCATTATTGTTTCATTTACAGAAGCCCTAATCTAGATAGCAACTCGACTTTTAACGAGTTTGATGCGCTGTCTGACTCCATTACAAGAATTGTCTCCCTGTATCCTAATACTGAAATTGTCATTGCGGGCGATTTCAATATTCACAATTCTAACTGGCTTCGACATACTGGACAGACAACACCCGAAGGAATTTATGTTCAGATCTTCGCTGAGGTAAATCAATTAACCCAGCTTGTAAATGAGCGAACACGCGTACCAGATATTGACGGTCAAAATGCCAACACTCTGGACTTGTTTCTTACCTCCCACCCTGATAAATACTCTTTAGAAGTATTATCGCCTTTAGGCTCGTCGGACCACTGCATCATATCAGCAAATTTCTCGTACTCCAACCACACAGTTAAAGAAAAATCTCCGAAAAGAACCGTATGGCAATACGAGAAAGCCAACTGGAGCGGACTTAACAACTTCTTTAAGAGTTTTAACTGGTCGTTATGCTTCCTCGATAACGACGTGGATGCCGCCGCTGATATGGTGTCCAGTATTATCACCTTAGGTATGAAATCCTTTATTCCTAACAGGATAAAGAGTATCATACCGAAAGAAAATGCGTGGTACGACTCGAGCTGTAAAGAGGCTATCAGACAAAAGGAGTTAAGTTTTCGGTCATATAAGGCCAACCCATCTGAGGAAAACCGAAAAAAGTTCAAGCGAGCCAGAAATGACTGCAATACCACTATCAAGCGTGTTAAATTCTCGTATGACCAAAAGTTGAGGCAAAAAATACTACAATGTCCCAAGGGTAGTAAAAACTTTTGGTCTTTTGTAAAAAATATAAAGAATTCGGCCACATCTTCGATCCCAACGCTCATTTACAATGACATTCCAGCTGTCAACTCTTTAGACAAAGCGAATCTGCTTGCTGCACATTTTGCAGCCAGCTCAATGCTCCCAGATTGCGCTTTGCCTCTACCTGTACTTGAGAGCGTCGAGTACACCATGGGACAAATCCATTTTCGCACTCGTACAGTGGCAAGAGTACTTAATGATCTCAACATAAATAAATCCGCTGGTCCAGATTGTATTTCCCCAATTGTTCTGAAGAGGTGTTCTTCCACGCTGGCAAAACCACTGCGTAAGCTTTTCCATCTGTCCTATTCTTCTGGACTCTTCCCGAGAAGGTGGAAAACTGCATTTGTCCAGCCCGTCCCCAAAAAAGGCGAATCTTCTTCTCCCACCAACTACCGACCCATAGCACTTACATCCATTCTTTCTAAGGTCATGGAAACGCTGATAAATCGTCAGCTCATGAAATATCTTGAATCACGAAAACTCATTAATGACCGGCAGTACGGTTTTCGTGGCAACAGATCCACTGGTGATTTGATGGCTTATCTCACCGAAAAGTGGAACCAATCGCTACATCACTCTGGTGAAACGAAGATTGTTGCGCTTGATATT
Organism: Cheilosia vernalis; assembly: GCA_949126925.1. Classification (NCBI taxonomy): domain Eukaryota; kingdom Metazoa; phylum Arthropoda; class Insecta; order Diptera; family Syrphidae; genus Cheilosia; species Cheilosia vernalis. The sequence goes on from OX421358.1 coordinate 59,701,253, forward strand.
TCAAAGGCATTTGATAGAGTTTGGCACCAAGCTCTTTTATCGAAAATGCGTGCATATGGGATCGATGCGTCTCTTCTTCAATGGATTAGAAACTACCTCTCTGGCCGTTCAATTCAAGTTGTATTGGATGGCTTCAAGTCTGAAATTCACCATATAAATGCTGGTGTTCCCCAAGGCTCCGTTTTGTCTCCGACTCTCTTTCTCATTTTCATAAATGATCTCCTGTCTGCAACCTCTAATCCAATCCACTCCTTCGCCGATGACAGCACCCTCAGCTTCTCATATTCATTCCAGGACTCACGTCCCTGCTCTTCGGCCGTAGAACTGGAACGGCAACGTATGTTAAGCTCATTAAATTCCGATCTCGACAGCATTATAAAATGGGGTTTAGCCAATAGAGTGGAATTTAATGCTTCCAAAACACAATGCTGTCTGTTGTCATTAAAGCGAAACCAGAATCCTCAGCCATTATCCATGAATGGCACTTGCATCGCCGAAACCGAAAGACTTTCCATTCTCGGTATGTGTGTCCATAACAAACTTCGTTGGAATGACCATATACACGAAGTCGCCAAGAACGCTGCGAAATGTCTAGGTTTCCTTAAAAGGTGCAAGAAATATTTTACCCCTTCTGATCTGGCTACCATATACAAGGCGTTCATTCGCCCCAAACTTGAGTACAACTCTCATATCTGGTCTGGTGCCCCTAAAACCTCACTGCACCTCCTGGATAGGATACAAAATCGTGCCTTAAAACTCATTGGAGACATAAATATAGCGAATTCTATAAATTCGCTCGAACATCGCAGAAATGTAACAAGTCTCTCATTGTTTTATCGCTATTTTTACAAACAGTGCTCAAATGAAATTGCCAGCTGCATTCCACCCCTTCAACAATTCAACCGCAATACTCGCCAAGCCAGGAATGCCCATCAGTTTACCCTCCAGCCTACTTTCGGTCGTACTATGAAATATAGAGATTCTTTCATAAGCCGTACAACACGAATGTGGAATGCATTGCCCAGCTCGGTCTTTCCCCCTCAGTACAATTTACAGACATTTAAAACCAATGTGCATCGGAATCTCCTATCTTCTCTATCCCAATTTCCTTAACGCCCGCGCTGTGTACTTCGAACTACACCATAAGAATAGTCACAACCTCTTTAGGCGTTTTTCTTTTTTAGTTCAGAGCTGAGCACTGAACAGAGTTCGAGCATTATGAGCGCGCTCTGAACCGTGCGTGCTCAGAGCATTCAGAGGATGTTTTGTTTTTCCTGTTTTTTTTTGTCCTTCAAATGTGACTGGAAGTGTGCATGTACATGTGTACTCAGCTTTTTACTCAGGATGCTCAGTCAATTTATTCTGAGCTCATAGAGCGTGCTCTGATCATGCTCTGAGCGAAAAAAGAAACACCAATTCGAGCTCTGAAGTGCATTGCAACCCGTCGCGAACACACGTGTGTGCAGCCGTGGCGTTCTCCCCCCTTAGTCGCGCATAAAACACCCAAAAACAAGTTTTTCAACAACAAAAAAAAAAGCGAAGAGTAATTATTATTAACTTAATAATTCCGCAAACAAATCACTGATCTTCTGCCGCGCAATTAATCCATCCAGAGTGCAGTGCCAGTGAAGTGTTGTGAAAAAGGAAAAATCAAAAAAAAAAGAGGAAAAAAAAAAACAGCATAGCGTGGGCGAATCCCTCATCTCCCATTCCAACTCGTTTGCTGTTGCACTTTCTTGGTCTTTGCAATCGCCGCCCGCCAACATACAAGCGATTGTGCTTGTACTGTTGTACATAAGGCAATTGCAATGAGTGGGTGAGAGCAACATCTGGCGGATAGCGGGTTGTGTGTGAAAGTTTTTGTTGGTGGACCAAAGCAAATTGTCATACGGGCATAACACCTATGACAGTTTGATTTGAGAATCTAATATTGGATTTTCACTTCACAGCCCTGCTTAGAAGCGTCGGAGTTGTGTTTTTTGGTGTCTGTTTTTTGTATTGATGGGGAATTTTAGGGTTGACATGTGTAACATTCGTGGGCTACGATCGAATCTCTTCTCGGTGTACGTCCACGTTGCTAAATATAAACCAGCTGTTTTGGCACTGAGCGAGACCCAGGTGGGTGTAAATTCTGATAAATCGGAGTTTGATTTACCTGGGTATCGTTTAGTGCCTTTATTCTTTCTCCACCGTGGTCTCGCCATCTACGTACGTGATGATATTGCCTACCAAACTCCAGGTTCTTATGGCCAATGTTCCAATTCGGAATTTAATTTCATATGGCTGAAATTCCACATCCGTAGGCAAATCATTCATTATTGTTTCATTTACAGAAGCCCTAATCTAGATAGCAACTCGACTTTTAACGAGTTTGATGCGCTGTCTGACTCCATTACAAGAATTGTCTCCCTGTATCCTAATACTGAAATTGTCATTGCGGGCGATTTCAATATTCACAATTCTAACTGGCTTCGACATACTGGACAGACAACACCCGAAGGAATTTATGTTCAGATCTTCGCTGAGGTAAATCAATTAACCCAGCTTGTAAATGAGCGAACACGCGTACCAGATATTGACGGTCAAAATGCCAACACTCTGGACTTGTTTCTTACCTCCCACCCTGATAAATACTCTTTAGAAGTATTATCGCCTTTAGGCTCGTCGGACCACTGCATCATATCAGCAAATTTCTCGTACTCCAACCACACAGTTAAAGAAAAATCTCCGAAAAGAACCGTATGGCAATACGAGAAAGCCAACTGGAGCGGACTTAACAACTTCTTTAAGAGTTTTAACTGGTCGTTATGCTTCCTCGATAACGACGTGGATGCCGCCGCTGATATGGTGTCCAGTATTATCACCTTAGGTATGAAATCCTTTATTCCTAACAGGATAAAGAGTATCATACCGAAAGAAAATGCGTGGTACGACTCGAGCTGTAAAGAGGCTATCAGACAAAAGGAGTTAAGTTTTCGGTCATATAAGGCCAACCCATCTGAGGAAAACCGAAAAAAGTTCAAGCGAGCCAGAAATGACTGCAATACCACTATCAAGCGTGTTAAATTCTCGTATGACCAAAAGTTGAGGCAAAAAATACTACAATGTCCCAAGGGTAGTAAAAACTTTTGGTCTTTTGTAAAAAATATAAAGAATTCGGCCACATCTTCGATCCCAACGCTCATTTACAATGACATTCCAGCTGTCAACTCTTTAGACAAAGCGAATCTGCTTGCTGCACATTTTGCAGCCAGCTCAATGCTCCCAGATTGCGCTTTGCCTCTACCTGTACTTGAGAGCGTCGAGTACACCATGGGACAAATCCATTTTCGCACTCGTACAGTGGCAAGAGTACTTAATGATCTCAACATAAATAAATCCGCTGGTCCAGATTGTATTTCCCCAATTGTTCTGAAGAGGTGTTCTTCCACGCTGGCAAAACCACTGCGTAAGCTTTTCCATCTGTCCTATTCTTCTGGACTCTTCCCGAGAAGGTGGAAAACTGCATTTGTCCAGCCCGTCCCCAAAAAAGGCGAATCTTCTTCTCCCACCAACTACCGACCCATAGCACTTACATCCATTCTTTCTAAGGTCATGGAAACGCTGATAAATCGTCAGCTCATGAAATATCTTGAATCACGAAAACTCATTAATGACCGGCAGTACGGTTTTCGTGGCAACAGATCCACTGGTGATTTGATGGCTTATCTCACCGAAAAGTGGAACCAATCGCTACATCACTCTGGTGAAACGAAGATTGTTGCGCTTGATATTTCAAAGGCATTTGATAGAGTTTGGCACCAAGCTCTTTTATCGAAAATGCGTGCATATGGGATCGATGCGTCTCTTCTTCAATGGATTAGAAACTACCTCTCTGGCCGTTCAATTCAAGTTGTATTGGATGGCTTCAAGTCTGAAATTCACCATATAAATGCTGGTGTTCCCCAAGGCTCCGTTTTGTCTCCGACTCTCTTTCTCATTTTCATAAATGATCTCCTGTCTGCAACCTCTAATCCAATCCACTCCTTCGCCGATGACAGCACCCTCAGCTTCTCATATTCATTCCAGGACTCACGTCCCTGCTCTTCGGCCGTAGAACTGGAACGGCAACGTATGTTAAGCTCATTAAATTCCGATCTCGACAGCATTATAAAATGGGGTTTAGCCAATAGAGTGGAATTTAATGCTTCCAAAACACAATGCTGTCTGTTGTCATTAAAGCGAAACCAGAATCCTCAGCCATTATCCATGAATGGCACTTGCATCGCCGAAACCGAAAGACTTTCCATTCTCGGTATGTGTGTCCATAACAAACTTCGTTGGAATGACCATATACACGAAGTCGCCAAGAACGCTGCGAAATGTCTAGGTTTCCTTAAAAGGTGCAAGAAATATTTTACCCCTTCTGATCTGGCTACCATATACAAGGCGTTCATTCGCCCCAAACTTGAGTACAACTCTCATATCTGGTCTGGTGCCCCTAAAACCTCACTGCACCTCCTGGATAGGATACAAAATCGTGCCTTAAAACTCATTGGAGACATAAATATAGCGAATTCTATAAATTCGCTCGAACATCGCAGAAATGTAACAAGTCTCTCATTGTTTTATCGCTATTTTTACAAACAGTGCTCAAATGAAATTGCCAGCTGCATTCCACCCCTTCAACAATTCAACCGCAATACTCGCCAAGCCAGGAATGCCCATCAGTTTACCCTCCAGCCTACTTTCGGTCGTACTATGAAATATAGAGATTCTTTCATAAGCCGTACAACACGAATGTGGAATGCATTGCCCAGCTCGGTCTTTCCCCCTCAGTACAATTTACAGACATTTAAAACCAATGTGCATCGGAATCTCCTATCTTCTCTATCCCAATTTCCTTAACGCCCGCGCTGTGTACTTCGAACTACACCATAAGAATAGTCACAACCTCTTTAGGCGTTTTTCTTTTTTAGTTCAGAGCTGAGCACTGAACAGAGTTCGAGCATTATGAGCGCGCTCTGAACCGTGCGTGCTCAGAGCATTCAGAGGATGTTTTGTTTTTCCTGTTTTTTTTTGTCCTTCAAATGTGACTGGAAGTGTGCATGTACATGTGTACTCAGCTTTTTACTCAGGATGCTCAGTCAATTTATTCTGAGCTCATAGAGCGTGCTCTGATCATGCTCTGAGCGAAAAAAGAAACACCAATTCGAGCTCTGAAGTGCATTGCAACCCGTCGCGAACACACGTGTGTGCAGCCGTGGCGTTCTCCCCCCTTAGTCGCGCATAAAACACCCAAAAACAAGTTTTTCAACAACAAAAAAAAAAGCGAAGAGTAATTATTATTAACTTAATAATTCCGCAAACAAATCACTGATCTTCTGCCGCGCAATTAATCCATCCAGAGTGCAGTGCCAGTGAAGTGTTGTGAAAAAGGAAAAATCAAAAAAAAAAGAGGAAAAAAAAAAACAGCATAGCGTGGGCGAATCCCTCATCTCCCATTCCAACTCGTTTGCTGTTGCACTTTCTTGGTCTTTGCAATCGCCGCCCGCCAACATACAAGCGATTGTGCTTGTACTGTTGTACATAAGGCAATTGCAATGAGTGGGTGAGAGCAACATCTGGCGGATAGCGGGTTGTGTGTGAAAGTTTTTGTTGGTGGACCAAAGCAAATTGTCATACGGGCATAACACCTATGACAGTTTGATTTGAGAATCTAATATTGGATTTTCACTTCACAGCCCTGCTTAGAAGCGTCGGAGTTGTGTTTTTTGGTGTCTGTTTTTTGTATTGATGGGGAATTTTAGGGTTGACATGTGTAACATTCGTGGGCTACGATCGAATCTCTTCTCGGTGTACGTCCACGTTGCTAAATATAAACCAGCTGTTTTGGCACTGAGCGAGACCCAGGTGGGTGTAAATTCTGATAAATCGGAGTTTGATTTACCTGGGTATCGTTTAGTGCCTTTATTCTTTCTCCACCGTGGTCTCGCCATCTACGTACGTGATGATATTGCCTACCAAACTCCAGGTTCTTATGGCCAATGTTCCAATTCGGAATTTAATTTCATATGGCTGAAATTCCACATCCGTAGGCAAATCATTCATTATTGTTTCATTTACAGAAGCCCTAATCTAGATAGCAACTCGACTTTTAACGAGTTTGATGCGCTGTCTGACTCCATTACAAGAATTGTCTCCCTGTATCCTAATACTGAAATTGTCATTGCGGGCGATTTCAATATTCACAATTCTAACTGGCTTCGACATACTGGACAGACAACACCCGAAGGAATTTATGTTCAGATCTTCGCTGAGGTAAATCAATTAACCCAGCTTGTAAATGAGCGAACACGCGTACCAGATATTGACGGTCAAAATGCCAACACTCTGGACTTGTTTCTTACCTCCCACCCTGATAAATACTCTTTAGAAGTATTATCGCCTTTAGGCTCGTCGGACCACTGCATCATATCAGCAAATTTCTCGTACTCCAACCACACAGTTAAAGAAAAATCTCCGAAAAGAACCGTATGGCAATACGAGAAAGCCAACTGGAGCGGACTTAACAACTTCTTTAAGAGTTTTAACTGGTCGTTATGCTTCCTCGATAACGACGTGGATGCCGCCGCTGATATGGTGTCCAGTATTATCACCTTAGGTATGAAATCCTTTATTCCTAACAGGATAAAGAGTATCATACCGAAAGAAAATGCGTGGTACGACTCGAGCTGTAAAGAGGCTATCAGACAAAAGGAGTTAAGTTTTCGGTCATATAAGGCCAACCCATCTAAGGAAAACCGAAAAAAGTTCAAGCGAGCCAGAAATGACTGCAATACCACTATCAAGCGTGTTAAATTCTCGTATGACCAAAAGTTGAGGCAAAAAATACTACAATGTCCCAAGGGTAGTAAAAACTTTTGGTCTTTTGTAAAAAATATAAAGAATTCGGCCACATCTTCGATCCCAACGCTCATTTACAATGACATTCCAGCTGTCAACTCTTTAGACAAAGCGAATCTGCTTGCTGCACATTTTGCAGCCAGCTCAATGCTCCCAGATTGCGCTTTGCCTCTACCTGTACTTGAGAGCGTCGAGTACACCATGGGACAAATCCATTTTCGCACTCGTACAGTGGCAAGAGTACTTAATGATCTCAACATAAATAAATCCGCTGGTCCAGATTGTATTTCCCCAATTGTTCTGAAGAGGTGTTCTTCCACGCTGACAAAACCACTGCGTAAGCTTTTCCATCTGTCCTATTCTTCTGGACTCTTCCCGAGAAGGTGGAAAACTGCATTTGTCCAGCCCGTCCCCAAAAAAGGCGAATCTTCTTCTCCCACCAACTACCGACCCATAGCACTTACATCCATTCTTTCTAAGGTCATGGAAACGCTGATAAATCGTCAGCTCATGAAATATCTTGAATCACGAAAACTCATTAATGACCGGCAGTACGGTTTTCGTGGCAACAGATCCACTGGTGATTTGATGGCTTATCTCACCGAAAAGTGGAACCAATCGCTACATCACTCTGGTGAAACGAAGATTGTTGCGCTTGATATTTCAAAGGCATTTGATAGAGTTTGGCACCAAGCTCTTTTATCGAAAATGCGTGCATATGGGATCGATGCGTCTCTTCTTCAATGGATTAGAAACTACCTCTCTGGCCGTTCAATTCAAGTTGTATTGGATGGCTTCAAGTCTGAAATTCACCATATAAATGCTGGTGTTCCCCAAGGCTCCGTTTTGTCTCCGACTCTCTTTCTCATTTTCATAAATGATCTCCTGTCTGCAACCTCTAATCCAATCCACTCCTTCGCCGATGACAGCACCCTCATCTTCTCATATTCATTCCAGGACTCACGTCCCTGCTCTTCGGCCGTAGAACTGGAACGGCAACGTATGTTAAGCTCATTAAATTCCGATCGCGACAGCATTATAAAATGGGGTTTAGCCAATAGAGTGGAATTTAATGCTTCCAAAACACAATGCTGTCTGTTGTCATTAAAGCGAAACCAGAATCCTCAGCCATTATCCATGAATGGCACTTGCATCGCCGAAACCGAAAGACTTTCCATTCTCGGTATGTGTGTCCATGACAAACTTCGTTGGAATGACCATATACACGAAGTCGCCAAGAACGCTGCGAAATGTCTAGGTTTCCTTAAAAGGTGCAAGAAATATTTTACCCCTTCTGATCTGGCTACCATATACAAGGCGTTCATTCGCCCCAAACTTGAGTACAACTCTCATATCTGGTCTGGTGCCCCTAAAACCTCACTGCACCTCCTGGATAGGATACAAAATCGTGCCTTAAAACTCATTGGAGACATAAATATAGCGAATTCTATAAATTCGCTCGAACATCGCAGAAATGTAACAAGTCTCTCATTGTTTTATCGCTATTTTTACAAACAGTGCTCAAATGAAATTGCCAGCTGCATTCCACCCCTTCAACAATTCAACCGCAATACTCGCCAAGCCAGGAATGCCCATCAGTTTAATACATTTGTTCGACTTATGGAAAATTCGACTTAAAAGATGGTAGATTACCTGTAAGACGTTTTAAGACAATAGCATTAACGACGGCGTTAAATGGCTCTATATGTGCCTCGAACTCAAGACTAAAGAGCATAGTTTTGATGAAGTTGTGGCAACGAACGGCAGAGCTCATACCTGAAATGTTGGCCTGAATGAGCCTTCAGGAAGTCGTAGCCTGCACTGTGCATCTTCGTAGATAAAACTAGCCTCCGATCCAGGATCGCGAAGAGGACGAAGAGAGAATTTTTTACCAAGATAAAAGATATCGATTAATGCAGTTGCAAGAATAATTACACGTTCACTATTTTTGGAAAAAAAAGAAAGAATGGACTTGTAAATTCTAGTGGACTGTATGTGTGGTTGAGAGGTACTGGGCTGAGAAATACTCGTACTATTAGTAGAATGTTTATCCTGGTGCACTTGTGCTTGATGGGTAGTAGTGGTAGTAGTACAGCGACTTTATAAACATTTAAAATAATTTTAGAATTTTTTTGTTCGTATTTACAAACAATGTTAAATAAGTCTTTTATGGTTTGGCTTATGGCCGTCTACTAGATTGACAATTTAGCTATCAAAACTACAATGACTAATGACTTGAAATACCTATGTACAATATATTTATGTTCAAAAATCGCCTTTCAAGATACAAGTGTGCTCGATATACTTGTTTTCGATGCATCCCCCAAACTGATAAAACGGCTATTTTAGCTACTGCTAGATAAGCCTCGAGGTGCTTTGTCATACTTACACTTAGGTTAGATGTAATTATCACACCCAAGTATTTATACTCTTTCACTACTTCAACGCGTACACCCTGATAGGACCATTTTTCGTATATCTTCCACCACCATTTCTAAAAATCTTCATCTTTGATTTCGATAGGTTTACAGTCAAATTCCATTGATTGCAGTAACTTTCAAGACGATTGATAACTAGCTGCATCCCATTTACTGTCTCCGACAAAAATTCTATACCTATAAGAGTGTGTGATGTCGCTGCCGACTAGCTTACAAGTTAACTGACTTCGACATCCGTTAACAGTGGGTAGTGAGTTGCAAAGACTTTAAACCGAAATGAAGTGGATGAGGGGATCTGCATAAACGACAGCTGAAATTATTCGTTTTAGTGTGAAATACACGATTTGCTGATTTTGACGTGGTCTTTGAGCCTTAAGATTTGAATCCCTAATATCAGAAACTGATTCTAGGATTTGATATTGCTTGGTTAGAAATGCGTCCAATTCTGAATTGACAAAACATTTTTAATATTTTCAATTTGTAAGAAATTCACACAACAAAACAAATCGAAACCCAACGACAAAAAAATTTTCTATGAATGAAGGAGTAAAAATCTCAACGAAAGCTTTTTTATAAGGAATAAAATTATCAAAGGCTCAAAGCTCTCAGTAATTTATTTCTCGATTTGGTATGAGTAGCGACACCTATTAGGTTACTGGTACTACTGGATTGGCGCTACTATAGGAATGTATATACAAAGCTATTACCTAAACAATTCTTCAACGTTTCAAACCAATCACTTAATTTCCTCTATTACTTTTCACTTATTTATCAAACTATTACTGTCTCGAACTTTAACCAATCACTGTTATAAATCAACTGTCTCGCCCTCTTCTAAAAGCTGTCCTTTTATACCCGCTCCGCCATCTGACGAGAACTTTCTAGCTAATTCTAAGTGGTTCTAGAACAAGGTTCAGTGGTGAAATACATTTACTTGATAGGTTCCAGTCTCCAATTGGAAGTGACATTTGGGTGGAACTTGTTTGGTGACTAAGGGGTTGTTTTCACTTCACCATTTTAGGTTACACGATACATTCCACACCACAATGTCCCCCTCTTAAACTTGTTCGTCCCGAACAAACTCGTAACATTTTCACCATTATAACGATGAAGACGATCCACATGAACGACTTTCAGCTTGCCTCTTCCTCGTTGGATGCGATAGACAACGTCGTTGATGCGCTTTACTATTGTATAGGGCCCTTCCCAGTCTTGTTGCAACTTAGGCGATAAGCCTTTCCTTCGATGAGGGTTATATAGCCATACCAGATCTCCTTCCTGGAATCCTTTAGTTGTCGTTTTAGTATCGTACCTCGTTTTCATGCGGTCACTGGCTATCTTAATCTTATCCCTAGTGTCTCGATGCACGTCCCTGATGATGTCCCTGAGGTCTGTAACGTAGTCCTCCTCATCCTTGGGCTCTTCGCATGGATATCCAAACATCAACTCGCTAGGTAGGCGGACTGTTCGACCAAATAAGATTTCAGATGGAGTATGTCCTGTGGTGTTATGCACTACTCCTCGATAAGCCAATAAAAACATGGGAATCTGCTTATCCCAGTCTCTCTGGTCTTCGCCAACGACCTTAGAGAGGTGTTCATTCAGTGTCCTGTTGAAGCGCTCCACCATCCCATCTGATTGTGGATGAAGCGGGGTTGTCCTTGTCTTGTGAATCCCGAGTAACTGGCACACTCCTTGGAAAATCTTCGACTCGAAGTTCCGTCCTTGGTCTGAATGCAGTTCCATTGGTACACCGAATCTGCTTACCCAGTTATTGACGATTTGCTCCACCACGGTTTTAGCTTCTTGATTTGGGATAGCAAATGCTTCAGGCCACTTACTGAAATAGTCCATAACAACGAGGATGTAACGATTTCCATTGTTTGTTTCAGGAAACGGTCCCGCAATGTCAACTGCTATTCTTTCGAAAGGGGCTCCAACATTGTATTGATGCATTTTGCCACGGACTTTCAGTCTCGAACCTTTGCTGGCCGCACATGTAACGCATTTCCTGCACCAAGTTTCAACGTCCTCCCTTGAATGAATCCAGTAAAAGCGTTGTCTCACTTTTTCGAGCGTTTTATTGATTCCCAAGTGGCCCCCAGACACTCCATCATGTAATTCCCTTAGCACCTCCATAACTTTTGACCTGGGTACAACAAGCTGCATTACGAACGAGTTTCCATCCGGGCTTTCCCATCGTCTTTTTAGAATGCCGTCTTGTACATAAAGGGAGTCCCACTGCGCCCAGTATGCCTTCAGCTCGGGGCTCCTATTGGATATCTCCTGCCAGTCTGGTTTTCCCTCATGCTCCTTCCAGGCGAGAATGGGTTCGATATCCGGATCTTCCATTTGAGCCTCCCGTATTTCCCGCGCACTCCAGCCACCAATTGGCATAGCTCTCACCCTTTGAACGGACGCGACATCTTTTTCTTCGTGTCGCAAGCAATGTTTGCAATTTGCCTTGCACGGTCGACGGGAGAGAGCGTCTGCATTAGAGTGAAGACTTCCCTTTCGATGTTGTATTTCGTAGTCGTACATCTGCAGCCGTTCGATCCACCTTGCGACTTGGCCTTCAGGATTCTTAAAGTGTAGTAGCCACTTTAAAGACGCATGGTCTGTGCGGAGGATGAATTTTCGCCCATAAAGGTACTTATGGAAATGTTTTGTTGCCAGTACCAAAGCAAGGAGCTCGCGCCTGGTAACACAGTAGTTCCTTTCTGGCTTTGAGAGAACTTTGCTAAAGTAGGAAATTACTTTCTCTTGGCCATCATGCACCTGGGAAAGGACGGCTCCAACTCCCACATTACTAGCGTCTGCATCCACAATAAATGTTTTCCCAGGGGTGGGGTACGCTAGTATGGGGGCGTTGCACAACTGTTGCTTAAGTTCCTTGAAGCTGTTTTCGCACTCACCTGACCATTTGAATTGTTTGCCTTTTTCTGTCAGTTGATGCAAGCTCTTCGCGATCCTGGCAAAGTCCTTTACAAATCGTCTGTAATAGGTCGCAAGTCTCAGGAAGCTTCTCAGTTGATGTTTGTCTTTGGGAACCGGCCAGTTTTTCACTGCATCGACCTTCTCCGGATCAGTCTTGACTCCTTTGGAAGAGATGATGTGCCCGAGGTACTTCACTTCTGGTCTAAATAGCGAACACTTCTTCGGGTTAAGTTTTAGTTGCGCACTTCGTAGCCTTTGGAACACCTCCTTAAGGTTATCTCGATGTTCGTTAAATGTTTTTCCTACTACGATGACATCGTCCAGGTAGACCAAACAGGTTTTCCACGTTAGTCCCAGCAAAACGTGCTCCATTAGACGCTCAAAGGTTGCTGGAGCATTGCACAGTCCAAATGGCATTACTGTAAACTGCCAAAGCCCGTTTCCTGCTGTGAACGCTGTTTTCTCGCGGTCTTCTGGATGGATCTGCACTTGCCAGTAGCCACTCTTCAGATCAAGAGTCGAAAACCATTTGGCTCCGGATAGTGTGTCCAGGGTGTCGTCAATTCTTGGCAGGGGGTATCTATCCTTCTTGGTGACGTTGTTGAGTTGGCGATAGTCCACGCAGAATCTCGTACTTCCGTCTTTCTTCTTGACCAGGACGACCGGCGATGCCCACGGACTTTTTGAGCTTTCAATCAGTCCTTCCTTTTCCATCGTCGACACCATTTCTGCAACCTCCGTCTGCTTAGCCAATGGTAGTCGTCGGGGAGGCTGACGAATCGGTCTCGCATCTCCGGTGTCGATTCGGTGTTGTACGAGATGTGTTCGGCCATACTCGCCGTTCTGTGAAGCAAATATATCAGCAAACTCATTGATTAGACTCCCTGCCATGGACCGCTGCTCCTGATCCAGCTCGCACTCTCCGAGTATATTCTTTTTCATTTCCGATATCTCCGTAGGTCTAACCGGTTTCACAGGACTTGCATTGGACAACTTTGTGACCGCAGTAATCGGTACGCACTTTCCAATCACATCCCCTTGCTTTAGTTTCACGCTTTTGTTTTCCACATTGAGGACACGAACGGGAACCAAGTTGTTTTTAGGTTCAACCAGCATCTTTCCGACAATATAGCGCTGATAAAAATTTTCTGAATCTGGCTCGACTAGGTAGAATCGGTGGCTCCCAGGGTCACCTTCCAGCTTTGTCCAAATAACTGTCTCTGACGAAGGTGGTAATATTTCGTCCTCACTTACAACTGTCCGTAGAGCTGCGACGTTCTCGTTCCCGTAAACCATCGGAATCTCGACGTTCTTGTACTTTATAACTTGCAAAACGGAGGTCGAGTACTATATCGTGCGTCTTCATAAAGTCGATTCCGATGATGCATTCGTCACATATATCAGCCACTAAGAATGCATGGGAGAAGACTACTCCTGCAAGGTTTATTGTCAAGAGTACCTCACCATACACCTTTGCTGTTGCTCCAGTTGCTGTTTTCAGACAGTAGCTGCTGGTGTTGTGCAGCCATGATTGGCGAACGATGTCCCTTCTGATTATAGAAGCGGTGGCACCTGTATCGATTGTAGCCACATACTTTTTCTGGCCGATATGGGCTTCCACTGTCAGCCTCCTATTACATCGTTTGGTTTGGGAAACCTGAATTGTGGTCCTGGGGGCGTCGATTCCAGAAACCAATTTCTGCCCCGCGAAGTTGGTTCTTACTCGTTTCCCGACTGATGGCTTTGTGATGTTCCATCCGCCGAACGCTCAAACGCCTCCTCGTTCCTAGCTCTGCAATGTGGACAACTGCCCTGTCTACGTTCGGCTCTGCACTGTCGTTGTAGATGTCCAATTTTGTTGCAGTTCCAGCAACGGATCGGTCCCCTTCGAGAACTGTTACGGTCGACTACTTCTGTTCTCTGGCACGAGCATTCAACGGATGTCATTTCTCTCACGCGGTGAAATCCTTGAGATGCTTGGTCAGCAGCTCTCATGGTTAAGGCAAATGCCAGTGCCTCAGGAAGAGTTCTCTTTCCAGCCATTTGTAGAGCCATCTGCAGTTGTCTGTCCTCTATGGCTTGTGTAAATGCCTCAATAGCCATTTCATTGATGACATCCTCGCCGGCATTGGGATAAGACAAGTGCGCTAGCCGTTCGATATCAGCTTGCAGTTGCTGGAGTGTTTCTCCCGTCTTCTGGATTCGACTGCGAAGTTGCACTCTATATACTTGCTGCATATGGTCGTCACCGAATCGCATCTCAATAGCCTTCACCAATGCATCGTAGTCGCGTTGTTTTTCTGCTGAGACAGTTTGAAGCAATTCTGCAGCTGTACCTCGTAATGCGAGTGTTAACGCAATCGACTTTTCCTCGTCGTCCCATCCATTGGTCGTTGCAGCTGCTTCGAACTGTCTCTTATAAATTGGCCATGATGTTTGACCATCAAAAACGGGTGGTTGCATCTCCTTCCTTCTTGGACAGTCAGCAGAATATTCCCGAGCCTTCTGCTTCTTGACTTTTTCGAGTTCTTTAGTTATGTTCTCGATGTTTGTCTCGTGTCTATGAAACTTTTCATTAATTTCCTCGAACTTGGTTTCATGCTGGCTTAATTTCTCATCAATAGCGTCGATTTTTACATCTAGAACATTCTTAAATTCTTCCACGGCGTCTTTTTGTGCGGCGACAATGGAATTTTTCTGTTCTTCTAAAGAATTCTTTTGTTCTTCTAGAGAGTTCTTCTGTTCGGCAAACTTAGATTCCATAGAATTTTTCTGTTCTTCTAGAGAATTCTTCTGTTCTGCGAACTTATATTCCATGGAATCTTTCTGTTCTTCAATCTTGACAAGAAGTAATTCCATCATTGCGCTAATATCAACGCTTGTACTTACTTGTTCTTCTGCCACGTCGAATAGCATGGTTTTTGGATCTTCTCCCTCGTTTTGGACATCTTCGTGCAGACGAAGTATGAGGTCACTTTTTCCTCCAGCTGTGGAGAGATTCCGCTTTTCTAGTTCACTTTTCAATTGGGGTATGCTTAGATGTAGCAATACACGACCCATTTTGTTTGTCTCTTGTAATTTAGAAAATCACAAATTCACTCTTTTTTTTTTTTTTTTTTTTTTTTTAAACTTCACTTAGACACTTAGCACAGAATAAGTTTTATCCCACTTCTGACACCAATGTTACATTCAGGCTGGGATTCGTAAAGATAAAACACTATTCCGTTTAACTTCTCTAATAAAATTCACTTTTATTACACTTTTATCGACTATTCTAATATTTCACTTATTAAGTACCAGAACACTATTACTTAAACAATTCTTCAACGTTTCAAACCAATCACTTAATTTCCTCTATTACTTTTCACTTATTTATCAAACTATTACTGTCTCGAACTTTAACCAATCACTGTTATAAATCAACTGTCTCGCCGTCTTCTAAAAGCTGTCCTTTTATACCCGCTCCGCCATCTGACGAGAACTTTCTAGCTAATTGTAAGTGGTTCTAGAACAAGGTTCAGTGGTGAAATACATTTACTTGACAGGTTCCAGTCTCCAATTGGAAGTGACATTTGGGTGGAACTTGTTTGGTGACTAAGGGGTTGTTTTCACTTCACCATTTTAGGTTACACGATACATTCCACACCACAGTATTATTCACACACATCCTAAGACATTCCCCACAAGCAACAAAACTGAAGTATAGAAGAAATAATATTACAAACGCACAATATTTTTTATATTTTCATTTATTAAATATTATTTCAATCTTATAATTGTATAGGTATGCAAACGAAATTCGTTTGGCAGAAATTTTGCACAGCATGCGAAAACAAAAATTAATCTCAACAGATTGACATTTCGCAAACAAAAAACAAATTTACGCTGGGTTTATAAATAAGGCTGATGAAGTTTAGTTATAATTTATAAATACAAAGATTTATGTCGTTGCTGTTATTAAGTATAAATTATGAGTTTCTCCGTTAGTTTAAATTATTAAAAATAGAGCATACGTATTTGTATTGGTTTTATTTTTACATGTCTCGTATTTCAAAGAATACATTAATATATTTATAGGTCGTATCTTTTGATATTATAATGGAACAATAAACGTGAATGAGTACTGTGGTTGAACAGAAATACCAACAGAATGTTATGAAACAACTAATATGAAAATTGATGAAAATGCACTGATATATGAATGAATGAATGAATGAATGTACTTTATTTAGCTTTAAAAGCCATTTAGTTTACAATTTTCAAAATTTTATAACTAATACATGTTATACCCTAGAATCTGTAGACCGAACATACTCAATAAGTTTTCTTTTAAATTCATTTAAGTTGCTTGTGGTCCTAACGTCTATCGGAAGAGTGTTGAATCCTTTAAAACACATGTTACAGATAGTTCTCTGACCTCTCATTGTTCTTGTTCGTTGTATTCTGAGATCCTCGTTGTTTCGTAGTTCGTAGCAGCGTTGCCAAGTCAGTGCTTTCAGCGTTAAATCTAGTGCCCAAAATTTCATTTCAGTGCCGAAAAAGTAGACTTAGTGCTGGCCTTTTTTTTTTTTTTGTTTCTTTCCTTCTATTTTTTTCTATTTGGAGCTGTTTTAAAAAAAAAATACAGTTTTGGTGCCCAAGAGGTCAAAATTAACGCTGAAAATTTAAAAAACGGTGCTCAAACGCCAAAATGACTTGGCAACGCTGGTTCGTAGACTCCCACTGCGTTAGTATGTACATTTTCGCACAGGTATCTTGGATACATATTATTTTTGATTTTAAACACAAATGTCATACATAACATGAAAAGACGCTGGTTAATATTTAACCATCTTAATGCATTTAACATAAATGTTTTTGATGTGTATTTAGTACATTTTAAAATTATTCGCATTATCTTATTTTGCAATAATTGTAATCTATTTTTTTGGTTTTGAGGGCACATATACAACAGGCTAGCACAATAATCAAAATGTGGTTTAATCAAGACATTACTTACATTTACAGCCGTACTCATAGAAATATTTTTTCTTACTTTACGTAATACACCAACTTTTTTAGATATTTTCTTACATATATAATTTACATGTTCTGAGAAGTTAAGTTGTTCATCTAAGACAACACCAAGATATTTTATTTGTTTGACTTGTTAAATTTGCTCATAATTTATACATAGGTTTACATTTATTGACGTACGTATGGGATTGCAACTGAATAACATACATTTAGTTTTTGAAACATTTAACACCAGTCTATTCATTTTAAGCCATGTATTTATTTTGTCTAGATCTTGATTTATGTTATGAAGACACTCCGCAGTATCCTTTCCTGAGATATAGAGTAAGCCGTCATCAGCAAACAAGATTAATTTTGAAAATTGCACTATTTTTGTCATATCGTTGATGAAGATTAAAAATAACCACACTCCTAGTATTGTTCCTTGTGGGATCCCTACATTTACCGGTAATGGTGTCGATAATTTTCCATTTATAGATGTTCGTTGGGTTCTCCCCGTTATAAAGGATTTAAACCATTTTAGCTCAGTCGATTTTATACCGAAGCACTTTAACTTTTTTATCAGAATAGCATGATTTACTGTTTCAAAGGCCCGTTTTAAGTCTAAGAAAACTGCAACTACTACGTTTTTTTTATCAATTTCACTTCTCCACTCATTTATGATAAAATTTAGACAGGTTTCACATGAATGGTTTGCACGAAATCCCGATTGGTAGCAATCTAAAAGGCCTTGACCTTCTAAGTGCTCTGTGAGCTGCATGACCACTGTTTTTTCTAAAATTTTTTCATATAATGGCATCATATTTATTGGTCTGTAGTCACTAAAGTTTTTCGCGTTGGCAATTTTTTTATAGGCACTATAAGCGATTCTTTCCACGATTCTGGGAAAATGCCTGCGCTAAGGGATGTATTTATAATTCTTTCTAACACTGGACCGATTATACATAGGGCGTCTTTTATCATTTTAACATTCATGAAGTTAAAGTCATTTTTCCTGTTGAGCTTGTCTATTGCACATCTAATATTTTCTATACTCACGACATGAAACTTAAAATCTATATTGCACTCATCAAGTAAATTTGTATAGTCACAGAATATCACAGATCGGGTTATTTCATTTATGGATTGCACAAAAAAATTATTAAATTTGTCACATAGTATTGCACTATCACTTATCACAGAGCCATTTTCGATTTCTACTTCCGAAATTGTTTCGTTACTTTTCTTAAGCACATGCTTTTTTAACTTCTGCCACATATCCTTTTGTGACTTTGAATTGTCAATTTGTCTTTTTATAAAATAACATTTAGTTAATCGGATGTGTCTTTTATACTGGTTTCTATACTGCTGGTACAATTGCCAATCATTTGCATCGTTACTCAGTACCGCTTGCCTATATAGGTTAATTTTCGTTTGTTTTGCCTGTCTGAGCTCACTATTGAACCACACTGCGTTATTATATGGGACTTGTATTTCTTTTACCATGAAGTCAACCGCGCTCTTTAAACCTAACGCAAATTGATTACATAATACATTTAAGTTAAGTGTTTCTTCCATACTAACATTTTCAAAAAGGGGGATTTCAGACAAACGTGTAAGGAATAGATTTTGATTATAAGAACAGTACTTAATTTTATTTTTATTTTTATTTAGAGTTTTATGTTGGTTTTTTATTATAATATCTATTGATTCATGATCACTTATTTTTAAACTATTATCAACCCTTGCGGAAACCTTATCAGCACAATTTGTGATCACATAGTCAATTAATGTCCTGGTTAGTTTTGTTATTCTAGTGGGCTCAGTAATAATCATATTCAAAGAGTTATCATTCACAATATTAGAAATGCGTCGGGTATATGTGTCCATTTTATCAAGCCAGTTTATGTTGAAGTCACCCGTAATAATAAAGGTATTTCCGCACTGAAGGAGACATTCTGTCCAGTTTTCCAGATCATTACAAAATTCACTTTTCGACGATGTACTACTTGGAGACCTATATATTACACAAATGTATATCACAGGAAAGTTTTCATATTACACTTTTAGTATTAGACACCAATATTGCATTACCACCTTTATTTTTTTAAAGACGCGACATTTAAAATGATTTTTTACATATATAACAACGCCCCCAGTATGACTAGATTCGCTTTCACAACTATACGGAGGATGGTATCCTTCTAGCTGGACATTATTTAATTCGCTGGGGTCCATAACATGTGTTTCCGATAAGACCAAAATGTCAACGCTCTCACTTTGTACCAAATGTTCCAATTCATCAAAATTGTTTGCTAGGCCCTGTATGTTTAAATAAATGCACCTAATATCACTTAATTGCTAATAATCTGTTTGATCTTCTAATATTTTCAGTTTTCTCTGAAAAACTAGACAATTAGTATCACTCGCCATATGACTGGTATTTAAGTCTATTTTTAATCTCGTCTTGGCACTACAACAATTAACACATATCATTTCAGCATTTTTGCACACTTTAACATCGTGATTTCCAGCACATTTAACACAAATTTTTTCCTTGGTACAATTTCTCGCTGTATGATTAAATCCACAGCAGTTAAAGCATCTAGTAATACTTGTATGCTGGTACACTCGGCATCTATCCCACCCAATACTAACTTTAGTACTCTCCATTACTTTAGCATAGGCAACACTGTCCACTTCGAGTACTGCATTGTAGGTCTTTAGTTTTGGTGACAAATATATATGCACGCACTTTATGTCACAATCATTTAGCTCATTTTGGCTCCTTAAAGATTTAATTAGTTCCTCATCACACAACTTCTCTTTCATACCTACTATCATCACTCGTGGTTTCTTTTTTGCTGGAATTTTCACATTATAATTTTCACCGTGTTTTATTTTAAATTCGCTTTCGATTTTTTTCACCGACTTTTCATCACCTTCGATTAATATCGCTCCGTTCTGTATGTTTTTCACATTATTTATTTTTAAGGCTAGATTTGTGGGGTCAATACTACTTTTAATATCGTCTCTTGTTTTGTTATTGTTTTGATTTTCTTTTGGTTTTATTATAACTACGCTATGTTTTTCTTTAATTTTATCGGCGTATGTAGGCTTTTTTGGTGGTATTTGTGTTGTTTTGTTTTTGTCACCCATAACCGTTTCTTTTATTTGTTTTAATTCGTTTACTAAATCTTGGTTTATTTCTTTAACGCTTCGTATTGTATTTTTGTTCACATTTTCTATTTTTTTAACATCCTCACAAATTTTATCACTCTGAACCTTAAAGCATTCACTATAATTATTTATTTTTCCGATTTCTTTGACACTCTTTTTCACACGTTTCTTGAGCCATTTTCATTGCACTTAACCTCTCAATATATCTAGTTTCGATCGCCTCTAATAGATTCTTAATTTCGATTTCATTTTTCTTTAACGATTCTTCAAATTCATTTTTATATTGTTTTAAATAACTTCCATTTTTTTCAACGATTTCCTGCATTTCTCGTACTGCCAAGTCAACATTACGTATGTACATAACACAATCATCACACATGTATTTTAGCATTGTAGTTGTGTCTAGTACACTACTGCTATACCGGTCTAGACCACTACATGCAACCTTGAGATGGAAAACTTTCCCACAAACACCTGCACATCTCATTCCAGATTCTCCGCTGACAACATTTTTGCATTTAAAACACTCCATTTTAGAAGTTTAATGCAAAGTTTCAGCTTCTTGCGCACTCAAAAGGAATAAACCTCTGCGCGCTCGCGAAAATCCGAATAAAAATCTATCAAATTCTATTGATTTGTCTACTTTCAACTAGGATCGATTTAACGCACGTCTAAACAGTATACGTAACGGTATAACCTATAAGAATAGGTATACTTATTCACCAAATTTCAGTTGCAATTCTTTTAAAAAAAGCTGTACTTCTGAACACAGTCACGATTGTCACAGCCCACCACGGTTGAAACTTTTTTTTTTTTTTTTTTTATCCGACGGTAGGTGAAAATCTTCCAAGACACTATCTGCCGTATTTATTAGATTCGCTTACGACGCCTCTACGACGTTGTTTAGTTAAACATCGCGTAAAGATTTACGCAGCCTCTATACGTGGCTTTCATGAAATTGTGATTTATACGAGGGGGAAGTAATCAATATTTTTGAGTGGTCCTTGAATACCGATTTGCTACTTGTGATTGCATGTGAATTCCTTTGAATACACTGTGATACACTGTGATTCACCATGAATACGCACAGAAAAGTACCTTGAATACACCTGATTACTTCCCCCTCGGATTTATAAACATTTTTCCGCGGTAATTTTGCTAAACGAGGTTTGTGTCTAAATAGGTAAGAATTTCGATAAACTATTACAGAAAACAAAGAAATCTATTACCTTTTTGCCCTCAAACCGACATTAGCTCTGATTAGCTTTGTAAATGAAATCATTTTACACAATAAAAAGTTAAATTATCTACAACAATTCCGAAAACTCTTCGAAGGTGCTGCTGAAATATCAAACTGCAATCATATATCTATGTGTCTTCCTATATCCATATTCCTATTTCTATTCCACCAACCACCGCCAAATCCAATGCCAGGCCATTTGTAGACATATTCACACACATCCTAAGACATTACCCACAAGCAACAAAACTGAAGTAGAAGAAATAATATCACAAACGCACAACATTTTTTTATATTTTCATTTATTAAATATAATTTCAATCTTAAAATTGCATATGCAAACGTAATTCGCTTGACAGAGATTTTGCACAGCATGCCAAATGAACGAACAAACAAAAATTAATTTCACATTTTGGTTTTGTTTACAAATCGACGACTACCAAATTACATTTGATGCAAAAACACATTTACGTAAGCTCTACGCAGCCTCTAAACGCAAATTTTCGCGTTTAACTTACGCAGCCTTAAAGCAACGTTGCTTAAGCGTAGTATGCAGATGATCCGAAACGAAATTTTCCGGTGGTCTCCAAAAGGACAACGAAACGTCTGCGAAAAGGCAGCGGAAAATATTTTGTGGAGGTTTTTATCAGCTGCTACACAAGTAGCAGTGTTACCATCACTGTCAATTTATCTCCGATTTGGATACTCGAACTTTTCGCTGGCTCCTTAAAATTTTCATTTGGTAATTGTCCTAATTTAGATATTTACTTTAAAGTTTCGTGATTTTTTGGATAAAACGTATTCTTTTCGCATGACGAACCCGTAAACATTTTTTTTTGCTTTTTTTGACCACTTAAACTTGATGGCTGAATTCATTCTTGGTCTTCAAATATTGCTTATGTATTATAAAGTAAGTTTATCAAGAAAATATCAGCAAATTACATTTAAATTTTCTAGAAAAAGATTTTAGAAATTTTTCCGTATGAACAATTTTTTCCGATCAACTTCTTAGTTAATTCCACAAAAAACATAAACAAATCATTCCACTGAAATATTTAATTTCTTTACTGTTTCATCTGTCTGAATTTGTGCTATGAACGCCTATTTTTCATTTATCGTCGTCCTTAAACAATTTAATAAGTCTGCCAATGAGTTTAGATATTTTTGGCGCCAAAATTTTCCAACTTGCCTCCATACCTCTTATAAATCTGGCAACACTGGAGTACAAATGTCAAATTTTCGCAAGCAAATAATGTCCCGGACAATAAACGTGTGCGAAAAGAGAGTGGTGAATTGTACCAAGCAATCTACTACACCTAACCACGTTTCCGCCATCATTTCGCAGCATCTGCGTACCAGCTGCGTACTGCAAAACGAAAAGGAGAGCGAAATTTTTCGTTCATGATTTCGTTGTGTCACTTTTGTATGGGATTTTCCGTTTCGGGTCATCTGCGTACTGAGCTTTAAGTTCGAAAAATCTTTATAAATAACATTTTCCTGCGTAAGGGCATTTTAGAGGATGCGTAGAGATAAGCAGACTCTACGTTGACAGCCGTGTTTATTAGATTTCCTTACGACGCCTCTACGATGTTGTTTAGTTAAACATCGCGTAAAGATTTACGCAGCCTCTACGTGACTTTTCTAAGATTGTGATTTATAAACATTTTTCCGCGGTAATTTTACTAAACGAGGTTTGTGTCTAAATAGGTACGAATTTCGATAAACTATTACAGAAAACAAAGAAATCTATTACCTTTTTTCCCTGAAACCGACATCAGCTCTGATTAGCTTTGGAAATTAAATTATTTTACACAATAAAAAGTCAAATTATCTAAAACAATTCCAAAAAGTCTTCGAAGGTTTTGCTGAAATATCAAACTGCAATCATATATCTATGTGTCTTCCTATATCCATATTCCTATTTCTATTCCACCAACCACCGCCAAATCCAATGCCAGGCCATTTGTAGACATATTCACACACATCCTAAGACATTACCCACAAGCAACAAAACTGAAGTCAAAGAAATGATATCACAAACGCACAATGTTTTATTTATTTTAATTTATTAAATACTAGCTGGCCCGGCGAACTTCGTTCCGCAAAAATGTAGTTAATGTAGTTAATGAAATTAATAATTCCGAGCTTTCGCTTCCGGTCAATTTAAATTCTTTATTCAAAAATTATAAACGTTCGAATCCCGCAAAAACCCAAATTACAACTCAGGGTTTTTTCACTGCGCCACCTCTCGCGAACGTCTGACAAACATCCGAGAGTATAACTGTCTTGAAAGAGCTTCTCAATCAGCCGTTTGGAATCGGCATAAAATTGTAGATCCCTTCCATTCGTTCCAAAAATTAAAACTCACACAAAACGAATGGTTGCGAGAAGCTAGGCCCAGGGTCTCTACAGACCTGTTGCGCCAACTATTATTATTATTATTATTCAAAAATTAGATGCGGCTAATCTTACCTACGTGAAGTTAGCCCGCACTTTTTCTAGAATGAAAAACGTGAATTGCAGTTCGATAGACATTCGTTTGTAGTTGTTTGTAGTGAAATTTTGTTCGTTTGTAGTTCAACCGTTAGAAAGTTAGAAGCATTAGAAAAAAATTTCAGCCCGCACTTTTGGCTTTTTGAAATAAAAACTAGCCAGTTGCATTCAAAATCGTTTGTAGTTGTTTGTAGTGAAATTCTTTTTTAACAGAAATGTCTTATTTCCGAGATATAAGGACATTTGTGTTTTCACCTGTAACTCCGAATTTACAAAAGAGAGAAATAATTTAAAACCACTGGTGCATAAAGCATATCCTAACTTAAATAACTGCATTTAAAATTTCTGAATTCACTTAAGCGTTGCTTAATAAAAAGCAATCAAAGTCAAAAATCGCATCCCTTTAGAGTTGCATCCATATATGGGCTTCCCAACAACAACAAAACAACGGTGAACACATTTTCGCAAAGCACTCATCAGTGCCCATCCACATGAGTCACTACTTGTCAATTAGCAACAACAACCAATCAATAAACCCCGATTTTATCCAACAATTTTTTCTATTCCTTCGAATAACATTAAAACCTAACACCTTTGAAACAATTTATAACAACAAAAATGCAATTTCTGCAAAGCCTGTATTCCTGACTATCTAATCCAATTCAAATTTTGTGATTTTATCACAAAGAAAAAAAAATTAGATGAAACTTAAGCGAACACTACTTCGTCATATAAACTCATATCCATATTTCAGTTATTAAGCAACTCAAAATAGTGAAATCTATTTTTTTCTAATGCTTTCTGTTAGATGTATCTAATGGAGCAAAAAAAAAATACCTCTTATCAATAGATACCGATTTATAGAAAATTTAAGGAAATGGTTGAAATCGTCTTCGCAGACTGATTTAAGGGGACGGATATTTCAAATGCTGGACAACCACAAACGACAAAAACTAGTTGGTTGTTAGAAAGCATGTGTGCTCTATCTAATAAAACCTTAAATGTCGAAATTGACCAATCCAAAAAGAATTTATATGCAATTTAAGCAGGCGATATAAAACCGCGTTATCTTCGAAACGGTACATTTCCGAGTGATGAAATTTCCTATTTTAATAGATTTCCACCTCACCAATCTAATAAAATAAAAATTGTATCAATCGGCCTAACGGTTTGGGATTTATATGGAATTTAAGCGAAATTGCAGCTTAATTTTTTTTGTGAAGTTAGCCCGCACTTTTTCTAGAATGAAAAACTGAGTTTGCAGTTCGATAGGCATTCGTTTGTAGTTGTTTGTAGTGAAATTTTTTTCGTTTGTAGTTCAACCGTTAGAAAGTTAGAACCATTTGAAAAACACATTTTCAATCCCTTAAAACCTTGTTATCTCCGAAACCGTGGCAAGCAGAGCGATGAAATTTTCTGTGTCGAAAGTGTTTGCCATTACTAATCTAATAGAATTCAAATTATACCAATCGGCCTAACGGTTTATGATTTATTTGAAATTTAAGCAAAATTTGGGCTTCTAACTTAAGGTCCCCATAACTCAAAAACGGTTGAACTACAAACGATGAAACTTTGCATTTCTATTCTCTGAACACTTTTCTACCTATGATATCAAATAGAAGACAGCCCGCATTACTGGACACTTTTTATTCGCAATTTAAGGGGAGCCTATAATGGTCTAAATTGACCCATTTTTAAGCGATCCGATATTTCCATTGCAGTTCAGTGGAAAACGATTTTGGATCACTTTTTTAGAAGAGGGTGGGTTGTTGCATTAGAAAAAAAACATATTTCACCCTTCATAACTCGTTAGGAGTGGAAATATCGGATCGCTTAAAAATGGGTCAATTTAGACCATTATAGGCTCCCCTTTAATTGCGAATAAAAAGTGTCCAGTAATGCGGGCTGTCTTCTATTTGATATCATAGGTAAAAAAGGGTTCAGATAATAGAAATGCAAAGTTTCATCGTTTGTAGTTCAACAGTTTTTGAGTTATGGGGACTTTAAGTTAGAAGCCCAAATTTTGCTTAAATTTCAAATAAATTATAAACCGCTAGGCCGATTGGTATAATTTGAATTCTATTAGATTAGTAATGGCAAACACTTTCAACACAGCAAATTTCATCGCTCTGCTTGCCACGGTTTCGGAGATAACAAGGTTTTAAGGGATTGAAAATTTGTTTTTTAAATGGTTCTAACTTTCTAACGGTTGAACTACAAACGAAAAAAATTCACTACAAACAACTACAAACGAATGCCTATCGAACTGCAAACTCAGTTTTTCATTCTAGAAAAAGTGCGGGCTAACTTCACAAAAAAAATTAAGCTGCAATTTCGCTTAAATTCCATATAAATCCCAAGCCGTTACGCCGATTGACACAATTTTTGTTTTATTAGATTGGTGAGGTGGAAAACTGTTGAAATAGGAAATTTCATCACTCGGCAATGTACTGTTTCGAAGATAACGCGGTTTTATATCGCCTGCTTAAATTGCATATAAATTCTTTTTGGATTGGTCAATTTCGACATTTAAGGTTTTATTAGATAGAGCACACATGCTTTCTAACAACCAACTAGTTTTTGTCGTTTGTGGTTGTCCAGCATTTGAAATATCCGTCCCCTTAAATCAGTCTGCGAAGACGATTTCAACCATTTCCTTAAATTTTCTATAAATCGGTATCTATTGATAAGAGGTATTTTTTTTTTGCTCCATTAGATACATCTAACAGAAAGCATTAGAAAAAAATAGATTTCACTATTTTGAGTTGCTTAATAACTGAAATATGGATATGAGTTTATATGACGAAGTAGTGTTCGCTTAAGTTTCATCTAATTTTTTTTCTTTGTGATAAAATCACAAAATTTGAATTGGATTAGATAGTCAGGAATACAGGCTTTGCAGAAATTGCATTTTTGTTGTTATAAATTGTTTCAAAGGTGTTAGGTTTTAATGTTATTCGAAGGAATAGAAAAAATTGTTGGATAAAATCGGGGTTTATTGATTGGTTGTTGTTGCTAATTGACAAGTAGTGACTCATGTGGATGGGCACTGATGAGTGCTTTGCGAAAATGTGTTCACCGTTGTTTTGTTGTTGTTGGGAAGCCCATATATGGATGCAACTCTAAAGGGATGCGATTTTTGACTTTGATTGCTTTTTATTAAGCAACGCTTAAGTGAATTCAGAAATTTTAAATGCAGTTATTTAAGTTAGGATATGCTTTATGCACCAGTGGTTTTAAATTATTTCTCTCTTTTGTAAATTCGGAGTTACAGGTGAAAACACAAATGTCCTTATATCTCGGAAATAAGACATTTCTGTTAAAAAAGAATTTCACTACAAACAACTACAAACGATTTTGAATGCAACTGGCTAGTTTTTATTTCAAAAAGCCAAAAGTGCGGGCTGAAATTTTTTTCTAATGCTTCTAACTTTCTAACGGTTGAACTACAAACGAAAAAAATTTCACTACAAACAACTACAAACGAATGTCTATCGAACTGCATTTCACGTTTTTCATTCTAGAAAAAGTGCGGGCTAACTTCACGTAGGTGCTAATCTTATCTTGCCAAGTTGAACGGTTTCGTTCTTTGTAGTCGGCGCAATAAATTGCTCTCGTCCAAGATTTGTCGGACTGTATTGTTGATAGGTATGTCCGATTAATCGGTTTCTATGCTTTCTCGCGAAGCTTCTAGTTTCAGCTTCGATTGTTGGAATTCCGAGATCCCTATGGATATCGTCGTTTCTAATATACCATAGTGCTTGTACAATTTCTCCAAGAACTTTATTTTGAATATATAGAATATTGACATTTGTTTTGTACAATCCCAAAGTTGTATAACGTAGGTCCACACCGGCTTTAGCACTTGCTTGTATAAAAGCAGTTTGTTCTCAGTACTGAGCTGTGAATGTTTTCTGAGTAACCAGTACATTTCTCTATATTTGATATCGAGTTCTTTACGTTTTATTTTCACGTGCGAATTCCATTTCAGCTTTGCGTCGAGTGTCATTCCCAGGTATTTGGTCTCGTTTGCAAAGGGTATTCGGACCAAATTTAGAAAAATTGGCAAGTCATTTGTTTTCTTATAAGTGAAATTCACGGGAAAAGATTTAGTTTCGTTGATGCGATCCGCCATTTCCTTGTCCATGTCCATTCATTTACCTTATTCACTGCGGCTTGCAGTTTTGTAGTCGCTTCTTCGATTGTATTACCTACTGCTAGGATAGCATTTCTTTTAGCTCCGAATATTCGTTTCCATTTCTAACACGGAAGAGTCTATTCCCGAGATATGATTATATTAAAAAAAAATTTTTGCGACTGTATCCAAGAGTCCCGAAATATATTATGTGTAAAACGGTGCGTGCGGTATGTGTGTGGCTTGATACACGTCATTGAGAAAAGCGGGAGTTGTAATAACCGTATTCTTGATATATTATGAAATAACAATAATTTATTCGTTCTGTGCTAGTTTCGGTAGAGAAGATACAATCGGATTGTGGTAGCTGAAGTAAAATATGTACATTCGATACTGTAATCTACCTAGATTACGCTGGAAGACAGCATCGGTGGTTGTTCCATATCGTGTTGTTGAAATTTTCCGGTTGGAGTTCATTTGAAGATTAAATTTATCTTATTTCATTCGGCTTGCATTGCATATTGTAGAGGTGCTGGTCTACGACCAGTGGCGATTCCTGGTCTTAAGCATTGGGTTAGCTACGCTAAATAAAACTCATTTTTTTAAATTATTTATAGTTATTAATTATTAATTTTCATTTCACATCCAGCTAACCATTCGTAAAGGGAAAACTGATTTTCATTAAAGTTTCTAGTATACTCTCTATTGCGGTCCTTGTGCGTTGATTTTAAACCTGATAGTTTTGGGCACCGGCGCTCGTTCAATCTCGTTCCAAATGGTTTCTCTTATAGATCTTCATTTATGGATTTTGTGCATAGTTATTGTTGGAGATACCATTTTACCTCCTACCAAAATAAAAATCCTGTTATTTATCTTAACGAATACCTGTTCCTACTCAAAAAACATGAATCAAGCAAATAAAAATTTAGGATTTGTTTAGAAATACGTATGAAAAAGCAGTTTACCCTTATTTATCGATGAAAAGTGTTTATGGAACGAAACAAAACGAATTCCTATCTTACAATAACTGTAGGGAACTTTCTATAAAAAGATTCCAGCAATGTGAGGATGAAATACTCAGAGTTCATTTAACAATTAAAAAATAGATCCACGTTAGACGTTGCTACCGCCACGGCTTTTTGCAAAATAAAGTTATGAAAATTTCACTATGATCTACTTATTCAAAATTTTTGTTTAGCCCTGCATTACTTCCATCTCACTTCTCGCGAATAAAAACGAAAACAAAACAAGAGCGCTGTCTCATATTCCAAAGCACCACGTCCACAACCCATAATCCACAAATAATATTATTGACTCACATTTATAATCCACGCAAATGTAAAACAATAAATTAAAAAAATTTACAATGACTTTTGGGATTCAATAGCACTTAATCAAATAACGAAACAAGTAAGCACAAGGACAAGCAAACACATTCTTTTACTGCAATTTCACTAGTAGGTAAGAGAAACATACGAAACTACAAAAAAAAAGAGAACGTATAATTAACCCCATTTTTAAGTTTTAGCGCATTTATTTGCGCTTACCCTTTTGTTCATTTAACAGGGCTTTTCTTACGAGCTACGTACGACACTCTTATATAGATTGTATGAAATTTGGTAGCGCAATATTTTACGCTAAATGCGGGATGAGGAGGGATGAGACTTTTGTTATGAGAGTTTTGGATTGCGTCTGCGTGTGTGCAATGTGCAGGCAAGGAATTTAGTATCGCAAATTTGAACGCTAAAGAATATTTCAAGGGAAACTTTTTGTACCTATGGGATGATTGTGTTGTGTGTTTGTGTAGCAAAGTAGGTATGACTTGTAAATATGTAATTTTGTTATTTAGCATGTCATTGATTATTGCAATTATTAACCTAGTCATTTGTATTTCAAAGATTTTTTCTTGGTTTACCGCCGCTAAACTAGCTAACTGAGAGGAATCGCCCCTGTCTACGACACTTTTGTTAGTTGTTGTCCAGCTGTGATTTCTGCGTGTAGGTAATTCACGAAAGATTTGGCACTCACGAGAGGTTTGCCGACACGTGAGCACGCCACATACAACTGACCATGTGAGAAACATGGAACGCTATGCTGATGACGATTGTGTTGTTGTCTATCTCGGTCTCCAGTATGGACGACTGCATGATATTCTTTCCCGAAATTCCGACATATTCACTCGATTGTTAATTCCGTCCTGACTGTTCGTCCTGATTTTTTGCGGCGTGAAACGTTTGCCCCTTCTCACTGGCGGCATGATCAAATTTGTCTTGGAATCGCCGAATCCCACACAAACTTTCATCCCCTATATCATCCTGTCAAAGTTTTGTTTTCGAGACATGAAGTAGCCTATGGCCTTCCTTGGGCCCAATCGAAACCATCAAGCTCAAATCTTTAAAAACTAACCATCCTGTCTCGAGTTATGCGCGTAAAAACTCAAAACGCTCAACAACTCTTGTGTTGCCTATCATCATCGTCATCTCAAACATTTCAACTTACTCACTCATACAAATGCAAGGATCCTGAAAATATTTGGCAAACAAAAATGATGCATTCAAACACCATCAAACAAATCGAAGTATCTACTCCATTTCAAAAAGCTACTTAATGTGACATAGTAAACATAAGCAAACTTATTAGGTGTATTTAAAAAAAAAGAAATTTTTAAAATTGTTGACAACAACAATTTGCTTGCAAAATAATTAAAATAATTGACAACAACAATTGCCATTAAAATTAAAAATATTTTTTTTTATATTTGAAGTATCACTACTCGATCTCCTTCCCGTTTATTTTTTTTTTCAAAGTGCATTTCCCCATACAAACTTTCATAACCTTTTCCATCCCCTCAAAGTTTTGTTTTCGTGACAATAAGTATCCTATGCCCTTCCTTGGTCCAAAACAAACCCGTCAAGCCCAAAATCGTTGAAATCCAACAATCCGTTATCGAGGTATGCTGCATTTACATGGTCACACATTCCTATCACGCAAAATTAAAGGGATGCTAAATACTAAATAGCCGTGTGACCGAAAGGGACAGCATTACCTAACACGCAAAAAAACGTGACACGTATTTAGGTCGGCCATCTTGTTTGCGTGATAGGAATTATAGGAAAGCTCCGCATGTTGATATTTTTATAGGGATGACTAAAGAAATTCCGCATTCCTATAAAACAATATGGCTTCCGGAAATAATGAACGGACAATTATTTATTTTTTTCGTGTAATTGATTGATGAATTGTTGGTTTATTTTACTGAAACTAATAACCAATCTCATTTCACATGTTCCAAATCAGAAATATTAATGTTTTCAAGCAATTGCAGAAATGTTGGTGAGCGGAACCTGTGTCTATTTCCTTTTTACGTATCTATAATTATGGGTAGAGCATCCATGACACCATAGGCGTCTGATTTGTGATCTCATTCTTACGCCTTTAATAGTATTGACTGCGGATAAACGGATCTCTCTTTTCGGTTTTGTTGCAAAATTGCGCGTGCGTGATGATGTAAATGCGGTTTTATGCGCGCACACACGGACTTCATTGCCTTTTATATATATAGATAATTTCAATCTTATAATTGCATAAGCAAACGAAATTGCTTTGGCAGAAATTTTGCACAGCATGCGAAACGAACAAACAAAAATTAATTTCTCTTTTTGGTTTTGTTTACAATTCGACGACGACAAAATGACATTTGATGCAAAAACACATTTACGTAAGATCTACGCAGCCTCTAAACGCAAATTTTCGCGTTTAACTTACGCAGCCTTAAAGCAACGTTGCTTAAGTTCGAAAAATCTTTATAAATAACATTTTCCTGCGTACGGGATTTTAGAGGGTGCGTAGAGATAAGCAGACTCTACGTTGAGTTTATAAATAAGGCTGTATGAGAATAGCAAGCGCGTTCTCATAGTAGTGTCAGATTTTTACTGACTAAAAACACCACCCTTCTAAAGATTGTTAGATACTGCAACTAAGATATAACTTATCAAGCAATTTTTCTATCATGAAATAACAACTTTTGACAGGTTACTTTCCAGTGAAAGATCCTGCGTGTTCCGCAAATTAGGCGCGGTTACTCTTATCTTGCCAAGTCGAACGGTTTCGTTCTTTGTAATCGGCGCAATAAATTGCTCTCGTCCAAGATTTGTCGGACTGTATTGTTGATATGTCCGATTAGTCGGTTTCTATGCTTTCTCGCGAAGCTTCTAGTTTCAGCTTCGATTGTTGGAATTCCAAGATCCCTATGTATATCGTCGTTTCTAATATACCATGGTGCTTGTACAATTTCTCTAAGCACTTTATTTTGAAAAGTTTGTAGAATGTTGGCATTTGTTTTCTTGGTACAACCCCAGAGTTGTGTACCGTAGGTCCACACCGGCTTTAGCACTTGCTTGTATAAAAGCAGTTTGTTCTCAGTACTGAGCTGGGAATGTTTTCCGAGTAACCAGTACATTTTTCTATATTTGATATCGAGTTCTTTACGTTTCATTTTCACGTGCGAATTCCATTTCAGCTTTGCGTCGAGTGTCATTCCCAGGTATTTGGCCTCGTTTGCAAAAGGTATTCGGGCCAAGTTTAGAAAAATTGGCAAGTCATTAGTTTTCTTATAAGTGAAATTCACTTGAACAGATTTAGTTTCGTTGAGGGCGATCCGCGAGTTCCTTGTCCATTCATTTACCTTATTCACTGCGGCTTGCAGTTTTGTAGTCGCTTCTTCGATTGTATTACCTACAGCTAGGATAGCTGTGTCGTCGGCGAACGTAGCAAGGGTAGTGCCATGTTCCCTTGGAATATCGCGAGTATATAACAAAGAGAGAAGCGGACCAAGGACGCTTCCTTGCGGTACCCCGGCCGAAATTTCTTTTAGCTCCGAGTATTCGGTTCCATTTCTAACACGGAAGAGTCTATTCCGGAGATATGATTCTAGAATATCATATACCTAGGCTTGCGGGGAGAACTTGTCATAATTTAAATTTCAAGCCGTCGTGCCACACCTTATCAAAGGCTTGTGAGACGTCAAGGAATACGCTTGAGCAAATCTTTTTTTCTTCAAATGCTTTCTCGATTACGTCAGTAGTTCTATGTATTTGGCCAATCGTCGAATGCTTGGTTCTGAACCCAAACTGGTGGTCAGGGATAAGATTATTGTCTTCAATAACCGGTTGTAGGCGCCCAAGCAATATTCTCTCGAATACTTTGGAAACTACTGGAAGAAGGGAAATCGGTCTATACGATTTTTCTTCATTTGGCGGTTTTCCTGGTTTTAAAACCATTATGACCTCCGCGACTTTCCATTGACTCGGCACGTGTTTTAGTCTGAGCGCAGCATTTATAATATGAAGGAGCTTAATTATTGCTTTCCTTGGAAGAGCTTTGAGAACTTCTCCGGTGATCAAATCATAACCAGGAGCTTTCTTAGGATTTAGGGATTCGATTTCACGTTTTAGTTCCCTTAGCGTAGCACTTATGTGAGTGTTGAATCGTCAGGTTGTAATTCCGTCAGTGGCGATTCCTGGTCTTAAGCATTGGGTTAGCTACGCTAAAAAAAAACTCATTTTTTTAAATTATTTATAGTTATTAATTTTCACATCCAGCTAACCATTCGTAAAGGGAAAACTGATTTTCATTAAAGTTCCTAGTATACTCTCTATTGCGGTCCTTGTGCGTTGATCTTAAACCTGATAGTTTTGGGCACCGGCGTTCGTTCAATCTCGTTCCAAATGGTTTCTCTTATAGATATTCATTTATGGATTTTGTGCATAGTTATTGTTGGAGATACCATTTTACCTCCTACCAAAATAAAAATCCTGTTATTTATCTTAATGAATAGGTACCTGTTCCTACTCAAATAACATGAATCAAGCAAATAAAAATTTAGCATTTGTTTGGAAATACATATGAAAAAGCAGTTTACCCTTATTTATCGATGAAAAGTGTTTATGGAACGAAACAAAACGAATTCCTATCTTACAATAACTGTAGGAAACTTTCTATAAAAAGATTCCAGCAATGTGAGGATGAAATACTCAGAGAGTTCATTTAACAATTAAAAAATAGATCCACGTTAGACGATGCTACCGCCACGGCTTTTTGCACAATAAAGTTATGAAAATTTCACTATGATCTACTTATTCAAATTTTTTTTTAGCCCTGCATTACTTCCATCTCACTTCTCTCAAATAAAAACGAAAACAAAACAAGAGCACTGTCCATGTCCACAACCCATAATCCCCAAATAATATTATTTACTCACATTTATAATCCACGCAAATATAAAACAATAAATTAAAAAAAATTAAGTACAGACTTTTGGGATTCAATAGCACAATCAAATAACGATACAAGTAAGCACAAGGACAAGCACACGCATTCTCTTACTGCAATTTCACTAGTAGGTAAGAGAAACATACGAAACTACAAAAAAAAGAGAACGTACAAGTAACCCCATTTTTAAGTTTTAGCGCATTTATTTGCGCTTACCCTTTTGTTCATTTAACAGGGCTTTTCTTACGAGCTACGTACGACACTCTTATATAGATTGTATGAAATTTGGTAGCGCAATATTTTACGCTAAATGCGGGATGAGGGAGACTTTTGTTATGAGAGTTTTGGATTGCGTGTGTGCAATGTGCAGGCAAGGAATTTAGTAGTATCGCAAATTTGAACGCTAAAGAATATTTCAAGGGAAACTTTTTGTACCTATGGGATGATTGTGTTGTGTGTTTGTGTAGCAAAGTAGGTATGAATTGTAAATAGGTATGTAATTTTGTTATTTAGCATGTCATTGATCATTGCAATTATTAACCTCGTCATTTGTATTTCAAAGATTTTTTTCTTGGTTTACCGCCGCTAAACTAGCTAACTGAGAGGAATCGCCCCTGAATTCCGTCCTATTAGTATTGTCGTAGATCGCTTGGCCATCGTACGGTTTAAAGGTTTCTTCTAGATGAGCGGCAAAAACGTCCGCTTTTTGCTTATCTTCCCTTGCCCATCCATTTTGATTTATTCTAATTGGCGGCGCGGGGATTTTGGGCCTTTTGGTGCCTGTTACAGCTTTCCAAAGTGAATAATTGGAATCTTTTTTCGCTGTTAAACTTTCAAGGTAAGAACCTATCGCACGATTTTTAAAATCCTTAATAACTGTCTTCAACAAATTGCACAAATAATTCAAATGTGCTTTATGTTGCGGAGCGCGACTGTGTTGCCATTTCTTACGCGCCTTCCTATTTTCGTTGACCAATTCTTTTATTTCGGGAGGATATCGTAGCCCGTATTTGGCCGACGTTTTCCTTGGATTAGGCGTATTATTCCAGGAGGCGAGCTGTACGATCTCGACGAAGCGATCAACTTCAACCTCAAGTTCATAGGATGTCGTAAGTGGAACACTCAGTTCAACATTCTCTTCTATTTCGTTCCTAAAGCCTTCCCAGTTAGTGTTTCTACCAGTTAAACTCGCTGGCTCTAGGTTATTGGCTAATTTTACACTCAATGTTAAAATAACCGGTGAGTTGTCAGATGATAGATCAAAGCTCTCTTCAACTTTAATGTGGTTGGTAGGTATTCCTTTCACGACGAATAAATCTATCAGATCAGGTAGTTTTGAAGTATCAGTTGGCCAGTAGGTCGGTTTGCCCGTCGAGTGGAAATCGCAACTGTATTCCATACCTGCCCCATAGAGCATTCTACATTTTCGCGATATGTATCTGGAGCCCCAGAACGTGTGCTTCGCGTTAAAATCGCCACCAATAATGAAATTTGGTTTGAGCGATTTAAGCAGGTTAGTATAATCACTTTTTTCAAGCGCGGAACGCGGTGGACAGTAGATAGATGAAATTCTAAGAGTACGCTGACTATTTTTAACTCGAATCGTGCACAGTTGCATAGTTTCAAGCTCTATCTTCAGGTCTTCGTATTGTTCAATGCAGTCTTTAATAAGCAATGATGATCCACCTCTGGCGTTTCCCGATGGGTGACAAGCGTGGAAATCATTGTAGCCTTTTATTTTTAAATTCGATCCCTTTTTCACGTGAGTTTCAGAAATCAAGCAAATGTCAATATCTTTCTCGCGTATGAATATTTCCAATTCGCCGAGTTTTTGTAAAAGCCCGTTTGCATTCCAAGTGCATATTTTTAACATTGGTTTTTCATTCATGTTATTCTTGGAGCACCCGTTTTCCGTGAATTATTTTCGAGCTTGACCAAGCGATCGAGAATAATTTTATTTATTTTGCATTGTTCTTCAAGTTTCTCGAGAATAACTGAGAAAACATGAGAAACAGGGTCCGGCGAAGTTTCAACGTTTTTCGCTCCTTCGAATGCCGCGGCCTGAGCGTAGGTCTGCACTCTGGCTGTTCGAGAGCCACTATTCGATGGCTTTCCCGATGGTAACTTTTCAGTAGCGTTTCTTTTGACAACATAGGTCGAGGGCCTTTCTGTTGTCTCTCTTTCTCTGACAATGCTACGCTTTTGAACCGGAGGTTTTATATTGCCTACTACCTCCTGGGCGGTCCTACGCTTTATCTTGGTAGGCGGCTTTGTTTTTTTATTTTGGGTTTTGAGTAGCGCATCTCTCCGTTTTTGCAACTCCTTAGCTACTTCACAGCCTCTATAATTTGCCGGGTGCTTTCACTTAAAATTAGCACACGTAGCGGAGGATTGTTTATTTGCTCCACAGTCTTGGGAGAAATGACTTCCGGCGCATTTTACACATCGCGGCTCTTTTTTGCAATACATTTGCGTATGATTGAATTCTTGGCAACGTTTGCACTGTGGAATTGTTTTTTCGATTTTTACCACAATATTAAGTATGGTTTTAATTCGGTAGATATCTTCGATATTATCAGACCTATCGAAGGTAAGCATAAAGAGCGGAAGTCCACGCCTTACCAAGATGTCCTTATCTTCTTCCGTTTTTTGCTTCTCTTTCTTGATGATATTTACGGCATCAAGAATTTTAAACCCTTTGGATCGGAGGTCGTTTATAACCTCTTCTTTGGTGCATGAGGGGTGGAGTCCCCTCGATACAACACGATGTGGCCTTTTTGACTTTATTTCAAATGTATACCACTGGATCTTCTCGGTATTTAGCTTTTGGGACACTGCCCGGTAGTCTTCGTGGTTAACGACGTTGATTTTCCACGCACATCCCCACATCCTCAATGATGTTACCTTAAATTCCGATGTTATCGTTCCTTTAAGGAGGCTGTGTAACTTATTATACTCCGTTACCCCAACGACGTTTATTGGAAGCGGTGGACGATTTTGCCCTCGGAGTTGTTTTTCTTGCGGTACTTTACGCGTTTGTTCTCTTAGAGGCTCGACTTCAGGCGAAGAACCGGCTCTCCTTTTCTTACTAGGTCTTTTCTTAGGGACCCGAACAGGAAGTCTCCACCATGGTGGACAAAGGATCTCCTTGAAATCAGAAGGAGAACCAGAGCGCTCTTCAACTTGGCAAAGGCCACGAACTCCCAAGCAGACTGGGATAGATACAAGCTCGGCCAACGGACATTCAAGAAGGCTATTATTAGTGCTAAACGCACAACCTGGCGCACGTTCTGTAGTGATATCGAAAGCACCACAGAATCGGCTAGACTTCGGAAAATCTTGTGCAAAGAATCCTCAGTCCCCGGATATCTTAAAGACACTAATGGCACTTGGACACAATCCTGTGAGGAGACTCTCAGTCTACTACTGCAGACTCATTTTCCGGGATGTACAACGAATCAGACTAATCAGTCTAGGTTTAGTACCACAGTAGCGACAATTCCGGCAGAACTTGTAACCGAAGATAAATTAAACTGGGCAATTGATACATTCTCTCCGTTCAAATCCCCTGGATGCGACGGTATTTTTCCAATCATGCTCCAGAAAGCTAAGACCATCATTACACCGATCTTAAAAAGACTTTTCATTCGCAGTCTGGAATGCGGCTACATTCCGAAAACCTGGCGAGAGGTTAGGGTCGTCTTCATTCCGAAGGCGGGGAAATCTAGCCACACTACCGCTAAGGACTTCAGGCCGATAAGTCTGACATCATTTATTCTTAAAACTTTTGAAAAACTAATGAACGTCTTTATACGCAGTCGATTAGATGACAATGCGATTTCCTCTGCCCAACATGCTTATATCAAAGGCAAAGGGGTGGAAACCGCATTGCATGAGGTAGTTAGCACTATAGAGAAGTCATTAAAAGATAAAGAATATACACTGGCGGCGTTCTTGGATATTGAAGGTGCCTTCAATAATCTCAAAACATGCGCAGTCAAGAGAGCACTACAGAATTCAAATGTTGACCAATCTCTTACTAATGTGATTATAAATTTACTTAGTGAAAGGAATATCAACGCGAAAATAGGTGACACAGAACTTAGAGTAACTGCTGCAAGAGGCACTCCGCAGGGAGGGGTCATCTCCCCTCTACTCTGGGTACTTGTCATTAATGAGATACTAATCAGATTTAAGAATATGGGCGTCACGGTAACTGCATACGCAGATTATGTAGTTTTGCTTGCAAAAGGCAAATTCTTACAAACCATAAGTGACCTCCTAGGGAATTCACTTAGAACACTTAGTACGTGGACAAAGCAATGCGGCCTTGGCGTCAACCCCCAAAAAACCGAGCTTGTCCTTTTCACAAACAAAAGAATAATACCACAATTCCAGCCACCAACTCTTGAGGGAATACCTCTAAAGGTGACGGATAGGGCGAAATACCTGGGTATGATCCTCGATAGGAAACTTAATTGGAAGCCGAATGTCAATGAAAGAGTAAAGAAAGCAGCTAACGCTTTCTACGCATGTAACCGCATCTTTGGCAGGAGGTGGGGACCGAACCCCAAAATAATCCTGTGGATGTACACGGCAATCGTGCGGCCAATACTCACATATGGCAGCGTAGTCTGGTGGCAAGCCGCGGGCAAGGCGACCAATCTCAAGGCAATGACAAAGATACAAAGACTAGCATGTATAGGAACAACCAGCGCAATGAGAACTACACCCACAGTGGGTTTGGAGGCAACCCTGCAACCAAGGCGAAACTAAATAGAGTCACCTCTAACAAAAATCACATCGCAGGAGAAGACGAAGCCAAGTCGAAGGTAACTGGCGAAGAGACTCCTTCGATTACAGACAAAAACACCATTACAACAAAAAAGAGTAAACAAAAAAACAAAGGACAGGTCGAAGGCCACAGGAAAAAGTTCCGCCAGGACGAAACAAGAGGCTAAGAGAACTAAACCAGACGCCATCATTATTGAGGCAAAGGGGTCGCTATCCAGATATACTGTCAATGCGTGCAACTTACGATGGCACCCAAACGGCGACAGTAAGTCTACCAGCGCAGAACGCGAAAAGGCTATTAGAAGCAGGAAAAATTAAAATCGGTGGTCCGCCGCATCCGCGAACGGACGCTGCTTACAAAATGCTTTAAGTGCCTAGAGTTTGGACACTTAGCCAAACACTGCAAAAGCGGAGAAGATAGATCCAAGCTATGTAGAAGATGTGGAACGGATGGGCACATCGCAAAGAATTGTGAGATGCAACCATCATGCATGCTCTGTAAAAAAGACCAGCCAGAAGAAGCGATGCACATAGCCGGCAGTAGGAACTGTCCATTCTTTAGGAGAGCCATCACCAGCAAGAGATCATGAAGGTTATGCAGATAAATTTAAATCACTGTGAAGCAGCCCAGGACCTCCTGGCACAGTCAGTAAAAGACGAAGGAGCCAACATCATCTTGATCAGCGAGCCGTACAAAACTCTCGATAACGACGTATGGATCAGCGACAAGACAAATCAAGCTGCAATATGGATTTGCGGAACAAGGCACACAAAGACACAAGACACAGACGACCAAGCTAAGGGTTTCGTACGAGCTAAAATTAATGGAATACATTTATACAGCTGTTACGCACGACCCAGCTTGACGTCGAACGAATACCAGTCGATGCTAGACAACCTGGTCATTGATGCTTCCGAGAGGACTCTAGTCATTATTGCCGGTGACTTCAACGCGAGGGCAACAGATTGGGTGAGCAGAATTACCAACGGTAGAGGAAACATTTGCACCCCGTAACGTAGGCATAGTAAATAAAGGTCGGGCGTTTACATATCGGAAAGCAGGAAAAGGCTTGATAATAGATATAAACTTTGCTAGTATCTCCCTCCTGCGGAATATGAAATGGCGTGTCAGCGAGGAATATACGCAAAGCGACCACCAAGCAAGAGTATTTGAAACCGCTGAAAGGATAAAGGTGCACCCTATGCTAGTGGGACCAAAATGGAAGGACACCCTCTTCGACGAGGATATGTTTGAGGAGGTGGTGAGCACCCGAAACCATTGTAACAACGGAACCGCTGAGACCATGTCGCTCCAACTAATCCGCACCATCACCACAGCGTGCGACGCGGCAACGCCCAGAAAAGTAGGGAGGAAAAGGGCCCTACCGAGCTACTGGTGGAATAAGGAGATAAAAACACTCAGAGCAACGTGTCTAAAAGCGCGACGCAAAGTCCAACGATCCAACGATCCAGGGGGAGACCCAACTTCCAACAACTCTTGGAGGGCTTCAGAACCGCGAGGTACGCGCTTAAAAAGGCCATCAAAGAAAGCAAGACAAAATGCTTTAAACGCGTGTGTGACGAAGCTGATATCAACCCCTGGGGAACAGCATACAGGATGGTTATGAAAAAGTTGAAGGGCAATAGATCCCCCCAGATAACATGTCCAATAATGTTGAAAGTAATTGGTGAGCACTTGTTCCCACAGAGACCGTCGGCTGTATGTAATACTATCAGAGCAAATACAACGGAGAATATACCAATGATTACACAAGAAGAGCTCTTCCAAGCGTGCAAGAAGATAGGCGATAAGAAGGACCCTGGACCCGATGGCATTCCAAACAAAGCACTGAAATTTGCGGTCAGGAAACGGCCGGCGCTTTTTGTGAAAACGATGGAAAAGTGCCTACAGGAAGGTGTTTTCCCTGATCCATGGAAACTGCAACACTTAGTATTGCTACCAAAAGGGAACAAGCCGCCAGGAGAACCATCTTCATACCGTCCAATATGTCTACTAAACACAATGGGAAATATCCTTGAACGTATAATATACAATAGAATACTCACTGTGGCAGAGGAAAAAGGAGCATTGTCGGACTACCAGTTCGGATTCAGGAAGTCACGATCTACCGTAAACGCCATAAAATTGGTAGTAGATATAGCTGCTAAGGCGATAGAAGGAGAGAGATGGGGATTCGGGACCAAAGAGTACAGCGCAGTAGTAACGCTGGATATAAAAAACGCGTTTAATTCAGCTAATTGGATATTTATTAGGAGATCACTAGCAAGGTTGGATACACCATACATCCTGCGAAAAATAGTGACAAACTATTTCACCAACAGGAGGCTGAGGTACGAAACAGGGGAGGGAGTGAAGTACTATAATATCTCAGCGGGGGTTCCACAAGGATCAGTTCTAGGTCCCCTCTTATGGAACATAATGTACGACGGTGTTCTTCGACTATCACTACCCCAAGGAGTACATCGGTTTCGCGGATGACATAGCCGTTGTTACCATAGCAAAGCAAATACAGGAAGTAGAAGCAGCTACCAACTAAGCCATCGTACGTATTAAAAAGTGGTAGAATCAGCAGGCCTAGAACTAGTCGACCATAAAACCAAAGCAGTTCTTATTTCTAGCCGGATGGCGGTAGAACACATAAGCATTCATATTGGAGGCCAGTCTATATGATCAAAGGAATCAATTAAATATCTCGGAGCTATGCTTGATAATAGGCTAAAGATTAAAACACACGTGGACTACGTAAGCAAGTAAAAAGGCGTCATTACTCCAGCCAGCACTCTGCCGGATGTTGCCGAACACAGGAAGTCCACGATATGCAAGAAGAATTATCCTTTCTAGAGTGGTCAGTTCAGTACTGCTGTATGCTGCACTAGTTTGGGCAGGAGCACTAGCAGTAAAAGAGACCAGGAGGACACTAACATCGTCATATGGACTTTGCGCATTAGGAACGATTAACGGTTTCCGAACTATATCGGATGGGGCAGCTTTCGTTATACCCGGAATGACATCCTTGCGGACGAGATGCAACGAATCTACACCAGAAGAGTTTTAAGTCAGCAAGGCGCTAGTGACATAAAAACAATAAGCTATGTGGCAAGCTAGGTGGGACAATACTGCAAAAAGCAGATGGACCTATAAGTTGATTCCAATCATCGAAGTGTGGACAAACCGAGCTCACGGCAGCTGCAACTACCACCTGACGCAGTTCCTGTCCGGGTACGGCGGCTATAGGAAATATGTATATCGATTTGGACACGGTAGCCTACTTTTTGCCCAGAATGCACAGACCATGAAGAAGATACCGAGCATGCTGTATTCTATTGCGAATGCTTTCAACAATGGAGAAATAATCTGCCCAGTCCGTCAATAATTATAAATGAGATGGTGAACTCGGACGATAACTGGATGGAAGTTTGCGAAGAATAGAAAAACTAAGGTGAGAAGAAATGACAATTCAGTGAGCAGAGCATGAATTGCTTACCAACCCCGGGAAGTAATATCTAACGGCAGTCCCGCGGGGAAAGTGGTTGAAGGACGTAGGGGTGTCAATTAGTACGTAGGCGCACTCCTGGCATCGATTATTCGGGTTTGCGAATCGTGCATGTTGGTAGCACGGGCTACCGCATCTTTAGAAAATTACGACATCCATTGGCGCATCCAAAAAATATATATAACCTTGAATATTGACCTTGAGTGATGACCTTCGTGACGTCACTTCCTGGTCCAGGACCCGCATAGCCCTGCTACTACTCTGGAAGGTGGCCATTGTTGAAAAAAAATTTCCTGGGCGCGATAACAAGATTCGTCCCTGTCAAATGGTACCTGTTTGTTGTACATATTTGAAGTGACACTGTCCAATCAATTTGTTTCAAAATGGATTCTCCATACTAACTTCTATCCCCAATCTAATCCCCATAAGTTATTTTGTTTATTCGACAATAAACTCATTTGGCCAATGAGCATTTAAACTAAAAATCATAAAAATCGAACGATTTCTTCCCGAGTTATGTAGCTGTACCCACCCGACTTTGACCGTACATTTCGTTTTAAGT
The DNA here is from genome assembly GCA_949126925.1 of Cheilosia vernalis. NCBI lineage: Eukaryota > Metazoa > Arthropoda > Insecta > Diptera > Syrphidae > Cheilosia > Cheilosia vernalis. Next base: position 59,744,697 of record OX421358.1, read on the forward strand.
CTTGCTCAGATTTCTGAAAGTGCTTTATTTGGAAATTGTCCATTAATGATTTTAATTTTTGAATGAAAGGTGCCACAAACCATTTTCCGCTTATATTTAGCAATATATCACCTTTACGATGGATCCTATCTTTCAAGCGGGAACCAGCCATAAACATGCACAATATTTCATTGAAAACTGTTATGTGGTTTCGGAGATCGACCTCAGCGCCACCTATCGTTTCCAAAATTGGAAGTATTAAAGGGATAAGAAGAAAATAGGGAAAGGATTAACTCTAAAAGAAATATTTTTAGCTTTAACAGCCAAGAAGAAAACATACCACACTTATCAACTTGGTTACTTAGGGTCACTGCACCAAGTTATAAGATAAATACATAAATCTATGAATAGCTAATTCGAGATAAACAAACAATCTTCTCTGCGCAAGGATGACACGCAAAATCGTGAAATTTTTTCATCCGCACTTTCATCTAAGAATCATATTACAATTCTGTCAATAGACTTCGAAAAAGCCTTTCACAGAATTGGTACACATGTCATCTTAAAACAACTAGTCAAATGGAATATCGGTTCAAAGATATTCAAATATATTAAGTCATTCCTTACTAACAGACAGTTTCGAAAAAAGGTTAAAAATGTCCTACTCCAGTATCTATAGCTTCAAAAACGGGATCCCTCAAGGCTCACCACTCTCAGTTGTTATTTTTATGATCGCGTTCTATGAATTAAGTCAGATCGTACAAAAATATAAATCTATTCGACACTGTCTTTACGCCGATCACTTGGTAATATTTTCCAAATGTAAGGACTTGGAAAAAACGACCTCCACATTTTCCAATATCCTAACAGATATAGACAAGTGGTGTAATCTCTCTGGTGGAAAAATCTCTTTAGAAAAAACTAAAATATTACATATTTGTAGAAAAACGAGCTGCTCAAAATACCTAACACTTAATTTTAAGAACATTAAGAACATTACAACATTAGTATTTGTAATTAAGTACCTTACATCTAAACATTCTTCTTCGCATATAAACACTTTAATAAGAGTTATTAAATCCATCATTCTGTCCAAGATCGATTACGGCTTAGTCATCTATGGCAACTGCCCAAAGGCCTCGCTCCAGCTTTTCAAACCACAGTACCACTCCGCCATTCGGATGGCTCTTAAAGCGTACAGGACGACTCCGATTATGTCTTTGCAAATAGAAGCTGGGTTGCTCTCAGTCGAAGAAAGTCTTGAATATCTCACAGCCCTTCTCCTCCCGAAAATCATAGTATCTAGAGAATCTCCTATCATATTGGACTCCAAGAGGGTGTTGTCCCGGAGGACAGTGCCCCGAAGGTCATCGGCAATCTATAATGCACTGCATTCCCCGTCGCTGTCCGACATTCCAATCAATATTCAAACGCACAAGGCACCCAGATGTCCGCAATGGTTACACGATGAATCCTCTATTATAACCCACCTTCACAACTATCATAAAACAACTACAAACAACCAAATGGGTGATTTTTTAGCTGGTTTGGTTTTGGCAACACTGGTTTTGACAGCTGACGTGTGTTTGGTACCTTGTGTCACTGTCAATCAGCTTCAGTTTGGTTTGCAATTTAACCATGGATCGTTTTACAAATGAACAACGCTTGCAAATTATTGAATTTTACTATCTGTATCGTAGCTCAGCGAAATTATACGCACAATCCGAGGTAAAAATATAAAACCATCAGAAAATAAAACACAAGACAATTATAGTGGAAAAATGTTATAAAAAAACACTTTTGTTTATTAATCTCATACAACCTTCTCGGTTGGTTCCTGCTGAAAGACTGACTCTCGTCATACAAATCTCAGAACCTTCTCGGTCTTTCGTTAAGTTTATATACATATTTGCTCAATACATCGACTGCAGAGTTGCAATACTCATGCAGTTCGATACAGTCCCGGCGAAAACCTACGGTTTTCTACCCTTTCGCTTTTTATTTAAACATATTTCTGCTAAAGATAAATATAAATTATAATAATTATAAATCATTTCAGCTCTTCGATTGGCAGGATACAGATCTTTTGTACTGGCCTCGTAAGTTGATTGGTTGCTGCTCGCAGTATAACACTCCTCTCTGCTTGGTTTTAATCTCAATATCCGCCCAATCGCCCATGTCGATGGTGGGTAATTCTAGCTCTTTATTACGCTCAATTGTCCTTCCCTCAAGCCGTATTTCGCCATTTCTTTCTCTCATACACAGTAGATAGGTACTCTTCCTTTCACCTGCTCCAGAAATGCGCAACCATACTTTTACGCTCCTTCCATAATTTTATACCTTTTGTACCTATTTGGCATCTCATTCGTTACGAATGGTAACGGTAACACGAGTGCCTCACCAACCAAAAAATGTCCCGGCGTTAACGCCTATGGATCATTGCTCAATGGATAAAGCGGTCTTGAATTCAAGATGGCTTCCATTCCAAGTAGTAGTGTCAAACGCTGCTCATATGCTAAACCCTTCACATCAACAATTCTCGTCAAATGATATTTCATTGACTTTACCGCTGCACCTTGATGTGGTGCTGCAGGAGCCATACATCTCCATCCCGTCCCTTTCGGACTTAAGTGTTCAAAAGTATCCTTTACTAGCCAACGCTCTTTTGCCTTCTGAAATCCTTCGCTGCACCGACAAATGCTGTACCATTGTCGCTATACGGCCTTTCACACCTGCCCCTTCTTGCTATGAATTGTTCGAAACAAGCAATAAACGCCACTGACGTATGATCTTATATCAAGTCAATATGCACTGCTCTTATTTGAGACAAACAAAGACAGAAACCCAACATTTCTGCTTTATTATTTGCTCACCTGCTCTGCCGATCATTTTGATTTCAAACGGACCTGCTTTTCCTGCTTTAACTCTCTCGGATGGCAAAACAGCCATCAATTGCATCTCAAAGCGACGGTTATGTCGCACACAAATCAAGCACTTATGTAGATAATCCCTCAGCTCAATTCGGAGCTTTGTATTATGTCCTGCCCTGCTCCATGAGTAGTTGCTTAATGAGCTAATCGAGAACTATTTGGCACGATTGCTGGATGCCTTCTATTATATTCCATCTCTGCTCTCTCTGAACTTCCTTAAACTCTCAGAATCTTTCCACCATCCAGAATTGGTTTCAAGGATTCTATCCTGCTCTTGTCAGTTAAAAACCTGTCCTTCTATATACAAGTAATTTCCTTCGCAAAATAATTTTCATGCTCTTTTCTTAGTAAGTGATCAATTGATTACATCTTCTCTTCGGAAGACGGCTGATCAAGTACTCTTGCTATATTCTTTGCTCTATTTCGTGCTATGTTTCCTGCTCTTTCTCTCCTTTTCAAATGACGTACAGAACGTATCCGTCTCTTGCCATATCTCTTCTCATCATCCTTCCGTCATTTTATCTTTGCTCTAGTTGCATTGATAAAGTGAAGTACATAGCTGATTAATTTTATAGCCTTCTCTAATGTAGACGTGTATTCGATCAATGGAATACTCCTTCTCCAGCACCTCATATAAATAGAAAAATTTGCTGTGAATTTCGTGATCACAAAAACTTTAATCTCATCCCTCCCCCCATCTGAAACATTTGGCACAAACTTTTCAGATGACCAGCTCGACCGAGGTTTTGTCAACCATTCCTGCCCCTGTCGCCACAACTTGTTACCAACCAATGCTGATGAGTTTACTCCTCTACTTAGGAGATCAGCAGGGTTATCCTTCGCTCCAACATGTCTCCACCTTTTGACTTCAGTGTTTGTCTGTATAGACGAGACTCTATTCGCTAAAATTGTTCTCAAATTGAATGGCAATTTTTTTTTTTTTTATCCAATGCCTACTCGATACCTTCACATTCCATCGTTTTGATAACGCTAACAATTAGTCGTCCCAATAGCTCCGCTGCTGCAAGCTCAAGTCGTGGTGTTGGTGTTGTCACTGTTTTAAGTGGTGCAACCCGTGTTATTGCTGTGAGAAGAATGGCTTAAATACAGCCATTTGGCTTTCTCACACTATTCGCTGCTCCATATGCTCTTTCGGAAGCATCCGAAAAACCATGAATTTCCTTCCGTACCTTTTCCGAGGTACCTATCCATCTCTGAATTCTTACATTCTCTAAGAATGTTATTCCCTGCCAAAAATCTCTCCATCTCTCATCTATCTCTCTTGGTGATTTCTCATCCCAGTCAACGTTTATGAACCCATTAGAATCGTAAAGTTGCACAACGCAGCTCACTACATTTCTCTTCGTAATTGCCTGCATAGTAACTGGTGTTTTCACTGCAAGTGTGAATTGGTCCTTCTCTTAAGACCAAAAATCGACGCCTTTTCATCATCTTGAAACAAGATTGACTCCTGCTCTTCATAGTTCATGTCCTTCACTATAGCCTTGGAATTAGATTTCCACTTTCTAAGCTCATAACCTGCGCCTTTTAAAACATCATCGATATTTTTCGATAATTCGATCGCCTTCTCTTCGGAATCAGCACCCGTGGTACAGTCATCCATAATTGCCTTAGCAGCTTTTGAAAACTCCTGCTCTGCTTCTCTGTATTAATGCTCTTACAGTGTTATAAGCTGATGAAGTCATATCAAAGGTGACTACCGTCAGCCAATATTCTCTCAAATTATCCTGCGGGCTTATCTCCAGAATATACGCTGCAAATCCCACTGCTCCTTCACAACCTTCACCATTCTGAACATCATTTTAATATCCGCACTAATAGCAGCTCGATGTCTGCGGAAACGCATTCAAATTTCGTGCAGATCCTTCTGTAGTTTTTCACTTAGCATTTGCACTTCATTTAATGAAATGCCCTTATTTGTCCTGCAGCTCGCATCGAATACGACTCTAAACTTTTTAGTGACGCAATGATGTGGCATGTGGTATATAAACCTGCCATGCACTGTACCAGTTACTGGTGTCATGTGCTCTGCTCTTTCATACGCTCTTATGAATTCTGTTTTAGTTCAGAATCTCCTGCTAGCGTTCTCTCTAAAGCAAAGAAATAATGTCTCACTGTAAGCTCCAAGCTTCCTTCTCTGATTCCTTCAAAGGAATCGTCACAAACAAACCTGCAAGAATTATCACGTGAAAACGTATTGATGAAATTCTGTTCCACATGCTCCTGCTCCTTTGACCTGCTTGATGCCATTTCAATGCCATCCAACTGCCATAAACGCTTAAGCGATTCATGATGTTGATTGTCTTCGATGTACACAACATGTGACACCTGCTCAAGCTCAATGCCCATGCTATCCTTCTCGCTATCATACTTTCCGAGTATGATCCTGCTAAAAATAGCTTCCATCTCTAGAACATCATCAGGCTGATGCCCTTAAAAAGAAATAAATGTCTCTGCTATAAACCTTGGCAATAAATCTACGGGACCTGCTTTCCAAAATTCTGGATCCGCAAGTGGCAACCCCGTAGACATGTCCTTCCGTGGCGATCCCAAATTGTGTGTAGGCACAATTGGCTCCCATTTACTTTCTTTGGGCAGTACCCAGAAATCCTGCTCTACTGAAACCTGCGAATTGAACCATGGACCTACAAGAAGTGTGGTTCGCCTTTCACACCAATCACTCTCTTCGCTATTTGCCCCTTTGGTAAGCCCAATCTCTGGGAAAGCTGATAACTTGCTAGGTCAGGTTGTTCCCTTATTGGCCCATACTTCCTGCCATCCATCTCGATTATTACCTGTGCCGTAGGCATCAAAGTAAATTTTCGCTGCTCTTGCTCATTATAATTAAAATATGTTAAATAAATGCTACTTATAGCTTTATTTACCCTATGACTCACTCTCTGCTTTCTTCACTCCTGCTGTACTTGCTATTGCTTTTGTCCTGGTTTTGTCCAAATGAGGGCGTCTCTCGGAAGGGACAACTAGTCAATCTCTCTTCTGCTTGTTTCCGCCTTCCTGCTAGCTCCTTCTCTTCCTTCCCTTTTCCTGCACATGGAAGATCATTGCTTCAACCTTCTTAAGCTCTCTCATAGAGTACAGAGTACACTATTGTACTTGCTTCCCGGCGCACTGTATGCACGGTCCCTGGAAGCACTTCTTCGGTACATGTCTTACATCAGACAATTCAAGCAGAGTGTTTTCTCCTTCACGAAGTCCTGCTTGGCCCGCAAGTTCGACACCGCAAACTCCGGGCAACGCCATATTGGATGACTCAAAGATTTGCACGAGTGGTTAGGTAATGGTTTTTTGTCAGCTTCTGCTTCCTCTCTCCGGGCATTGCTGCCACCTGCTCGCACATTCTCGCATTTGCTTAGAGCTGACCGCGTCTGCTGTATGGACGACACGGCTGCTCAATTTTCCTACTTGCTGCTCCACCCAATGCGATGCCTTTAGATACGAAAATATGTAGGCGGGCGCTATTATATCATTGTCATAGATCGCTGCCACAAATCAATCTCAAAACCCTGCCATTTTATAATATCACCATTGAACGATCGTCAGGTGTTCTACACATCGTGTTGGCGAATGGAAGACTAACCTGGACTTCGATGGGATGTCCTGCTCTGCCTGCTGCTCCTGATCTTGGAGTTCTTTCTGCTACCTTCTCCTTTAATGCTGCATAGGAGGCAAATATTTTGCCTCTGCTTCAGCAACCCTGCGTTGCATCTCAACGTTGATCAACAAATCGTTGGCCAACGCAATCCTGCTCTCGGTCACCTTCACCTGCGACCAAGCATCCTGCTAGGCTTCAAAGCTGACCTGTGCTGTTGCCATCGTGGAAATCCCAAAGGTTGGAGATTCCCTAAAGGCCAGCATCCTGCTCACCGAAAATATTATGGCAACGTATATAATTAACGGTTGCGAGAAGCTAGGCCTAGGGTCCCTACGGACCTGTTGCGCCAAAAATTATATTATATTATATTATATATTATATATATATATTATATATATATAATTATCGTTGCGTGCATGCTCTTTCCATCTCTTTCACCTGCTTGCCTGCACCTTTTTTATTATCAATAAAAAATGCCTGCTTGCCTTTCTTTTCCTAAAAAGTGTATTGCATTAGAAATTTAATTTCAATAATGCTTTATCCTGGAATAAAAATAAATAAATAAATAATAGTTCGCAGTAGGTACTTAGCAATTTGCAATTTCCCAGTATGCGATTGTTGAAATAAACAAAACAAAAATATTTCGCAGTAGGTACTAAGCACTTTGCTTTTTCCCAATATGCGATAGTTGAAATAAACAAAAACAAAAATATTTCGCAGTAGGTACTAAGCACTTTGCTTTTTCCCAATATGCGATAGCTGAAATAAACAAAAACAAAACTATTTCGCAGTAGGTACTAAGCACTTTGCTTTTTCCCAATATGCGATAGCTGAAATAAACAAAAACAAAAATATTTCGCAGTAGGTACTAAGCACTTTGCTTTTTCCCAATATGCGATACCTAGTTGAACTAAACAAAAAAAAAATAAAAAATATTTCGCAGTAGGTAGGTACTAAGCAATTGCCTTTTCCCAGTATGCGAAAATAAATAAAAATAAAAAATATTGAGCAGTAGGTACTAGGCAATTGCCATTTCCCATTATGCGGAACTAACTAAATGAAATAAACAAATTAATGGGGTGGAAAATTGTTGCTGCTTTTATAGTTGTTGTTGTTTTATGTTCTTGTTTTATAATTCAAGTTTCTCACAACAATTTTATATTGTTTGTTGCTTTTCAGAACTCAATTGAGCATATTCTGAAATATTTTTTTCCTGCTGCTTGCAAGCTCCTTCTCTTAAAAACTAGCACCGTCGTGCTTTGAGTTTTTTCCTTCTCCTGCTATGTCTCCTTTTTTTTATATTCCTACATAAAAATTCAACTAATAAATTGATCTACGGCAACTGGTGCATTTACACTCAAGTTCCTCCTTCACTCCTTCTCTTTTATTTTTGGTAACTCGCACTCAAGTGCTCTGAGTTCCACCTGCTTCGCTGCTCATTCACATTGTTTGTCTCGACCATATTTCTCGCTTTGTAAAATTAATGGCGACTGGCACATTTGTGCTCAAGCCCCTCCTTCCCCTTCTCTTTCAATGTCTCGACAAACTAATAACTTGGCCAGAAAAAAAGGTGACAACAAAAAAAACTTAACTCAAGTAACCTGAAAAAAAATAAATCTTAACCCAGCAGCAACAACAACCACCAAAATCCGATATTTAGGTTTTTGATAAATATAATTATGTATAATAACAATAATTACTCCCATCACACAAAAGTAGAATCAGAATATGGAATTCTTGTAATTCCCCTATCACACAAGCACAAAACAAAACATGGAATTATTGTTGTTCCCCTTCACACAAGCACACAAAAATAGGAATACGCACACTCGCTTCACTCATTCGAATATATTTGCCTTCTGCATCTGAAACGTAAATGAACCAGACAGCAGACACCCTGCCCCTGCACCCTCGTTGTCGACACCAGCGCACATTCACAGAAAAACTAAGAAATTTTATACTACCGCAGCCATCACCTTTCACTTGCAAACAAAAAATTTTACAATATCTAAGAAATGTTAATTGTCCTGCTATCAATGTGGACTGTATTTTAGGCTTATCTACGAAATTTTATAAAAAAATTTATTGTTAGGTATCTATCTCTAAAAAATTTTATATTGTTTCGGTTTGAATTCTTCTGCCTTGCAAAACTCGACCGCTCGTTGCCCTTTTTTTCTTTTCGTTTTTAACGATTCCTTCCCATTTCTCCTTCTCCTAGCTGCTGCGACTCTGCGAGTGCGCGGCAGAACAGAATATTTTTTGTAAATATTTTTCTCGATTCTCGCTGCTCGTGGTGTGTGTGTGTATTTTCGCTGTGGCGCGAGAACACAAACACTCCTACCTGCTCCTGCTCTTAATTCTTGATGAAGAATTTGTATGGGTCGCTTCTGCTTGCAAAAGGGGTAAACAACGAAACAATGTCTATTCACTTACTTACATGCTGGTAGGTACAAAATGATGTACAGTGCTATTTTTTCGCACTGCCTACTGATGATATGTCACTTCCTGTACGTATCATGTATTAATTTCCTGCGCACATTTTTCTTTTTTTGCGACTGCGTGATTTTCATCGTAGCGCAATTTCACCATCACCATTTTAGTTTCTCAATAAAACGAGACCTGCTCACTCACAATGCACTTAATTTTTTTTTTTTTTCAAATAAAAACCTGCACCATCACGTCACTGGCACTTATCCGGCTCGACACGGATCAAAATGTATCGTAGCTCAGCGAAATTATACGCACAATCCGAGGTAAAAATATAAAACCATCAGAAAATAAAACACAAGACAATTATAGTGGAAAAATGTTATAAAAAACCACTTTTGTTTATTAATCTCATACAACCTTCTCGGTTGGTTCCTGCTGAAAGACTGACTCTCGTCATACAAATCTCAGAACCTTCTCGGTCTTTCGTTAAGTTTATATACATATTTGCTTAATACATCGACTGCAGAGTTGCAATACTCATGCAGTTCGATACACTATCAAAATTCGTGCTCGGTTCGAAATGTTCATCGCGCGCTGCTTCCATTTTATGATCGGCATTCTCGACCTTCTGAGCAGTCTATTCGGAAGATTGTGACCAAATTTCGCACCAAATTTACTTTGTTGGACATTAAACCACCAACACGTTTACGTACTGTGCGTAGTGAAGAAAATATTGCGGCCGTATCAGCTAGTGTGACAGAAGACCGCGAAATGTCGATTCGGCGCCGTTCCCAGCAGTTAGGCCTTTGTTACAGCACTACGCGGAAAATTTTGCGGAAGGATTTGGGCGTAAAGCCTTTTAAGATACAGCTGGTGCAAGAACTAAAGCTAGCCGACCTACCACAACGCCGAATTTTTGGTGAATGGGCTCTTGGAAAGCTGGACGAGGATCCGCTTTTTTATCGAAAAATTGTGTTCAGCGATGAGGCTCATTTTTGGTTGAATGTGTACGTAAATAAGCAAAATTGCCGCATTTGGAGTGAAGATCAGCCAGAAGCATTGCAACAGCTACCAATGCATCCCGAAAAAGCCACTGTTTGGTGCGGTTTATGGGCCGGCGGCATTATTGGGCCATATTTCTTCAAAGATGATGCGAATCGCAGCGTTACTGTCAATGGTGAACGCTACCGAGCGATGATAACAAACTTTTTTTTGCCCGAAATGGAAGTTCTTGACTTGCATGATATGTGGTTTCAACAAGACGGTGCCACATGCCACACAGCACGCGAAACAATGGCGCAATTGCGAGGCGAGTTTGGTGAACAGTTAATTTCACGTTTCGGGCCGGTCAATTGGCCGCCTAGATCGTGCGATTTGACACCATTAGATTATTTTTTGTGGGGGTATGTCAAGGCTAATGTGTATAGGGACAAGCCCGCTTCGATTGACGCACTGGAAGCCAACATCCATGCATTCATTCGTGAGATACCGGCCGATATGTGTGAAAGAGTATGCCAAAATTGGACTCAGCGGATGGGCTACCTGAGACGCAGCCGCGGTCAACATTTGCATGAAATTATCTTTAAACATTAAATTGCAAGGTTCAAACTATCGATTCAAATAAATATTTCATTAATTTTTTCGAATTTTTTGTGTTTTTTTTTTTTAAAAAGTTCTAAACCTCTTAAAAAATCACCCGTTACAACTCAGTTTTTAAGGATCTTACTCAGAAATTTGTGGATGCAAATTGGACTCTACTCTTCACCGATGCATCAAAGACAGAAGGATGTACAGCTTTTGCGGTTGTAGATACAAACAGTAATGTACTCACAAAGGGAATAGTTCCTCAATTTTATTCTATTCCCAAACAAAAAGGTACTTATCCGCAATACATGTAAGACAGAAATTCCCAAATTTCAAAAGCACTTCCAAATTTTAACAAGATTTATTAATTAGTTCATGAAATATATAAAGAAGTAGTTAACGCAAGATTAATGTATGTTGGCACTTGTACTATCGTCCACGGTCTTCTACTTTCAAACAAGTACTGCCATTGGTTTCTGTTTACCCTATCTGTCGTGCATCAAACATCACCACACTCGGTCATCCAAATCACTCGACTGCCTCAGTAGAGTGTCCATCGAATGAATATCGGTTGCAGTCGATATCAAACACATCATCGCTAGAGTCATAGTCATCAGCCCACGGTTTAATTTTGTTTGCACTGGTGCTAGTTAATTTTGGTCCGTCGTGTTCTCCAACCTTCTGTACATCATAACGATCGAACCCTTTGTCAGATGTAACGCGATAGGGTCCAAAAAATTTCGGACGAATCTTTAAACCGGTTCCCAATTGCACCCGCTCAATAGCTACAAGACCACCCACGGAATATTTGGTCGCTGGTCGCCGTCTTTTTTTGAAGTACTTTGAGTTTTCAGCCTGCATCCTCGTTATGGCTTCTCTGGCTTGATTCCGCTGCTCTTGCCTCGACTCGTCAAACTGATTCTGTAATTCTTCCTCAATAATTTTCATTAAACGTACATCTTTACCTGTCCTCATCTCAGTTCCGACCATCAGATGAAAAAGTGTTGTTCCAATAGACCGATGGCAGGTCGAATTCAAAATTTGCTGCAACGGCTTTACGTGTTGGAACCATTTCTCGGGACTTTCCATCGAAAGTTTTGTCAAGCAAGAAATGACTGTCGAGTGAAGGCGCTCCACTTGCCCATTTCCTCGTGGTACACCAACAGTGACAAAGTGCAGTTGAATGTCGTGATCTTTGCAAAATTCTTGGAAGTTGTTCGACGTAAAGGCGCCTCCTCTATCGGTTATGATGCTTCGTGGGTATCCAAAGATTTCGGCAATAATATCCATCTTCTGCAGGACTTCCTCAGAACCAAGAGACTTCGTAGGGAAAAGCCAACAAAACTTGGTAAAAGAATCGATGACAGCCATTATGTACCGGTAGCCCTTCTTCGTGTCCTGCATTGGCCCAAGGTGGTCAATGTGAAAGGTGGCAAGAGGTGTGTCACCCTTCGGAATTGGTTTCAGCAATCCATCCGATTTGCCACTTTTCCGTTCGGCCAATATACATCTGATACAACTCGAAACGCACCGTTTGATTCGCTGATCGAGGTTGGGAATAAACACCTCTTTTCCCAGAATCTCTTTCATTTTCTGCGCATGGAAATGCCCCCTCTCGTGAGTTGCTCGAATTATCGAAGACTTCATAGACTCTGGAACGAAAAAAAGAATAGAATTATTAATATTCTTACATAATAACCCATTATAGACCACAAAGTCTGTATAAGGGCCCTCTTTTAGGGCATCCAAAATTGCTTTTAAGCCCTCATCAATCTGCTGCGCTTCAGAAAGCCTTTTCAAGAACGCGTTATCATTTTGCAGACACATAACTGCAGGATTACGGCTAAGAGCATCGACGTGTCTCATACTGGTTCCTGCTCGATGCTCTACCCAATAGTCGTACTCCTCCAGAAGGAGTGCCCACCTAGCAACTCGCGTTGTTAAATCCTTTTTCTTCATCGTACATTCGAACGCCTTACAATCCGAAACAATCTTAAATCGTTGACCGATTAGATAAATTCGGAACTTCTTCACGGCTTCAATCACTGCTAAGACTTCCAGCTCATAGCTCGAGTAATTTTTTTCAGCGTCAGTTGCATTCTTACTCATATAGAATACAGGGTATAGACCATTATCGTTGTCATCACGTTGCAAGAGTACAGCCCCATAACCAAAAAGGATCTATATCTAGAGAGCCAACTGAGAGCAGAAACGGTACATTTGTCTACAAGCTGTTGTTTGGCTGCTGTCCTGCATAGGAATTTCTAAGCATTAGTGCCTGTACAAATCAAAGGAGCGCCATTGCTGCCGCACGCATACTTATGAAATCCTATGTAGGCCTTTTATGTCATTCGGGCGGCCATTATTATGGTGTGGGCGACTGTGTTCGGTATTTTTGGTGCCCATTAGTTACACGGCGTTCACATCTCAGTTCAGTTTAAAAGTTTTTAAGGTTTATGAAATTGTTTTTACCAAATGTAATTTCTGATATAATTTTGTCACAATGCCAAATACCTCAATAAAATCATGTTTTTTTTTCTCAATGTCTATCAGAAATCGATCTCATGACATCAATCAGAGAAAAATCAACTCAAACAATTTTTGCACTTTTATTAAAAGAGATTTATTTGTAACTTCAAGCATCTATTGTAGGTATATTTTAAAGAAAACAAATTGTTTTTCGTCGATTTTAATGCTTTTCATTTTGAAGTCATATTGAAACAAAATAGGTATTTTAACACAGTTTGGGGGAAAGCTTTTGTTTTACGTTGTGGGGAAAAACCTATTTTAGTTTCAGCATCATTTTTAATCTGTAAATGGTACATAAAATGGATAAATAATTCTTGTTTTTGTCCGTTTATAATAGCTACCTACCTGATTATAACTATATGCGCATTTCATTTTTTCGGGTACATTCCAAAATAAAAAAAAATCCTTATAGATCGCCTTTTATTTATGTGTTTTTTTAGCTTCGAACTCAGCAAAGAAAAGTAAAGTAAGATTTTCAGCACGCAATTACAACAATTACTGAAAAACATACTTTGCTGAGTTCGAAGCTCAAAAAACACGAATACACGTAGATAACAACAACACTTTTTGTATTTCAAAAACATATAAAGTGTACTTGTTTTTGTAAAGTAATAATTTATATATAAAATTTACTTATAAAATTTGCAAAAGAATATCTATAAAAACGAATGGAACACGCAGGAACTAAAAATTAACAAAACAAATTGGATTCTTACGTTCGATTGAATACGCAAAATATGAAATCGGATAGAATCGCAGAATCCAACTAAACTCCACATTATATTGTCTTTTGTTAGGAGTTTAATCTTTGCACTTTAACTGTTCCTAAGTAACAACACATTTCAGTGTTCACTCTAATTAAACCACAGGATTCCTAATCATATTTTGATTTTGCACAAAAATGGTACTAAAAAAAATAAGTTTAAAATACCCACCAAGTAATAGAAATTTATGCAATGTTTACGAATATTTAAAATAAATCACTTTTGCCCTAGTGAAAGCTTGGGCTTAGCTTGAATGCTAATAACCTATTTTTGGAACAACTCCCAAAGGTAGCTGCATGAATTTTGCTGTCAAACATATTTTTCACGTAAAAAAACTAAAAAAAAACCTGAAATGTGAATGGATGAACATTTTTTGGCACCTAGGATGGATAGAGCACAAGTAAAGCTATCTAAAAAATCATACTCAACATGTATTCCTATTACATTTATTGTTATATATTCATTTGCAAATTGTTTTTTATTGAAAAAGTGCCACCCGGCGGCCATTAATAACACGTATTCACAGACAGGAAAAATAAGAGCGCGCGAGAGAGGGCTGTCATTCAAAAATTGAGGGGATAATCGGTTAGGGGCAAGTGAAGTTGGCTCTCTAGTTATAGATCCTCTTTGCCCATAACCTTGTCGGCTGACATCTGCATGCAGATCAGTGTCAGTGGTAGCTCCGTATCTAAAAATGTTGAGTACTGGTTTCGTTGACAAAGCATTCTTCAAATCGTCCAATGCCGCCAGCTCGCTCTGCGAAAGTTGAAGTCGTCCACCTTTCTTGACCAACTCTGTCAATGGCTTAGCCCTAATAGAAAAGTTAGCGATGTACTTGCCTTTAAAGATCCGATGCCCAAGAAATTCGGTTTCTTGTTGAAGAAACTGGCATTTTGTCCACTTTATTTTTAGTCCGTTAACGGCTGCAACATCCAACACTCTCTTTAAATTTTCTATGCCTTCTTCTACGGTCTTTGAAGGCACTACGAGGTCGTCGATGTAGACAATCACAATACCCTCATGAAGCAGCTCTCTGAAAACGTAGTTAATGTACATTTGAAAAGTACTTGGGGAGTTGCAAAGGCCAAAAGGAACCCTAAGAAACTCGTATTGGCCGCTTTGAGTAACGAACGACGTGAATCTTCTACTCTTTTCTTCTACCGCGACATGGAAAAATCCATTCTCAAGATCCAACATCGTGAAGTAAAGAGCGTCCTGCAAGCGGTCGATTTGGTACTCAATCACTGGAAGCGGATATCTGTCCTTGTGGATTTTCTTGTTAAGTGCCCTGTAGTCCACGCATAGCCGATTGCTTCCATCTTTCTTTCTCACAAGTACGACTTGACTGGCATAGTCCGATACTGCTTCTTGCACGACACCATCTCGGATCCACTGCTCCACTTGCTGATCAATAACTTTTCTCTCCAAAGGAGGAAATCTTCTTGGCGGTCTGTAGACTGGCTCATCATCTATTGGAACAATTTTCATTTGTACGGGTGATTGAAGAGATTGTGTCGGAGAATAATTTTCAACCAAGTTTTGCACCTTAGGTAGCAACTGTTCTCCACGTTGTCCTCAAAAGTATGTTCTGAATCTTCGGTAACGTTAGGAGGAATAATAATTGCTTCTGCTTGCTGTTGCGGTGCCTTATCAACCATCCTGGATATCGTCAGTGCTCCTCCTTCAATCATAACCAGGGCTTTCTTGAGCAGACTCATTCCAATGATGACATCCGGTTTGATGAAATGATTATCTACGATGTAGAACTCAACGTCTTTAAAAAGGATTTCATCGATGAGGACGTTGGCTTTGCA
Organism: Cheilosia vernalis; assembly: GCA_949126925.1. Classification (NCBI taxonomy): domain Eukaryota; kingdom Metazoa; phylum Arthropoda; class Insecta; order Diptera; family Syrphidae; genus Cheilosia; species Cheilosia vernalis. The sequence continues at coordinate 59,760,361 of OX421358.1, forward strand.
CAGCCCCTTCGTTACAACATTTGCCCCGATACCTGTGAGAGAAAGATGAAAATCTTTTGAATGGTAGCTCGGACAAATTCTTTTCACCTGATTTTCTTTTAATACGCAAACATCGCTTCCAGTGTCGATTAATCCGCATAGAACTTCCTTGTTAATTGTTACTGGCCTTCTCATATCGGTCATCTGGAACAAATTCGTGGATGGTTTCTTTTGCATTGGACAATCGGGGCGCTTGTGCCCGAAATTGTTGCATCCGAAGCACTTCGGATCTCTAGATTTGTCTGGACATGTGTGACATTCATGCTCCGTTGACCCGCAGTTAAAACAGTTACGCCCTTTACTTCCACCACTTTTTTGTTTAACGGGATGAACGGAATTATCACGTGTGTTCGTACTGGAGCTAGGTACAGTTCCATCCTTTTCACTTTTCATCTGCTCATAAATCCTAAGTTTTTCCTTAAAGTCAGTCATCGTACGCGCGCCATATAAAATTGTTTTATTAACAATCGTGTCTTTAATGCCGTCAATCACATAGCGAAAAACCGAAACATCATCAACGTTGGCTTGACCCGCTATGTCGAGCATACGGTACAGAAATTCGCGACATGATTCACCGTTTCCTTTCTTCGTTTCGCGCAGTTTTCTATGCACCTCACAACTAGACATTTTCGCATCAAATTCTTCGGTTAATGCTGTCTTTAATTGAATATAGGACACTGGTTTTGCTTCACATTCCACGTACATATTCGCAGCACCTGAGAGCGATTTTCGGCAAAAGACGAAACGTTGTACACTATTCCAATTAAATGCGCTTGCATAGGATTCGAATTCCTCGATCCATTTTCGTACCTAATTGATTCTTCACCAGAAAATTTTCTAATTATATTATCCACATCCGAAATATTAAATTTACCCGAACTGTGATCTTCAATGGTCACGGAAGTTTGCAAAGCATCGTCCACGTCTATCGATTCACCGCTTCTTTGCAAATTCCTTCTTTGTCTTGAACATGGCTGAATTCCAAAACGTCGAAAATATGCGCATTGTGAATGCACACTGCTTTTCTGATGCCAGGTTATGAATGCTTTCGCGCTGCTTTGCATTTGTTATGCTTTGCAATTTTTGACGTTTTGGAACGACTTTGATGCAAACTATCGTAAAATGTCTCAAACACCAACAATGTCCAAACTATTAGTAACAACCATCGTTTTTAATAGCTTAATAAACAATGTTGGTTCGTACAATGCCAACACGTTTTATTCTTTATTTAAGAAGGAAGCAGTTTACTCGGAGAATGTCTTTGCTTTCTTCAATTAAACAAATAAAAAGAAATGTACCGAAGTGTAGAAATTATTTAAATGTTATAGAATCCTATCCAAACGATGTGTTTTTTAGTCATTTTTATTACGACTCCGGCGATGAATCCATTCTATTTGGCGGTATAAACTGAAATGTCAAATGTCATTTGCATCATAATCATTCACGATGCTCTGTTTGCTTTTGTTTGCACAGTTGATGCATTCACAATGCGTTTTAGAAAAGTATGCATTGCATCATAGTAATCCGTTTGCGTTTTGGAACGCTTGATTAAGCAGTAATAAAGAAGTACTGCGTTTTGGAATTCAGCCCACATTATAGAATTTGTTTCTCGATCGGTAAAATGTTCAACTGGAAGGCAGCTAGATCGTTGTCGTGTGTTGCGCGCTTTACTGACTCACTGGCCGATATATTGCGCGAGAAAAATTGTGGCAACGGAATATTAGAAATCTTGTATACGGTTAATATTCAATTTTTTTTTTTTTTGCCTTGCGCTACGAATCGTTTCGCTTTTTTTCGTATTAGATTATAGAAACTATTAATATTTTAATTTGGAGGGAAATCCCGGTTGAACCCCCATGTAAGACAGAAATTCCCAAATTTCAAAAACACTTCCAAATTTTAACAAGATTTATTAATTAGTTCATGAAATATATAAAGAAGTAGTTAAGGCAAGATTAATGTATGTAGGCACTTGTACTATCGTCCACGGTCTTCTACGTTCAAACAAGTACTGCCATTGGTTTCTGTTTACCCTATCTGTCGTGCATCAATGTTTGATGCCACTCTAAATATACGCAACTGTACACCGATAATATAAAAAATTAGCGACAACCTTGTCACAAACAAAAGCAGACTTAAGATTATGTGGGTTCCTGGGCATGCCGGTATCACAGGAAATGAACAAGACGACAAAGCTGCAACAACAGAACCCCTGATCACCTTCTATACACACACAACAAAACTGATCTCCAAAAACATATAAAAACGTCGTGGTACAACAAAAGACGGGATATATGGAAAGAGCACACTCACCACTACTCTATAATTAACCCTCGGGCAGAAATAGCATTATACCCTACAAACTGCTCACGAGTATCGGTAAAATGTTTTCTTCGACTTCGCATTGGCCACACAAGCCTCACACACGGTCATCTGCTTGCCAAAAGTGATCCTCCAACCTGCCATCTTTGCCATAGCAACTCCGTCCTCTCCAACAAACATTTATTCGAATGGCAGAAGATCAACGATACAGTAAAAAACTTCTCCACCACTCCACTTATCAAAATGTTACAAACTCCCACAGAGACCAATATAAAAATGTATATAAAATATTAGAAACACTATACATCAACAATTATATTTAAAATCTAACCTATTTTTTTCAACTAGCCGATAGCCCTGGTAGCTAGTGCTATATTGTCACTCTAACTTCAAAGCCCATGCCTAACTTTCTAGAATCAATCTTTCTAATCAAAATTTTAAAAAGGATTTGCTCGGGTTTTATTTTGCTTTTCTTAGAAACACAAAATATTTAAACATTTCGAGATCTTAGGTTAGGTTAGGTTAGGTTGAGTGGGGTTGTGAGTTCATCACAAAAAGACCAGGTACCATAGTGGGCCCATCGCCATCCCCAGGGAACCGTTACGGTTAAAAACCTAAACCAAATCGCCCAAACAATCAATTTCCATGCAGAATTTAATAATGGTCCCAACATTGTTTGAGGAACCAACCTCCTCTAAGTGATTAAAGAAGTACCTGCCAAGGTGCTTCCTTCTACTCCGAGCGATTGCTTGACACTCACATAAAATGTGGTAGATGTCTTCCGTGACTTGTAGGTCCTCGCAATACCTGCATATGTCCGAGTTAGCTAGTCCTAGTCTCATGGCATGCTTCCTTAGAAGGCAATGTCCAGAGAGTATTCCTACCGTTAACCTAAGTTTGGTTCTACTGAAGTTGAGTAATTCTTCAGACTTTTTCCGCTTTAAAATGGGCCACAGTGCCTTTGAGACCCTGTGACCATCTAGCTGTGACCATCTTGTGGCTGCTAAATGGGAAGTTTTTTCAAAAGCAACCCTTCTAGCCACGGCCATTGGTGGTCTTATGTCCTCAATCATGGTGTTAGGTGGGAGCTCCGCTCCTTCCTTGGCCAGAGCGTCGGCCTTTTCATTACCTTCAATATTACGATGCCCAGGTACCCAACATAATCTGACACGGTTCTGCGAACATAATGCCTTGAGCATTGTGCGGCAATTCCTTACTAGTTCAGATTTAGTGGTATGTGACTCTAGCGCTTTAAGCGCAGCCTGACTATCAATGTAGATGGCGATATTCTTATTGGATATCGATCTCATCTCAAGTACCTCCGCAGCTTTGAGTACTGCTAGAATCTCCGCCTGGAACACACTGCATGTGTCCGGAAGTCTCAGGGTCAGATGTAAGTCCAGTTCATTGGAGAATACACCAGACCCTGTGCCCTCACTGGTTTTGGAGCCGTCAGTATATATCGAGGTCTCATTTACCCTCGACACCAAGTTCCTATACCAATCCTCTCTGTCAGGGTACAACACATCATACGGTGTGTCAAAATCTAGTGTACCAAGACCTTCATCCGCCTTTTCCGGTATTTCGGAGAATGATTCCTTCAAAATACTGCTATGTCCTATCCTACTGTTCTTAAAGAGCCCAATGTTAGTGAGCCGTAGCGCACTATTTCCTGCAATTGATTTTATTTGTAAGTCCAGTGGCAAAAGATTCATAAACGCCTCCAGTGCAGCCGTTGGTGTGGTACGTAAAGCACCCGTTACGGCAATGCAGGCTGTTCTTTGTACCCTGGTCAACATATCCCGTACATACTTCTTGTTTGTGGCTTTCCACCAGACAAGAGCCCCATATGTAATTATGGGTTTTACTACCATTTTGTATAGCCAATATAAGATTGACGGCTTCATGCCCCATTTCTTTCCTGCTGTTCTCTTGCATATGAAGAGAGCATTATAAGCTTTGCGGACTCTTTCCTGTACGTTAAGTTTCCAATTTAGTTTCCTGTCTAATATAGTGCCAAGATATTTTGCGCTCTCCGAGAGAGAGAGCTCCACTCCATCAAGTATGGGCAGGTTGAAGGGTGGTATCTTGTATTTTGTACTAAATAGTACGAGTTCGGTTTTCTCCGGATTGACTCGTAGTCCACACCCTTCGGCCCATAATCTAAGCCTATTGAGGGCTGTTTCCATAAGTTCACTCATCGTGTTCAGGAATTTTCCTTGAACAATGATAACTACGTCATCAGCATATGCGATGACTTTGAAACCTGCGTTGTTTAATTCTTTAAGTATGTCATCCATGACCAGCACCCAAAGGAGGGGAGAGATAACCCCTCCTTGTGGGGTGCCTCTGGTAACAGATTTTCTTATCGAACTGTTTCCGAGAGTGGAATTGATATTTCTCGTCGAGAGCATTTCGCATAGCCAGTTGGTGATGCGTTGCTCGACATTTATCTTTTCCAAGGCACTTTTGATTGCATCTTTCCTGACGTTATTAAAGGCACCCTCAATGTCCAAAAAGGCAGCTAATGCAAATTCTTTCTGGTGAAGGCTGCCTTCTATTTTGCCTATTACCTCGTGTAGAGCCGTTTCTACCGATTTACCTTTCAAGTATGCATGCTGAGCATTACATAGAGTTCCGTTGCAACACTTGCTTCTTATATAGATGTCGATAAGCCTTTCAAGTGTTTTGAGGAGAAATGACGACAGACTAATAGGTCTGAAGTCTTTCGCTGAAGTATGACTTGGTTTACCCGCTTTGGGTATAAATACCACTCGTACTTCTCTCCATGCCCTGGGTACATAGCCTAATCGCAGGCAGTGTGTAAACAGATTTCCGATCATATTCGTAACTATTTCTGGCGCCCTTTGAAGCATAGCCGGTAGGATGCCATCGGGGCCAGGTGCTTTGAAAGGAGCGAAGGACTTAATGGCCCATCGCAGTTTCTTCCCAGTGATGACATTGTCAACAACCCTTACATCTAATCCCGAACCAATGCCATATCCATTAGGTAATGGGGTTATTGGCGCGCTACTTCCTGGAAAGTGTGCTTCCACTAGTGATTCCAGAACTTCCTCGCTGCTCTCGGCCCACGAACCGTCCGATTTCTTGATAAAACCAGGGACGGCCGCGTCCTTAGCTAACATTTTGCGAAGTCTGGATGCCTCGCTAGTATCTGTGATCGCCTCACCGAAAAGCTTCCAAGATTTTCTTTTGGATTGCCTGATCAAGTATTTAAACTCTCTCTTACTTTCTATGTACAGATCCCATGTAACGTCGTCCCCCACAACTTTGGCCCTATTGTAGAAATGTCTAACTTGCCTTCTTTTGGAGCTTAACTCCTTGTTCCACCACTGAGGCTGGGACCTTTTGGTTGTCTTTTTGAGCGGGCAAACTTGTTCGTAAGCCTTGTTCATTATCCTTCCTAAGTTATCAACTTCCTTGTCTAAGTCTAGCGACGTTTCAATGAATGGTATTTCATTTCCTAGCTGATGCCTAACAATAGATTCGTACCTATTCCAGTCAGCTCTCCTGGGGTTACGATAGGTGTTCGTAGCCTTACTGTGGAAGCCTATCTGAAAGCGAATCCACTTATGATCCGAAAGGGATGCCTCTTCTAAAACCCTCCATTTCCCAATTGTGAGCGAATCAGTACAAGTTGCAAGAGTAATATCGAGCACCTCTTGCCTGTTCCGTACCACAAATGTTGGGGTATTGCCTTTGTTGCATATAGTGAGTTTAGTCGATAAGATAAAATCAAAAAGACACTCACCTCTAGCATTGATGTCACTACTTCCCCATTGCGAATGATGCGCATTAGCATCGCATCCTATGACGAAGAGCCATTTGTCTCTGGTCAGCAGCTGCCTTAGGTTATCGGGTGGCACCGACGTCGACTCATACGGGAGATAAGCCGATACCAGGCACACCGGTTTGCCCCTCTCTCTCTCGCAAGATATTGCGGTTAGATCTCCGTCACTGAAATTATTCAAAAGAAATGCCCTTATATTGTTTTTTAGTAGGATACAAGTCCTAATTTTACCTTCATTAGCTTTGAAGTAAAGCGTATAATCCCTTATGGAGAGCCCCTGGATCCTGTTGTTCGTGTTGATCCAGGGCTCTTGTATCAGTACGGCTGCAACGTCATGCTTGATTACATAGCTGATCAAGCACGCCGTCGCAGCCTTACTGTGATGCAGGTTTATTTGCATCGTCTCCATCTTGGGGTTCTTCCACCTCGGCTCCCTTGGTCATGACTTTTACCATGACCTTCCCCATGCTGTAGCGCACCATCCCCTTGGTCTTTTCGAGGGATGGGAGCGATTCCTTGCTAAGGCTCAGCAGGAAGTGCTGGCCAAATTGCCTTCTGGGTCCTGTCTTTAGGACTTTCCAGGTGTCGGCCTTTAGTTCCCTATTCTGCATGTGGAGTAGGCCGAGTAGTTTGTCGGGATATGTGTACGGCAGCGGTCCCCATACCCATGCCTTGGGCGGAGAGTACTTAGCCAACTCCGCCACGGTTACGCATTTGAGTTTGGCCCCGCTCCATACCTCGCCAATCCCCAGCACAAACTCCCTGAGGAAGTCAACCGAAACCTTGTTTCCACAAGCTACAACCTTGCGACCGCTATCCCATCCAGCGCCGTCAAAGAGAAGGTCACCACACTCTGCGGAAGACATTTTCTTCCACAAAGCGTCCTGAAACTTCTCCTCGACAGTTAACCACTGTTCCATGGTCAGGCGGCCGCTCGGTTCCTGCTCGTTGATGATGGTGATAAGGAGCTCGTCTTTCGCGTCAAAAACCGGGTGCACCACGGGCGAAGTACCAGCCTTCACCTTTTTTGCTGCACTCGGCTCAACGACATCGTCGGATCTGCTCCTCTTGCTCAGGAGGGTCTCTCTGACTTCCCCAGACTCGGCCCCCTCTCCATCCTTTTTGCCCTGTTTTTCACTGGCTGGTGCTAGTCCACTAGTGGACGCTTGAGCTACTACCCTAACCACGACCGCCGCGGTTGCCGATTTTTTGGCAGCCTCAGCAGTCATTGTTACCTTGGCCCGTTCAAGTTGTGTCCTATCCCAGGCGCTTAATGAACTGACGTCACACCCCCTGAACTGCTCGATTTTGCGCTTCGCACTCTCGACCTTACGTCGGGCATTGCGCGTCAGAAGCTTGTTCAGCTGGTGTGCGTTTTTGTTCGTCCCTGATTGCGCGACTGCGGGGGATTTGGAAGCAGCAGAGTGCCTGCCTACTGCGCCTCCAGTCCCCTTAGTCGGTTTATTTCCCTTAGGGATATCAACGAGAGTACCAGCCACCTCGTTGCTATCCCTATTTACTAAGGCGAGTGTACCAGCCAACTCGCCTTTGCCCTGTTCTGTTTTGGTGGGAGTACAAGCCGTCCCACCACAAACTCTATCTACCGAAGTGAGAGTACCAGCCACCTCACTTCCCGCTACGTTAGCGTCAGTGAGTGTGCAGTCCGCATCCTCACTGTCGCTAGCTAGCAATACCTCCTCAAGTTCCCTCTCCAGGCCGGAGATGGATGACTGTGGTTCAGATTCATAAGAATCATCTCCCAGTTCCATCGCCGGCGTTGTGGAGTCTGTTCCCACCCTTTCTGGAATAATAATTCCTTTCTTTGTGTTTTTTAATTTATTTTTTAAGTTTTTATGCATATTGGTCCCACGAGTAAGGCCGGAAAAAACAAGATTTCGAGATCTTAAAAAGTATAAATATCCTGGGAACATTTCTTTCAAAAATTTGCAAAAAAAAAAAATTCAAATTTCAAATTTTCAATAGAAATGACAGATGGGAGAGGATTGAGTGTCTATACTAAGGGATAAAATGTACTTTTGTTAGCTTTAAACTTAATACCAGGTTATAACTATAAAGTGGGTATTTAGTCGACTATAATTAGAAAAATACTAATACGGACATTACCACGTACTAAAATAATCATAAAGTGGGCTTTATCCGACTATAATTTTGCGCCAATATGTATAAAATAGATAGCTAGAGCTCCAATTTCAAGACGGCTGAAATATGTAATATTGCAGCTTTCCCTTCTAAAAAAGTTCAACAATAATCGTATAATTGAAAAAAAAAAAAAATCAAGCAACCATAAAAAATCAATACAAAAATTAAACTTTCAACATGATTTTGTTTTCCAATGTTGCTTCGTTATAAAAATCAATATAAATGACATTTATAATTTCTACATACAAATCCACTGTCGATATTTTTTTAATTTTACTATTTTACGTTTGGGCACGACTATCCAGCCTTTCGAAAATGGATAAATATTTAAAAGTTTATCCATGGATAGATGAATTATGCTGCATTTACACGGTCATCCATTCCTATCACGGAAAATTAAAGACATGCTACGTAAATGCTAAACGGCCGTGCAACTGAAAGGGACAGCATCACCCATCACCTAACACGCAAAAAAACGTGACACGTATTTAGGTCGGCCATCTTGTTTTCGTGATAGAAATTGTAGGAAAGCTCCGCATGTTGATATTCTTATAGCGATGACTAAAGAAATTCCGCATTCCTATAAAACAATATGGCTTGCGGAAATGATGAACGGACAATCATTTATTTTTTTCGTGTAACTGATCGATGAATTGTTGGTTTAATTTACTGAAACTAATTACCACTCTCATTACATGTTTCAAATCAGAAATAGAAATGTTTTCAAGCAATTGCAGAAATGTTTGTGAGCGGAACCTGTGTCTGTTTCCATTTTAAATATCTATAATTATGGGTAGAACATCTATGACACTTTAGGCGTCTGATTTGTGATCTCATTCTTACGCCTTTAATAGCATCCAATCCAAACATGCCGAACTATCCGAGAGGCCCAAGACCGCTTTCAATAAGTGCTTTCGTTTAAATTGCTTGATTTATTTTAACTTGGTTTTATTTTCTCAAACTCAAATAAAAAAAAAATCCATTTTTTGAATATTATTGAACTCATAATTCCGTATACGAGATGCAAATCCGCATGAAAAACACAGACGAGTAACATTCGAAGAGAAATTCTCGTATGCGAATTTCGAGAATTGTAAATTTCAGTTTTTCGCATCGCATCGGATATTTTGACAGATAAACGTATACGGGAATTTTTGAGAATCGGGGTCCTGGCGTTGTTGAGTTATACGCTTACCAACACATTTTGCGATTTATTTTTATACTAGCTGACCCGTGCTCGCCTTGCTTCGCCAGAGTTCCACTTCTCAAATTTAAAACAAAATAATAGAGCTATACAAACCCACTCCGGTGCTGTAAGTGACGTGTAGCAAGAAACAATCGGCCTTACTAATAATCAATCACTAATGTCGACAACTAGTTAGATGTCAGCTTTAGTAAAAATGTACAGCTTTTGTGAAATGGTACCAATAAACAATTAGACCTCCACATTTTACTAGTCCTACAACTTTCTTAGAATCTATTACATTTGTTGTCATTGCAGAATTCAAATTTCATAATTTGTTTTCCTGAAAAACAAGGTTAATGGTCACTTTCACAAGGAGGATTTTATTCTAAAAGAAGGAATACATAAATTGCAATTAAATTTGCCCAACACATATCTTTCCAATGCTCTTTGATACTTATTATAAGCAAAAAACAAAACGCAAAATAGGAAATGCACAAAATATCGGCTGATCTGTCAAATATCATATGCAAATCAGTAATGCCCTATCGTTTGATCGGACACAATTTTCAGTACTTTTATGGTATGCTTTCCATTGTTTTCTAATACTACCTCGCGATTTCTTTATGAGTGCATTTGTGTCGTAATAACATCTCTTTCAAATTATTCAATAAACGGACCACGGTTTATTTGAATGGTTTCATTTATTTGTAGGCTGACGATGCAAATCAAAACTTCTTAGAGTTTAGACCTCATCACAATTGCGTCGTTAGCATATATTTTTGAAAATAGAAATAATAGCTGGCTCATTCATTTCAGAATAAATAACAATCGCACGTAGGAAGCGTGTAAGAATTTTATCGCTTCCGGGTTTGAAAACAAATACAATTTAACCTACAAAAAATTGTATGGCTTATATATTACTTAATTCGGGAAACTCAGAAACCGACAAAAGTTGAAATTCGAGCTGAAAAATATAAAACGCAATTTTTATGCACACATATTTTCGTACTACCTGTTAGGATGTTACTCCTCCAGAAGTTAATAAACTTGTTATTTTGCATGTATTTTGCTGAATGCTGATAATTCTATTTTTATAACTATATTTTCCGCGAAGTGAACCTTTTCACACCCACCATTGTCTCATTAGAGATCCTCATTCTCGGTAAACAAACTCCTTTTGCAAAGAGTTTTAATAGGGTTTGAATGCAACCAAATATCTACCTGATTCGCCTGAGGTACTGACAATTGTTGAAAAATTGTATGAGCCGTCCAAACTTAGGTAAGAAGATATTTTTTTCTGTTTGCGACGACTGTCAAGAAAGTATTGGAAATATCCCAAACTTATATTAAATTAAATTCGTTGCTCGCAAACTATTTACAAAGGAAAACCAATCAAAAAGCAAGAACTAGCGGTTAAACAAGATAAAACAGAGAAAAATATATGCTTCACGTGTTTAGAAATAAAACAAAAAAGAAATATTTTTCAATATTTTGCATACATTTGTACAAATTTGTGATTGTTAGACTTAAAAACCATTTGCATTGTTGTATTGCAATGAATAAAATTAGAAAACATTCACAATTTACTAAAATTAATTAATAATTGTAAACGCTCAGGCTGAACAACATCGTATTAAATTCTCTCCTATTACGAAATTTACTACCGTGATTTTGGATGGTTTGGCAACACTTGTCTTCAAAATGACATAAGGGAGGATTTATTTAGCTAATGCCCGAGATAAACATGGCTTTCTCAACACTAACATTTAACCCTACAGTTAGCGATAGTCTGGCAACTATATTTGTTTATTGGTAAAGGGATTTTGGAAAGTGTGGAGTCTTTTCGTAAAGTGCCAGACTAAAGTTGATTATTGGTAAGGCCGAATGACTTAGTTTTATAATAGTAGGGATTTTTGAATTATGTAGTTTTTGTAAATATAACATAGCCCAAGTAACAATTTTACTTCGGTAAGGCGCTATCGAAGCTATTTCCCCTCCCGCAATATTAACTGCATAAGACCTATAAGAAACAAATTTGGCGCACTTTATACAGGTAGGGCACTACCGAAACCTTATAGAGGCCTTATAGAAACTTTATAGAAACCTTATAGAAACCTTATAGAAGCTTTACAAAAGCACAAAATATAAAAAGAAAAATATTTTTATCTTTTTTATTTTTCAACTTTTTCAATTTCTTATTTTGTTTTTCGTATTAAACATTTATCATCTTCTATCTACTTTTATTGACTCTTTGCAATTTTCGTTCAGTGAATACTCTCCGTATATAATTTATATTTTACTTACAACGGGTCGCACTGAGAATCGAACATGAGTCCTGCTGCGTAGTACTCCAATACACTACGCCTAGGCTAATTCATCACAATAATGTTGCAGTGGTAAATCTCAACTACTTGATACATTTCAGAATTTCGTTAAGACTTCCAATCGCAAGTCGTTAATTGCATGACATTTCATTGCTTCTATAATGCCTTCTGTGAGAAGCTCTAACGAAGCTTCTACTTCCAACCACAAGCTTTACCGAAGCAATACACTTTCCATCATATCCTCACTCATTTTTAGAGGTCTTATAGAGATCTTAACGAAACTTAATTTCATATCCCTCTATAAAGCCTGCGTGTATGCTTCGCAAAGGACGTACAGAAGTTATTTTGGAAACAATTGCTTCGAAATCGGTCTACTTCGGTAAACAAATCCTATAGAGACCCTATCGAAATGGTTGCCTACAGAAATTACCAATTTGAACCTTACCGAAGTCAAATTGTTACTTGGGAGACTTCAGTGGAATCCAACCACTCTTCCCAAAAAAGAGAAGAAAAACTGTCAGAAAAACAACCCACACAAATAGTTAGCCTCTTCTATTATTCCCTCACAATCTCATTTATGTAGGTAGTATTCGATTCGGCTTCTTCAGATTTGCTCTCAGATTTCCGATTTCGTGTGCCTTGCCTAGTCGAACATAAAAACGTCACCTGCTCTTTTTTGTGTTGATACCTATTCGTGCGATTTGAATATGTACACGTAGAGTCTTCGACACTTTTCTAAGCGATTTCCATTCACTGGTTAAATTTTGTATTAAAACATTAGAAATATCCGTCCCGATTGATTATTAAATATTTATACATAAATAATTTACAAAAATTGATTCACTCGATGCAATGTGTTGAAGATCGATGATAGTTGGCAACCCGCACGCCATAAATGTTGTTTAAATATGAATATATATATGTAAACTAAATCTATACAAATTTTACCCTATGTTACTTACTCTACCGAAATATATAATTAATGAAAATTTAAGGATTTTTCCTATCTTTAACATACAATAAAAAAAAACTAGCAACTTTCGTTGGCTTTCTCACAATAAACAGGTAACAATAAAAAGTTAAAAAGAATTAAAAAAAAATGTTTCACCGCTATCGGACTTGAACCGGCGCTTGCTGACTTTAGAGCGTTGCGTTTTCGCCACCGCTTATTTTTAAATTCATTTTTTTCATTATCATTATATTAATACGTGAACATCCAAGCGTTCCGTACGTTTTTTTGGCATTTAATATGAAATGAGGAGAATGAAACTTATCTTATTTGAAAGGTGCTGTGCCATAGATGTGCACAAACACAAAATCGTGGGCATATGTCGCCATTAAGACTGGTAAAATTAAGTTAAGACTTCCCCATACAAAACAGGTACTAAAAGGATTTTGGTGACAATCAAGTTTTCGCTGTCATGTTTCCATAGTAACGTACTTAATCATCTAAGTTTAGAACCTGTTGAAGAGAATCATTTACCCATAAAGGTATGCAATTTACCTGCCCCTAAAAATAAGCAATAATTGTAAGAAATTTATTAAGGGGAATTATTTATTATTTGTCGCCACTATATTACCATAGTAACGTACCTATTAAAAACATAAATCATTTTACATTAGAATCTGTTTCCGATGGAGCAGCTCATTTACGTATTTTTTAACTTTCTCCATTACGTAGATAGTAAGAGAAAGATATCTATTATTTTTATGCAAAATTTCGGACTCGAGATATTAATCAAGTCTGATATAACGATGATAGAGGAAATCAAAAAAGTGGATTGCAAAATTCTGTCCGGTCTGTCCGTCCTTCCACAGGCTTACAGCCTAAACGGCTTCCCGGATTACGTTCAAACCTCGGATTTGGAGTTTTTGGGCTTACAGTTCGGGAGGTGTTTTTTTTTTTTTTTTTTCAAGGTAACCTCAATATTAATGGTACTTCCCATACAACATTTTCGTACCAGTTTGATTTGATCGAAAACGGCTCTAACGATTTCAACCAAAATTGATATTTAAGCTTAAGTAGTTGAGGTTACCATGAGGCGTACCCAGTTTTTGGCTTAAAATTCGAACAACGGTACTTTTGAAATTTCGACATATCTCGAAAACGCTCCATACGATTGTAACAAAAAATAATTTCTAAGGTAATGTGGCCATATATAACTTAATAGCAAACTCAGTTTTTCTCTATATTATCGTACAATGGATTTTTGAAAATAGTATTCTTTAGGCGCGTTGGGCACTTTTAGATGGGAAGATATTAATGAATTCGCGTTACCTTTATGTAAAACGACACCGCGTCATCGTCACCGAGAAACCGACACGGCGACACCCGATGGCGCTGTTGTCCATTTTCTGAGAAACTCAACCGATCTCAATGAAACTTTGTATGTGAGCATGGTTGTATGCAGCTAGAAAGATAGGATAGTATGGAACCCGATAGGTGGCGCTGTTGTCGATTTTTTTTTGAGAAACTCAACCGATCTCAATGAAACTTTGTTTGTGCGCATGGTTGTATGCAGCTAGAAAGATAGGATAGTATGGGATCCGATAGGTGGCGCTGTTGTCGATATTTTTGAGAAACTCAACCGATCCCAATGAAACTTTGCATGTGTGCATGTTTGTAGGTATGCAGCTAGACAGATAGGATAGTCTTTGACCCGATAGTTGGCGCTGTTGCGCATTTTCCGAGAAACTCAGCTGATCTCAATGAAACTTTGTATGTGAGCATGGTGTACGCAGCTAGAAAAATAGGATAGTTTTGGACCCGATAGGTGGCGCTGTTGTCGATTTTCTGAGAAACTCAACCGATCTCAATGAAGCTTTGTATGTGTGCATGGTTGAATGCAACTAGAAAGATACAATAGTTTTGGACCCGATAGGTGGCGCTGTTGTCGATTTTTTTTTTGAGTAACTCAACCGATCTCAATGAAACTTTGTATGTGAGCATGGTTGTATGCAGCTAGAAAGATAGGATAGTTTTGGACCCGATAGGTGGCGCTGTTGTCGTTTTTTTTTTTAAGAAACTCAACCGATCCCAATGAAACTTTGTATGTGTGCATGGTTGTATGCAGCTAGAAAGATAGGATAGTTTTGGACCCGATAGGTGGCGCTGTTGTCGTTTTTTTTTAAGAAACTCAGCCGATCCCAATGAAACTTTGTATGTGTGCATGGTTGTATGCAGCTAGAAAGATAGGATATCTCAATTTTTGGAGATGAAAATTCATAAATTTCATTGGTATTCATTTCAAAGAATACCAATTAATTATTAAATTCAATATTTCATGTATGTATTTGTAAATGTACGTTTTAAGCAATAGATTGCAATATTTTTTGTAAAATAATATGCATTATTTTTTATGTACAATGGCGCTTTAAATAAAAGTGAAAATTGTAATATAAGATTTGTAGTAGTAGTTTATAATAGTCAATAAAGAAACACTTCATTTGAAAGTATTTCCTGACGATTTGAAAAATGCACACGTAATTGTTCAAGTAATAACTTCTGTCGGCACTCCCGGAGTGCCTGTCTTTTTTTTAATTTAGTTTTTTTTTATGTTTACCGTAAAACGGCGATAACGATTTTGATCAAAATGCAAACTTAGAGTTAAATGGATGTTTTCAAAACTCATATATCGAAAATCCCATCTTGATTTCGATAAAATTTATAAAAACGAAGCAATGCTTATAGGTACATCCCGAACAATTACTTATAATCGGTTTTCACAACTAAATAGTGATGCAATAGTTTTTTTCAAATAAAACATTGCAATATTTGGTACTGTTTTGACTGGCAAATTTTACAAAAAACCGCTATAACCATTTTGACCAAAATATATTTAAAAGATAATAAGCATTCTTAATATGATTCTGTTAAAACTCTGGGGGCAAGAGTGGTGTTCTATCGCCCTGCTATGGTGCATCGTAGTAAATGAACTGCTAAACATACTCAGAAATAATGGATTCTATGTCCATAAGAAAGTTTCGTTCGACCCAGTCGTGCACTTTATTTTTCCATGTATTATAGATGTCGCTCTTTTCTTTTCGTTTATAAAAAACATAAATTAATAACGAGAATAACAGAAGTACGTTTTTAGTATACATTTTCTTATAAAAGGTATGGTCGATTTTCGACCACAAGCGATACTAGTACATATTAATACGTGAACATCCGAACGTATTTTTTTCGATAATATTATAGATGTTTCTTTTATAAAAAAACATATATAAATAACGAGAATAATGTAGTACGATTTTTAGTATACATACTTATAAAAAGTATGGTCGATTTTCGACCACAAGCGATACTAGTTAATATTATTTGTTGGAGCAGAACACCTTCATCATCATCATCAACATCATCTTCATCATCATCATCATCTTCGTCATCATCATTATTCTGAATGTACCTATGTAATTTTATTAAATGAATTTGTATATTTGAATCTGGCGCTTAAATTATACCATTCGCCATATTTTTGTATTTCACTAATTCGCCACATTATTCGAATTTTTCAAATATAACGTAATGTCGCTCAGGCGAACACAAAACCTGTTATTTTCATGTCGTATATAAACCCTCTATGAAATAAAGCTTAGAGAATTCGTTGTTAAACACCCTTCAAGGAAACTATTGTCTTTTAATTCGCTTTCGCTTTCGTTGTCGCAGATTCAAATTCGCACAAATTCGATATCTTGCATCCGTTTGACGAGTTGGTCAAACGCACAACAACCAGGACCAGGTTCATTTTGGCGCCCAACGTGTTAAAAAACTCAATAAGAACAATTAACTAGTTTAACAGTGTACTTTACAATATATAATCTCAAACAACAAAAAAGTGTAAAAAGTGCAAAAAGTGTTAAACGAAAAATCAACCTAGAGTTGGCTAATGAACCTAGGAACAAAAAGCCTAACAAAGGCACACGAAAAATTATCGTAAACAATCGAGCAATAAATAATAATAATAATAGTTGGCGCAACAGGTCTGTAGGGACCCTAGGCCTAGCTTCTCGCAACCATTCGTTTTGTGTGAGTTTTTCATTTTTGGAACGAATGGAAGGGATCTACAATTTTATGCCGATTCCAAACGCCTTATTGAGAAGCTCTTTCAAGACAGTTATACTCTCGGATGTTTGTCAGACGTTCGCGAGAGGTGGCGCAGTGAAAAAAACCCAGAGTTGGAATTTGGGTTTTTGCGGGATTCGAACCTAGGACCTAGTAGTCCAACACACTAACCACTAAGCCACTGCGCCTACAAACAATCGAGCAATAGACAGTCAAAAAAGAATTTGTGAATTTCGGTTTCGGTGATCGCGATCGCGAGTGCAAAGTAGCACCTGCAGCAAAACCGTCAATAGCATAGGAAGAAATTAATAAATATCGATAGGTACATAAAAACGCGCCTTCGATATAAGTTGGACGAGCATGCAAGATTACTAATATTACTCAATAAAAATCATCAAATCTTAATCTAATAATATACTATATTAAAACAAAATATACGTATTATCTTTAAATACTTAAAATAATTTGAGAAAAACATATTTGCTGCAATCAAATTTTCGCCATACATTAATGCGTTCCGTCGTCGATCTTGGCACAGTCCATGCAAAATTAGAATCCACAAAAAGCTCAAGTGAAAAACACATTCCACTTCACTCTGTGCCGCAATACCACTACACCGACTTTAATGCACTTGATCTCCACTAGCCACAATTGATAATTTGCCTCGCTCTAACCCACTGCTTGCTAAAGTTTCGTGTTTTGCTCGTTAGCTCGTTCGCTCGTTCGATCGCTCGTTCTTCTTAGACGGTGAAGCTTTGAAAGAAAGTTAGTCGAATATTCAAGCTTGCTCAACTTCTCATCCAGAATTGTATGCAGATCTACCACTTCGCTCTCCACCACGAATTTTTCCTTTCGTTGCATTGATCTTAATTTCGCTTCAAGTTCAATTCGTCGCGTCGGCGGGGGAGAAAGGGCTTCATACATCGTATGCACCGAAAGGAAGCTTTTGTTTGGAACATTCGTTGTCGTTGAACTTAGGACAGTACATACAGAGTATACCATTTATGTATATACTTGAATGCATCGTTGGATTTAATAAATCGATATTCTTTCGCAACATTTAATACTCGTAGTAGCTTCGTCAACATTTACAATTGGATCGCAGTCCAGAAACCTGCACAATTCTTTGAATAAAATTATCGAACTCAATTATTCGCCGCTGGATAATTACTCTTGCAGTTAATCTCGCACGTACTTGCTCTTCTTTGATTTGCTTTGGGTCATTGAACTGTTTGCATTTTCATAATGGCTAATGAAGAAGCCAGTGCCAGTGTGACTGTGAATACTTCGCTCGAGGAGTTAAGGCAACAGCGCTCATCGACGAAGGGAAGCATAACCAGATTAAAAAACTGGAATGTTCCCAAAAACCTCGAACTCGCCGATGAATGTTTCTATCAACCGTCAAGAATAGACTTGTTGCTAGGTGCTGAAGCTTTCTTCGATCTTCTCCAAGTACGACAAATTAAACTGGGACGGGAACTTCCTTTATTACAAAAAACTTCTTTATGTTGAATCGTTTCTGGAATGTATAGAAGTCAACCGGACATATCAAGAAAATCCTGTTGTCTTAGTTCGAAAGAAGATTCACTCGAGAGATATGTGGAAAAATTCTGGGAAATTGAGAACGTTCTTGGTCATAGGTCTAAATGGACAGAGGAGCAGGAGGAATGCGAAAAACATTTCGTGGAAAACATTGAGGTACTCCCTAGCGGCCGTCTATCAGTCAAACTCCCTTTCAAGAATGATCCGAGTTGTTTTGGAACATCGTATGATATCGCGTTTAGGCGATTCCTATCCCTCGAGCGTCGATTGTCCAAAAGCCCTTCGTTGAGTATCAGCGGTTGGGTCACATGACTCCAGTAAAAGATCCCAAGTTACAAGAACCACACTACTATCTTCCACATCAATGTGTAATTAGGTCGGATAGTAGTTCTACTAAATTAAGGGTGGTTTTTGATGCGTCATGCTGCACTTCTTCTAACGTTTCATTAAATGGAATCCTCATGGTCGGACCGACAATACAAGATGATTTATTCACAATACTTCTTCGTTTTCGATTTCATAAATATGATCTGACAGCGGATATCGTCAAAATGTATCGGCAGGTCTTAATACACCCTTTACATCGTCAGTTCCAATATATTGTCTGGAGGGAGAATGACCATATACCGGTACAAACATACCAGCTAAACACCATTTCTGGCGATTCGATGCCTTAAATACCTGGCAGACAAAAACAAGGAACGTTTCGAACTAGCTTCTCGCGTGCTCCGATCAGATTTTTACGTCGATGACATGCTGACTGGAGCAGACGACTTGGATACTTTGGTACGAATACAAGGTCAGGTCGTTGCACTTCTGAAATCGGCAGGGTTTGAGCTATCAAAAGAGAACAGCAATGCCAAAATGGTAGACGTAATCAACCCCGAGTATAAAGAAATCAAACTAAATGAACCTAATATCAGCAGCACTCTAGGAATCGCTTGGAATCCACTTATAGACACTTTTCTTTTCTCATACAAACCGAACCGAACCTTTTCAAAGGTTACGAAGAGAACCATACTCTCGCTTTCGTCATCGCTTTTTGACCCAATGGGCCTAGTAAGTCCAATTATTATTAAGGGGCCCAGTTATAGCTATCATTGAAATGCATCATTGAAAATTTTGATTTACGATTTTAAGACGATTAATCAAACAATATTGGCGATAGTTGGTATCAAAATAAAGGTAATCAATTGTGGAATTTGTTTACGAAAAAAATAACTTAATTCTGATTAAAACTTTTCTTTAAATTCACATTTATTATTTCACTGATCAGCAGTATCAAAAATGATGGTTGATGTTTTGTGTGCAATTGAAAAAGTAATGTGCCCGAAGTTCATCAATTTTAAAATGTCGGAGGAAGAAAAAAGAAAGTCAAAAAGGCATTTTTGGGAGAAGTCTGGAATACCTGGAGTAATTGGTGTTGTGGATGGGAAGCATATTCAAATAATACGACCGGCTACGAATGAGCAGCTCTTTTTCAATCGAAAACTCAAACACAGCATTAATGCAATGGTGGTTAGTTCACATAAAATATTTACGATCAAAATGCCTATACGTGTTGTTTTTATATTATGTAGATATGTGACCACACAATGACCATAAGATCAGTGAATGGTAGATATGGAGGCGCATCGCATGACTGTCATGTTTGGGGCCTTAGTGATGAAAGAGCTTTCCTCAAACAATGTTATGATGGCGGGGACAAATCGTAAGCATAAAATGATATTGGAAACTAACATAATATAATAAACTGTTCTTAGGAGACTCTGGCTATCCTTTAGAACCTTGGATTATGACTCCATACCGAACTACAGCTGAAGGATCTTCTGAATCGAGATTCAACGATCATTTTTCCATCGCAAGATCAATCATAGAGCGAGTTTTTGGAGTTCTAAAGGCAAGATTCCGATGTCTTTTGTCGGCAAGAGAGCTTCATTATTCACCGGAAAAATCGACTCGAATCTTAAATGTTTGTTGTGCGCTCCACAACATCTGTGTAAAATATAGATTCGAACTAGCGGATTCAATAGAAGATGTCTTGTTGAAAGAAGCTGCTAATTTTAACATGGATCAACAGTCTACAACTGCTAATGAGGAATACTCGAATGTTGATAAAAGGATAAGAAACAGTATTAAAAATGACTTAAGTAATTCAAAAATATTTTTATTAACGTAACGAATAAATAAACTTTAGTTTCAGTCTTGTGATTTACAGATAAATAAAAATATGTCTATACATGAATTCAAACATAAAAAAAAAAACAGAAATTCACTCTAAGAATTTAAAAGCTAATTAATTCACTCTATAACTAAAAGAAAATACTAAATAAAGTGCACTCATGATTAAGTAGCTATGTTCATTCATTTTTTGACGAAGGCTTAAAATAGCTCCCTTGATTTCCAACTTAGCAACTGCATTTTTGTTTTTCTGTATTGAATTTAGTTTAGGTATTAAATTCAAATTTTTGTTTTTTAAATTCAAATTTCTCTTTCTTTAATTTGTAAGATTTTTCTTTGATTTCAAAACTCCTTCTTTTATATTTTAAAATGCCTTTTAAATTTTCATTCGTATCCTTCATCACGTTGTATGAGTTTTGTTGGAATGTTATTTGATTGCTTACTTGCTTTTCTAAAAGCGACACCTGTTTTTTTTTTTTGGTTTTACCAGTGGTTCAGAGACCATTTCATTTTCCTCATCGCCTGTTCCTTCGTTCATATTCGTATTTGTGTCATTATGTACAATGCTCTCCAAAGCATCGTCCAAAAATGCATCTTCGGTATTAAAAAGTTCTTCGTTGGTGTTTTCATTGAATGTTGCACTGTTATTGTTTTGCAAGCCGAAATTCAAAACACCAGTCATTCCATCAATCGCCTTACCCAAATCGAGCAACTCAGCAACCTTCTCTTCGAGTGTTGTTAATGGCCAATGTTTAGACGGTCCACCACCAGTTCCGGATAGATTAATTTTATTTCTCCTAAGCTTTGCTTTTGTGTGGACTTTAAAGTCAGTCCAAACCTAAATCATTAAAATATTAGTATATGGGATTTTGCTGGGATTCATCCATTCTATACCTTTTTCCACCCATTACCATCGCGCTGCGGTGGACCTTCGGCATTCAAATCTCTTGCTAGATTTGTCCATAAATGCGAGGATCTTCGTCTGGCCTCCGCTGTTTTCAAATATCCTTTGGATAAATCGGGATGCCTTGTCATGTATTGAACCAACATCTCAAATTGACAGGGTTTCGTGTTTGCACATTTATTAGATTCCCTATGCATGAAATATTAACACTTCCACGCAATATTTAATAAAATAAATAAAGTTGTTACTTACATTTTTGATGCAATCCACACAACCGCTCGCAAGTACATTTGCATTCGAATGATTATTTACGAATTCGAATCAATCTGACATTTACTTTAGAATTAGGTAGTGCGAAAATTCTGAACAAAAACAAAGAAAATGGACAATTCGAGGTCCGTTCGATTTTCGAATGTGAGCGCGGCTTTATAGAGATACAGAGTACGGATCTTGCGAATTCGAACATTTTGCTTGTAGAATCGAATTACATAAGGCTTGTTTTTTTGAGCTTCAATCTCAGGAAAGCAAAGTAAAGTAGGAAAATGTGCACTTAAACGATTCCCAGCAGCTTTCTGAACAGTAGGTTTTATCAAAAAAGGTGGCAGTGTGGGCCTGTTCAGTAGGTAGCATGATACAACATGTAACTTTTTTCAGTCAAAGAAATAAAATTTTTTTGCATAAAATTTTCCAATGGATATTGATCCTTCCTCATATTTTGGGGTTTAAAAAATATAAAAATATATATCTCAAAGATTAATACACTAATATCTTACGATTACAAGTTTAATAAGGTATATTTGTCTAAAACAATATTTGCAGCTTACATAAAAAATAATTTATTGCATATTTTAATAAAAGCCCTTATATATATTTGTTATTTTGAAAATTAGTTCACTTATGCATTTCTTTATGAATTTCCACCAATCACAACCAACGAATAGTATGTACTGTAAATAGAGAAACTTTGTGAACAAATTCATATTATACAAGGAGGGCAACAAAAATGTTCTCCCCCTGGTGTTCAGAAGTATACATTTACTCCCAAGTGAATCTTGCTGGGAATGAATACCTAGTGTGAGTCGTCGAAGTGTCAAGTAGAGCGTAGTTGTTGTAATTGCGTGCTGAAAATCCTACTTTACTTTGCTTTGCTGAGAACGAAGCTCAAAAAAACAGGGCTATACTTGGCCCCCTGAATTTATGTAATTTTATTAAATGAATTTGTATATTTCAATCTGGCGCTTAAATTATACCATTCGCCATATTTTTGTATTTCACTAATTCGCCACATTATTCGAATTTTTAAAATATAACGTAATGTTTCTCAGGCGAACACAAAACCTGTTATTTTCATGTCGTATATAAACCCTCTATGAAATAAAGCTTAGAGAATTCGTTGTTAAACACCCTTCGGGGAAACTATTGTCTTTTAATTCGCTTTCGCTTTCGCTTTCGTTGCCGCAGATTCAAATTCGCACAAATTCGATATCTTGCATCCGTTTGACGAGTTGGTCGAACGCACAACAACCAGGACCCAACTAGCCCTAACGTAAAAGGTCACCTAGAGGTCCCGAGGTTGACGGTCGGAAAAACCTCCGAACGTTCATTATTCATTAAACTTATATACTAGACAAAAACGATTAAATCTAACTTAAAACTAACATTGATCTCAATTCTACCTTACTGGCTCTTGGCGAGCGCTCTAAACTTAACAATATCCTTAAAATTATTGCCTTTCGGCCTTAAATGTATCTATATTTAAATTGTGTTGTTTTTAAGGTTCCGTACCCAAAGGGACAAAAACGGAACCTTATTAGTTTCGCTCGGATGTCTCTCCGTGTGTCTGTCTGTCTGTCCGAACCCATACTAAGCCAATTTTGTTACCACGTCTATCTCAAGAACCGATTGACATTCATTCATTTCATTCATTCATTTATTCATTCATTTATTTATTTTATTTTCTATTTCTTTAACAGTTGGAAAATTTAAAAATGTAATAACTTAACAAATTTATATATATTAATATAATTCATTTAATAATAATGTTATTTACAATATAAACATTAAATTTGTTTCTTAAGTGTTTTTCATTAAAGAGAAATTACGAGAGAAAAGAAAAGGCACTTTCTATTGTCTATTGACAAGTGACGAAAGTACCAAAAGAAAATATGTAAATCCATAATATTAAAGCATATTTAATCAACAGGTGTTGTGGGGTAAGATGTCGAGAAAATACATTCCAAAATTTTTTTTTTTTTTTTTTTTTTTTTATGTAATTGGATGGAACTGATTTAATTTAATACAAGTTTAAACTAATATCTTGATAATGTTTCCGACTGCATCAAAATCGAAGTTAAAAAGCCATTTTTTAATTTGTTTATTGAATGAATGCGTAGAGCGAATGCTCCGTATTTCAATGGGTAAAATATTAAACAATCTAGGTGCTACTGATGTATAAAAGTTAAGAAAGCTATTAGTGTTATGCATAGGAATGATAGCAAGATTACTGTCACTACTGCGTAATGTGTAAGCTGGCGTATTGTGGCTTGAAAGATAACCACTTCTGCAGAAAAATATTTTTAGTACCTTATAAAAATAGAGGTGTTTAAGCGGGAGAATACCCGAGCTGACAAACAACGCAAAACTGTGATCAAACCTATTCTTCCTCCAGATGGTTCTTAGGATATGCTTTTGGGTAGCTAACAGAGGTTGTAGATTGTTTTTGTAAGTACCACCCCAACATATTATTCCATATTGTAATTTCGACTGAACCAGTCCGTAATAAATGGTCTCCATAAGTTCCTTGCAACAAAGATTTCTCAAGTGAAACATAACATATGTGGTTGACAACAAATATTTTTTTAAAGATAATGTGTGCACTTTACAGTTCATTTTATTGTCAATTGCTAAGCCAAGATATTTATATTCACTAACTGGTTCGATATGAAAACACTTAGGTGAACAAACAACATCCGCAACATTTGTTGATCCACTATTAGAGACGCAACAAGATAAACTACTAAGCAAGAATTTTTTACAACCAATGCTATGCTGAGTTAGAATTGGCGGACTCAAATCTAAAGCGTTTAGATTGAAAAACATAACTCTTGTTTTTTCACTAATGACCAGCTTATGAATGCCGAACCAATGTCTGAATAACTCCAAGTCAAAATTGATATCCGAAACCAGATCTAACAATGTGGTACTAGAATACACACAAGCTAAATCATCAGCAAACCCACATACTTTACCTTTTAAGTTTAGACTAAAAACACTATTGATATAAATAAGGAACAAAATTGGACCTAAAACTGAGCCTTGAGGAACTCCAATATTAATACATCTGGTTTCACTGAAGTTACCACCTATAGTTACCCTTTGCTTCCTGTTTTTAAGGTAGGAAGAAAACCAATCTAGCATAAACCCTCTGAAGCCAGCTTTTTCTAATTTTCTTAAAAGAATGGCATGATCTACTGTATCGAAGGCCTTTTTAATATCAATGTAAAGAGCAGCAGTGTACTTTTTTTGGTCTATACTTTCATAGATATGACCACAATGTGCTAAAAGTGCATCTTCAGTTGATTTACCAGCTCTAAATCCGTATTGTTTTGAACTGAAAAATGAGATATTGTCAAGATAGCTTACAACTCTACATTTGATGACTTTTTCGAAAATTTTTGAAAATACTGGTAATAAAGATATAGGCCTATAATTATTGAGACAATTCTTATCACCTTTCTTGTAAATAGGAATAACTGCCGCAACTTTTAAGCTTTGCGGGAATTGACCGTGAATAATACTTTTGTTAAATATATGTGAGTTAATATATCCACAACATTTAGACTAATCTTTTTGAGAAAGTCATTGGAAAAACTGTTTGACGTAGAAGAATATGAATTATCCAAGGATTGAATTACTTTATAGACTTCAAAAGATGGTATAGTCTCAAAGAAAAAACTATTTGATTGAAAATATTCATTAAAACAATATTCTGGACAATAAACAGAAGAATTATTAATTCCTGCATCAGAAATAGTATTTAGGGCTATTTGAGTAAAGAATTCATTAAAGATTGAAGCCATTTCAGACTGATCAACAACATTCAAAGCTCCTAAGGTAAGATTTAAGGGAATACTAGAAGTTGTTTTTTTGTTGAATATTTCATTGACTATGTCCCATTCTTTTTTCAAGTCTCCTTTGGCTTTTTGGAACTTGTCCATATAAAAATTTTCTTTGCAAATGGGAATTTCAAGACTAATCTCTTTACATAAAACTTCATAGTTTTCACGTAGTGATACTTTATTTGGGTGTTTCTTACACTTGAACCTCAATAGATTTTTAGAATGAATTTTGTTTAATAAATAGTTAGACATCCATGGTTTAAGCTTTTTTAATTTTCCTTTTCTGCTCTCAAATACTTTTGAGCTTTGGTCAGTATAGCCATTTAAAATTAACTCAAAATTGTCAAAAGCAGTTGAGGGATCAGAGTCGGTATAAACTGTTGACCAGTTTTCGAAAACCAAATAGGAATTCAACAGTACGAAGTTAGTTCTGGTCATTTGCTTATGGAGAACCTGCTTCCTGGGTTTAATTATACTGTTTTCTTTAAAGTCAAAACATAAACATGTCATACAATGATCTGAAATTTTAAAATCAGATATTATGCTGGTTAGGGTTAAATTGGTTTTCAAATCAATTCTAGCTAAGATGTGATCAATACATGTTTTGGATGTTGGAGTTATTCGTGTTGGTTCATTAATGCAAGATATAAGACCATATGCTGAGAATAACGACTTGTAATTTTCAACTGTTAACGAGTCAGACAACAGATCTATATTTATATCGCCAACTATAAACAAGTGCTTAGAGTTGTTGTTAATCAGCAGTGAGTTGAGCTCCTCAATAAAAACCTCTTCATTTACATTATGAAATCTGTAAAAACACATAAAAACTAATTTTACAGACTTTAAAACCACCGAAATCTCAAGCATATCAGAGCTTTTAAGATTCCTGCTAAAAAAATTACAGATCAAGCTTTCATCAACAAAAACAGCAGTACCACCTGACGCATAAGTGTTATTACAGTTAGCATATAAGATAAAACCGGGAATCACAAAAAAATCCTTTTCATGCTCATAAATCCAAATTTCAGTCAGAAAAATGAAATGAGGCTTATTAACAAAAGATTCTAAGTGAGTCAGAAACAAGTCAAAATTTTTGCGAAGACTTCTAATATTTTGTTGGACAATAAAAAAATCATTTTCATAATCATCGGAGTGAAAAACACTTTTACAAAGTTCTTTGTCGAAAAAGCAAAAGGGAGTAACTAATGACGCATTATTTAAATCATTTGAAAACAATTTGGCCATCACTAAATGATTTTATCAAGATCATCAAAAGATGAAATGCGGTAAGTGGTATCTCCTTCTTGCTTTTTCATTAAAATAACTGCGTTATTTATCCAAAGATATTGATATTTTTTTTCATTTTTGAGTTGCTTGGCTTTGTTAAATAGAATTCTATTATACGTTGTTAAGCTTTCATTTATAAAAATGGGTTTTTTGCCACAATTATTACCAAATAAACTAGAGGTTATTCGTTTATTTTTCTTATTATAAATCAGTTTCTTCTTACATTCAATTGATTTGAATTTAACGCATACGATTTCCATTGAACTTGTTGTTGTTGTTGAGTCTGCTATTCTGTTGTTGTTGTTTTTTGCTGACACCTTGCTTTTCACTGTTTTTACATAGCAATGTTTGATGTCATCAGCTGTGATGCTTTCATCGATAGTTGATAGCAGCTTCAAAGTCGAGGTCAATGCACTATCTTTGTTTACTGTCGGCATACCCACAATGTCGATGCATTTATGCAATGCCCTTTGTTGCATTATATTGACTTTGTGCTGAAGCATATCAACCTTCTTTGACAAACTTTTTTTATCCTCTTCGAGTGTGCAGATGACACGGTGTCTCCACCTGCAAATTTTCTTTCATGAAATCTCTCACATTTGGTCGCGTTGAAAGAACGACAATATGAAATGAAATGAAGGGTGGGCATTTCATATCATGAAATTTCATTCGTTGAAATGTCGTTGAGCAGAGCACATCGTTGCGTTCTCGCATTAAAGGCCATGAAGGAATTAGAAGAATTGCGGAAACGAGCTGAGAAAAGAAAACGAAGGTTTTGGGTAAATCCATTTCTGGAAAAAAGGGAAATGCACAATTTAGAGGAACATTTGTTGAAAGATGTTCTGTGGGAAGATGACGAGTTTCGGAATTTTTGCAGAATGCATATTGACAAGTTTCTTCTACAAGGAACTGTGAATGTTTACGATCCATCTTAATTACTCTTTGTTTCGTCATTTGTGTTCTTCTAAAAGGATCTATAAATGTTTATGATCCTTTCTTATCCCTTTTCGTTGTAGCTATGCATATTTTCCATTTTCTGTTTTATGATGCTTGTAAAACTATCTGGAAATGTTTTTTTCCTTGTTTAAATTTTCGCACATCTGGCAATCGTGTAAACATAGCTTTAAAAAAATTGGTAAAAGGTTCGATGACCCAAAAATAAACTCATACAACACGAACTCATTCCCACTCAGCCATCGCTGGAAAAAAACAAGTAATAATAACCAGCTATTTCCAAGAGCAAAATCTGTCTTGATCGACATGCAAAACTATAATGCCCATGTGACTACATCCTAGATCCTACCTACATCCATTCTCTGTTCCCATTTACCATATCCTTGTAATGACTATACTTGTCTCGTTTTTATTCAAATACCTAGTTTCAGCGCTACAACCTACAAGCGACCATTCGCCACTCAGCCATCGTGAAAATGAAAAACAAGTGTCAAACTGCACAGAAATTTCAGTCCCTCTCATGAAATCAATACCATGAAAGGAGCTGTGAAACTGGTTTTTTCATGAAATTTGTGGTCTCCACGTGTAATCTGTCCTCTCATGAAAATTTTCATGCTAAGAAAATTGCAGGTGGAGACACCGTGTGAGAGACAAAACATTGCGGTTAATCTCTTTCAAAGAAATTATTTCTTTATTTACACGGTGTCTCCACCTGCAATTTTCTTAGCATGAAAATTTTCATGAGAGGACAGATTACACGTGGAGACCACAAATTTCATGAAAAAACCAGTTTCATGAAAAGTATTTCACAGCTCCTTTCATGGTATTGATTTCATGAGAGGGACTGAAATTTCTGTGCAGTTTGACACTTGTTTTTCATTTTCACGATGGCTGAGTGGCGAATGGTCGCTTGTAGGTTGTAGCGCTGAAACTAGGTATTTGAATAAAAACGAGACAAGTATAGTCATTACAAGGATATGGTAAATGGGAACAGAGAATGGATGTAGGTAGGATCTAGGATGTAGTCACATGGGCATTATAGTTTTGCATGTCGATCAAGACAGATTTTGCTCTTGGAAATAGCTGGTTATTATTACTTGTTTTTTTCCAGCGATGGCTGAGTGGGAATGAGTTCGTGTTGTATGAGTTTATTTTTGGGTCATCGAACCTTTTACCAATTTTTTTAAAGCTATGTTTACACGATTGCCAGATGTGCGAAAATTTAAACAAGGAAAAAAACATTTCCAGATAGTTTTACAAGCATCATAAAACAGAAAATGGAAAATATGCATAGCTACAACGAAAAGGGATAAGAAAGGATCATAAACATTTATAGATCCTTTTAGAAGAACACAAATGACGAAACAAAGAGTAATTAAGATGGATCGTAAACATTCACAGTTCCTTGTAGAAGAAACTTGTCAATATGCATTCTGCAAAAATTCCGAAACTCGTCATCTTCCCACAGAACATCTTTCAACAAATGTTCCTCTAAATTGTGCATTTCCCTTTTTTCCAGAAATGGATTTACCCAAAACCTTCGTTTTCTTTTCTCAGCTCGTTTCCGCAATTCTTCTAATTCCTTCATGGCCTTTAATGCGAGAACGCAACGATGTGCTCTGCTCAACGACATTTCAACGAATGAAATTTCATGATATGAAATGCCCACCCTTCATTTCATTTCATATTGTCGTTCTTTCAACGCGACCAAATGTGAGAGATTTCATGAAAGAAAATTTGCAGGTGGAGACACCGTGTTAAAGACAAGATCTCTTTGTGCACAACTTCCAATGTGATTTGAGTAGTGTTGCTATTGTTATCCATGCATACAGGAACAGCTGGTTGCAGTGTAGGTGAATGTGTGACAGTACACAGTAGTCGATGGCTGTAGCAGAGAAGAGTTTACTTGCTGTTGATGCAGTTGTTGTTCATGGCAAGTAAATTGAACAGCTGATTGCTGTGAAGAGACTGTGGGTGGCGGAGGTGGTGGTGATGATGGCAGTGTATGTGACTGAGATGAAACTGTTGGTGGCGGCGGTGGTGATGATGGTGGTAGTGTATGTGACTGCGGTGTTAGTGACTGAGATGTATGATTAATATATTTTTGTTGTTGTTTTATTGTTTGCATAACAGAAGAAGAAGCAGATTCAGGTGTTGTATGGGTATTCTTCAATGTGGTAGGGGAGAATCGTAACGAATCTCTTCTTTGCTTTGAACACAGTGGACAACGAAATTCAATGTGGTTTTTTTTCATGTAGTCCTTATCACTAGGTTTTAAGTTAACACATTTCAAATGAAAATGACTATTACAGTGATTACATAGAATTTTCGCAACATTGCGGTCTACTTTTGCTCCACATATGCAAGACATTTTAATATTTACGCAAGTAAAGAAATAAAAATTCTCGACACGAGTGTACCCCACAACGTAACGATGAGAACTCATAGAAGGCTAAAATTTACACACAACATCCGGTATAACGTCTAGTTAAACGACAAATACCAATGGAACCGATACATCGATTGGTTTTCGAGCAATTAGTAATCTGGTGAAAAAAATATTTTCATTCGCCCAAAAAACGGTTTATTTCTTGATTCACAAAAAAATACATAAATTCCTTTTTTGTAGATCATATTCTTAGCTATATATGTGCTGAATACTGTTTTGCCGAAAAGTTAATGGTTTACAAAATATTCGGTTCTCACACATACCCAATCTCATGCTTCCCACCTTCTAAAACAAATAAATATATCCTCTCAATTTCAATAATAACATGTAGGAATGCTCTTTCCTTAGTCAAATACGGAACCTTCGGTGCGCCAGTGACACTCGCACTTGGCCGGTTTTTTTTTATTTTTCAAGAAACTGAAAACTTGAATTCTTTATTATTCTTATTTTATTTACAAACTACTTAAAACTACCTATGCTAGTTAGCCTAAATTAATTATAATCAGGGTGGTGAGCAATCCTTCGATTGGTCGGTCGAGTCTCGGTAGCACATACACGTTGTCTAGCCCAGTCCCTCCCAAGGACCCCCTAATCTAACATAAACCTACAAACTTAGTATCTATCTTAAAACTAAGGAGGATGCTACGTAAGTAGCGCACCGGCCCGGGAGAGCGTATCCACTCTCACCTCTTCCTCAAGCCACCAAAATTCGGTGAACTGCTTTTTATGGTTGACGTCCTGCTGTGTGAATTTTCGTTTCAAATCGGAATTCCTTAACAAAGAAAAAACCATTTACTTCACTGTTCTTTGTTCTTTACTTCTTCAACTACTCTATATTAATATCTTTGTTAATCTTTTCGTTTTTGTCGAACACTTCACGAATTTTACAGATAAAAAAAATATAACTGCCTTCGGCTTTAAATAATTATTTAATTATTGTGCTGCGTGGTTTCTTCGCACGTCCGATGAGTTTAAAAATGGTGTTTTGTATGCCGGCTTTGGGAAAAGAATCTAAATTTCCCATTTCTCATTATTTTTAAATTAACCGCTTTTTTTTTGTTCTCAAAAGTGTTCTCTTTTACGAGACTCAGAGGCTGTAAATTATTTTGCCGTATGACAGTTTTTGTGTAACACCCTCGACACCAACCCTGCTGTGACAGCTGATATTCGTGTGTCACCTTGAAGGTAGTGTAGTGCAGCAGATTTCAAATTAACTTTTTTGTAACAGGCGGTTGTCCGATCTGAGTGCTCCGAATTGTTGAAGTGGCATGAAAGATTGGGTCGTTTGAACAGCAAGATTTGTTAAAGCTGGTTCAAATCGGTGTTGTACCCGCGGTGGATATGAATGACGCTGATCAATTATCGCGTTGTGAGATTTGCTTGAAAGGAAAAATGACTGCTTAACCTTTCTCAAAATGTAGGGTGCCTTGTTTAGAGGTATTAAAAATTGTGCACTCTGACGTTGTAGGTCCATTTAGGACGGAATCATCGGGACGTGCGAAATATTTTGTGACCTTTATAGACGACAGTTCAAGATGGTCCGAGGCAGAAGAGCGGAGTATTCGATGCGTTTAAACTCTACCAAAATCTTGTAGAAAGGCAGACTGGGATGAAAATTAAATATTTGCAGTCGGACAACGGACGCGAGTATTGTAATTTAGAGTTCGACAAATATCTAACCGATCAAGGAATAGAGAGGAGGTTAACGATTCCTCAGTCCTCACACTCCACAACAAAACGGAGTTGCGGAGCGCATGAACCGAACTCTTTTGGACATGGCAAGGTGTTTGTTGTTTCAATCTGGTTTGAGTGCGTCGTTTTGGTCTGAAGCTGTTGCTACCGCGTGTCATATTCGCAATCGGTGCCCTACGAGCAGTTTAGCCGGTAAGATTCCGTATGAGAAGTGGACTTGAAAGTTATTAAAAGTGAATTACTTAAGAACATTTGGTTCCAAGGTGCTTGTTTTGGACAAGGATCCTAACAAAGACAAGTTTGCACAGAGATCTATTGAAGGAATATTTGTTGGATATCCTCGAGATAGGAAGGGATATCGAATATGGATGCCAAGTAAACACAAAACCGTTCATGCCCGTGATGTGAAGGTTTTTGATTATATACAGCGCCACCATACACAAAATATGCAGGTGCTGGATCAGTTGCTACAAACAGATGAGATGGCAGAGAACGAGGAGAGCGAGCGGAGGACGGTTGAGTTTTCGCCACCTTCATTGAAAGCTAATGTTGTTCCCGAAGATCAACCAAAGATGCAAGCGATTAAGAGGAAACCGGACGAGGAACTCAGACGAACTGCTGGAAGACCTAAGTTTTTGCGGACGGGTACCAGAGGGCGACCGAGAAAGCTGTTCCGCACTACACGTTCTACTACAGCACAATGTAGAGACAATGAGTCCCCGTCTCCAGTCGATGACGGTGATTCTGAGTTGGAGGATGAAGTTTTTGCGGGTGTGGCAGAAATTAGCACGAAGGATGCCTTATTGAGCGATGAATGTGAAGAGTGGAAGGACGCAATGGAGGCAGAGGTGATGAGCCTTATTAAGGCCGTGTGTCAATTGCGCTAAATAATTATCCTCGGATAATTTTTTTACATTTCTGTGTGTGTTGAATAAAAATTTAGCTTTTGTGAAATTTGGCTGTGTCGGTTGGGCTAAATTTTTGAGATTTCTCAGAAGACTTTTGACGATAGCACAACACAATACGAAGCACAACACAAAGAACAGACATACACCTAATTCAATAACAACAACTGATAATATAATATCACAAATTCGATGTATTAATTCCCTTTGATGTCAATGATATTGCTGCAGTATCAAAGTCTTATAAGCCACGATTACTTGCCCCCACGCAGAAGATGAACAAGAGAAGTGTAATTTTATATTCAATCGGTATGAATTCAAACTCCGTAACCGAATCACTTTTTTTGTCATCATGCGTCCCTATGAATTAAGTAAATTCTATTAAAAACTTTATTAATTTTCCTTCATTATTTAGATACATGTTGTAGTACGGTTTGTTTTTATTTTATTTTTTTTCGTTGATTTGCTGCCATTTGAAATAAAAAACTCGAACGTAAAAAATTTATCCTATGAAGATAATTTTTTGACAGCTGAAGAATTCGTTTTCCACCACGATAGTGTCAGAATATTATCCGAGGATAATTATTTAGTCCAATTGACACACGGCCTAAGAGCGATTCCAAAAGAGTTACAGAGATTCGTTGTCGAATTAGTTTTGAACGGCAGCTGCACGACGTAACGTCCATCAGAATCACGGCTATGAGTTGACACAAAATGGTCCTCAGCCTGCTGTTCTTCCACTGACAGCATAGTCTCACAACGAACCTCCTCTAGACGCCAAAAACGCTCCAGATCAAACTCCTGCGAAAAATCGAGCTGCGTACAAAATGTCCTTACCTCCGGGTTGACAAGAGAAAGCTGCTGATCAATGCTGCCTGCTACTACTACTACTTATGTTTGAAGGTGCGTTTAAAATGGTAAACACTTTGTCTGCTCCGATGAGAATATCAATATGACCCGGCTTATTGAAACAAGGATCCGCCAATTCAAGCGACAGGTATGCCTTTATATTGAAATGAGAGAGAGGAGCAGGTGGCAGCAGTGACGTTAATTTAGGCCGTGTGTCAATTGCGCTAAATAATTATCCTCGGATAATTTTTTTGACATTTCTGTGTGTGTTGAATTAAAATTTAGCTTTTGTGAAATTTGGCTGTGTCGATTGGGCTAAATTTTTGAGATTTCTCAGAAGACTTTTGACGATAGCACAACACAATACGAAGCACAACACAAAGAACAGACATTCAACTAATTCAATAACAACAACTGATAATATGGATCATAAATTCGATGTATTAATTCCCCTTGATGTCAATGATATAGCTGCGGTATCAAAGCCTTATAAGCCACGATTACTTGCCCCCACGCAGAAGACGAACAAGAGAAGTGTAATTTTATATTCAATCGGTATGAATTCAAACTCCGTAACCGAATCACTTTTTTTTTTTGTCATCATGCGTCCCTATAAATTAAGCAAATTATATTAAAAACTTTATAAATTTTCCTTCATTATTTAGATATATGTTGTAGGTAGTACGGTTTGTTATTATTTTTTTTTCTTTCGTTGATTTGCTGCCATTTGAAATAAAAAACTCGCACGTAAAAAATTTATCCTATGAAGATAAATTATTATCCTGCTCCCGGAGCAGGATAATTTTTTGACAGCTGAAGAATTCGTTTTCCACCACGATAGTGCCAGAATATTATCCGAGGATAATTATTTAGCGCAATTGACACACGGCCTAAGAACGAAACTTGGCAGATTGTTAAGAAAGAGTCTCGTTCGTTGTTGGATGTCGCTGGGTAAGCACAGCCCTGATGGAAAGGTTGAAAGACGCAAAGCCCGGATAGTTGCCAAAGGATATAGCCAAAAAATTGGTGTCAATTACCACCAGACTTTCGCACCAGTGCCGAGGCTTCAAACGCTGCGGTTATTTTTGGCTCTGGCAGTTCAGTTTGGATTGAAGGTGTGGCAGTTTGATGTGGTGACGGCGTATTAGATGAAGAAATATTTATGAGAATTCCTGAGATGTTGAATGAGATGCTGGAGAGGATAATTACTAAGCAAGGTGAACATTCGAAGTTTGGACATCAGGCAGGAAATATGCTGAGGAATATACGTAATGGTGGAAATACATGCAAGTTGTATAACGCTCTCTATGGACTACGTCAATCCGGACGACAATGGTACATAAAACTCAGTGAAAGACTTTTCAGCTGGTTTAAATCCTACAAAGAATGAGCCGTGTCTATTTTATAAAAGCTGTGGAGATAATTTTATGCTTGTTCTGGTTTACGTTGATGATATATTGGTTGCATCAAACAAGAAAAACCAAATCACAAATTTGCGTGACAATTTGCTAGAGGAATTCGAGGTAAAGGACATAGGCCCTGCTAAGTATTGTCTTGGATTGGAAATAAATCAAGGTGAAAGGAAAATCGAGCTTTCGCAGACTGGATATATAATGGGACTCCTCAAACATTATGGGATGGATAAATGTAATGCAGTGTCAACACCTTCAGAATATGCGTTTCGATGATGGTTGTGGTAGTGAGTCACAGGAAAACTATCCATATAGTGAATTAATTGGTGCCCTTATGTATTTGTCGGTGGCAACACGTCCGGATATTGCAAATACTGTCTCAAGGTTAGCACAATTTATAACTAAGCCAAATAAAGCGCACTGGCTTGCTGCGAAACGAGTCTTGAGGTATCTAGCTGGAAGCGCACAGATTGGATTGCGGTATAAGGAGACAGATGACCCGCTTATTGGATATACGGATGCTGACTGGGGTGGCTGTACCTACTGTTGATCGCCATTCTTACACAGGATATTTATTCCTACTTGGTGGCGCTGCAATTTCATGGAAATCACAGAAGCAGCGAACTGTTGCGCTATCTTCAACTGAAGCGGAATATGTAAGTTTAGCGGAGGCGGCGAAGGAGGCTATATACTTGCGTAGTATATTATATGAGCTCAAGTTACGTGATTGGGCTGATATAATTATTTTTATTGACAACCGAGGAGCTCAATGTTTAGCGAGTGACCCAGTTTTCCATGATCGCACGAAACATATCGACATTAAGCATAATTTTGTCCGTGAATCGATTGCATCTAAACTGTTTCGACTGGAGCATGTGCCGACGGAACGAATGGTTGCTGATGTGCTGACGAAGTCTCTACCTCGGAGAACACACGAAGGATGTATGGAAGGTATGGGTCTTAGGACGCGTGAAGATGATACTTATGACGTGGGCTTGTGAGGGCGTGTTGAAGATCGATGATAGTTGGCAACCCGCACGCCATAAATGTTGACAGGCAGTTGTCACTTTGACGTCTTCACCGAGAATATTCTTTTTGTACCACGTTTCTCTATTAACCTGTAAAAACACTTTTTCTTTTTCTCTTCAACCGTGGTGAAATAAAGGTTATGAGTTATAATTAAATTCAATTGAAGATATTCTGCGTTTTAATAATTCTTCTCAATACAATGCCTTTCTTTGCTGGAGAAAATCACTAAAATGTACCTGTTGTCAAATTCAAATGCACATGTAGTGGTAAATCTGAGAAAATATCTTGATTCGCAAAACTGCTCTGAAATCTGAAAAAGATTGCTTTATTTGTACCAAACGAAAATATAAATTGCTCTGAGAGAAAAAAAAGTGCTCTCGGAGCGCCCAATCGAATACCACATTACATTCCAAATATTACACTTCCCTAGCGAAGAAAACAATCGACAACAGCGCCACCTATCGGGTCCAAAAATATCCTATTTTTCTAGCTGCATCCAACCATGCACACAAACAAAGTTTAATTGAGATCGGTTGAGTTTCTCAAAAAAAACCGCGCCACCTATCGGGTCCAAAACTATCCTATCTTTCTAGCTGCATACAAACATGCACACATACAAAGTTTCATTGAGATCGGTTGAGTTTCTCAGAAAATCGACAACAGCGCCACCTATCAGGTGTCGGTTTCTCGGTGACAATGACGCGGTGTCGGTTTTTCGGTGACTATGACGCGGCGTCGTTTTAAAAGTAACGCGAATTCATTAATTGCTTCCCATCTAAAAGTGCCCAACGCGCCTAAAGAAGTAATAACTTAAAAAAAAACATAAAGCTGATAAGGTGCAGTTGCACATGCATGCATACGAAAAAAATGTATATATAAATAGATAACAAAAAAATTAATACCGAGCACAAACGGGTTTCGTTCGTGGCATGCATGCACATGAATCACTAATCAGATCACAATTAATATAGCGCATTTTAAATCACAATTGAGTGTGACTCCCTCCCAATGTCAATTACATTACATACCTGACCCTGACCTGACCTATCTCCCTCCCACCCATGCACCACATTAATACTCCACCCACAACTCCACACTCTCCACGATCAGCAGTTCAATTTCAATTTAAAAGAAGTGAGCAAAAAAAAAAAAAACAACACAAAGCACAAAAGGTGTTAAAAAAAAAGAGAAACAAAAAGCATATAGCTGAAAAGGTACAGAGAGAGAAACAGGTTTTGCCGAACATAAACACAAAATTTCCTACACTGAATGCCGGGCAAATCCAACGATCTAGCTTCAATCGAACATTTTACTTTTTTGAATTGTATAAAATTTATAATTTCATGCTTATTGTTCAGCTTCAGGACTACGTACAAAGATGATTCATATCTTAAAATCTTTGTACATAATTGAACTTTATATTAAAAAAAAATCCTATTTCATTCCGTTGAGTCATTCCAAAGCTAGGAGCTAGAAGGCATTCGAGAATTACAACTTTTGTTAGATATGAGCTTAAATCTCCGCTTCCGGACAGCGGATAATGATTAAACATATCCAACCACTCTTACCCAAAAAAGAGAAGAAAAAATGTCAGTAAAACAACCCAAACAAATAGTTACCCTCTTCTATTATTCCCTCACAATCTCATTTATGTAGTATTCGATTCGGCTTCTTCAGATTTGCTCTCAGATTTCCGTTTTCGTGTGCCTAGTCGAACATAAAAACGTCACCTGCTCTTTTTTGTGTTGATACCTATTCGTGCGATTTGAATATGTACAGTCTTCGACACTTTTCTAAGCGATTTACTGGTTAAATTTTGTATTAAAACATTAGAAATATCCGTCCCGATTGATTATTAAATATTTATACATAAATAATTTACAAAAATTGATTCACTCGATGCAATGTCTTTCTTTGCTGGAGAAAATCACTAAAATGTACCAGTTGTCAAATTCAAACGCACTTGTATTGGTAAATCTGAGAAAATATCTTGATTCGCAAAAGTGCTCTGAAATCTGAAAAAGATTGCATTATTTGTACCAAACGAACATATAAATTGCTCTGAGAGAAAAAAAGTGCTCTCAGAGCGCCCAATCGAATACCACATTACATTCCAATTATTACATTTCCCTAGCGAAGAAAACAATCGACAACAGCGCCACCTATCGGGTCCAAAACTATCCTATTTTTCTAGCTGCATCCAACCATGCACACAAACAAAGTTTAATTGAGATCGGTTGAGTTTCTCCAAAAAAATCGACAACAGCGCCACCTATCGGGTCCAAAACCATCCTATCTTTCTAGCTGCATACAAACATGCACCCATACAAAGTTTCATTGAGATCGGTTGAGTTTCTCAGAAAATGGACAACAGCGCCACCTATCGGGTCTAAAACTATCCTATCTTTCTAGCTGCATACAACCATGCACACATACAAAGTTTCATTGGAATCGGTTAAGTTTCTCAGAAAACGGACAACAGCTCCACCCATCCAACCATGCTCACATACAAAGTTTCATTGAGATCGGTTGAGTTTCTCAGAAAATGGACAACAGCGCCACCTATCGGGTGTCGGTTTCTCGGTGACGATGACGCGGTGTCGTTTTAAAGGTAACGCGAATTCATTAATTTCTTCCCATCTAAAAGTGCCCAACGCGCCTAAAGAAGTAATAACTTAAAACAAAAACAAATCAGAAAAGGTGCAGTTGCATATGCAAAATTTACCTTCAGGATAAGGTACGAAGATGATTTTAAAAAAATAGATAAAAAAAAATAAATACCGAGCACAAACGGGATTCGTTCGTGGCATGCATGCACATGAATCACTAATCAGATCACAATTAATATAGCGCATTTTAAATCACAATTGAGTGTGACTCCCTCCCAATGTCAATTACATTACATACCTGACCCTGACCTGACCTATCTCCCTCCCACCCATGCACCACATTAATACTCCACCCACAACTCCACACTCTCCACGATCAGCAGTTCAATTTCAATTTAAAAGAAGTGAGCAAAAAAAAAAAAACAACACAAAGCACAAAAGGTGTTAAAAAAAAAGAGAAACAAAAAGCATATAGCTGAAAAGGTACAGAGAGAGAAACAGGTTTTGCCGAACATAAACACAAAATTTCCTACACTGAATGCCGGGCAAATCCAACGATCTAGCTTCAATCGAACATTTTACTTTTTTGAATTGTATAAAATTTATAATTTCATGCTTATTGTTCAGCTTCAGGACTACGTACAAAGATGATTCATATCTTAAAATCTTTGTACATAATTGAACTTTATATTAAAAAAAAATCCTATTTCATTCCGTTGAGTCATTCCAAAGCTAGGAGCTAGAAGGCATTCTAGAATTACAACTTTTGTTAGATATGAGCTTAAATCTCCGCTTCCGGACAGCGGATAATGATTAAACATATCCAACCACTCTTACCCAAAAAAGAGAAGAAAAAATGTCAGTAAAACAACCCAAACAAATAGTTACCCTCTTCTATTATTCCCTCACAATCTCATTTATGTAGTATTCGATTCGGCTTCTTCAGATTTGCTCTCAGATTTCCGTTTTCGTGTGCCTAGTCGAACATAAAAACGTCACCTGCTCTTTTTTGTGTTGATACCTATTCGTGCGATTTGAATATGTACAGTCTTCGACACTTTTCTAAGCGATTTACTGGTTAAATTTTGTATTAAAACATTAGAAATATCCGTCCCGATTGATTATTAAATATTTATACATAAATAATTTACAAAAATTGATTCACTCGATGCAATGTCTTTCTTTGCTGGAGAAAATCACTAAAATGTACCAGTTGTCAAATTCAAACGCACTTGTATTGGTAAATCTGAGAAAATATCTTGATTCGCAAAAGTGCTCTGAAATCTGAAAAAGATTGCATTATTTGTACCAAACGAACATATAAATTGCTCTGAGAGAAAAAAAGTGCTCTCAGAGCGCCCAATCGAATACCACATTACATTCCAATTATTACATTTCCCTAGCGAAGAAAACAATCGACAACAGCGCCACCTATCGGGTCCAAAACTATCCTATTTTTCTAGCTGCATCCAACCATGCACACAAACAAAGTTTAATTGAGATCGGTTGAGTTTCTCCAAAAAAATCGACAACAGCGCCACCTATCGGGTCCAAAACCATCCTATCTTTCTAGCTGCATACAAACATGCACCCATACAAAGTTTCATTGAGATCGGTTGAGTTTCTCAGAAAATGGACAACAGCGCCACCTATCGGGTCTAAAACTATCCTATCTTTCTAGCTGCATACAACCATGCACACATACAAAGTTTCATTGGAATCGGTTAAGTTTCTCAGAAAACGGACAACAGCTCCACCCATCCAACCATGCTCACATACAAAGTTTCATTGAGATCGGTTGAGTTTCTCAGAAAATGGACAACAGCGCCACCTATCGGGTGTCGGTTTCTCGGTGACGATGACGCGGTGTCGTTTTAAAGGTAACGCGAATTCATTAATTTCTTCCCATCTAAAAGTGCCCAACGCGCCTAAAGAAGTAATAACTTAAAACAAAAACAAATCAGAAAAGGTGCAGTTGCATATGCAAAATTTACCTTCAGGATAAGGTACGAAGATGATTTTAAAAAAATAGATAAAAAAAAATAAATACCGAGCACAAACGGGATTCGTTCGTGGCATGCATGCACATGAATCACTAATCAGATCACAATTAATATAGCGCATTTTAAATCACAATTGAGTGTGACTCCCTCCCAATGTCAATTACATTACATACCTGACCCTGACCTGACCTATCTCCATCCCACCCATACACCACATTAAAGGCTGGTACGCAGTTCAAGTGAAATCCAATTTTTTATACAAATTTTTCACTGCGAAATGTCAAAATGAATTTTCCAAATGAAAATTTCACTAGGCGGTACGCAGTTCGAGTGGAAAATATCGCTTCCAAAACTGAGTCGTAGGTGGCGATACTAAAATCTCTCCGCAGCTATTTCACTTGGTTTTTATTGTCCGTCGCATTAATTTTTTGACATTTCAGCGTGAAAAATGATTTGTAGGATGCGGTTTAGAATTTTTTTTGGAATTTAAGATGTTTCCTTAAGAGAATAATAAGTGTTTCGCACGTATAAAATTGTTTTTTCATTGAACATAGTGCAATAATGTTAGGTGTACAAATATTTGGTGGCATGGATGTCCTTTTCCATAAACAGGGTGCCTCAAGAATACTTTCTACTCAGTTTTGCTCAAGCAATACCAGCAGATGATCTTTGAATATATGCATATTTCCCTGCACTGTTAATTGTTTAAATTTTACGACTGTCCTTTTTATTTTACATATCAGACATTATTTGCCAAATTGAAAACTATTAAAATTGTTATCTACAAAATACTGTGGTGTGGAATGTATCGTGTAACCTAAAATGGTGAAGTGAAAACAACCCCTTAGTCACCAAACAAGTTCCACCCAAGTGTCACTTCCAATTGGAGACTGGAACCTGTCAAGTAAATGTATTTCACCACTGAACCTTGTTCTAGAACCACTTAGAATTAGCTAGAAAGTTCTCGTAGATGGCGGAGCGGGTATAAAAGGACAGCTTTTAGAAGAGGGCGAGACAGTTGATTTATAACAGTGGTTGGTTAAAGTTCGAGATAGTAATAGTTTGTGAAGATAAATAAGTGAAAAGTAATAGAGTAAATAAAGTGATTGGTTTGAAACGTTGAAGAATTGTTTAAGTAATAGTGTTCTGGTACTTAATAAGTGAAATATTAGAATAGTCGATAAAAGTGTAATAAAAGTGAATTTTATTAGAGAAGTTAAACGGAATAGTGTTTTATCTTTACGAATCCCAGCCTGAATGTAACATTGGTGTCAGAAGTGGGATAAAACTTATTCTGTGCTAAGTGTCTGAGTGCAGCTAAAAAAAAAAAAAAAAAAAAAAAAAAAAAAGTGAATTTGTGATTTTCTAAACTACAAGAGACAAACAAAATGGGTCGTATATTACTACATCTAAGCATACCCCAATTGAAAAGTGAACTAGAAAAGCGGAATCTCTCCACCGCTGGAGGGAAAAGTGACCTCATACTTCGTCTGCAGGAAGCTGTCCAAAACGAGGGAGAAGATCCAAAAACCATGCTATTCGACGTGTCAGAAGAACAAGTAAGTACAGGCGTTGACATTAGCTCTATGATGGAATTACTTCTTGCCAAGATGGAAGAACAGAAGAATTCTCTAGAAGAACAGAAAAATTCTATGGAATCTAAGTTCGCAGAACAGAAGAATTCCATGGAATTGAAGTTCGCAGAACAGAAGAATTCTCTAGAAGAACAGAAAAATTCTCTAGAAGAACAAAAGAATTCTTTAGAAGAACAGAAAAATTCCATTGTCGCCGCACAAAAAGACGCCGTGGAAGAATTTAAGAATGTTCTAGATGTAAAAATCGACGCTATTGATGAGAAATTAAACCAGCATGAAACCAAGTTCGAGGAAATTAATGAAACGTTTCATAGACACGAGACAAACATCGAGAACGTAGCCAAAGAACTTGGAACAAACATCAAGAACATAGCCAGAGAGTTCGGCACAAACATCGAGAACATAACTAAAGAGCTCGAAAAAGTCAAGAAGCAGAAGGCTCGGGAATATTCTGCTGACTGCCCAAGAAGGAAGGAGATGCAACCACCCGTTTTTGATGGTCAAACATCATGGCCAATTTATAAGAGACAGTTCGAAGCAGCTGCAACGACCAATGGATGGGACGACGAGGAAAAGTCGATTGCATTAACGCTCGCATTACGAGGTACAGCTGCAGAATTGCTTCAAACTATCTCCGAAGAAAAACAACGCGACTACGTGGCTTTGGTGAAGGCTATTGAGATGCGATTTGGTGACGACCATATGCAGCAAGTATATAGAGTGCAACTTCGCAGTCGAATCCAGAAGAGGGGGGAAACACTCCAACAGTTGCA
This sequence comes from Cheilosia vernalis, assembly GCA_949126925.1. Taxonomy (NCBI): domain Eukaryota; kingdom Metazoa; phylum Arthropoda; class Insecta; order Diptera; family Syrphidae; genus Cheilosia; species Cheilosia vernalis. Next base: position 59,803,573 of record OX421358.1, read on the forward strand.
AGCGGATATCGAAAGGCTAGCGCACTTGTCTTATCCCAATGCCGGCGAAGATGTCATCAATGAAATGGCTATTGAGGCATTTACACAAGCCATAGAGGACAGACAACTACAGATGGCTTTACGAATGGCTGGAAAGAAAACTCTTCCTGAGGCACTGGCATTTGCCTTAACGATGAAAGCTGCTGACCAAGCATCTCAAGGGTTTCACCGCGTGAGAGAAATGACATCCGTTGAATGCTCGTGCCAGAGAACCGAAGTAGTAGACCGTAACAGTTCTCGAAGGGGACCGATCCGTTGCTGGAACTGCAACAAAATTGGACATCTTCAACGACAGTGCAGAGCCGAACGTAGACAGGGCAGTTGTCCACATTGCAGAACTAGAAACGAGGAGGCGTTTGAGCATTCGGCGGATGGAACGTCACAAAGCCATCAGTCGGGAAACGAGTAAGAACCAACTTCGCGGGGCAGAAGCTGGTTTCTGGAATCGACGCCCCCAGGACCACAATTCAGGTTTCCCAGACCAAACGATGTAATAGGAGCCTGACAGTGGAAGCCCATATCGGCCAGAAAAAGTATGTGGCTACAATCGATACAGGTGCCACCGCTTCCATAATCAGGAGGGACATCGTTCGCCAATCATGGCTGCACAACACCAGCAGCTACTGTCTGAAAACAGCAACTGGAGCAACAGCAAAGGTGTATGGTGAGGTACTCTTGACGATAAACCTTGCAGGAATAGTCTTCTCCCATGCATTCTTAGTGGCTGATATATGTGACGAATGCATCATCGGAATCGACTTTATGAAGACGCATGATATAGTGCTCGACATCGGTTCGCAAGTTATAAAGTACAAGAACGTCGAGATTCCGATGGTTTACGGGAACGAGAACGTCGCAGCTCTACGGACAGTTGTAAGTGAGGACGAAATACTACCACCTTCATCAGAGACAGTTATTTGGACAAAGCTGGAAGGTGACCCTGGGAGCCACCGATTCTACCTAGTCGAGCCAGATCCAGAAAATTATTATCAGAGCTATATTGTCGGAAAGATGCTGGTTGAACCTAAAAACAGCTTGGTTCCCGTTCGTGTCCTCAATGTGGAAAACAAAAGCGTGAAACTAAAGCAAGGGGAAGTGATTGGAAAGTGCGTACCGATTACTGCGGTCACAAAGTTGTCCAATGCAAGTCCTGTGAAACCGGTTAGACCTACGGAGATATCGGAAATGAAAAAGAATATACTCGGAGAGTGCGAGCTGGATCAGGAGCAGCGATCCATGGCAGGGAGTCTAATCAATGAGTTTGCTGATATATTTGCTTCACAGAACGGCGAGTATGGCCGAACACATCTCGTACAACACCGAATCGACACCGGAGATGCGAGACCGATTCGTCAGCCTCCCCGACGACTACCATTGGCTAAGCAGACGGAGGTTGCAGAAATGGTATCGACGATGGAAAAGGAAGGACTGATTGAAAGCTCAAAAAGTCCGTGGGCATCGCCGGTCGTCCTGGTCAAGAAGAAAGACGGAAGTACGAGATTCTGCGTGGACTATCGCCAACTCAACAACGTCACCAAGAAGGATAGCTACCCCCTGCCAAGAATTGACGACACCCTGGACACACTATCCGGAGCCAAATGGTTTTCGACTCTTGATCTGAAGAGTGGCTACTGGCAAGTGCAGATCCATCCAGAAGACCGCGAGAAAACAGCATTCACAGCAGGAAACGGGCTTTGGCAGTTTACAGTAATGCCATTTGGACTGTGCAATGCTCCAGCAACCTTTGAGCGTCTAATGGAGCGCGTTTTGCTGGGACTAACGTGGAAAACCTGTTTGGTCTACCTGGACGATGTCATCGTAGTAGGAAAAACTTTTAACGAACATCGAGATAACCTTAAGGAGGTGTTCCAAAGGCTACGAAGTGCGCAACTAAAACTTAACCCGAAGAAGTGTTCCTTATTTAGACCAGAAGTGAAGTACCTCGGGCACATCATCTCTTCCAAAGGAGTCAAGACTGATCCGGAGAAGGTCGATGCAGTGAAAAACTGGCCGGTACCCAAAGACAAACATCAACTGAGAAGCTTCCTGGGACTTGCGACCTATTACAGACGATTTGTAAAGGACTTTGCCAGGATCGCAAAGAGCTTGCATCAACTGACAGAAAAAGGCAAACAATTCAAATGGTCGGGTGAGTGCGAAAAGAGCTTCAAGGAACTTAAACAACAGTTGTGCAACGCCCCCATACTAGCGTACCCCACCCCTGGGAAAACATTTATTGTGGATGCAGACGCTAGTAATGTGGGAATTGGAGCCGTTCTTTCCCAGGTGCACGATGGCCAAGAAAAAGTAGTTTCCTACTTCAGCAAAGTTCTCTCAAAGCCAGAAAGGAACTACTGTGTTACCAGGCGCGAACTCCTTGCTTTGGTATTGGCAACAAAACATTTCCATAAGTACCTTTATGGGCGGAAATTCATCCTCCGCACAGACCATGCATCTTTAAAGTGGCTGCTGCACTTTAAGAATCCTGAAGGCCAAGTCGCAAGGTGGATCGAACGGCTGCAGATGTACGACTACGAAATACAACATCGAAAGGGAAGTCTTCACTCTAATGCAGACGCTCTCTCCCGTCGACCGTGCAAAGCAAATTGCAAACATTGCTTACGACACGAGGAAAAAGATGTCGCGTCCGTTCAAAGGGTGAGAGCTATGCCCATTGGTGGCTGGAGTGCGCGGGAAATACGGGAGGCTCAAAGGGAAGATCCGGATATCGAACCGATTATCGCCTGGAAGGAGCATGAGGGAAAACCAGACTGGCAGGAGATATCCAATAGGAGCCCCGAGCTGAAGGCATACTGGGCGCAGTGGGACTCCCTCCACGTACAAGACGGCATTCTAAAAAGAAGATGGGAAAGCCCGGATGGAAAGTCGTTCGTAATGCAGCTTGTTGTACCCAGGTCAAAGGTTATGGAAGTGCTCAGGGAATTGCATGATGGAGTGTCTGGAGGCCACTTGGGAATCAATAAAACGCTCGAAAAAGTGCGGGAACGCTTTTACTGGATTCATTCAAGGGAGGACGTTGAAACTTAGTGCAGGAAATGCGTTGCATGTGCAGCCAGCAAAGGTCCGAGATTGAAAGTCCGTGGCAAAATGCATCAATACAATGTTGGAGCCCCTTTCGAAAGGATAGCAGTTGATATTGCGGGACCGTTTCCTGAAACAAATAATGGAAATCGTTACATCCTCGTTGTTATGGACTATTTCAGTAAGTGGCCTGAAGCATTTGCTATCCCAAATCAAGAAGCTAAAACCTTGGTGGAGCAAATCGTCAATAACTGGGTAAGCAGATTCGGTGTACCAATGGAACTGCATTCAGACCAAGGACGGAACTTCGAATCGAAGATTTTCCAAGGAGTGTGCCAGTTACTCGGGATTCACAAGACAAGGACAACCCCGCTTCATCCACAATCAGATGGGATGGTGGAGCGCTTCAACAGGACACTGAATGAACACCTCTCTAAGGTCGTTGGCGAAGACCAGAGAGACTGGGATAAGCAGATTCCCATGTTTTTATTGGCTTATCGAGGAGCAGTGCATAACACCACAGGACATACTCCATCTGAAATCTTATTTGGTCGAACAGTCCGCCTACCTAGCGAGTTGATGTTTGGATATCCATGCGAAGAGCCCAAGAATGAGGAGGAATACGTCACAGACCTCAAGGATATCATAAGGGACGTGCATCGAGACACTAGGGATAAGATTAAGATAGCCAGTGACCGCATGAAAACGAGGTACGATACTAAAACGACAACTACAGGATTCCAGGAAGGAGATTTGGTATGGCTATATAACCCTCATCGAAGGAAAGGTTTATCGCCTAAGCTACAACAAGACTGGGAAGGGCCCTACACAATCGTAAAGCGCATCAACGACGTTGTCTATCGCATCCAACGAGGAAGAGGCAAGCTAAAAGTCGTTCATGTGGATCGTCTTCATCGTTATAATGGTGAAAATGTTAACGAGTTTGTTCGGGACGAACAAGTTTAAGAGGGGGACATTGTGGTGTGGAATGTATCGTGTAACCTAAAATGGTGAAGTGAAAACAACCCCTTAGTCACCAAACAAGTTCCACCCAAGTGTCACTTCCAATTGGAGACTGGAACCTGTCAAGTAAATGTATTTCACCACTGAACCTTGTTCTAGAACCACTTAGAATTAGCTAGAAAGTTCTCGTAGATGGCGGAGCGGGTATAAAAGGACAGCTTTTAGAAGAGGGCGAGACAGTTGATTTATAACAGTGATTGGTTAAAGTTCGAGATAGTAATAGTTTGTGAAGATAAATAAGTGAAAAGTAATAGAGTAAATAAAGTGATTGGTTTGAAACGTTGAAGAATTGTTTAAGTAATAGTGTTCTGGTACTTAATAAGTGAAATATTAGAATAGTCGATAAAAGTGTAATAAAAGTGAATTTTATTAGAGAAGTTAAACGGAATAGTGTTTTATCTTTACGAATCCCAGCCTGAATGTAACAATACGAAACATTTTTTTTTTGTGTATTTGGAGGTTTGCTGGAAGGGAAAATCATTCGAGAGCTAGTAGGTACGCAAGAGATGCTTCGACAATAGGGAGGGCCTTTCCGATCTAAAACACACACCTCCCGAGGGCACAGACTTTTGCCAACCGAATGTGATTGCGGCTAGCCGTTCGATTAATCTAAAGATCCCTCGTTTGTAGAATTTCTGAACTTTTTTGTTAGAAAATATATTGACTTAGCTAATTTTTATAGATCAACATGTTTTATCCGCCTTAATCTCCTGATTACACTGCCTGTATTTATAAATTCGGTTGTTTCTAAGCTAAGTGGTTGAGAAGCGTTGTGCATTTAAGGAACTTGTTCGACTTCTTTCTATACTGATTCAATATCTAGATCAGCGTTGTGCATTGAATATGACTTTGTTCCTTTGTAATATTTTTGAAAGACCTTAATTTTTTAGAAATACGTTTGGAGCGGTCATACCCACAACTGGTGCCCGTAGGCCCATACTAGTTGCAGAATTTGGTTTTATGGCAAAAACTTATTGTTATTGTAGTCGATCACGGATGAATGTCTTCCAATAGGCCAATACATTTTACTGTATAGGTATCACATGATTCACAAAAAGTGAAGTTTCCAATTTGTTTCTTCCAGCTGTTTTCTTATCTAGTAAAATAAAAGTGCGAGAGTTGAATATTGGAGTATATTCTTTATTTTATATGTACCTAACCTAAGATCTTCTTGAACTGCCACAAAACAAATTTTTTTTGAGCTCAGTCACCCTGCATAAATTTCTCCAACTAAAATCTCCAACAAAATATTTCACTCTCTATTTCACAGCACTTTTTGGAGAGGAGTGAAAATTTCACTTCACTCGATCAGCGTACCAGCCTTAATACTCCACCCACAACTCCACTCTCTCCACTATCACCAGTTCAATTTCAATTTAAAAGAAGTGAGCAAAAAAAAAAGAACAACACAAAGCACAAAAGGAAAGGTGTATAAAAAAAAAAGAGAAACAAAAAGCATACAGCTGAAAAGGTACAGAGAGAGAAACAGGTTTTGCCGCACAAACACACAAAATTTCCTCCACTGAATGCCGGGCAAATCCAACGATCTAGCTTCAATCGAACATTTTACTTTTTTGAATTGTATAAAATTTATAGTTTCATGCTTATTGTTCAGCTTCAGGACTACGTACAAAGATGATTTATATCTTAAAATCTTTGTACATAATTGAATTTTATATTACAAAAAATCCTATTTCATTCGGTTGAGTCATTCCAAAGCTAGGAGCTAGAAGGCATTCGAGAATTACAACTTTTGTTAGATATCAGTTCAGATTAAATCTCCGCTTCCGGACAGCGTGTAACAGAACTGTTCGATTGGTTCCCTAAACGAACATTCTTGGAGGAGATCGATACTCGATCTAGTACCTTAGGCAAATGAGAGCGAGTTTTTATTCGAGAATCGTTGGGAGACGAGCGGTTAATAACGTCCAATAAGCCAGCTTTCCAGAAAGCCGCTGAAAGTTAACGGCTACTAACAGATTCAATTTTGCGTTTTTAAATTCAGTTGGCGTATAGAGCGAGAGCCATATTTCAAGAAAAAAATAATCCTAAAGAATTTGAAAAGTGCGCGCTAAATTGTTCAAAGTTTTTATAAACAACGCAGAAAATTGGTTTTGTTTGGGAACCAAACACATTTAACCCGGAAAAGAAGAAAATTGCAAGTACAATAAATTGTTCAAGAAAGGGATATCATCTTAATTCAAAAAATGATTTTTCTCGGTGGGCACCAAATATCTCAAATAATCGATATCGATATCTTGTGCAGAGCACAGTAATAAAATAAAATAATAGTTGGCGCAACAGGTCTGTAGGGACCCAGGGCCTAGCTTCTCGCAACCATTCGTTTTGTGTGAGTTTTTAATTTTTGGAACGAATGGAAGGGATCTACAATTTTATGCCGGTTCCAAACGGGCCGATTGAGAAGCTCTTTCATGACAGTTATATACTCTCGGATGTTTGTCAGACGTTCGCGAGAGGTGGCGCAGTGAGTTAGCAGAGCACAGTGCTGTCCGAAAAACTTGTTGGAAACCCGAAGTGTGTGTTACTTACCGCTGAAATTAACAACAAATTAATCCGCCATTGTAACGGGTGATTTTTTAGCTGGTTTGGTTTTGGCAACACTGGTTTTGACAGCTGACGTGTGTTTAGTACCTTGTGTCACTGTCAAACAGCTTCAGTTTGGTTTGCAATTTAACCATGGATCGTCCTACAAATGAACAACGCTTGCAAATTATTGAATTTTACTATCAAAATTCGTGCTCGGTTCGAAATGAAATGATCCGCTTTTTTATCGAAAAATTGTGTTCAGCGATGAGGCTCATTTTTGGTTGAATGGGTACGTAAATAAGCAAAATTGCCGCATTTGGAGTGAAGATCAGCCAGAAGCATTGCAACAGCTACCAATAATAATAATAATAATAATAATAGTTGGCGCAACAGGTCTGTAGGGACCCAGGGCCTAGCTTCTCGCAACCATTCGTTTTGTGTGAGTTTTTAATTTTTGGAACGAATGGAAGGGATCTACAATTTTATGCCGGTTCCAAACGGGCCGATTGAGAAGCTCTTTCATGACAGTTATACTCTCGGATGTTTGTCAGACGTTCGCGAGAGGTGGCGCAGTGAAAAAAACCTTGAGTTGGAATTTGGGTTTTTGCGGGATTCGAACCTGGACCCCTCGCTTAGTAGTCCAACACACTAACCACTAAGCCACTGCGACCACTTTAAAACAAGCTACCAATGCATCCCGAAAAAGCCACTGTTTGGTGCGGTTTATGGGCCGGCGGCATTATTGGGCCATATTTCTTCAAAGATGATGCGAATCGCAGCGTTACTGTCAATGGTGAACGCTACCGAGCGATGATAACAAACTTTTTTTTGCCCGAAATGGAAGTTCTTGACTTGCATGATATGTGGTTTCAACAAGACGGTGCCACATGCCACACAGCACGCGAAACAATGGCGCAATTGCGAGGCGAGTTTGGTGAACAGTTAATTTCACGTTTCGGGCCGGTCAATTGGCCGCCTAGATCGTGCGATTTGACACCATTAGATTATTTTTTGTGGGGGTATGTCAAGGCTAATGTGTATAGGGACAAGCCCGCTTCGATTGACGCACTTGTTGCTGATGTGTTGGCACCATTGGAAGAACCTTAAGAGAATAGGGTCGTCTCTTTCTAAAGATATAATCTGTCTCCTAATTCTTCGTTGACTTTATAATTTAAAAGTGCTGGCGGTTGTTGGATTTGACAGCGACAAGCAAACGCACTAATTTTTTAGTCTCTTCAGATACGTTTTTTGATAAATAAAGATAAGTTACTTAAAAAGGCGTTTTTAATCAAAGTCGGTCACCAACAATTCTAAAAAATTAGTTAGAACATAGAAAATGTCGAAGAAAGCAGATTGTGATATTTGCACGGAACCAAATGCGGCGGACAACATGGTACGTTGTGATAACTGCAAGGCTTGGTTGCATTATGGATGCGCAGGAGTGGATGCGTCGGTAAAGAATCGACAATGGGTTTGCCAAAAGTGTCGACCAGGTTCTTCGGCGATGGCAGAGAGCGTTCGGTCTGCGGGAGGCACACCGACGTCGGTCGCCAACATCACATTAGTACCAGCGAGTAAGAGTGTTCGCAGTGGTGCTTCTTCTTCTCGAAACCAACGTGTACTGGACCTTGAGTTGCTTCGTCTGAAGGAGCAAAAAGACTTAGAAAAGGAGTTCTTGGATAAGAAATATGAGCTACTCAAATTAAAAGAACAGCAAGGCGAGGATAATAGTAGTGTAAGTAGCGATGGGCGTTCGGTGGTGTCACGTTCGAGAGTCGGCGACGTCAAATGTGATGGTGGCTCTGTTGTTCGGCGCACCAAGGACTGGGTCGCACAATCGAAGACGGAAGTCCAAGATGAAGCGACAAAAGGGGCGCTAACGCAAAACCAGATAGCGTCAAGAAAGGGTTTGTCGAAGGAATTGCCTGTGTTTTCTGGCAGGTCAGAAGAATGGCCTATTTTCATAAGCAATTATCGCAACAGCACGCTGATGTGCAACTATTCAAATGACGAAAATATGGTAAGACTGCAGAGGGCGTTGAAAGGCAAAGCGTTCGAAGCAGTCAGCAGTCAGTTACTGCTTCCTGCATCCATGCCTGCAGTCATATCTACTCTCGAAATGCTCTTTGGTCGGCCGGAATTCATTATCGAAGAGCTCATACGAAAGGTGGAGAATTTTCCGGCTCCGAAAATTGAGCGATTAGAAACTATAATATCGTATGCGTTGGCAGTAAAGAATTTAAGTTCCACGATGGAGGCGGCGGAACTGATTGACCATTTAAATAACCCTGTGCTGCTTAAGAAATTGGTTGATAAATTACCGTCGACCATGAAGATGGAGTGGGCAATGGGTGCAAGCAATATCCAAAGAAATATTAAGGGTTTCGGAGAATGGATGTTTGCGCGGGCACAGGCAGTTGCAACAGTCACCAGGTATGCGGATGATAGTAATAAAGCAGATAAACGTTCAGGGCATGTCCATGCACACGTTCAGGACAGTGGATCCGAGCCAGCGCCAGTGAATGTAAGGAGGGATGCCAGTGTTAAGTGTTACATGTGCCATCAGAGTCATCGCTTAGTAGACTGCAGTGCTTTTAACGAACTCTCTGTTCAGGATCGACGCAGACTGGTTGCAGAACAGAATCTTTGCGATTGTTGCTTTAAGCACTCGAGGCGAGCTAGGTGCAATAGAATGAGGGAATGTGGCATTGCAGGTTGTAGACTCAAACATCATCGGTTGCTGCATTATGGAGGCGGAAACAATGTTGGTGCATGCTATTCTCATCAGGACAACAACGAGAAAGGAACACTTTGCAGAATTTTGCCGGTTGTTTTGTACGGCAATGGTAAGGAGATTAAAACTTATGCTTTTCTAGATAGCGGGTCCGCACTTACATTACTAGAGGAATCCATTTCGAAGGAACTCAGGTTGAATGGCACTCCGAAACCATTGTGTCTCCGATGGACGGCCAACTCCACTCGTCGTGAACAGGACTCCGAAGTTGTGTCGCTGGGAATTTCAGGATATGGAAACAATAACGAGGAGTACCAGACGATGCAGCTTAATGGAGTGAGGACTGTCAAGTCGCTTGCTCTTCCATCACAGTCCGTGTCAAAGGAGTTATTGGAGAGTTACCATCATCTAAAGGGATTGCCAGTGACGCCATACACCAACGCTGAATGTGGTATTCTCATAGGTCTCAATAACGAGAAGGCAGCAGTGGGAACGAAAATACGCGAAGGCAAATGGAACGAACCGATAGCTCTCAAGACAAGATTGGGATGGTGTCTCAGCGGTGGTGCAGAACGTGAGATGGAGTCTTATGGTAACTTCCAGATCTGCGAGTGCGATGAGGATTTGCACGATTTAGTTAAACAACATTTTGCTTTGGAGGAGAGTTGTGCTGCTCAGGTGCGGACGGCATCGAGTGATGATATGAGAGCAATGGAGATTCTCGCAACTACAACGAAGCGAGTCGATGGGGCTTTTGAGTGTGGCCTTTTGTGGCGACATGATGTTTTTTCTATGCCAAACAGTTATCAGATGGCATTCAAGCGCTTATGTTGTTTGGAAAAGAAAATGCACTCTGATCCAATGATAATTTCCAACGTCAACAACCAGGTGGCTAGTTTGTTGCAGAAAGGCTACGCAAGAAAGTGCAGTAAGGAAGAATTGGATTCTTTGTCACCAAGGACTTGGTTTTTGCCAACATTCATCGTAACCAATCCGAACAAACCCAACAAGGTTCGGTTGGTTTGGGAACCAGCGGCTTCAGCACAAGGTGTTTCTTTAAACAAGATGCTGTTAAAGGGTCCCGACCAGCTTAGGGATCTCCCTGAAATCCTTTTTGGCTTTCGATCGAATAAGGTGGCAATTACTGGGGACATAGAAGAAATGTTCCACCAAATCCGCGTGCGCGAGGAGGATCAATGTGCACAGAGGTTCCTTTGGCGTAATGGTGAAAGCGACCGCAATCCAGACATCTATCAAATGGAAGTACTCACCTTTGGGGCTTCCTGTTCGCCAAGCATTGCTTTATATGTCAAGGACACCAACGCTGCTGAGTTTTCGAAAAAGTATCCACGGGCAGTTGAGAGCATATTAAAGCACCATTACATGGATGATCTGTTAGACAGCGTAAACACCGTTGAAGAGGCTGTTCAACTAGCTACTGAGGTACGGGAGATACATTCCAAAGCTGGTTTTCGGATGAGAGGATGGATGTCGAACTCAACAGATGTGCTTCAGTCTCTTGGGCAGTCTACTGAAAGTGAGGGTCGGACAATAGACTGTGGCAAGGAAAACAATATTGCTAAGGTCTTGGGTCTGTGGTGGAGGCCGAACGATGACGATTTCACTTTTTCGTTGCGGTTCATTAAGACGCAAGAAGATATCTTGTCTGGAGAGAGATTACCGACAAAGCGTGAGTTACTTAGAATCTTGATGTCTATCTTTGATCCTCTAGGGTTCTTGGCTTTTTATCTGGTGAGAATCAAAGTACTGCTCCAAGACGTGTGGCGAAAGAATCTTGGCTGGGACGAAATTATTGATGACTCGTTAGCAACAAAGTGGGAGTCTTGGCGGCGATTGTTGGCGAATGTGGAGCTCGTACGCATTCCGAGGTGTTATAACACATTTACGACGAGAGATGCTGCATCGGTGCAACTGCACATCTATGTGGATGCCAGTGAGGATGCTATGGCAGCGGTGGTGTATCTAAGGGTATCTAATGGTTATGTAACAGAATGTTCACTGGTGGGAGCAAAAGTTAAAGTATCACCACTGCTCCCAGTGTCCATTCCCAGGTTAGAGCTACAGGCAGCTCTTATCGGTTCAAGGTTTGCTAAGGCGATCATAAAAGCTCATGGGTTCAGGATCGACAGGACGTTTTTCTGGACAGATTCGAAGACCGTATTACAATGGATGCGGTGCGATGCAAAGCTGTACAAGCCGTTCGTGATGTTTCGCATCGGGGAGATACAGGAGCAGACTAATGTTAACGATTGGCGATGGATACCATCCAAACTCAATGTCGCAGACGAAGCTACAAAATGGACAAAGGAGCCTAGCTTTGACAGGAATAGTAGATGGTTTAAGGGACCCAGTTTTTTGATGCAGTCGGAGGAGACTTGGCCTGATGAAGTAGTTTGGAGGAGAAATCAAGTATGCGAAGACGAACTGCGAGCCAGATATGTGTTGGTGTTGAACGAGGATGTGAATCAATCGGAGAAGGTGATAAATTTTGATCGTTTTTCCACATGGGAGCGACTTCGAAGAGTGGTTGCGTGGATCGTACGTTATTGCAGAAATCTTCAAGCAAGGGCTAAGGCAAATGTTCTGGAGACCGATCCGCTTGCGTTAGAGCCTACAAGTTCAGAGATTGTTAGTGGTCTTATCCGGTCCGAGGAGTTGCAGATGGCGGAGGTGATCTTATGGAGAATGTCGCAGTGGGCAGAATACGGTGACGAGATGGCAATGCTGAAAAGTGGGAAAACAATTCCAAAATCCAGTCGTATTCGCAAACTCAACCCTTATATTGACGATGATGGAGTCCTGCGTTTAGAAGGGCGAATTGACTACGCCGAATTTGTCAAAGAAGAAACCAGGCGACCAGTACTGCTATCAAGGAAACATAGGGTGAGTTTTCTTATTGTCGATTACTATCACAGACAGTTTAGACACCTATGCGATGCCAATGTGTACAACGAAGTTAGGCAAGAATATTTCATACCCGCATTACGTACTTTAGTAAGATCGGTTAGATCAAAATGTGGCCGTTGCTGTATAAAGGATGCAACTCCGCGGATTCCTCAAATGGCGCAATTACCTCGGGCCCGACTTGGACCATTTCGAAGGCCATTCACGTTTACCGGCGTCGACTATTTCGGACCGATATTGGTCGTGCAAGGCAGAAGTCAGGTCAAGCGATGGGGAGTCTTATTCACCTGTTTAACTAGTAGAGCAATTCATCTTGAGGTGGCGTTTTCGTTATCAACAGATTCCTGCATTTTAAGTATCCAGCGTTTTGTTGCCAGGAGAGGAACACCATCCGAGATTTATTCGGACAATGGCACAAATTTTGTGGGTGCTGAAAAAGAATTGCGTGAACAGTTCCAGCTGGTCAACAAGGAAGTTCTTGCTCGCAAATTCACGACCTCGCGTACGAAGTGGTTTTTTAATCCTCCAGCAGCTCCACACATGGGTGGCAGTTGGGAGCGACTCCCCAAGTAGAAATTTGTGACTATTATCTTGAATTATAGTCGCCAAACGGGATATTGGACTCAGTTTTGTGTCGATAAGCTCCATTCCAACAAGATGGTAACTATTTGACATTTGTGTTACCATTAATGGCCTCAAAGCTACAAATGTCCTTTAAAGTTACATTTCAACACACACAAAACCTGCGAGGTTGCTGTTTTATGTTTCCACTTAACAACTAGGCGAACTGACAGCGCAAAGTCTAATTTGTGTCCACCGAGAGTTACCATAGTATTTTGGCGCTTTTATTTGCAAACAATCTTCACGCATACAACAAACTAATGTCTGCTGTCGGTGTACACAGACGAAGTAGGTAGAGCATTTATACTCAAACACGTAACATGCTCCTTTGAATGTAGGCGAGCGGTGTGCAAGGAGAATATAATATGACATTGAGCACCAATCGTAAAAGGGAATATAGGGTGGCATAAAAAAAATATCGTGAATAGTCAAATGATGAACAATGAATTTATCTAAAAAGAATCGAAATACATATTGTAATATAGAGACTTCATTATTTAAGTATACTAATATCTTTTAATGAGTTTTCCTTTTAAAGAATTAATTTTCATTTTAAACAGTGTACTGAAAATTGTTTGCCGTTGTAGCACGACGTCGAATAAAATTTTAAATTTACTTTTACTATGTGCACCACGCTGCTTTTCGACGTTTCAGTATTTTAGTAGGACAAAAATGAGAATGTTTTTTGATTTTGCTACATAAAACTGCAGCAGATTAAATTGTAAAAAAAGGATTTATTACACAAATTTTCTTTGGCAAAAAAAGTCCCAAATTAACTACAAACGTTATATTTATTAAAGTTATATCTCAGTAACATACCTACATGTAAAAATGTTCACTTTATTATATAGATTTTAGCAAACCAAAATCGCATTACCAAAAGTTAGAGGCGGAAACGTCATAACATTTGCAAATCCCTTTCTTATTATTTTCACCAACATTTTTTTTTACATGTTCTCATTCATTAAAAGATAGAATTTAAAAGAATGAATTATTTAAATATTACGACGGAATAATAATAAACGCACACAAAACAACATTTCCTGAATGAATGTACATTGTGCATGCACCCTGTATTTCTTCCTAAAGAAATCCATATGGCAGGCAAATGGCCGTCTTCTGATTCTAATTGGGATCCATTATCAGAAAAAAAGAAAAAAAAATAGTCCCTGGGGAAATAAAAGAAGCCTGAAAATAAAATCGAATATTATAAATACTCAATATTTGTTGAGCGCGTGAGTTTTTGCCACTACAACTTATTGATATTTGTGGTAAAACTGATTTTTGTTTGAATATTTTGCATTCGGGTACGAAGATATGCAATTATTAAATTCGCATAATATTATAGGTACCTGCTTTACCATTTTTATGACATTTTGTTCGTTTAGGTACTTGCATCCCCATTAAAGAGGGAGGGTTATGTGTTTACGTTTTATATTGGTATCAGTATTTCTATTTCACATTTTCTGTTTCGTGCGAACCAACTTACAAACATATGAAAACAAATTTGACAGCTCACTAAAATTCGGACACATTTCGGTTACAAGTCATAGCCAAAATCCCATTATGTGTGTTTCCCGAAATAGTAATTTTATGAGGTAAAACTTATTCCCCACTTTGGTCAACGTTCCATCCTGCAATGCAAACATTACGCACTTTGATACATTATACACACATTACTGTTACGGTAACATGTCTGAAATGTGGGAACAGCGTGCACACTACACCCAACAATTTCTACTTGGGTCATCGGTACGGTTAAGAAAATCTTGAAAGAAGTTATGGGGAACATACGGCTGAATGATGAGACGTTCCAATCAATTTTATTAGCAGAGGAGAATAAAAAGGCGCGTGGTTAATCGTTGAAGGTTATAAAAAGAAGAAAGTTTATTTGACATAAGGTGTACAGAGTGTGTTCAGACACAATGGAGATAAGATAAATAGAAAGCTTACAGGGTGATTCCAATACTCCTCCTTAAGCTGATGTTTGTTGTATTCCAATCGCCTTTCGGAAGAACTCTTGCTTGACCTTGCTCAAAGGCTTTGTGAGTACATCTGCAACTTGTTGATCTGTACTGATATACTCCAATTGAATATCACCTCGGTTGAGAGTGTCTTGTACGAAATGATGGCGAATGTCGATGTGTTTCGTCCTTGGGTGAAATCCACTATTTTTGGCAATGGCTATGGCGCTCTGGTTGTCGCACAAAATTCGGAGAGGATTTTGTTTCTTCAGAAGTTCCGTTTTGAGGCCGTTCCACCAAAGTGCTTCCTGTACTGCTGCTGAGAGTGCCATGTATTCAGCTTCGCATGTTGATAATGCAACGGTATGTTGCTTCTTGGAGCACCAAGATATAGCTCCTCCTTGAGCTAGAAAAACATAACCAGTTGTAGACTTCCTATCATCAATGTTGGTTGCCCAATCCGCATCTGTGTATCCCAAAATATCATCTTCGGCACTTTTGAGAAATTTCAGTTTCATCTTTGAGGTTCCACGTAAATAACGAAGTAGATGTTTCACAGCGAGCCAATGCTGGTGTCCTGGTTTAGAGTTGAAACGACTTAAGGTGTTTACAGTGAAACATATGTCTGGTCGAGTGCACTGGGACAAGTACATAAGACATCCGATTGCTTCCTGGTACGGAACATTTTGAATCGGTTCGTCTTCGCATGATAATTTTTGACTGGTATTCATTGGAGTGCTTACTGCCTTAGAATCTTGCATACCAAACTTTTCTAAAATTGTTTCGATGTATTGTTCTTGGTCTAATGTGATAAAATCTCGACCCTTGGTGATACGCATACCAAGAATGTGCGTGGCATTTCCAAGTTCTTTCATTTGAAACTTTTGGTGCAACTTCATTTTGAGATTCGTTAGCCAATTGTTATCATTAGAAAATAGTAAAATGTCATCAACATATATGGCTAATATAATGATTTTTCCAGATTGAATTTTATGATATACACATGAATCATACCTTGATTGCTCTAGTCCAATCTTTTTGAGAGCTCGATCAAGTTCCATGTTCCATATACGACTTGACTGCTTCAGTCCGTATAGCGCTTTATTAAGATGGCATACTTTGGTTGCGTTATTCTTGTTTACGAATAATGGCGGTTGCTCCATGTAGATATCTTCAGATAGTTCACCTTGTAGGAATGCAGTTATTGCATCCATTTGTTCGATTTCCAGGTTGAGTTGAGCGGCGAGTGCAAAGAGATATCGCAGCGAACTGTGACGTACAACAGGCGAGTACGTTTCGTCGTAATCCACCCCTTTTCGCTGTGAATATCCTTTGATCACAAGCCTCGCTTTATAGCGGTCAATTTTACCAGTGATGTCCCGTTTGGTGCGATATACCCATTTACATTTGATGGGTCTGCGATGTTTTGGTATATCTACAAGAGTCCAAGTACTGTTTTGCAATAGTGACTGATACTCCTCTTCCATGGCCAGTTTCCATTGGCTTGCATCTGGGCGTGAAAGTGCTTCTTCTGGAGTAGCGGGGTCATCTATATATATCTGTGAAAAATTCTTAGCAGTATTTGGAACTTGATTTGGAAATGCTGTCGAATACTTGCCTTGGGATATGCGCCTCTCATCGTGAGGATTTAGCACTTGCTGGTTTTCAACCGACACAGGTCTATTGAGGTACGATGGAGACGCCACAAGTCCAGTAAAACCAGAATCCACATGAGTTGCAGCTTCGGACATCGAAGATTGACTTCTTTCCTGGTTCTGCTCTGGTTCACAGTCATCAAATAGGTCATCATCACTAGATTGAAACGAAGGGCTACTATTGTTCTCAATAATAAAATCATTGTACTTGCCTGGACGGCGGCGCTCCCTTTCGCTGCGCCTCAACATCGGTGACTGAGATGCAATTGAGTTAATTTGCTGAGGGAGCGCATCGGCATTTGTGATGGTAGCATCTGGATGATTTTCTATAGATGAGTTGTTGATGTCATCTAGGGATGAATTACTCTTGCAGGATATTGATTCGCTGTCAGCACAGTTCGCATCTTCATCTTCAGTACTTATTTCGATTCGTACGTTTTGTGGTACACAACTTGGGTTCGGTGCTATTGGTAAGCTGAATTTTTGTGAACAATCACCAGCACTACAGTTTTCCCCGATGAATGATACGTTGCGGCTCTTGAAAATTAAATTTTTTATTGGATCATAAAGTCGATAGCCTTTAGTGTTTTCGTCAAATCCGGTCATTTTGCACTCATGTGCCTTTGGGTCCCATTTTTTGCGATTAGTCTTTGGAATATGTGTCATTGCTGTCGTTCCAAATACCTTAATGTGTTTTAAATCGGGTTTGTTTCCAGTCCATGCTTCCTCCGGAGTCATGCCTGTGCCTTTCGACGGTGAACGGTTCAACAGGTACACAGAATATGCAACAGCCTCGGCCCAAAATACCTTTGACATGTTGGCATCGGCAAGCATGCACCTTGCCTTCTCTACAATCGATCGGTTATTTCTTTCGGCGAGCCCATTTTGTTCTGGTGTGTGAACGTTCGTCGTCTGGTGGTGAATTCCCTTTTTGCTTATGATTTGTTGGAACTTCCAATTCAAATATTCCTTTCCATTGTCTGTCCGCAGCTTTTTTAATCGTTGTCCACTTTGCGTTTCTGCAAAATTAACAAATTGCTCGAAGGCATGTGACACTTCGTATTTCGACTTGTTTTGAAGAAAATAAACGAAGATTTTTCGAGAGTAGTCGTCGATGAATGTTAAAAAGTATCGACTTCCTCCTAGAGATTCGTGCTCCATCGGTCCGCAAATGTCTGAGTGCACTATTTCTAAAAGTTGGTTAGCTCTCTTACCTTGTTTGCTAAATGGTAGTCTTATTTGTTTTCCGATTGAACAAATCTTACAATCTACTTCCGGCTGATTTGTAAAGTTGATTCCAGTTGCCAAACCTCCCTTCAATTTCATGAGACTGCTTTGATTTATGTGACCCATTCTTCTGTGCCAAAGCTCACGACTGGCAGTTGGTCCACATGCGAATGCTCTGTTTGGGGATGATAAGTCTAATCTAAATAAATCATTAGTATGCGATCCGGTAGCAATTGTTTTTTGATTGCGATTATATACTTTAACACCATATTTGTCAAATACAACTGTGTGACCTTGTTTTACAATGCGACTGACAGACAACAGATTGGTACACAGTTCGGGAATGTATTGAACGTCCTTGATTTCGATCAGCTCATCGTTGCATTTTGCTTTCAAAGTCGCCACTCCGGTACTTTTAACTTGCATCGCACTTCTGTTTGCTGCGATAACCGTACCTTTAGCTTCTTGAACATTTCTCAGTGAATCTTGACGTAAAGTCATATGAGATGTCGCGCCTGAGTCGAAGTACCATTCATCTTCATCTGCAGCACCAATTGTAGAAAGCACGGTATGAAATGCATTGAATTTTCGTTCATTGCTGTTCGAACGAATATTTTTAGCGTGACAGTTCTTTGCAATGTGCCCGAAATTTCGACACTTTCTGCATTTTGGACCTTTTCGTGGCTTTGTTGAATTGTGTGCTTGATGCTGTTGGTATTTAGTTGTGTAGAATGCTGAGTTGTCTTCAACCGAACGTACTTCTTGGAGTAGCTTCGTTTTTATAACATCGCCCGTAATTCTGATTCCAGAATTCTCCAACGCCATGATCATTGGACGATACTCCTCGGATAACCCAGCCAAAAGAAGGGTTCCGATCCACTCATCGTCGATTGGGAAACCTATTCCATTCAACGATTGTGCAGTTGAAATTATTTCCTTGACGTATCTATCCATGGATCCGCAATTCGACAGAGATGTGGTGATTAATTTGCGCAGTAGACCTACTCTGCGTGTTAAACCAGTGTCTTCGTAGGCCTCTGCTAATTTCTGCCACAATTCTTTTGCTGTCTTTGCGTTTTGAATATGTACATAGCACACGGAATCTATCGTAAGGGTCAACTTACTTTTGGCTTTTCTGTCCTTTTCGGCATCTATTGGTGCTTTCGGCTGTCCACTTGCATCCGTCTCGTAGTCAATGGTGGAGACCCACAAATTGTCTAAGTCTAGGTATGCCTGCGCGGCAATTTTCCAATTGGAATAATTTTCGCGACCTAGCAGCTTTTCGATGCAAAGACCACCTTCTGATTTGGCCATTATCGATGGAGAATTTGATTAATTTTTATTTAATTAGAAATTTATACTTATTCCTGGGCCCATAACCTATTAGCAGAGGAGAATAAAAAGGCGCGTGGTTAATCGTTGAAGGTTATAAAAAGAAGAAAGTTTATTTGACATAAGGTGTACAGAGTGTGTTCAGACACAATGGAGATAAGATAAATAGAAAGCTTACAGGGTGATTCCAATAAATTTTAGTCGAAATCGAAGCTGTGGTCAACTCGCGTCCACTTACTTATGTTACCTTGGATCCTGAAGATAGTGAAGCATTGACCCCAAACCATTTTCTTCTCGGGTCGTCAAATGGAAATAAGGGTCTAATCGAGTTCCAGGATCGGGAGCTCATGTCACGCAAAGATTGGAGAAAAGTGCAGCAGGTCGCAAACGTTTTTTGGAAGCGATGGGTACGTGAGTACCTTCCCACTCTTACGAGGCGGACTAAGTGGTTCGAGAAGGTCCAGCAAATAAAGGAGGGTGATGTAGTACTCATCATCGATGAACATCTACCAAGATGTACTTGGCCTAAGGGCATCATTATCCGTACCATCACAGCTCAAGATGGTCAGGTTAGAAGGGCGACGGTAAAGACGGCGAACGGGGTATTTGACCGTCCAGTGGCGAGGCTTGCAGTGTTGCGGACATCAGCAATAGAGCCGAAAGCAAGACAGCAGATGGAGCTCCCTTGCTGGGGGGGAGAATTGTTGCTGATGTGTTGGCACCATTGGAAGAACCTTAAGAGAATAGGGTCGTCTCTTTCTAAAGATATAATCTGTCTCCTAATTCTTCGTTGACTTTATAATTTAAAAGTGCTGGCGGTTGTTGGATTTGACAGCGACAAGCAAACGCACTAATTTTTTAGTCTCTTCAGATACGTTTTTTGATAAATAAAGATAAGTTACTTAAAAAGGCGTTTTTAATCAAAGTCGGTCACCAACAGCACTGGAAGCCAACATCCATGCATTCATTCGTGAGATACCGGCCGATATGTGTGAAAGAGTATGCCAAAATTGGACTCAGAGGATGGGCTACCTGAGACGCAGCCGCGGTCAACATTTGCATGAAATTATCTTTAAACATTAAATTGCAAGGTTCAAACTATCGATTCAAATAAATATTTCATTCATTTTTTCGAATTTTTTTTTTAAAAAAAGTTCTAAACCTCTTAAAAAATCACCCGTTACAATCAACAAAAAAAGCCGCCATTGAAATTACCAGCTAAAGGCAATGTAGTACTTGGAGGCTCTGTAGTACATCGGTTAGCAACACTGAAGTTGGCGGCATATGCTAAGGCGAGCGGCGGGAGTTGACGGTGTCCCAAACGTCGTATTAAGACACCTGCCGCTAGAGGCGATAGATATCTTCGCCACGCTATTTAACAATGTATTCGAGAAAGTCGTCAATAGATATCTTTTGAGATGGGTTGAAGAAAATAAGATTATTCCGGAAAGTCAGTTTGGCTTAGAGCGGGGCATGACACTATTCATGCCGCGTCGAAACTGATCTCCGACATTCAGTGGAATAATGCCCCTATTACGAAAGACAACTACAACCAAAACAAGGTTGTCTTTCTCCAATTGGGATTATCGATTATCATCTTATGAGTAGACAACTAATGCCCCTATTACGGAAGACAACTACAACCAAAACAAGTTTGTGTTTCTCCAATTGGGATTATCGATAGCAACTAGTTGTCTGTCAAAGGACAACCATCATCCTATGAGTAGACAACTAATAAAATGGTTGCCTTTTCAGTTGTGTGTATGTATTATAGAAGACAACTGAGTTGTGTTGGAGTTGTCCTGAATATCAAAATCAGACAACTGCTTTTTATCAGTTGTGTAGCATTTTGCGAACGAAAAGGATCACCTTTTTTTATTGAATTACGGACAAAAAAACGTAAGTAGGAATAAGAATTAAAAAAGGATAATAGAATGTGTATTTTTAAAAGTTTAAAAGTCGCCAAATCGGCGCAGTTTGATCGGCTGATAAGAATTTTGCAAGATCAACCTAATCTGGTCAGGGGTAAATGACAGTTTGGTTTATCAAAAAAAAAATTGACGAAGATTGGGAAAAATGGATTTGGAGCTCAACAGTATCGGGCCACCTTCAAGGAGCGGAAAAGAATGGGAAAGGGTTCGTTAATGATGCAATATAAGAATTTTTCTACCAACAAAATATTTTTGCAGGTTTGGATACAGAATCGTAATAGATTCAGTGAACTCTAATCTTCCTCCTCCAAGTCACCAAAAAATAAATCAAAACTACTTTCCATTGTTTTTTTTCTTAACGTTTTCGTTTTAATTGCAAATACTTCTTCGTTCGATTTCAATTTCCACAAATAAATTCACAAAATTGACATTTAACAGTTGATTTCGATTTTCAATATGCTCCTAAAAGATGGCAATTTATTTGGTTGTCTCAAAGTTGAGTTGTCATGGAGACAACACAACTAAGGCCCATTTTATTCACTCAAAGTTGAACACAACTTCGGGATTTTTATATGGAAAACTTTCCAAGTTGTGTTCAACTTCGAGTGAATAAAATGGGCCTAAGTTGAGTTGTCTTCCATAATAGGCACTTAAAAGTAAGAATCAATGCACGGGTGCCTGCCTGGTCGACTTTGAGAAGGCCTTCGATACCGTTTGGCTGGAGGGACTCTTTTATAAGCTGACCAGATTGGGCATTCAAAAACCTTTGCTGTATATGATTTATGACATGCTTATGGGAAAGAAGTTCGTTGTCAAATCTGGCAATGTGACTTCGAACAGGGTTTTCGAAATTAAAAACGGCTTACAACAGGGAGCAGTGAATTCTCCGATCCTGTTTAATATTTACACAAGTGATCTGGTGGGTTCCCTCAGACATGCTATAGCGTACGCAGACGATTTAGTGGCGTACAGATCAGGACCAAAAATCGAGGTCATAAGAATCCTTCTGCAGCGTGACTTCGAGCAAATTAAGAGGTATTGCGATGATTGGAAGTTGAAAATCAATTTCCAAAAATCGGAAACAATCCTGTTCAGAACTCCATTGGCTGGGGCAGAGATGAATGAATAAAAGAGATGGTTATCTTTCGGACGTCTATCCCCCCAAAACCCATTTGTTTACATTGTTGTTTTTGTAATTTCAACCCCCGTCTGTGAATACGTGTGACCAACAAAAAAGCATGCTGCTAATGGACGACCGCGAATCATCTTGCTTTTATGAGTATCACGGTGTTTAATTATTTTGTGTTTTGTTTTGAATTTGTTTGGTTTTTGTGGTGTGGATTAAAATGAAAAAAATTGTGAAATACACAATAGAGAATACCTAATTCTTGCATCAAAGTCCAATTCATGAACTCACATATACTATAACTAGCTGTGCCCGCAACTTCGTACGCGGCGTGAGACAGTGTAACTTCCAATAAAAAAGATAATAATAGTTAAGTTTCAATACATTCAAACAGTCGTTGGTGAGGTCTACACCCGCGGTGCACAACGTCACAGGCCTGAGTCACACCACCGATAGCAGCAAATTAGACATAATTAATTTCTTTTGTGTAATAAAATCCACTTCTGATTTAATTTACCCACGAAGCATTTTTTTTTTTTTGTCGGAGGTTATTACTATCCGATGGAGCACTCAGACACAACTACTGGTCCATTGTACTGCCAAAACTGACACCTTACATTACTGTACATTAGGAGCTTCAGTGATGAAGAGCTTAGATGTTCGGCACTCACCACATCAGCCCCAAAGATCCGCCACCTGTTGCGAGCAATAGCAGGACAATTACAGAGGAAGTGTTCCGCTGTATCGTCGTCCTCTCCACACGCAGGACAGATGGTGGTGTCGCTCAAGCCCAACACATTCAAATGTTTGGCAAAAGCTTGGTGGCCCGAAAGGACACCCACATGCAGTCTGCAGTCAATTCTCCTGAGAGACAGAAGAAAAGACGCAGACCTTTTACAGATGTCCAGACGCAGTCGTTTGGCCTGTCTACAACCCGCACAGTCACGCCACCGACGCTCGTGTTCACGAGAAACCCAAGTATCAATGGATGACCTAACTGCAGATGCGGACAGACCCAACGCCGGCTCAGGTCCTGAGAGAGCTTCTTCTGATCCCAGCCTGGCAAGCTCATCAGCGATCTCATTTCCATGGATGCCAGTGTGACCTGGGACCCAAACAAGATTCACTGTGTTTAGCCTACCGACTAGGTTCAGAGATAGCTTGAATTCAAGCACTAATTTAGACGAGGTAAGAGGGTTGACCAGTGCTTTTAATGCAGCTTGGCTATCGCTGCAAACGCATATGCTTCTAGCCCTCCACCTGTTTGTCACAATATAGCACATGGCCATAAGGATAGCGAAAATCTCCGCTTGGAAGACAGACGCATAGTTACCTATTGGGTAGTATAGTCTTATGTTCTCGCTTTCCACAAAGACCCCAGAACCAGATCCTTGTTCGGTCCTGGAGCCGTCCGTGAATATACGATGGCATTCTTTTCCTGGCTCAGAGTCTGGCCGAAGCCATTCCGTCGCCTGAGGAAAGTTGACTTGGTAGTTTTGTCGCAGCATACCTATGTGTTTCTTTGCAACGATGTGGTCTGATATTTTTCATCCGTTTTCTGTGATCTAACTCGTCTCATATTTCTAGATCTTGTTGAGCTTCGAGAAAGATTTGACCGTTTGCTCGACGGCATATTTGTTTCAAATCTACACTCTAGCTAAAAGAAAGCGGTGAACATTAGCCGTGTTGTAATTGCGTGCTGAAAATCCCACTTTACTTTGCTTTGCTGTGATCGAAGCTCAAAAAAACAGGCCTATTGTCAATGTGAAACAATAAATCAAACAAATCTATTTACCTAAAACACTAATTTAAGAAAATTAAATTCAACAGCGTAAGTACTAAAGTTCCACTTCCTAACTGTAGGTATCAACGTAGGTAATATCAAAACAGCCACTAAAACAAAAGCCTTAACGGAAATTTGTATCCACAGTCCGTCTTTACTTCTTGAATTCTTCAATTCTTTACTGTAGGTATCGCCGTAGGTACTATAACAACCGTTAAAACAAAAATCTTGAATTCAGTTTCTATATACACCATGTACGTTCATCACCGCACGTCATCAGCCACCTGCGCATTTCCTCAGAAACACATTGCCGCTGTTGATTTCATACACATTCACGTCGTATACTTCTCTTTCGTTTCACTTAATTCAGAGAAAACACCAAGCAGTTTTTTTCCATATGAACATGCTTGTGCGATGTGCGCCACCCAACCACCCCAAAGCAGAACAACGATCAAGAACCGCGGCTGCTGATAATGTTCGATTTATTTATTTTTCATCTTAGATTTTAGGTTGTAGCTCAGCTTCTAGAGAACATAGAAAGCTGATTGATGGCTTGAAATAACTGTGAAAGTGTTGGCTCTCCTAAGGACTTTATTTTGTTTGCATTGATTAAGAATTGTTTGAGTAATGGCGAGTTAAAGGCAGTAAAGTTAGAAAAAAAAAACACATTTTGGTCAAAAACGCTCCCAAAAACAGGCATGACAATGAAAGGAATAACCTATGTCCTTCTCAGAATCTTGACTAACATTTCAAAAAAAGTTTCATCGAAATCTGTGCGGTAGTTTTCACGCCAACCGCGAACATATGAAAACGGCTACAGTTTTATTATATGTATAGATAGAAATGAGCAGGTGTGTGTGACTTCATGAATTTTTCCGGAAAACAGCTTGTAGGCAGCCGCCCTTCCACTGATATATGTATATATCTCTGTATTCCGTTATCGCGAAGACTGGCATGATTTTTTTTTTGTTGCTAGACAAAGGGTCAAGTCCCACGCCCACCGACGAGCTAATTGAGGGAACTAGCATGCCAGCAGTGACCCAAAGCAACCAAGGTCTATGCAACAAGCGGATAATGATTAAATATATCCTAAAATCTAATATCGACAATTTTCAATACAATTGTGAAAACCGAATTCAATTTCGTGCAGTACTTTTTGAGCCCATTGCACACAAATTATTTACAGCCAGAAAAAAGTTACAGTTTTATTACAGTAAGGATTAAAGACTCGCCTTGCTTCGCCAGAGTTCCACTTCTCAAATTTAAAACAAAATATTAGGAGATATACAAACCCACTCCGGTGCTGTAAGTGACGTGTAGCAAGAAACAAAGGAAACAATGACTTATTTTTATAATAGTAGGGATTTTTGAATTATGTAGTTTTTGTAAATATAACATAGACTTCAGTGGAATCCAACCACTCTTACCCAAAAAAGAGAAGATAAACTGTCAGTAAAACAACCCAAACAAATAGTTAGCCTCTTCTATTATTCCCTCACAATCTCATTTATGTAGTATTCGATTCGGCTTCTTCAGATTTGCTCTGATTTCCGATTTCGTGTGCCTAGTCGAACATAAAAACGTCACCTGCTCTTTTTTGTGTTGATAGTGCTCTCAGAGCGCCCAATCGAATACCACATTACATTCCAATTATTACATTTCCCTAGCGAAGAAAACAATCGACACCAGCGCCACCTATCGGGTCCAAAACTATCCTATCTTTCTAGCTGCATACAACCATGCACACATACAAAGTTTCATTGGAATCGGTTAAGTTTCTCAGAAAACGGACAACAGCGCCACCTATCGGGTCCAAACTATCCTATCTTTCTAGCTGCATACAAACATGCACACATGCAAAGTTTCAATGAGATCGGTTGAGTTTTTCAGAAAATCGACAACAGCGCCACCTATCGGGTCCAAAACTATCCTATCTTTCTAGCTGCATCCAACCATGCTCACATACAAAGTTTCATTGAGATCGGTTGAGTTTCTCAGAAAATGGACAACAGCGCCACCTATCGGGTGTCGGTTTCTCGGTGACGATGACGCGGTGTCGTTCTAAAGGTAACGCGAATTCATTAATTTCTTCCCATCTAAAAGTGCCTAACGGTCTGCCGTTTTAAACTTCAAATACGTTAACATTATACAAATAAAAAAGAGAGAATGCAGGTATTACAAACTAATATCAAATCAAAGCTCGAAACATAACAAATTAGACAACGTAAATGTAGAGAAAATAAGTTACATTAAGTGTGCTATTAACATAATTAACAAGAAAACAAATTTTAATTTTTCAAAATGGAATAAACCTATTCACTATTGAAGAGAAAAGGATTGCAATTAAACAACAAATAGATTGAGAGGTGACAAAAGTCGTGTAAATGTATGTACATAGGCTTTTAGTTTAGCTAAAACACACATTTAAAAAGCGAAAACAAAATTTTAGTTGGCTTTTAGTTTGGCTAAAACAAAAAATAAAACGGGAATTACAGTGCTTCAAAAGAATTTCGATAATTCATAGCATGAACGACATATCGAGCAAGCAATCTCCACCCAATACCTCCATTAAGAACTTGAAAACTTTCTTCAAACGATAAAAAGCTTTTATCAAAGTACAGTCTTCGGATTTCCTGCAAAATTGGGCATGACGCAAGGAAGTGAAAGACATTCTCACTGTCTGGAGTTCAGCTCTATCATTTCTGTACGGATTTTAAAAACCACGCTCATTTCCTGAACTGATAGCTTATTGCTAAAATAATTGCTTGTTCCCAAAGTGAGATTAAGCTACCTATAAACTGATCTGGGGCCCTACTCTGTATTTCGTTCCGAAAGTGAAAATTTTCGAAAACGAATATTTCGTACTCTCTATTTCTAAAGTGGAAAGAAATTTACTACTTTTGGAATGACAATTCCGAAAGTGGAATTTTCGTACCTGGTAACTCGTTTATGAATGTCGAAAGCATTCGAAAACGGAAAATTTGTTTCTACAACCAATGTGATGACGGAAATGACGACGAATGTCTTTAAGTGTATGTTTTTTTTTATAGAAAAACTTAGTTTTAATAACAATTCAAGCAAATAAATTTAATTATAGTGAATCTTCGAGCAGAAAAATGGACACAAAACAGAATTTTTGAATTAAATATTCACGTTCATACGAGAGACTCCATACATGTGAATCATGTGCCCGTATGAACAATTTCATGGTCACATATCTATAATTTGTAAAGGCACTTTCATTGTTTTAAGAAATCATGAAGATTATGTTTTTTCTTACGTTTTATTTCACTCATTTTAAAATTTATATGTTTTGGACACAATACTTTTACTATCGCACTGCAGACATTTGCAACAGCACTTGATGTTGTTTGTTGTGCTAGTTTCAAGATAGTTGGAACTGCAGTTCATCTTAAAGGAGCAGAGTTCATCTTAAAACATACAAAAAAGCGTTCTTCGAAAGGAGAAAGTTCTGAACAAAACTAAAATAATAAACAATAGTTAAATAGTGAAATGAATCTTTGCCACCAATACCTAAAATTTTACATTTTATCACACATTTTCATTATATTTGATTTGTCCCGTATAATTTTTCGTTCAATTCGTTCTTTATTATTTTCTGCATCAATCCAAAGTACAACCGAATCCATTTTTTGGTTTTATTTTTCTTTCAAAATCGCAATTTTGCCTTATCCGCCTTGTTTGTTATTTGTTTTGAATTCTTGATTTGGCAGATTTCATGAGAACTAATTCGAGACTCGAAACAACCAATCCGTAAAAGGGAAAAGTGTTTTTTTCCGTTCCGAATGTTTAACAGAGTACAAAATCAAAAGCGGAACGAAAAACACTTTCGAATAGAAATTACTTTCGGAACGAAATACAGAGTAGGGCCCCTGGTCGATGACTCTTTAGCTCTATCCAAGCAAGACTTTAAGAGATTGCTGTCAATAGCAGAGATGCAATCGTGGAGTATACTCCTCCACTCCCAAACGTTGTTCTCATTCAGCTGAATAGATATATTGTTTGCTGGGGCTAGATCGTACCAGTCTTTAAACGGAGAGTAGTTATATCTGACAGCTACAAGAAGAACTTTTTTCTGTAGGTTATTCCTAGATATTAGTATAACTTTGCCGATGTAATCTGCATTTGCTTTTAGGTTCTTTACAAAAACGTAAGGTAGGCCATGAATTGCATAGCTAGGTGTAGATTGTGTGGAAGCCTAAAAATTCGTGTGAAAAAATATCTCTGTATGCCTTCGATCTCATCGCGCTGTCGATAACCATCAATTTCGTTCGCGTAGCAAAAACAACTATTTATTGTAGCGTTGAAAACCCTAAATTTGGAAACAGGATCCACGTGCTTATTAGAGAAGAACTTACACCATAAGATGTTAATTGCCGTTTTGGCTACAAGAGTTCTTTCTTTGATATGATGTTTTATATTAAGATTGTATGTTAATACAAATCCCAAATACTTGAACTCATTTACAACGTCAATTCGAGTACCGTCCAGTGACCAAGCGCGTTCCGGCCTTAAAGATACTGAGGACGCTATTCTGTTCCACCCAACTCACTAACCTATGGTAAAGAACTTGAAAGAACAGTTTTCTTAGAGAACTGAGCATGGAGATACCTCTATAATTTTCGGGCATAGACGGGTCACCTTTTTTGAAGATGGCGCATATGTCAGACGTTTTAAAGCATTCAGGGAAAGATTCATCACAAAAGATTTTAATAAAAAGTTCTAAAATGTATGCCAAAAACGACTGGGTCGATTGCTTGTAGAAGTCACCTGGAATACCGTCTGGCCCTGAGGCTTTATTGTTCTTCGTTTTTTTTAGAGCTGCTATAATTTCGTTCATGTCTATCGTGGAGTCTAGTTCTTCAATATAGACTAGAGGAGGGGCAAAAGAGATCAGTTTCTGATCTGGGCTTGGAAGTAAAAGATATCGAAAGTGATTTGCGAGTAATTCTAAACTAATTGAAGTCGGAGTCGTTTTGTTGCAATCAGCCAATACAAGAACATTGCGCTAAAAATCTCTTGAATTTCTGCACAGTGACAGAGTAGACGCTGATCTTTCGATATATCTTTTTTTTTTTTTTCAATTTACATAATTCTTTGTAGTTTTTATTGGCTTCTAAATACAAAATCTTGAAAAAAGCGTTGTTAGTTTTTTTAAAGAGCTTTAGAAATGCGAACGATGTCTTTCTTCTCCTAATACAATCTGTATCATACCACTTCGTCGAAAAAGGGACTGACTGACAGTTTACCATCCCCTTAGCTGCCTCTCTAATCGCACAAAAGACTGGGCTCTCATCGCGTAACTTTTGAAACAATCGTCGTCGAAGCGATTGAACAAAACGACGTCGTTTTTAGTTTGCTTCGTATAACATCATGGTCGCATCGTTCGATCGAATCGTTTATCGTTTTCATTTTGAACAGTTTGAAAATGACTGTAAACAAACTCTGACAACTAAAAACAACAAAAATGTGTGGAATTTGCGTTTTTTTTCTGTAGGTGATGTGAAATCGGACATTTAATGCAAAAATTGAATGCAAGTAACAACTCTATCGAAGAAGCCAAACACAGATAGAATTGTGAAAGTCGGGTGGAAAGAATTATAACAATATGTGAAAGTGTACGATGAGGAATCTGTGGTTATTAAAATATGTATTTAGAACTAGTCTTGGCAATAAAGATCTTGGATTTCGTTGGACATCAAACATCATAAAGCATCCTATTAGAATTGGTATTTCTAATAATTGTCGAATTATAAAAAAAGAGTTCAATTAATGCTATTTTATGATTACATTACTGTATTTCATGTTATAACACAAATACTTAAATGCAAATCATTTGAAATTCGAAAAGAAATGCAATAATTTTTTTTTTTTTTTCAAAGAATACATTTTTTTTTCGCTCTGATAAGACTGAGTCCCCACCAAATAGAACATAAGTGTATGTCTTCCTTTATTTATTGTCTAATACTTCTCTCAGACCTAATTATACTAAAGAAATACACCAAAAACGATGAAACGATTGCAAAATAGCAATCGTTCAATCGCAATCGCTCAATCGTCTGAATTTGAGTTATACGAAGTATTAGTGAATCGTTCAAAACGACGTCGTCCAAACGATTCAACCATTTTAGTGTTACACGAAGCAATACAATCGTCGAAACGACGTCGTCAGACGATCGTCGTCTAACGCGATGAGAGCCCTGATCAAAAATAAATGTAACATCCCCCTGTGAGTTGTTACTTGCATTAAATGTCCGATTCTACATCAACTACAAAAAAAAAAAAAAAAAAAATCGACCCTTTTTTTTTATTTTTAGTTGTCAGAGTGTGTTTACAGTATCTTCAAACTGTCCAAAATGAACGATTCGATCGAACGATGCGACGATGATGTTATACGAAGCAAACTAAAAACGATCGTTTCATAAATTAAGCGATGAGAGCCCTGGAGCAATCTCGTTATATTGTATTCCAAGCAGAAAACCCATTTTGGTGCAGTGGTGGAAAACCTTTGATATTCGCTACGCACCATTGACCCCCATAGATAACCGCAGTTACTTATAGATGTATTCATATCGTAAAAATTGTGTTGAATCGTTTCGGCCGAGTCAAAGGCTTTATGCCGGATTCACAATGTCGCGTTGACGCTCGCGTGCGTTGACAGATTATGTAGAAACAAAGCGTTCATATGCACAAAATACAGCTTCAGGCGTTGAGTCGACTTTAGATCGTAAATATCGTAAAGTTCAACGCGACGCCTGAGTAGAGCTACTTTCTACTATCACGCGCGTTTGATTAGATGGAGTGGCACAGATCCACAAATTTTTATTTTAAAAAAAACAATACACTCAATTTACCATATTGGTTATACCTTATACAAAATATAATATGGTATCCATAATAGTTGTAGGCGGTTCATTAAGCTTTAAATCTACTCCCTATAATATATTTTTCTCTGGTAAGCTATTTATCAATACAATCAATGTTATCAATATGTTCAGGATGAGTTGCAGATATTTCACAAGATATTTTTAGGCGTTCCATATCTTGCTGTACTTCAATATCCTTTACACTATCCACGGTTTCATTCAGTTCTGAGCAGTCCGTCAACAAACATTTATCCATTAAACGCGGTGAGGAAACATGTTCTGAAAATTCACTTTGCAAATTCGGAGATTCGATTTCATTCTCAGCTAGAGCTTTGTATAAAGCTTTTCTCTCATTGTGCAACGTTCTCAATAGTTTCTGTAGTTGCTCCATTTGTTTGGCACATCTGCTTGCATTAATCTCCTTTTCATTTCTTTCAGTCGAGATTTCTATTAGGGTCGCATTACATTTTTCGTATTTTCGTTTCCATTCTAACAATTCCTTTTCCAGCCGCCTTGTATTTTTAGACATCTGAAATATAAAAAAAAATATCTCGTAAAAAAAAATGTTTACAGAACAGTGCCTGGTTACAACTAGATATTGATTGAAATTCATAAAAATATAAAACCGGCAAAAATGATATCTACATATCTGGAAATTATGGAAGATAATGTAATTGTTTTAATTTTTTATTGAGCAGATATGGGCCGTCTAAATAATGTTTAACATTACGGTTGAAAACCTTTTATTATCATATCATATCATATCATATTTATCATATCTATTATCTATTAATATTATAAAGCTGAAGAGTTTTTTTTCGTTTGAACGCGCTAATCTCAGGAACTACTGCACAGATTTTGATGAAACTTTTTTTCAAATGTTAGTTAAGATTCTGAGAAGGTCATAGGCTATTCCTTTAATTGACAAGTCTATTTTTGGGAGCGTTTTTGACCAAAATGTGTTTTTTTTCCTTACTTTACTGCTTTTAACTCGCTATTACTCAAACAATTCGTAATCAATGCTAACAAAATAAAATACTTAGGAGAGCCAACACTTTCATAGTTATTTCAAGCCATCAATCAGCTTTCTACGTCCTCTAGAAGCTGAGCTACAACCTAAAATCTAACACGAAAAAAATAAATTTATTTTCTCAAATCGAACTTTATCAGCAGCCGCGGTTCTTGATCGTCGTTCTGCTTTGGGGTGGTTGGGTGGCGCACATCGCACAAGCACGTTCATATGAAAAAAAAACTGCGTGGTGTTTTCTCTTCGAATTAAGTGAAACGAAAGAGATAGAGAAGTATGCCACGTGAATGTGAATGTGTATGTAATCAACAGCGACAATATGTTTCTGAGGAAATGCGCAGGTGGCTGATGACGTGCGCTGATGAACGTACATTATGGTGGTGTATATGGAAATTGAGTTTAAGGTTTTTGGTTTAATGGTTTATATAGTAGGTACCTACGGTGATACCTACAGTAAATAATTGAAGAATTAAGACGATATAGGTGAATTGAAACTTTGTATGTGTGCATGGTTGGATGGATTTATAGTTTTGGACCCGATAGGTGGCGCTGTTGTCGATGTTTTTGTTCGCTCTTTTTACTCCCAAAACAGTTTTAAGTATTTCCTGCACAATAAAATATCTCCTGACGAATCGAAAATACACACGTAATTGTTAAAGTAATAACTTCTGTCGGCACTCCCGGAGTGCCTGATGTTTTTTTTTCACATTGACAATGTTCACCGCTTTGTTTTAGTTAGACTGTTAATTTTAAACAAATATGTCGTCGAGGAAACGGTGAAATCTTTCTCGAAGCTCAACAAGATCTAAAAAATGAGACGAGTTAGATCATAGAAAACGGATGAAAAATATCAGACCCCATCGTTACAAAGAAACACATACTCCGTGGTAAATTAAATCAGAAGTGGATTTTATTACACCAAAGAAATTAATTATGGCGAATTTGCTGGTATGACTTAGGCCTGTGACGTTGTGCGCCGCGGGTGTAACCCTCACCAACGACTGTTTCTCGCACGGTCGATTATACGACAATATACGTGTCTCCTTCCCGAGTCAGCGAAAGTAAACATGCATACGTGTAATACGTGTATGCTCCAAGCAACAGAACCTCAAATATTGTATTTAAAGAAGCTTTGTAAAAAAGTTATCATAAAAAATATAACTATCTCATGTATTGAAACTTAACTATTATTATTATCTCTTTTATTGGAAATTACACAGTCTCACGCCGCGTACGAAGTTGCGGGCACAGCTAGTTAATATTATAATCTATTAACAATATGAGCATACTTTTGTGAGCACTAGCTGCGGGGGTTTTCGGATCTGAGGTAACTTAAATCTGTTATTTATATTAGGATTCTTTATTCTTAGTTAAATTGTTCCCCTTCGGGTAGGGGTTAGAATTTACCCGAGGTAGGCATGCCTGTCGTAAGAGGCGACTAAAATCCAACCTCCATATACCGAGCATGTAGTGTATACAAAAAATGCAATGAACAAAACGAAAAGATTAATTACCCCAGGTGGCAGTCCAGCTTTACTGGAAAATCCACCCTCTTCGGAGGTCGGCTCTACGGATTCTGGGGAGAGCCGCTTATTGCAATCCATTAACCCTTTTATTAAAAGTTCAAGGGTATCTCGATCACCTCCATCAAGATCGAACAACCCCGGGAAAAGAAGTCCGCCGGGAGCGCCAGCGAGTGAAAAACGGGACTCAGTGAAATATATAAGCTCTGAGAAAGAAATTAAAACACTCCGAATCAAGATTAAGGAAATAGATCTATTCTATCAAACTCTGAAGAAAGAGATAGAACTGTTCAAAGAAGAAAATAATGTTCTAAGGAACACTCATATTCAGAAAGAACGCGAATACACTCCACCACTCTTGCCTAGTCAGGAATACCACACTGACGAAGAAGAGCTAGCACGCGAAACGAATCGGGTCCCTAAGAAAAGACCTAGTAAGAAAAGGAGAGCCGGTTCTTCGCCTGAAGTCGTGCCTCTAAGAGAACAAACGCGTAAAGTACCGCAAGAAAAACAACTCCGAGGGCAAATTCGTCCACCGCCTCCAATAAACGTCGTTGGGGTAACGGAGTATAATAAGTTACACAGCCTCCTTAAAGGAACGATAACATCGGAATTTAAGGTAACATCTTTGAGGAATAATGCGTGGAAAACTAACGTCGTTAACCACGAAGACTACCGGGCAGTGTCCCAAAAGCTAAATACCGAGAAGATCCAGTGGTATACTTTTGAAATAAAGTCAGAAAGGCCACATCGTGTTGTAGCAAGGGGACTCCACCCCTCATGCACCAAAGAAGAGGTTATAAACGACCTCCGTTCCAAAAGGTTTAAAATTCTTGATGCCGTAAATATCATCAAGAAAGGGAAGCAAAAAACGGAAGAAGATAAGGACATCCTGGTAAGGCGTGGACTTCCGCTCTTTATGCTTACCTTCGATAGGTCTGATAATATCGAAGATATCTACCGAATAAAAACCATACTTAATATTGTGGTAAAAATCGAGCCCATGCGCAGAAATTTGAAAACAATTCCACAGTGCAAACGTTGCCAAGAATTCAATCATACGCAAATGTATTGCAAAAAAGAGCCGCGATGTGTCAAATGCGCCGGAAGTCATTTCTCCCAAGACTGTGGAGCAAATAAACAATCCTCCGCTACCTGGCTAATTGCAAGGGAAAGCACCTGGCGAATTATAGAGGCTGTGAGTAGCTAAGGAGTTGCAAAAACGGAGAGATGCGCTACTCAAAACCCAAAATAAAAAAACAAAGCCGCTTACCAAGATAAAGCGTAGGACCGCTCAGGAGGTAGTAGGCAATATAAAACCTCCGGTTCAAAAGCGTAGCATTGTCAGAGAAAGAGAGACAATAGAAAGGCCCTCGACCTCTGTTGCCAAAAGAAACGCTACTGAAAAATTGACCATCAGGAAAGCCATCGAATAGTGGCCCTCGGACAGCCAGAGTGCAGACCTACGCTCAGGCCGCGGCATTCGAAGGAGCGAAAAACGTTGAAACTTCGCCGGACCCTGTTTCTCATGTTTTCTCAGTTATTCTCGAGAAACTTGAAGAACAATGCAAAATATATAAAATTATTCTCGATCGCTTGGTTAAGCTCGAAAATAATTCACGGAAAACGCGTGCTTCAAAAATAACATGAATGAAAAACCAATGTTAAAAATATGCACTTGGAATGCAAACGAGCTTTTACAAAAACTCGGCGAATTGGAAATATTCATAAACGAGAAAGATATTGACATTTGCTTGATTTCTGAAACTCACGTGAAAAAGGGATCGAATTTAAAAATAAAATGCTATAATGATTTCCACGCTTGTCACCCATCGGGGAACGCCAGAGGTGGATCATCATTGCTTATTAAAGACTGCATTGAACAATACGGAGACCTGAAGATAGAGCTTGAAACTATGCAACTGTGCACGCTTCGAGTTAAAAATAGTCAGCGTACTCTTAGAATTTCATCTATCTACTGTTCACCGCGTTCCGCGCTTAGAAAAAGTGATTATACTAACCTGCTTAAATCGCTCAAACCAAATTTCATTATTGGCGGCGATTTTAACGCGAAGCACACGTTCTGGGGCTCCAGATACATCTCGCGAAAAGGTAGAATGCTCTATGGGGCAGGTATGGAATACAGTTGCGATTTCCTCTCGACGGGCAAACCGACCTACTGGCCAACTGATACCTCAAAACTACCTGACCTGATAGATTTTTTCGTTGTGAAAGGAATACCTACCAACCACATTAAAGTTGAAGAGAGCTTTGATCTATCATCTGACCACTCACCGGTTATTTTAACATTGAGTGTAAAACTAGCCAATAACCTAGAGCCAGCGAGATTAACTGATAGAAAAACTAACTGGGAAGGCTTTAGGAACGAAATAGAAGAGAATGTTGAACTGAGTGTTGCATTTAAGTTGAAGTTGATCGCTTAGTCGAGATCGTACAGCTCGCCTACTGGAATAATACGCCTAATCCAAGGAAAACGCCGGGCAAATACGGGCTACGATATCCTCCCGAAATAAAAGAATTGGTCAACGAAAAAAGGAAGGCGCGTAAGAAATGGCAACACAGTCGCACTCCGCAACATAAAGCACATTTGAATTATTTGTGCAATTTGTTGAAGACATTGAAGGATTTTAAAAATCGTGCGATATGTTCTTACCTTGAAAGTTTAACAGCGAAAAAAGATTCCAATTATTCACTTTGGAAAGCTGTAAAAGGCACCAAAAGGCCCAAAATCCCCGCGCCGCCGATTAGAATTAATCAAAATGAATGGGCAAGGGAAGATAAGGAAAAAGCGGACGTTTTTGCCGCTCATCTAGAAGAAACTTTTAAACCGTACGATGGCCAAGCGATCCACGACAATACTAGGTTAGGTTAGGTTAGGTTAGGTTGAGTGGGGTTGTGAGTTCATCACAAAAAGACCAGGCACCATAGTCGGCCCATCGCCATCCCCAGGGAACCGCTACGGTTAAAAACCTAAACCAAATCGCGCAAACAATCAATTTCCCTGCAGAATTTAATAATGGTCCCTATATTGTTTGAGGAACCAACCTCCTCTAAGTGATTAAAGAAGTGCCTGCCAAGGTGCTTTCTTCTACTCCGAGCGATTGCTTGACACTCACATAAAATGTGGAAGATGTCTTCCGTGACTTGTAGGTCCTCACGACAATACTAATAGGGCGGAATTACAATCTGACGATTCAACACTCACTAGTGCTGTAATTAATTGTAATAAATGTACTTTGTATTTTAATGCTGGTAACCCCCATCAATATAGCTATTATGTAATGTATGTATGACATTGTGTAAATTGTAAGAGACAGTTCAGTTGAGGTTTGACCACTGAAGCGAACAGGTTAATAAAGTACATCATCTTATTACTAATTATTTATTTCACTTTACCATACTAAAACAGTACATGGTGTCAGAAGTGGGGTGGCGGCAGCAAGCAATAGATTACCCGTTGAACTTGATTGCGCTAACTTAACAAAGGAATCGCCTATGTGGAAGCGGACCTTTCTGATGTTTATGATGGCAAATGGAAAGATGGATGAAGCGGAAAATAAAAAAATTGCAAACTTTCTATGGTTGATTGGTGCTCGCTCGGGCTATGGAAATTTACAACACTTTGTTTCCCAATGACGGATCACTTCCTGGAATAGTTGGAGCCGTAAATAACAACGGAAATGCTGCAGAAGGTAGGGAAGACAACGTGCAACCCCACAACGAACGACCTAATAATGCAGAAGGGAGAGGAGTTCGTGTGCAACCACAAAATGAACGAACATTAAACGAGGTGTTAAAAGCGTTTGATGATTATTGTGTTCCTCTTAAAAATGTAACAATGGAGTCGTTTAAATTCAACACCATCATCGAACGAGAAAAACAACCGTTTGCAGAATTCGAGACGGAATTACGTAAGCAAGTTCAATACTGTGAATTCAAATGTCATTGCGGTGCTTCGTATGAGGAGCGGATGCTAAGAGATCGCATCATTATTGGAATCTCTGATAAAAAATTGCAGCTTAAGCTACTTGATGGTAAAAACGAAATTCTTAAAACGGTTGTTGATACGTGCAAGATATTTGAAGCTGCCAATACGAACAAAAGGCTGCTGGAAAACAACCAACACCAAGTTCATAGTGTAACAAAGGAGCCGTCAGTGTCATCAGATTCTATTAATGCAATCACTCGTCACTGTTATAACTGTGGTTATATACCATTTTCAACGGCGCATTTGCGCGAATGCAAAGCCAATAACATCGTCTGTAGGTACGTCATGTGGAAAAAAAGGTCATTTTAACAAATGGTGCAAAAGAGGGAACAACAACAGAATAGATTTCAAAATGGGTAACAACAACAACAACAAAATGGGCAACAAACTGGATGGAAAAAAAGTGGACAACAAATGGGAGGAAAAAGCTGTGAAGACCGTTGCTGGAGGGAATTCTTGGGATGATTCAGGTATTTTAGATGTGAAGCATATTGATGGGATGGAAAATAATTTAAGATATCATTCATGTATTTATAGATTAAGTAAGAACAAAACAAACACTTCAAGGTGGACTAAAACGTATCAAATTAATAATGAAGAAGTAGAATTTAAAATCGATACCGGTGCAGATGTCAATTGCGTTCCACTGAGTTTAATCAAGAAAATTAATATTAAAATGTATAATGAAGAAAATGAATTTAGTGTTTCCGATTACAATGGAAATAAAATAAAAATTTTTGGTTCTGTAAAGTTAAACTGTGTTGATCCAAAGTCCCAAAAAAAACAATATGCTCTATTTCTCGTTGTCGATGACACATGTGAGCCAGCACTGGGCTTAAAAACATCCGTTAAATTTAACTTAATTACTCGATTAGATGTGAATAATATTACTTTGCCTAAAACAGTTGAGGAATTCATAAGTGAAAACCAAGATCTTTTCGAGGGGTTAGGTGAACTGCCAGGTAGCATGAGTATTCAATTAGTGGAAAACGCAAAACCAGTTTTGCATTATAAAAAACGGATTCCTTTAAGCTTAGTAGAAAAATTGAAACAGGAATTAAAACAAATGGTGGATATGAAAGTCATTTCGCCAGTCGATTATCCTACTGAATGGGTAAATAATTTGCAGGTAGTGGAGAAACCTAATGGAAAGTTGCGTTTATGTTTAGACCCAAAACCTTTACATGCGTGTATTAAAAGGGAACATTTTTTGATTCAAACAATAGATGACTTTATTGGCAAATTACATGGAAAGCGTGTATTTACAGTACTTGATCTGGCAAGTGGGTTTTGGCATATGAAGCTTGACAAAGAAAGCTCTAATCTCACCACCTTTATGACGCCATTTGGCCGATATAAATTTAATCGCGTACCTTTTGGTCTAAATTGTGCTCCGGAAATGTTTCAGCGTTAGGTTAGGTTAGGTTTATGGGTGGGTGCGTTAGAACGGGTTCTGCCGCACCCCACTTAGGTCCATGTGGACCCATTGTGATGCCCTTATTGGGGGGTTAGCCGGTGTTGTTGGTTATAGTGTTTCCTTCTTGGTTACTAGACCTTGTCCAGCCATCCTGATGTGTTTATGAACCTGTAAAGATTAGATAAAGATATATCTGTGTCCTCGTGTACCTCCTCGTCGCCGCAACCCCTGCATATATCGTCATTCTTGAGTTTAAGTTTCATTGTGTGGTATCTTAGGAAGTTGTGACCCGTTAGGGCTCCTACCAGTTTATACATCGACGTTCTATCAAATCGCAAGAGCTTGATAGTCCGACTTGGATTGTATTCCGGCCATAACTTCCGTGGTATTTCGCAGGTAGTTAGTTCTTTCCACCTGTTGTTGGCTTTCATCCGGGTTTTATTTTCCACCCTCTCTCTGAGATTACAGAGTGGTGGTTTGATTGAATTAATCGCCCGATCTTGGTCCATAGCAGAACCATTTCTTGCCAATTCATCAGCCATCTCATTGCCGGTTTTGTCACTGTGTCCAGGGACCCAGCAGAGACGCGTGGTGTGCTGCGAGCAGAGAACCCTAAGCTCTTCACGGCAGCGGTGAATTAGCTTTGAATTTATTTCGATAGCAGATACTGCTTTTATAGCCGCCTGGCTGTCAATGAATATGGTAATATCATTGTTTGGTATTGATAACATTGACACCATATGGGCAGCTTCAGCGATTGCCAGAACCTCCGCCTGAAAGACACTACTGTAATCAGGTAGTCTGATTGACTGGTGTATATTTAACTCTTCAGAGAAGATTCCAGCACCTGTTCCACGGTCCATCTTAGAGCCATCTGTGTAGATGGATATCGATTTTCCTTTTGTGGGTTCATCTGTGTTCCATTCCTCCCTGCTAGGGAAATAGCAGGAGAATGGTATGTCAAAGTCAAGAAGGGGAGACAAGTAGTCAGAAGTGACCGCATCTCCCACGTATTTATTCAGAATCTGTGTGTGTCCCGTTGTGTAGGGTTTCCAGCTTTCAGCGTAGAATGGTCCAAATTTTTGGCGACATTCCCGGGGTGGTGGTTTATTTTGATGACATTGGAATTGCAGCCACAACGGAATCAGAACATGATGGTATTCTAAAATTAGTAGTTGAGCGTGCGCGGGCAAATAATATTAAGTTTAATGCAGCGAAAACTCAATATAGGAAAACGCAAGTTAAATTTATGGGTCATATTTTACAAGATGGCCAAATTAAACCTCCAGAAACATACCGAAAAGCAATTTTAAACTTGAAACAGCCGGAAAACAAACATGATGTAATGCGAATGCTAGGACTTTTTAAGTATTTGGCCAAATTTATACCGAACTTATCGCAAAAAACCGCTTTATTACGTAACTTAACCCGTAACGATACTAAGTTCTGTTGGACATCAGATCATGAAACGGAAATGAAAAATCTTTTGAAAGTTATTGCGTCCGACCCAGTTTTGTCCGTCTATGATCCGAATAAAACGGTAATTGTTCAAACGGACGCATCTAAAGATGGACTGGGTTGTGTCTTGATACAAGAGGGTCATCCGATCGCATACGCTTCACGCACATTAAGTAAAAATGAACAGAAATGGGCCCAAATTGAAAAAGAACTGATGGCAGTCGTTTTTTCCTGTCAGCGATTTCATTTCTTTCTTTATGGTCGAGATGTCAGATCGTTGAAAGTGACCATAAACCTCTTGAAGTTTTAATAAAACGTGACATCGATGACGTTTCACCCCGTTTACAGAGAATGTTCATGTTCTTGTTAAAGTATCCTTTAATGCAGTTAATTTATAAACCTGGAAAGCAAATGTTGGTAGCTGACTGTCTTTCACGGGCGCAGTTATCAGATAATAGTGAATTCAGTGATTTATCGGGCGTCATTCACATGGTTACAAAATCGGCCTGCTTGTCCAAGGAAAACCTAGAGTACTTTCTATCAGTTCTCAATAGAGATGAGAAATACACTCGGTTATGTACATATGTCACGGATGGCTGGCCGAAATTTCATCAGCTTGATAGTTTTTCTCAAAAATTTCAGAAATATAAAGATGAGCTACATTGTGAAAACGGACTCCTGTTCAGAGATCACCGATTGGTTATTCCATCTGAATTGCAGGGAAAGATTTGTAAAATGATTCATGGTCCACATTTGGGCATCGAAAAAACACTTTCGTCAGCAAGAATGAAGTATTTTTGGCCAGGCATGTCAGATCAAATAAAGAAGATGGTGTCAGCTTGTAAAATATGCGAAAAATTTAGACGAAATAATCAGAAGGAACCACTATCTCAAGAAATTTCACCGGAATATATCCATTTCATATAGTAGCTATGGATCTGTTTCAATATGCGGGTCAGGATTTTATATCGTTAATTGATTCATATTCTAACTTTATTTTTGCGGAAAAACTTAAAAACAAAACATCGAAATATATTATTGAAGTAGTTTCAGGTATATTTAATGTTGTTGGCTACCCAACAATTCTAAAATGCGACAACAGTTCATTTGGTTCATACGAATTTGAATCGTTTGCGAAAGAATGCAACATTACTTTAAAATTTTCAAGTCCTCGATACGCTCAAAGTAATGGACTTGCGGAAAAAGGGGTAGCGATCACAAAGAACATTTTAAAACGATGTATTGAAATCGGGGAAGCTGATCAATTCCAATATCGAATCTTAGAGTACAACTCGACTCCCATCGCAAGTATGCAATATTCACCATCTGAGTTATTTTTTGGAAGAGCAACTAAAACAAAACTACCCATTTCAAATGCACTACTGTGCCGAAACAATGTAAGTGAGCAGATTGTTCAAAATAAAATTGAAAAGAAAAGACAAAAACAGAAATACTATTACGATAGGAATGCGAAGGCACTCCCACTCTTAAACATGGGGGATCAAGTTATTTTAAAAAAAAATGAAAAGGAGTGGAACTATGGCACTGTAATCGGTATCGTTAATAACAGATCCTATATTGTAAAAGAAAGTTTTGATAATCATTATCGCAGAAATCGTAGGTTTATTGCTAAGTCATTGAATACGGGATTTAACACAAGCGAATTTTTATATGAAGAACATGTAACAAAACGGGTTGTCCCACCAATTAATAGTTCTGACAACAACAAAAATATTAATGTAGACATTAATAGTAATGTAAATGTGGATGAACCTGAACCAACTTCTTTAGACATCACTACTACTGTAAATGCGAATGAACATCCACTTACTACTGTATCTCAACAGTTAAATGTTGAAAATGTCGGTGATCCAGGTGATTCAGGTTCAGAAACATATATAAGTAATGAAAATAGGGCCGTAGTTACGCATAGTGGAAATTATAGCACACGAAGTGGTCGCACTGTTCGTCCACCCAAACGTTATGGTTATGATTAGCTTTAAGAAATATTGCAAATGAATAAGTTAAAAAAAAAAAAAAAAAAAAATGCGTGTAATAAATTGTAATAAATGTACTTTGTATTTTAATGCTGGTAACCCCCATCAATATAGCTATTACGTAATGTATGTATGACATTGTGTAAATTGTAAGAGACAGTTCAGTTGAGGTTTGACCACTGAAGCGAACAGGTTAATAAAGTGCATCATCTTATTACTATATATTTGTTTCACTTTACCATACTAAAACAGTACAA
Source organism: Cheilosia vernalis (assembly GCA_949126925.1). Classification (NCBI taxonomy): domain Eukaryota; kingdom Metazoa; phylum Arthropoda; class Insecta; order Diptera; family Syrphidae; genus Cheilosia; species Cheilosia vernalis. The sequence goes on from OX421358.1 coordinate 59,846,097, forward strand.
GTGCAACGCTAAGTGAACTAAAACGTGAAATCGAATCCCTAAAACCCAAGAAAGCTCCTGGTTATGATTTGATCACCGGAGAAGTTCTACCAAGGAAAGTATTAATGAAGCTTCTTCATATCATAAATGCCGCGCTTAGACTAAAACACGTGCCGAGTCAATGGAAAGTCGCGGAGGTCATAATGGTTTTAAACACAGGAAAACCGCCAAATGAAGTAAAATCGTATAGACCGATTTCCCTTCTTCCAGTCATATCCAAAGTCTTCGAGAGAATATTGCTTAGGCGCCTACAACCGGTTATTGAAGGCAATAATCTTATCCCTGACCACCAGTTTGGGTTCAGAACCAAGCATTCGACGATTGACCAAGTACATAGAACTACTGACGTAATCGAGAAAGCATTTGAAGAAAAAAAGATTTGCTCAAGCGTATTCCTTGACGTCTCACAAGCCTTTGATAAGGTGTGGCACGACGACGGCTTGAAATTTAAATTACGACAAGTTCTCCCCGCAAGCCTATATGATATTCTAGAATCATATCTCGGGAATAGACTCTTCCGTGTTAGAAATGGAAACGAATACTCGGAGCTAAAAGAAATTTCGGCCGGTGTACCGCAAGGAAGCGTCCTTGGTCCTCTTCTCTATTTGTTATATACTCGCGATATACCAAGGGAAGATGGCACTACCCTTGCTGCGTTCGCCGACGACACAGCTATCCTAGCAGTAGGTAATACAATCGAAGAAACGACTACAAAACTGCAAACCGCAGTGAATAAGATAAATGAATGGACTGGCGGATCGCCTTAAATGAAACTAAATCTGTACATGTGAATTTCACGTATAAGAAAACCAATGACTTGCCAATTTTCCTAAATATGGCCCGAATACCCTTTGCAAACGAGGCCAAATATCTGGGAATGACACTCGACGCAAAGTTGAAATGGAGTTCGCACGTGAAAATGAAACGTAAAGAACTCGATATCAAATATAGAGAAATGTACTGGTTACTCGGAAAACATTCCCAGCTCAGTACTGAGAACAAACTGCTTTTATACAAGCCGGTGTGGACCTACGGTATACAACTTTGGGGTTGTACCAAGAAAACAAATGTCAATATTCTACAAACTTTTCAAAATAAAGTTCTTAGAGAAATTGTACAAGCACCATGGTATATTAGAAACGACGATATCCATAGGGATCTCGGAATTCCAACAATCGAAGCTGAAACTAGAAGCTTCGCGAGAAAGCATAGAAACCGACTAATCGGACATATCAACAATACAGTCCGACAAATCTTGGACGAGAGCGATTTATTGCGCCGACTACAAAGAACGAAACCGTTCGACTTGGCAAGATAAGATTAACCGCGTTTAATTTGCGGAACACGCAGGATCTTTCATTGGAAAGTAACCTGTCAAAAGTTGTTATTTAATGATAGAAAAATTGCTTGATAAGTTATATCTTAGTTGCAGTATCTAACAATCTTTAGAAGAGAAGGGTGGTGTTTTTAGTCAGTAAAAATCTGACACTACTATGAGAACAACCTTGCTATTCTCATAGTGTCTTTGGAAGATTTTCACCTACCCTCGGATAAAAAAAAAAAAAAAAAAACAAAAATTTGAATTTAGTGTCGAGCTGGGGCCTATTTCATAGATCATACATTACATACAATGTATGATTTAGACACTTCTGATGTATTATTTCTGTTTCATAGAAACGTTGTATGATCAACAGTCATACATCAATGTATGTTAGGAGAATCGACTGGAAGTATTGGAATAATGTATGATTCTGTTTCATAGAACTTTATCATACATTGTTTTGATACAACAAAATATGGATTTATCATACATTTCATACAGCAATCGGTTTTGCTGTAAATCACAAATATGAGTTGCTAAAAGACAATGAAGTGGTAACAATGGGTAACAATATTTGCTATAATGGTATTAAACAGGATTATGAAATGAAGAATGTAAATGCCTCCCGTTGCATGGTCGACAACCTCCATCAGCGAATCGTACATGATCTTCTGCTCGGCACTCAACAGCGGCGCATTTGTACGAACTATTTCGGCCTGCTCGTCTAGATCGTAGTCTTTCTCCCGTTGCGATTCGCGATTGAATGCATCGTGCATCGAACGATTTGGCGCTGGCATTCCCGATTTCGACAGCAGACTGCCGCACATGAGCATGCACATTTCAGAATTATCCGAAATTCTCCAATCTTCAAAACGAATTTTCCACCTTTACTTCATCAAAAAATCTAAATCATACTATCGTATGCAAAATTTCGGCGAAAAAAATATTAAATTTTCTTGGGTTTTTACGGAATTTTCCTAGTTTTCCACTAAGATTTTTCTATTTTTCCATTCGAAAAGCCATTGCGTAACAATTGCACACAAAAAAATTATTTTCGTTTTTTCCGATTTCCCGACTTTTCCTGATGGTTTTTCCAAAATTTTCTTTCGTAAAGACCTTCCCCTTATAATTACGAACCACTGAAAAAAAAATTAGAACCAAATCAGCCCACCCGTTCTCAATTGATGAATTATCACACATTTTTTACTCCATTTTTATATATAACTAGCTGTGCCCGCAACTTCGCACGCGGCGTGAGATTGTGTAACTTCCAATAAAAGAGATAATAATAGTTAAGTTTCAATACATGAGGTGATTATATTTTTTATGATCATTTTTTTACAAAGCTTCTTGAAATACAATATTTGAGGTTCTGTTGCCTGTATGCATTTTTACTTTCGCAGACTCGGGAAAGAGACGTATAATTGACCGTGCGAGAAACAGTCGTTGGTGAAGTCTACACTCGCGGTGCACAACGTCACAGGCCTGAGTCATACCACCAATACCAGCAAATTAGGCATACTTAATTTCTTTTGTGTAATAAAATCCACTTCTGATTTAATTTAATGTGGTCTGATATTTTTCATCCGTTTTCTGTGATCTAACTCGTCTCATATTTCTAGATCTTGTTGAGCTTCGGGAAAGATTTGACCGTTTTCTCGACGGCATACCTATTTGTTTAAAATCAACACTCAAGCTAAAACAAAGCGGTGAACATTAGCCTTGTTTTTTGAGCTTCTACGCTATACTTGACACTTCGAGACTCGCAATAGTTGTTGTAATTGCGTGCTGAAAATCCCACTTTACTTTGCTTTGCTGTGATCGAAGCTCAAAAAAACAGGCCTATTGTCAATGTGAAACAAAAAATCAAACAAATCTATTTACCTAAACCACTAATTTAAGAAAATTAAATTCAACAGCGTAAGTACTTAAGTTCCACTTCCTAACTGTAGGTACCTATCAACGTAGGTAATAACGGGTGATTTTTTAAGAGGTTTAGAACTTTTTTAAAAAAAAAAACACAAAAAATTCGAAAAAATGAATGAAATATTTATTTGAATCGATAGTTTGAACCTTGCAATTTAATGTTTAAAGATAATTTCATGCAAATGTTGACCGCGGCTGCGTCTCAGGTAGCCCATCCGCTGAGTCCAATTTTGGCATACTCTTTCACACATATCGGCCGGTATCTCACGAATGAATGCATGGATGTTGGCTTCCAGTGCGTCAATCGAAGCGGGCTTGTCCCTATACACATTAGCCTTGACATACCCCCACAAAAAATAATCTAATGGTGTCAAATCGCACGATCTAGGCGGCCAATTGACCGGCCCGAAACGTGAAATTAACTGTTCACCAAACTCGCCTCGCAATTGCGCCATTGTTTCGCGTGCTGTGTGGCATGTGGCACCGTCTTGTTGAAACCACATATCATGCAAGTCAAGAACTTCCATTTCGGGCAAAAAAAAGTTTGTTATCATCGCTCGGTAGCGTTCACCATTGACAGTAACGCTGCGATTCGCATCATCTTTGAAGAAATATGGCCCAATAATGCCGCCGGCCCATAAACCGCACCAAACAGTGGCTTTTTCGGGATGCATTGGTAGCTGTTGCAATGCTTCTGGCTGATCTTCACTCCAAATGCGGCAATTTTGCTTATTTACGTACCCATTCAACCAAAAATGAGCCTCATCGCTGAACACAATTTTTCATGGAAGCAGCGCGCGATGAACATTTCGAACCGAGCACGAATTTTGATAGTAAAATTCAATAATTTGCAAGCGTTGTTCATTTGTAAGACGATCCATGGTTAAATTGCAAACCAAACTGAAGCTGTTTGACAGTGACACAAGGTACTAAACACACGTCAGCTGTCAAAACCAGTGTTGCCAAAACCAAACCAGCTAAAAAATCACCCATTATAATATAAATACATACACCGCCATACCAATAATCATTTTTAGTGTCCAGACTAAATTTTTCGAACTCACAATGACGAAATTTTCCATACAAAATTGCATATTGTGACCTAGGAAATATTTAGTGTGAAGGTTAAAAATGATTATTGGTAAGGCCCACAGTCACTAAAACATAAGCCTTAACGGAAATTTGTATCCACAGTCCACACCAACAATAAATCAAACAACATAATTCATATATTATATCGTCTTTAGTTCTTGAATTCTTTAATTCTTTACGGTAGGTATCGCCGTAGGTACTATAACAACCGTTAAAACAAAAAACTTGAACTCAGTTTCTATATACACCACCATATGTACGTCCATCAGCGCACTTTATCAGCCACCTGCGCGCTGCGCATTTCCTCAGAAACACATTGCCGCTGTTGATTACATACACATTCACGTCGTATACTTCTCTTTCGTTTCACTTAATTCGGAGAAAACACAAAGCTGTTTTTTTTTCATATGAACGTGCTTGTGCGATGTGCGCCACCCAACCACCCCAAAGCAGAACAACGATCAAGAACCGCGGCTGCTGATAATGTTCGATTTGAGAAAATAAATTTATTTTTTTCTTGTTACATTTTAGGTTGTAGCTCAGCTTCTGGAGAGCATAGAAAGCTGATTGATGGCTTGAAATAACTGTGAAAGTGTTGGCTCTCCTAAGGATTTTATTTTGTTTGCATTAATTAAAAATTGTTTGAGTAATGGCGAGTTAAAGGCAGTAAAGTTAGAAAAAAACACATTTTGGTCAAAAACGCTCCCAAAAACAGGCATGACAATGAAAGGAATAACCTATGTCCTTCTCAGAATCTTAACTAACATTTCAAAAAAAGTTTCATCGTCATCTGTGCAGTATTTTTCACACCAACTGCGAACATATGAAAACGGCTACAGTTTTATTATATGTATAGATTTAATAGATTGGATTAGTAAAAGTAAAATCTAAACTTTATTTTTTTTTGTGCATATTTCGCTCAGTTTCGTGGTGAGTTCAATGGGAAGTCTTTCCTCAACGGTTTATTTTTAAAAATATCTGACTAAAAACCTTACAGGTGGATGTGGTAAGCTAATTGAATCCTGGGATTGGATGATGACGTCGGTTACCTACAGCTATGGAATGAAAACATAGCTTAGGGAAACCCTTGTATTAATTTTGAAATTTTCTTGGAAGTTTAGATTTTAGTGATGACGTAAAGATATTAACATAAGGACACGATAACCATGGTTCTATTACTACACATTTCATTGTGGAATTTTGTGTGATACCAAAGGGTGGGTATCCCTCCGGGAGCAAATACAATCAAGCGCTCCCCACATATTTTTGAAATCTAAGAAAGGTCCGTTAGATAAATTTATAAAAGCTGGCAATAATGACTGGTTCAAGGAGTCCAATGGCTTTGAGTTAGAAGGGTAGCCTAGGAGATGAAACGTCTTATTAAGTATGTTCGTTTTAGGTGAGAAATAATTCATTACAAACTTCTTTGTAATTATGTAATATTCATGATTTAATAAAGTACTATTAATTATTATTATTATTATAAACAGTATGTTTTTTAATTGGTACGAACCGTTTGAATCTCGCTTTTGTATTTACTAAACATCGTGTTGGACTTTTGTATAGCATTTTGGAAGGTATCGTACTTGCTGGAATATAAATTAAGTTGTTCCTGCAGAGTGGATTCCCGTTGACGAAAGTCCTCTAAAAGAGTTTGGGTATTCAGCAACCTATTTGTAACATCTTTTTTTTCTCTGCAATATCAATAAAAAAATAATATTGGTTACAATTTGTTGGAACATATAGAAACAAAATACTTTAAGACATATATACTTAAAAACCAGAAACAGTGGAAGACGCACACAAACTCTTCTGACAACTTTTTCAAGAGGTTTGTGGTTGTTCGTTAATTTAAATTTCAGTGTTCAAAATATCGAAAAAATGTTCTTTAAATTTCAAGTGTGAAAGTATTTTTCGTAGAAAATATTACTTTGAAAATAATTCAAAAGAACAGGTTCCTGGATTTCAAAAATGGTTGAGTACCTTACTGCAGCATTGTTGTTATTATTTTCTTTTTCTTTTTTGATATGTAAACATCTAAGCGCACGTTGTTGGAATCTGGTGGATTAATTCCACACATTTAACTTGCGGGAACGGAAATGCGTCACGGTGTTTTATCATTGCATACGTTTTTATCATTGCATGCATTAATGAGCTGCGGCATATCAATTTCAGCTTTTTGTTGATGTGAAATAAAGCATGTTTTTCATATATGATGGTCTCACATTTCTTCCCTGTGACGGACATCTCGAGGAAATTCAGTGCCAAATCTTTCGTAAATTACCAGGCACGCAGAAATCACAGCTGGACAACAACAAAAATGTCGTAGACCAGCATCTCTACAACATGCAATGCAAGCCGAATGAAATTCCAATGACACTTTCATTTACTGTATAACAATTGATGTCATTTAACTTGTGGGAATGGATTGCATACATTTATGAGTTGGGGCATAGATTATCATCTTTTACCAATGATCATAAGCGGAAACCCCCTTCGGGTAGGGGTTAGAATTTACCCGATGTAGGCATGCCTGTCGTAAGAGGCGACTAAAATCCAACCTCCGTATACCGAGCGTGTAGTGTATACAAAAAATACAGTGAACAAAACGAAAAGATTAATTACCCCAGGTGGCAGTCCAGCTTTACTGGAAAATCCACCCTCTTCGGAGGTCGGCTCTACGGATTCTGGGGATAGCCGCTTATTGCAATCCATTAACCCTTTTATTAAAAGTTCAAGGGTATCTCGATCGCTTCCATCAAGATCGAACAACCCCGGGAAAAGAAGTCCGCCGGGAGCGCCAGCGCGTGAAAAACGGGACTCGGTTAAAGATAATAAGTTCTGAGGAAGAAATTAAAACACTCCGAATCAAGCTTAAGGAAATAGATTTACTCTATCAAGCTCTTAAGAAAGAGATAGAACTGTTGAAGGAAGAAAATAATGTTCTAAGGAACACTCATTCTCAGAAAGAACGCGAATGTACTCCACCACGCTTGCCTAGTCAGGAATACCACACTGACGAAGAAGAGCTAGCACGCGAAACGAATCGGGCCCCTAAGAAAAGGAGAGCCGGTTCTTCGAAGTCGAGCCTCTAAGAGAACAAACGCGTAAAGTACCGCAAGAAAAACAACTAAGATGGCAAATTCGTCCACCGCCTTGAATAAACGTCGTTGGGGTAACGGAGTATAGTAAGTTACACAGCCTCCTTAAAGGAACTATAACATCGCAATTTAAGGTAACATCTTTGAGGAATAATGCGTGGAAAATTAACGTCGTTAACCACGAAGACTACCGGGCAGTGTCCCAAAAGCTAAATACCGAGAAGATCCAGTGGTATACTTTTGAAATAAAGTCAGAAAGGCCACATCGTGTTGTAGCGAGGGGACTCCACCCCTCATGCACCAAAGAAGAGGTTATAAACGACCTCCGTTCCAAAGGGTTTAAAGTTCTTGATGCCGTAAATATCATCAAGAAAGAGAAGCAAAAAACGGAAGAAGATAAGTACATCCTGGTAAGGCGTGGACTTCCGCTCTTTATGCGAAGGTCTGATAATATCGAAGATATCTACCGAATTAAAACCATACTTAATATTGTGGTAAAAATCGAGCCCATGCGCAGAAATTTGAAAACAATTCCACAGTGCAAACGGTGCCAAGAATTCAATCATACGCAAATGTATTGCAAAAAAGAGCCGCGATGTGTCAAATGCGCCGGAAGTCATTTCTCCCAAGACTGTGGAGCAAATAAACAATCCTCCGCTACCTGGCTAATTGCAAGGGAAAGCACTTGGCGAATTATAGAGGCTGTGAGTAGCTAAGGAGTTGCAAAAACGGAGAGATGCGCTACTCAAAACCCAAAATAAAAAAACAAAGCCGCTTACCAAGATAAAGCGTAGGACCGCTCAGGAGGTAGTAGGCAATATAAAAACTCCGGTTCAAAAGCGTAACATTGTCAGAGAAAGAGAGACAACAGAAAGAGAAACAATAGAAAGGCCCTCGACCTCTGTTGTCAAAAGAACTGCTACTGAAAAGCTACCATAAGGAAAGCCATCGAATAGTGGCCTCGAATAGCCAGAATGCAGACCTACGCTCAGGCCGCGGCATTCGAAGGAGCGAAAAACGTTTAAACTTCGCCGGACCCTGTTTCTCATGTTTTCTCAGTTATTCTCGAGAAACTTGAAGAACAATGCAAAATAAACAAAATTATTCTCGATCGCTTGGTTAAGCTCGAAAATAATTCACGGAAAACGCGTGCTTCAAAAATAACATGTATGAAAAACCAATGTTAAAAATATGCACTAGCAATGCAAACGGGCTTTTACAAAAACTCGGCGAATTGGAAATATTCATACGCGAGAAAGATATTGACATTTGCTTGATTTCTGAAACTTACGTGAAAAAGGGATCGAATTTAAAAATAAATGATTTCCACGCTTGTCACCCATCGGGGAACGCCAGAGGTGGATCATCATTGCTTATTAAAGACTGCATTGAACAATACGAAGACCTGAAGATAGAGCTTGAAACTATGCAACTGTGCACGATTCGAGTTAAAAATAGTCAGCGTACTTTTAGAATTTCGTCTATCTACTGTTCACCTCGATCCGCGCTTGAAAAAAGTGATTATACTTACCTGCTTAAATCGCTCAAACCAAATTTCATTATTGGTGGCGATTTTAACGCGAAGCACACGTTTTGGGGCTCCAGATACATCTCGCGAAAAGGTAGAATGCTCTATGGGGCAGGTATGGAATACAGTTGTGATTTCCACTCGACGGGCAAACCGACCTACTGGCCAACTGATACTGCAAAACTACCTGATCTGATAGATTTCTTTTCTTCGTCGTGAAAGGAATACCTACCAACCACATTAAAGTTGAAGAGAGCTTTGATCTATCATCTGACCACTCACCGGTTATTTTAACATTGAGTGTAAAACTAGCCAATAACCTAGAGCCAGCGAGATTAACTGATAGAAAAACTAACTGGGAAGGCTTTAGGAACGAAATAGAAGAGAATGTTGAACTGAGTGTTGCACTTACGACACCCTATGAACTTGAGGTTGAAGTTGATCGCTTCGTCGAGATCGTACAGCTCGCCTCATGGAATAATACGCCTAATCCAAGGAAAACGCCGGCCAAATACGGGCTACGATATCCTCCCGAAATAAAAGAATTGGTCAACGAAAAAAGAAAAGCGCGTAAGAAATGGCAACAGAGTCGCGCTCCGCAACATAAAGCACATTTGAATTATTTGTGCAATTTGTTGAAGACAGTTATTAAGGATTTTAAAAATCGTGCGATAAGTTATTACCTTGAAAGTTTAACAGGAAAAAAGATTCCAGTTATTCACTTTGGAAAGCTGTAAAAGGCACCAAAAGGCCCAAAACCCCCACGCCGCCAATCAGAATAAATCGAAATGAATGGGCAAGGGAAGATAAGGAAAAAGCGGACGTTTTTGCCGCTCATCTAGAAGAAACTTTTAAACCGTACGATGGCCAAGCGATCCACGACAATGCTAATAGGGCGGAATCACATCACAATCTGACGATTCAACACTCACTAGTGCAACGCTAAGTGAACTAAGGCCCATTTTATTCACTCGAAGTTGAACACAACTTTGGGATCTTTATATGGAAAACTCCCCGAGTTGTGTTCAACTTCGAGTGAATAAAATGGGCCTAAAACGTGAAATCGAATCCCTAAAACCTTAGAAAGCTCCTGGTTATGATTTGATCACCGGAGAAGTTCTGAAAGTTATACCAAGGAAAGCATTAATTAAGCTTCTTCATATTATAAATGCTGCGCTCAGACTAAAACACGTGCCGAGTCAATGGAAAGTCGCGGAGGTCATAATGGTTTTAAAACCAGGAAAACCGCCAAATGAAGTAAAATCGTATAGACCGATTTCCCTTCTTCCAGTCATTTCCAAAGTCTTCGAGAGAATATTGCTTAGGCGCCTACAACCGGTTGTTGAAGTCAATAATCTTATCCCTGACCACCAGTTTGGGTTCAGAACCAAGCATTCGACGATTGATCAAGTACATAGAACTACCGACGTAATCGAGAAAGCATTTGAAGAAAAAAAGATTTTCTCAAGCGTATTCCTTGACGTCTCACAAGCCTTTGATAAGGTGTGGCACGACGGCTTGAAATTTAAATTACGACAAGTTCTCCCGCAAGCCTATATGATATTCTAGAATCATATCTCGGGAATAGACTCTTCCGTGTTAGAAATGGAAACGAATACTCGGAGCTAAAAGAAATTACGGCCGGGGTACCGCAAGGAAGCATCCTTGGTCCGCTTCTCTATTTCTTATATTCTCGCGATATTCCAAGGTAGCACTACCCTTGCTACGTTCGCCAACGACACAGCTATCCTAGCAGTAGGTAATATAATCGAAGAAGCGACTACAAAACTGCAAACCGCAGTGAATAAGGTAAATGAATGGACAAGGAACTGGCGGATCGCCCTCAACGAAACTAGATCTGTTCACGTGAATTTCACCTATAAGAAAACAAATGACTTGCCAATTTTTCTATACTTGGCCCTAATACCCTTTGCAAACCAGGCCAAATACCTGGGAATGACACTCGACGCAAAGCTGAAATGGAGTTCGCACGTGAAAATGAAACGTAAAGAAGTCGATATAAAATACTAGCTGATCCGGCGAACTTCGTTCCGCCCAAATTCGTTAGGTAATGTAATGAAAGTAATAATTTCCAGCATGCACAATGCACATGCTACTTTATGTAGACGCTTAAATACCTCTTTCGTTGGGACAAAATTGCAAAAATTCCGCGACAACGAAATCAATCCATTCGATGCGTCGACAGGAACATGACCATTACCAATACTTAGCAGTTAATTGGAGAACACTTCGGCAGATGGATCATTTAGCAAACATGCGATGTCGTCAGCTGAAGTTTCTTCAAAGCATTGATCTCATCGGCAGCGGTCGATCGTGATATTACTGGTAGCGTTTGCCGGAAATCGCTTGAGAGTAAAATCAATGCACCCCCAAAACGTCTTGCGTCATTATACAGATCTTTCATATTGCGATTCAGAGCTTCTAACGCTCGCTTATGCGACATTGTGCATTCGTCCCAGATAATAATTTTGGTTGCTACCAAAACTTTGGCTATTGCTGAATGTTTCGCTATGTTACATATTGGTTCTTCAACCGCTTGAATGTTTAATGGCAATTTCAATGCCGAATGAGCGGTTCGGTAACCTTCCAGCAGCGTAGGCGCTATTCCAGAAGATACCATCGTTGCCAGTGATGGTCTCATTAGTCAAATTTCGTGGATAACGCTTGGAACACTTGCCGTCGACCATGCACGGTGATTGTATGTTAATGGCGCCACACGGTCCATGAATCATGTTTGTAATTATGATATCATGCAGGTCTGGATCGGTTTCAGGACCTGGAATCTCGGCACATATCTTTCGACTAACCAAATGAAAATGTGTGCCTCTTTTTTGTCATTCAATCGAATACATCCAACATTGAGTATAACCAAAGACACGATGCTTAACAAAATAGTCCATCAGCGACCGACGAAATATTTGTAACTTTAACAGCCAAGAAGAAAACTAACCGCACCTATCAACTTGCTTGGTAAGCCTTTTCGCTGCTCTCTCTACACCGGTACCGAAGGTGTTATGGTACCTTTGAGTTGCCCTCCCCATAACCCTACTCACGAATGAGCAGAATACGACGATTGTTACTCGCTCAATTTTCGTAACAACCCCTACGTGCAAACTCAAAACGCTCCACAACTCCTGTTGCCTGTCATCATTGTCCATGTCACCTCAATCACCCCTACATTTCAACTTACTCATACATACTTAATGGACGGACTCCGCTATAGTTCTGCATTGGCTTTCGGCGCCTCCTAAGAAATGGTCGGTGTTCATTGCTAACCGAACATCTGAAGTCCTGACAGCTATTCCGCTCAAGTCCTGGAATCACGTTCGCTCTGCTTCAAATCCAGCTGATGTCGCCACGCGCGGCATTTCGCCTTCTAAATTGTGTTCAATAGACCTGTGGTGGAAGGGGCCTCAATGGCTTATCATGGATCGAACTCAATGGCCTTTATCGTCATATAATAAGGGGGACATTCATCAGGACCACTTGGAAGTACGAAAGGTAGTCTCGACTCAGGTACTTGTATCTAACGTTTGTCAGCCTGGTGTGATCGAGACAATTTTACAAAATTCATCCAGTTGGCGTAAATCGGTTCGCGTACTAGCATACATGTTAAGGTTTATATTGAACTATATAATCGGATGTAGGAATCTGCTGCGTAAGGTTATACATGACTGCGTGTTTTCGACAACGGCCTGCAGCCACAAAACAACTAATGGCCAATCTGCCCGTCGAACAGATAAGATACTCGCAATTCACGTCTTCTCAACGAAATGCACGACCTCTTATGTAATCAACAACACCAGTCAATAATAATCGAACATCTTGCCCCCTCCGCACATCACTTTGGAGGCTTGTGGGAGGCTGGCATTAAGTCGGTAAAACTACACTTGAAGGGTAATAGGCGAAACAAAACTCACCTATGAAAAGTTGTACATTCTATTGGTTAAAATAGAGGCACTACTTAACTCTCGGGAGACAAATGTGGTCTTTCTTCCAAAGCCGGGGAAAAAGGATTACACCGAAGCAAAGTCCTTCAGACCAGTAAGCCTAACATCCTTTCGGGAGACAAATGTGGTCTTTCTTCCAAAGCCGGGGAAAAAGGATTACACCGAGGCAAAGTCCTTCAGACCAGTTAGCCTAACATCCTTTCTGTTAAAAACAATGGAAAGGGTGGTGGTGGACTACATGGAGAGTACTGCGCTTAAGATGTATCCTTTAAACAGTAGGCAGCATGCTTATAGGGCAGGCATGTCAACAGAAACAGCGCTACATCAAGTAGTACGCGTTGCGGAGGAAGAGCTAAATAGCGGGGGCATTGCGATGAACACCATAATGGACATTGAAGGTGCCTTCGATAAGATATGCTTTGAAAGTCTGAAACGTAAACGTAGGGTTAACCCACTGGTGGTAAGATGGGTGGACAATATGTTGAATACAAGGGCAATAAATATTCAGACGGGAACCTCAAAACTTAGAGGAAGGGTTAGCAGGGGCTGCCCACAGGGAGGTGTTCTCTCTCCTACACTGTGGAATATCACTGTGGACTCTCTTCTCGACAGACTTGAGGCGACTGGCACTCACACAGTGGGATATGCCGACGACATAGCAATAATGGCCAGAGGCAAATTTATAGACGTCACCGCAGATATCATGACGAATGCGCTCAGAGTGGTTGAGCGGTGGTGTCTGGAAGAAGGGCTCTCCATTAATGCGGGAAAAACAGATCTAATAGTCTTCACTAAGAAGAGGAAAAAGCTGGAATTTCGACCCTTAACGCTCTTCGGATCGGAACTAACAACAACCACGAAGGTCAAGTATCTGGGAGTCTATCTAGAAACATGTTGAGGAGAAGGTCAAGAAGGCAAAAAGGGTATTACATCAGTGCAAACGTGTATGTGGACAGAGGTGGGGACTCTCGCCTAGGTCAGCATACTGGATGTATACGATGATAACTAGACCCATTATCACCTATGCCTCGGTTGTATGGTGGGCGAAAGCTTCCCAGAAAACAGTGAGGAAGCACCTGGATAGGGTCCAACGCTTAGCATGTATAGGAGTTACAGGTGCAATACGGACAACACCAACATGCGCAATGGAAGTGATCCTGGGGATCTTACCGCTGGACTTATTTATTAAGAAAACAGCGGCCCTAACGGCACTTCGTTTGCATCGAGATGCGAAATGGCACAATGGTGGTACCATCTATGGACATAGGAAGATCCTGGAACTTGTCAAAAACGAGATTAGGGAGCTGAACATGCCTATGGATGGGATTACAAGGGTGCGTGTTATGGAAAGGAATCACAAAACTCGTATTGAGAACGGATTACTTCCAAAAAAAGGAGTGGTGAAATAGTGATTTTCACAGATGGATCCATGATGGATGCGGAGCGGGTGCCGGTATCTTTTCAGAAGAGCTGGAACTAGCCCGTCACGTTAGCCTCGGGAAACACACTTCTGTATACCAGGCTGAGATGATTGCATTGCTGCATGCGTTGGACTACTTGCTTGAGGGTCAGGTGGAGGGAAGAAATATCCTTATAGCACTGGACAATCAGGCGGTGATCAGATGCATGGAACAAGCAAACATTACAACATCATTGGCACTGGAATGTGTACTCAAGCTCAATAAGTGTTCATCTAAAAATGAAGTAACACTGACTTGGGTACGAGGACACATAGGGATCGAAGGAAACGAAAAGGCGGACTCGCTTGCAAAACAGGGGTCAGCTGAAAAGTTGCTGGGACCAGAACCATTCTCTTCAATTGGCAGAGGAATGGTTGAACAACTGATTTACAACTGGATCACGGCAGAACATCTGAGAAGATGGTCAACCATGGAACAATGTAGACAGTCTAAAATGGCAATTAAATGGCCGACCTGCTCCACTTCAAAGAAGGGTTCTAAGCATGAGTCGAGGAACACTGAAATGGGTGGTGGCTTTATCTACAGGACATGGTAATTTCGGGTATCACTTAAGGAAGATGGGCCTAAGAGAGGACGATACCTGCAAACTATGCCTGGAGGAATCCGAGACAGCGGCACATATACTGTGTCAATGTCCGGCATTGGCTGGCAGAAGAATGAAGATATTGGGGCATCACTGGGTGGAGACCCAGTCGATGAAACAGATCTCACATAAACAGATGCTAGCGTTAACACTAGGAATCGAACCCAGGGAAGAACTCTGGAGAAATCCAGAGAGTCTATCTGGCTAAGATTTATAGTGGCAGAGAGACGAAAAGAGACCCGTCAATGGTGGTCTGATTCGAACATCTCTCAAATATATATATATATAACTCTCGGCCGATGTGGCAAACCTCAGCTTCAGATCAAATTGCTCTTAGTCCCTCGCATTTTTTGATAGGAGAACCGTATACAGCAGTTCCACAACCTTCTGTTCAAAATACTTCTCTTTCGATAAGTACTAACTGGTCTCTCTTACAGGCAATGTTACAAGGCTTTTGGAGTCGTTGGCACAACGAATATTTAACGTCATTGCAGCAACGACCAAAGTGGAAATTAGCGCATCCTAATCTCAAAATCGATGATGTCGTACTACTGAAGGAGCCAAATATGCCTCCGTCTAAATGGGTGTTAGGACGTCTTACAAAACTACATCTCGGAGGCGATAATAAGTGCAGAGTTCTTACCGTTCGCACAGAATTTGGAGAATTTACTCGACCAGCGATTAAGGTGGCTCCGTTGCCTATTTCTGAAAGACCTTAGTGGCCACAATCTTTCAGGGGGGGCTGTATATTCAGAAATATGTTCCACATTAACCAAACTTTGTAATTGTACCTTACTTTGCTAACAGTATTGTAATTCGCTTTGTAATCATTCGCCTTATATTATTATGTATGTACGCATTTACACTGTACAACATCGCCATGGCTTTCTCGCTTGCCTTCGGTTCACGGCATTCGTGATTATTCGTGATTCAGCTAGCAACGAGTAAAGACCAAACGTAATACACAAAACACAACATATAATTTACATGTTATCACATTGTACTACAATTATTATGCACAGTAAAATTAACACAAAGAACACAAATTACATTTTTCATTTTGGATTTTCATTAACACCAAACAACACACTCCCAATCATACACAATAGTTTATAAGATTCTTGTCTAGAAATTTTTGTTTATTTATTTACTTGTATAGTGTTTATGTTATACGTATACTATTTGTGTTTATTTATTTAAAAAATGGTTAAAACCACTCGACCAATATAAAACCCAAAAAAAAGAGAAAAAAATCCCTAGAGGAAGTTGAAAAAACGTCAACGAAACGTCGGGAAATGAATAAAATAGTTTCATTTATATTTTGATTCGGAAAACATAGACCAGTAAGCTCTAATACAACTACTTCAATTTATTAAACACCTGGTCACCACTTAACAAGAATTTTTTTTAATAATAACAATTATAATAACCTATGAGGAAGCTTTCATTTGTTTTTAATTTTTATTATTTTAAAAAGACTAATACATATCAATATTGTATAAACTTATAATAATGTAAAATACTCACTGTACAAAATACTACAATTATATAACAAGGTATTGTAAATGAACTCAAAACGTTATAACATGAATAAAAAAATGTATTTGATAATTCACTTAATTATGTCATTCGTACACAACAATCTTAAAGAGTAACGAAATGTTCTGTCTATAAAAACAAATCAAGATTAATCAAGCATTGTTAATAACGTAAATTTACCTTGCAAATATTTTGAACAAAAGGGAATGATGTGACAGGTGGCACCCTATAGTCTCTCTGTTTTTGAAATGAAAACTCTATTAATGAACTGTACCATGACAATGTCATATGTCATGAATCATGATTAATAGGCCTATTATCGTTGGCGAGTCGAACAAAAAATCCTGCGAATGTGACTTATTTGTATTATGGTTAGCGAATTGAACAAAATTCATTCGCCTGAACTGTCAAACCGCTGGCGAACGTAAAGTCGCCTTATTGCGGTTGGCGAATTTGTGAAATTTCATTCGCCTTAAACGACAAATTTTAGCGAACAAAATTATTTGGTGAAACCACAGGCGAATGGAATTTTTAATCCAGAAAAATTAATGGAAATTCAAGAAAAATGTATAAAACCCATTCAATTCATTTAGAATGTATATATTTAATGAAAATCGCCTCTGATAGTTTCGAAAAAAAACAATTCCAGCCAAATCCAGAAGCTATTTGAGCTCATGATAGCCATTCCAATGTTTGTTTCGTCCACTAAGCCAACCAACCCAGGAAATCCAGTTTTAACGAAAAATGAGGAAAGGAGCTCATGGATTGTTTTTATTTTCGGTCTTTTCTGGGTTTATCCATTTTTTTGCACCTCCGTGTTGTTTTCTTCAATTTTTTTATTTTGAATTTTTTTTTGTGTTGACATAAATGTTTGAATTGACGTCATTTTCGTTTTTATTATATTGGTAGCACTTGATTTCTAGGCGAATGAATTAATTCGCCTACCATAATCGTACAAGGCGAGTGTTTCGACAAGCAACTCGACTTACGCGAATTGTTCGACTCGCTAACGATAATAGGCCTATAAATAAAAAACAGAATATAAGTAAAAAGTCGCTCTGGGAAAATGTAAAAAAAAATTCCATAGCACCGTTCGCCCACAATTTCAAATCTCGATATTTTTGTAACGTTTTTTTTTAAACCCATTCGAATTTTACTAAGCCACATATCTTAAAAGAAGCGTTTATTTATAAGCTACTATATGTTTGAATCAAATATTTTGTCGCTCTTCTCTAAATGGGAAAAAAACTTCAAGATATTTCATATCTATTTAAACACATATAGTTTCACAGTAAGATTACAATTATCTTATGAGTTGTGAAATGCTTAATACCATTAATGTTGAGTGCTTCGAGTGCTTCCATATAGGGAAACAAAATAATAAAATTTGATTTGATATATGTAACATAAGAAAATTAATATACCTACTATAAACCTAGAATACCTAAAGTTATTTTTACTTTAAGATCATTAATTATTATCATTGGCCAAGTATTTAAAGATAATTGTTTTGAATTCGCTTGTGTTTACGGTTCTTCTGAGTGCTACGGGAAATGAGTTCCATGAGAGAGTGGCATGGACGAAAAATGTGCGTTCAGATTGTAAGGAATTAGACCTAAGCCAAATTAAAGCAGCTGTTCTCTGTGAGAACTTCACAAGGCTACAGAACCCGAACCGAAGCCTGCAAGGACGAACAAGGGAACATCGTGGTAGAATCGCAGTCGATGCTGAGGATATGGAAGAACTACTTCTGCAGACTGTTTAACGGCGATGACGACTTAAATTCCGCTGTCAGGCAGAATGAACCGTTCAACCTGGACGATGAGGATCAACAATACCGTCCACCCGACCTGGACGAGGTGAAGATAGCTATATCTAAACTGAAGTCCAACAAAGCCGCTGGAGCAGATGGCCTAGCCGCCGAGCTGTTCAAAGCAGCAGGCGATGACTTGGTTAGGAGCATGCTCTAACTCATCTGTAAAATATGGTCGGAGGAAAGTATGCCCGATGAATGGAACCTCAGCATTGTTTGCCCGTCTTCTAAACACTGCCTACAAGATCCTATCTGCCGTTTTGTGTGAACGCCTGAAGCCTTTCGTAAACAACCTGATTGGTCCATATCAGTGTGGCTTCAGGCCAGGAAAGTCCACCATAGACCAAATATTCACACTGCGGCAGATCTTGGAGAAAACCCAGGAACTTCAAATCGATACCCACCACCTTTTCATCGAATTTAAGGCCGCCTATGACAGCATTTATAGGGACGAACTATACATAGCAATGTCTAGTTTTGGCATCCCTGCCAAACTCGTCCGTTTGTGCAGGATGACGATGGAGAATGCACGCTGCTCCATCAATGTCGGTAAAGAACTTACCGAGACCTTCGATGTCAAAAAAGGATTTAGACAAGGCGATGCGCTGTCATGTGACTTTTTTAACATCGTTCTTGAAAGAATAGTCCAAAACTCAAACGCCAACACCAGAGGCACTATCTTTCAAAAGTCCGTCCAGTTACTCGCATACGCCGATGACATTGACATAATTGGCAGAACGCAGCGTGATGTTAATGGCGCGTTTGTGAGTATTGAGACTGAGGCGGCGAAGATGGGTTTGGCGGTTAATGAGGGCAAGACGAAGTATATGCTGTCAACTAAAAAGGACACCCAACACCGACGGCTCGGACAGAACGTCACAATAGACAGATATAACTTTGAGGTGGTTAAGGACTTTGTCTACCTAGGCTCCGCTATGAACTCAGACAACGACACCAGCGCTGAGGTTAAACGTAGAATTACTCTTGCCAATCGCTGTTTCTTTGGGCTAAGAAGGCAATTGAGTAGCAAAGCCCTCTCTCGAACAACTAAAGTGACCCTTTATAAGACCCTTATCATCCCAGTTCTGCTATATGGCGCAGAGGCATGGACTCTATCAAAAGCGGATGAGGTAACTCTCGGTTGTTTCGAGAGAAAAATTCTTCGTGTTATTTTTGGTCCCGTCTGCATTGACGGTGAATGAAGAAGGAGATTTACAGACGAACTGTACGGGCTGTACAGCGACATCGACCTAGTCAGAAGAGTGAAGGTCCAACGACTGAGGTGGCTGGGTCATGTAGAGCGGATGGACACGAATGCTCCGGCCCGGAAGATCTTCGAATCCATACCCGAGGGAAGGCGCAGTAGAGGAAGACCGCGACTCAGGTGGCGCACGCAAGTGGAAGGGGACCTTAACCAACTTAGCGTGCGAAACTGGAGACAGCTAGCTATAGATCGCGCTGGCTGGAGACGCTTGTTGGTTGAGGCCCAGGTCCACCCCGGACTGTAGCGCCACCTTAAGTAAGTAAGTTCTCTGTGAGATGGCAAAATTTAGTTTGTTGTAAAGATATTCTGGATGACGTTGTGGTGTGTCTTGCATTCCTACATGCATTATATTCTCTCTCTCCTACTCTATGTATTGTATATTGTATAGCAACATATCCGACGCGTGACAAGTCAGTCAATAAATTCAACTCTTCTTGAAAGGCGGTCTTTTGATTGAATAGAACAAACACTACATGGTGGCAGCGGTGTCGGGAAAATAATTACCGTTTGATTGAAAAATTGATACTCGGTCGTTCGTTAGTATACCTCATGGGCGATCAAGCAGACGATATTGTAAAGGGTGATTTTTTAGCTGGTTTGGTTTTGGCAACACTGGTTTTGACAGCTGACGTGTGTTTAGTACCTTGTGTCACTGTCAAACAGCTTCAGTTTGGTTTGCAATTTAACCATGGATCGTCTTACAAATGAACAACGCTTGCAAATTATTGAATTTTACTATCAAAATTCGTGCTCGGTTCGAAATGTTCATCGCGCGCTGCTTCCATTTTATGATCGGCATTCTCGACCTTCTGAGCAGTCTATTCGGAAGATTGTGACCAAATTTCGCACCAAATTTACTTTGTTGGACATTAAACCACCAACACGTTTACGTACTGTGCGTAGTGAAGAAAATATTGCGGCCGTATCAGCTAGTGTGACAGAAGACCGCGAAATGTCGATTCGGCGCCGTTCCCAGCAGTTAGGCCTTTGTTACAGCGATGATAACAAACTTTTTTTTGTCCGAAATGGAAGTTCTTGACTTGCATGATATGTGGTTTCAACAAGACGGTGCCACATGCCACACAGCACGCGAAACAATGGCGCAATTGCGAGGCGAGTTTGGTGAACAGTTAATTTCACGTTTCGGGCCGGTCAATTGGCCGCCTAGATCGTGCGATTTGACACCATTAGATTATTTTTTGTGGGGGTATGTCAAGGCTAATGTGTATAGGGAAAAGCCCGCTTCGATTGACGCACTGGAAGCCAACATCCATGCATTCATTCGTGAGATACCGGCCGATATGTGTGAAAGAGTATGCCAAAATTGGACTCAGCGGATGGGCTACCTGAGACGCAGCCGCGGTCAACATTTGCATGAAATTATCTTTAAACATTAAATTGCAAGGTTCAAACTATCGATTCAAATAAATATTTGTGTTTTTTTTTTTTTAAAGTTCTAAACCTCTTAAAAAATCACCCGTTATTATCATTTAATCTGTCTGACGCCGATCAAAAGAAATTTACCACTGTGTTATACGCATTTGAAATTTTTTTATCATAAAACACAACTTGATCTACGAAAGGGCAAAGTTCAATTCTCGTTGTCAGTTAGAAGGGGAAACCATCGAAGACTTCGTTACGGCTCTATATTTGCTTTCTGAGAATTGTAAGTATGGTAACCTGCACGTCGAAATGTTACGAGACCGATTAGTTGAAGGAGTGCGAGGCAGACGGTTGTCGGAAAGACTTCAATTGGAAGCTGAGTTGACGTTAGAAAAGGCTATACAGTATACAGACAGTCAGACAGCATGACGCAGTTAGGAGACAACAACAAGATCTGTCCACATCAAGCACAAACTCAATCGGCTCTCTTTATATAAACAGTTTTCGCGTGTCTAAGCAGAGAACGTCATCATTCACAAAGAATCATTTCCAAAATGCACAAGCTGCAACAAAGACAAAAGAAACGAAATGTCAATGGTGTGGTTCGCAGGGGCAGCACGAAAAGCAAAAGTGTCCCGCAAGGGGAAAGCAATGCCGTTCATGTAAGAAATGGAATTATTTCAGCAATGTATGTAGAAAATCATCAAAGAATAGCAACAAAACATTCCATTTAGAGGAAGGAGACTCAGGCGACGAAAACCTATTTATCAGCACGTTGACAGACGACAATTTAAATGCTGATAGGTGGACAGCAGATGTTGCGGTAAATGGAGAAACAATCACATTTATGTTGGATACGGGGGCACCGGTCGACGTTTTACTGCTTCAAGAGTTTAAATTGAAATTTCCACGAGGGGAATTGTATCAAAAACGAATGCAACTAATTCGTGAAGGGCTGGAGGGAGTCATCTGCCAAATGGACGACATATTAGTCACAGGGATGGACATTCGGGAGCACGATCGAAACTTGCGTTCTGCTCTTAAGAAGCTGGAACGTGCTCATCAAAGATCCAGGCAATTGATAAGTTTCCGCATCAACAAAATATAAAAGAACTACGACAGTGAATTAAAGCGGACACTTACATCAGCACCAGTTTTGAAGGCATACGATCCTACACACACTACCATTGTGTCATCTGACGCTTCATCATTTGCTCTGGGGGCAGTTCTTCTTCAAACGGATTCGGATGGAATCGTGAAACCCGTAGCATATGCCTCTCGAACCTTGACGGAGAGCGAGAAGAAGTATGCACAAATTGAGGAGGCTTTGGGCATTTCGGGATTACATCACCGGCATTCACTTCACAATTGAAACGGATCATAAGCCACTAATCCCAATTTTTACGACCAAAAACCTTGATGATTTAACATTAAGAATACAGCGATTTCGAATGAAAATGATGGCTCTCACATTCAACATTCATTCCAGGGAAGGACCTAGTAGCAGCAGATGCACTGCCTCGTCATACCAATCAGGAAGCAGAACATGATGAGGAGGAGGAAGAAATCGATACCTTTATTAACAGCATCATCCAAGAACTGCCGGTTAATAGTTAAGGAGGTCATGGAATATTGCCAAAGAGGATGGCCACATCGTTCGAAGATATCACGAGAAGTAAAGCATTATTATAACGATCGTCAATATCTTTCGATTAACGACCAGTTGTTGATGCACGCAAACAGATAAGTCATTCCGCCAGTCATGCGGAAGGAGATGCTAGTGACGATGCACACCGGACACTTAGGCTAGGCATAGTCAAATACAAAAGCCGGATGCGTCAATCGGTGTGGTGGCTCTGTAGGGTCTAGGCAAATGAAAGAATTTGTTTGGCGTTCCCCTACCTGTATATAATATCTGGTCCCAAGGCACGAACCACTCATTACTTCAACATTGCCAGAACGACCTTGGCAGACGAAAACAATGGACCTCTGCGTGTGTTATGGTAAGACATTCCTAGTAATAAGCGATTACTTTTCCAGATATCCAGAGGTAGTTCAAAGCCAGACATCGCGATGTGTCATCAACCAATTGAAATCGATCTTCGCCAGGTTCGGAATTCCAGAAGTAGTAAGAGCCGACAATGGTCCTCAGTTCGCCACAGTTCAAACATTAGAGTTTCGCCAATTTGCTAAATCGTAGGGATTCAAACATATTACATCAAGCCCAAATTTTCCCCAAAGCAATGGGTTCATTGAATCAGCGGTTCAAATTGTGAAGATGATATTAAAGAAAAACGAAAAAGATCAGCAGTTGGCTCTATTAGAGTACCGTGCTACGCCACAAATGGGTACAGTCAAGCTGAGCTGCTATTGGGTAGAAAAATTCGTTTAAAGTAACCTCTGAAAAGCGATCGTTTGGTACCAAAAACCGCAAACATGGGTCAGATAAGGAAATCCGAAACAAGCAGACAATTTTAATAGGCGGCATGGCATGGAGTTTGCGACACCAGAAACTTCAAAATTGGCGACGTGGTGTGAATTTGGGATATTCAACAATGAGGTCGTATCCAAGACAAGGAGGATGAGCCTCGTTCTTTCTATATTAAAACAAATACAAGAATATTCAGAAGAAATACTTTTCATCCGAAAAATGCTCATAGGTAGGAGGTAGCTGAAGGAGAGTTGCAAGCTACCAGAATAGAGCGAACACTACAGACGTATCTGTATAATTACGTGCAGTAGAGTTAGCGACGTAAATAAAATAAAATTATCAAACCTTAGACCTTAGAACCTTAGTTCTGAGTAACTAGAAATATGCTCGATATATCTTTTATCAAAGACGTATCTTGCTAAATTGTTGTATAATACATTTAAATTGTACCGACTGTTGTAGTCAACTTTCCAAAAGACTTCGCAACCGTACAATAAGTAAAAGTAAAGTCTTGACAGCATTTGGGTTTTGACAAGTACGCATCTTTGAGTTGATTTTAGCAAGCGGAGACAATTGTAAACCTTTCCAGTTCATTTTACGATACAAAAAAATTCTATCATTTAAAAAAAAAAAATAGTTGGCGCAACAAGAAAGTTGTTCTCTCGGATGTTTGTCAGACGGTCGCAAGAGGTGGGGCGAATTACAGTCGAACTTCGATAACTCGAACCACACCTTGCCACAAAAAAAATTCGAGTTATCAAGACTTCGAGTTATCAATTAAATACAAAATTGATTCTCTAAACAACTAACAATATCTACACACTCCACTGTTTATACGAATCTTCAACTCTGTGTTTTGTTTTGTCTTCCTCTTATTTTTTTCAATAATTCAAAAAAATATAGCAACCTGGAAGAAATTTGAAAATGTTTACTCACACATACGAAAATTACGATTTTCTACACGGTATGTATAAGGAACATTCAAACTCAGTGCCCCCGAAAGCGATGCATTATAAAACGAACTTGTTAAAACACGCAAAATTAGGGAACTCCCCTTCAGAATTTGGGATTTCTCCCTTTAGAATTCGACTTATCGAAGGTGACGCCAAATAATTTCTTCGAGTTATTAAGACATTCGAGTTATAGAAGTTCGAGTTATCAAATACAAATTACATGCAAATTTTAGTGTTGGCGCTATTGCCAACCAATTTTATTCGAGTTATTAAATATTCGAGTTATCGAAGTTCGACTGTAATTCAAAAAATAATTTGTCGCTCTTCTCCAAGTGTGACCGTTCTATTCCTACTATGCCACATAGCTCATTAGAAGCGTGTATTCCTTAGCTATCAACTCATTCAATAAAATGTTCGCTCTATAAGGCAAATATACCCTAGCACAAAAAAAAAAGTTGAGAAATTAAAAAAAAAGTCATATCCCGTTCGAATCCTAGTATTTTGTTTTTTTTTTTTTTATGGAAAACATTAAGAAACGAATTAACCCCCAATCGCTCTGCAATAGTTGAATAAATATTAATTGAATTAGACGTTTGTCTCACCACCAATTAATAGTTATTAATTATTTTTTTATATTTATTATTTAAATAAATTTATAAAATAATAAAAACATTATGCACCACATTTGGAATGTTTTAAAACGTTGCGTAAATTTCGCTAACCCTGAAGGTATGCATTGATTAATTTCGAAATATTCATACGTGAACCGGCTAAGTAAATATAGGTCGGGTACAACCTTTGAATACATTCCTAAAGTAGTGCCAATACAGTAGTAGGTACCAGTATCCTAATTGGTGTCGCTACATTCATAATTAGACGCATTTCTATCCAAGCAATATCAAATCCTAGAATCAGTTTCTGATATTAGGGATTCAAATCTTAAGGCTCAAAAACCACGTCAAAATCAGCAACAACATCGTGTATTTCACACTAAAACGAATAATTACGACAGTCGTTTATGCAAATCCCCTCATCCACTTCGTGTCTGTTCAACGTTTTTGCAACTCACTATTCCCAATAGGATTGCAAAAGTTTCAATGCTTAACTATTGTGGAAATTATCTTTCATCAACATACACGGTTAACGACTGTCGAAGTCAGTTCACTTGTAAGCTATGTCGGCAAAGACATCACACACTCTTACATACTACCGATCAAGAACAAGTGCATCAGGATTCACGTTCTACTAATAATACGAGTATTTCTTAGCCCAGTACTTATTAACAAGTCTCTCAACAACACATACAGTCCACTAGCCCAACACCCTATTTACAAGTCCATTTTTTTTTTCCAAAAATAGTGAACGTGTAATTCTTGCAACTCCATTGAGCGATATCTTTCATCTTGGTAACAAATTCACTCTACGTGCTCTTCTCGATCCTCGATCGGAGGCTAGTTTTATCTCCAAAGATGCACAGCGCAGGCTACAACTTCCTGTAAGGCCCATCCAGGCCAACATTTCATGTATGCGCTCTGTCGTTACCACAATTTCATCAAAACTATGCTCTTTAGTTTTGAGTTTGAGGCTTTAGTCTTGAGTTAGCTGCGATGATTTAGCAGGTCATATCGATCTCGAATTAGCCGATCCCTTCTTTTACCAAAGTAGTAATATCAATAGCAATGCGGATTTCTATGGGAAAAAGAGCCGAATACAAAAATGACAGCATACAGCGAATGAGTGTACAAAAAATGTTGATATTACTTCTTAAAACGAACAAAATATACTATTGTTATAAATACAAGATCGGAAGCGCAGATTTCTGGTTATTAAAACTCTGCTATGTTGAAAATCTGCAAAATGCAGACAAATCTGATCTTATGCCAACGCTGTATGCGGACTACTGTACATTTACATGCCTTGAAATTTTGATGGGCAAGTCTTAAATTTGGGATTAAAGTTAAAGGAAGAAAATAGTCCATAAGTCGGACAAATGTTTTAAAACTTAGACGCAAGATTTTAATTTTTTTTCCATTTGGTCGACCCACTCTAATCGAAACCCTTCTTAAATCATGAAATGCACAAAATATCCGCTGATCTGTCAAATATCATATGCAAATCAGTAATGCCCTACCGCTTTCCATTGTTTTCTAATACTACCTCACGATTGCTTTATGGGTGCATTTGTGTCGGTATAAAATCTCTTTCAAATTATTCAATAAACGGAGCACAGTTGATTGAAATGGTTTCATTTATTCGTAGGCTGACGATGAAAATCAGCGCTTATTAGTGGTCTAAAAACCATAACTGCATCTTTAGCAAGTGAATATTTTTGAAAATAGAAATAATAGGTGGCTCATTCATAGCTCCTAGCTATTAATAGCTATGAAATAACAACAAAACTAGTATGGGATTGCTTACAACTACTTACAAAGAGAGTACATCTCATCTGGGTGCCAGGACACAGCGGACACGTGGGCAATGAAATAGCAGACATACTAGCCAGTAAAGGATCAGCATTGACCTTCATGATGCCGAGACCATTTTGTGAACTACCCATTAGCTAAATTCTATATTAAAACCTGGCTGAAAAACAAAACCTATAATTACTGTATCAACACTGAAGGTAACAAACAAGCCAAAATTGGCATGCCAATTGTCTCCCTTACACGAACAAACCTGAAACCTGAAAGCTGAATAGGAGCCAGATTCGTAGTCACAGGATTCCTCGCTGGACATTGTCCAAGTCAAAAAACACCTCATGACTGTGGGAATAACACAAGATAATACTTGCAGACTATGCAACGACGACATAGAATCAGCAGAACACATACTGGGTGTTTGCGTGTGAATGTCTAATCAGCCCACTCAAAGATCTACTGGTATTCATCAACAAATCCGGTATCATGAGCGAGCTCTAAATGGAGGTAATCACAATAGGCCAAATTTTTTATTTTTTTTTTTTTTTGCAACATGACCTTTTTGTTTTTTGACATATTTATAGAAAAGCAACTAATTATTTTAAAACATGGGTTGACAGCTAATGAATGCATGTGGCATAGTAGGATTCTAACGACTTTTAAGTCTTTCAACATTTTTATTTTTGTATTTTTAGCTTCTTTTTTTTGTCGTAAAATAACTTTTTGACACATTTAGAATAGACCGACAAATTATTTTATTCTATGAGTTGATAGGTAATGAATACGCTTCTTTTGATCTATGTGGCTTAGTGGAGTTGTAACTAATTATAATTAAATGTTTGATAATATTTGTTATTCATACGTGTATCTTCAAATTGTATCAAGATCTCGCTCTTCCCGAAGAGCGACAAAATCAAAAATAGAGCAATTAAATAACGATTAAACAGCCATTAAAAAACATGTAGTTTGTTGCAGAACCAGCTTTATCCACGTTCGCGATTTAATTCTTGCAGAGATTCAATTTCTATTTGCTTTCGGGCATTATGGTAAAACTTAGTGCTGCTATATCGGTATACATTTTTTTCACAAAATTTTTTTTTAAGATTCTGCAACGAAATTCGTGATGAAATGACCTCAGTCTATGTATCAATCGATTTTTCGAACTTTGCAAACATTTCCATTAGGTCTGGAAGTCATAAGATCAGGCATTTTTGAGAAGTAAACTCGATATGTCTAGATGGATTCGAAAAAACGACTATGGTAAATGAGACTATTTTGTCAACAACGGTAAAGTCAACAACATAAAAGTCTTCGTTACGAGTATGTATGTGTAGTAGGGGAAATATTGTTTTCGATTTTCAAGTGTTATAATAGAGAGCGGGACGAAAACTAATATGTGAGTGAATTTAATATTTGTGTATTAAACTTTAAACTAATCTCGATTAAAAAACATGGAAGTATCAAATAACGCGAATGAGGCAGAAGTGTTGATGTATTTTCATTTGGTACAGAATCCTTGGAATATTCAAGAAAACTATTTAAAACTCAACTTGCTACATCTTTCGTTTTCGTTTAATATGGGGGTCATTGACCTTAAGACGGAGTTGGTTCACATAACAGGTTTTCTTATCGTATTTTGTTTAGTTTCTCTTCTCTATTATTTATTAACTTTTTATTTTTTTCTCAATCGATATAAAGGGTTACCAAATGGATGATGTTTAGTTCGGTACTGGTATTAAGTCCAATCATGTACATGTTATATGTTTAATATTAAGAACATTTAAGTTGTACTTACTGAATTAAAATATCTTTTTGAATAGTAAATTCGATCTGCATTTTCTTTAATTTGGCTTGGCTAAGTTGTGTGTCTATGTTAATTTTCTCTTCAAATTGCTTTATTTGTTCCTCTCTAACTTCGCATTGTTTGGTTAAACTTAAGAGTCTGAAACAAAATAAGAAATGTCTGGTTATTTACTTACTATTTTTCACTAATGTTAAGAGGGTGGACATTTTTATAACACAATTAAAAGCTTTAATCAAATTTATTTGCTTACGTTGCATTCTAGAAACTTTTTGCTTGTATATGTAGGGTAAAGATGTTAACAGTGGATAATTTTTAACTTCTTGCACCGTTGAGCTCGCATTTATAGAAGTATAGCTATGACAGCTTTTTCAATGTTTTATCTTCATTTTAAGCACAGGATGTCAGCTCAGTTTATGCTGAGATTATAAAAAAAATATTTGAAATTACCCTACCCATGTGATTCACTGTGTACCAACCATGGGACAGAGTGAATCAGTGCATGGTATACATTGAAACAGGGATTTACAATCAATTTATTCAGTCATTTGATATGTATGCTTATTAATTCATTATAATATTTAGGGATAAACAGAAAATAAAAACAAAAATAAAAACTCATCAAGTATAATACAAAATTAATAAAAAAAAAACTGAACAGTGCTAGTCTGTAATAATATGTATAACAAAATGTGGATTTACTGTTTCAACCAGTTTCAACTGATTCACTGTGTACACTGTTCTCATTTCACAAAAACATGTTTATAATTTATAAGATATTTCACCAAAGTAATCAAATCGACAAGAATTATTAAGGATATTTAAGCAAAAGTACAAACAATAAACGTAAATGAAGTTACAATAAACACTTTTTTACTAACATTAAAAATAAAACAGAAAAAAAAAAAATTATATACCTATGTAGAACACAATAACACACGAGAATTACCACCTTCGACATCGCGATCGCGCAGACTGATCGTCTATTGTGAGAGGAAGTGAAAATATATTCTTTTCTCTTTTCCAGATTTATTTTAAAATATAAAGGTACATCATGAAGACAAGTGATTCACTGTGTACCCTGATTCCATAAACTAATGTGGTATTCGTTTGGGCTTCTTCAGATTTGCTCTCAGATTTCAGATTTCATGTGCCTAATCGAACATAAACACGTCACATGCTCTTTTTTTGTGTTGATATTCGTGTGATTTGAATATGTGTAGTCTTCGAAACTTTTCTAAGCGATTTGCATTCACTATACTCTGTCCAGGAAAAATTGTCAGTACAGGCCTTATGGAGGAGCTTTTTTTCTACCAGTGGTGCCGGTAGATACTCTCACGGCATTCAAACACAAGAATTGCCACTGAAATAAGAACCAAACCACTGTCATACCAAGGAATTGTTTTTGAAATTTTCCTAAAACTCGCATACAGCCCACCACAACCAGTCTGCCACACAGCCGCAGGCAGAATGAGCATGATCGGCTTGTGTTCACCTTCACTTGCTATTATCACCAAGCAAAATAAGCAGTGTGTGTGACTGAAGCACATCAGAAGAGTGTTGCCATAATCTACAATGCAAGCATGTCATTAGGGTTTTTCTATGGATTTTGTCAATGAACTTTCGGTTTTGGTGCTTTTGAGAGCGAGTTTTTATATAGGGTGTTGCCATTCGGTTTTAATTTGTTTGTATTTTTGAAGGATTCAATAATATTCAGTAAACCCATTTTTATTGTTGTCTTTTAGAAATAACATTTATTCGTCAGATGTTTTATTGCATTCATTTCGTTAATGCCATGTATAAATGGTATAATTGCATATTTCACTTTGTAGAGCATATTTTTGGCATATTTTAGAATTTTTGTTATATTTTTGCATATTTGTCTATTTTTTCATCAAATAAATTTTCACACTGAAATATCGAAGTGACGAAGCAGGTAAGCCTATACCATTTATTGTCGGTCGTTGGGTTTTACCACATCCGGTCACTCCTCCCCAGTAAAGAAAATGCCTCGAAAAGATTTTATGATCCTTTTTTTGCTACTGTTTCCGCAAAGATCCGCACTGACGGGTAATCATTTTTTAACAAATATGTAATCTAGGTATCTAGATTAAAAAATGTATGTACAGCTGCACAAGTGCAGTCCTTTTACCATTCGTTTAGGTATATTACATTGCGTCGTGGTTATATAATTTTCTAATTGTCTGTTTGTGTATATTAGGCGGAAACAATGGTTGTTATCTCAATCGCGGATCAAAGCAATCAAAGGCCACAATTCACCTCCAAAGAAGAAAAATAATTCCGGTATCAATAGTAAGGTCGATGATTTTGACAAATGTGCCATTAGGCGGATAGTCCATCAGTTTTTTATGGATAATGACCTTCCAACACTAGACAAGATATTATTGGAATTACAAAAAAATGCAAATATAACAGAAATAAGCAGATCAACTTTGCAAGTAATATTACAAAAAGATCTCGGACTTAAATTCGTCAAACGTCAGCGAAAGAATTTGTTGATGGAAAGAAGTGACATTATTTCTTGGAGACGAAGATATTTACGCGAAGTTAAAAAAATTAGAGAAGAGAAAATAAAAATATATTTTACTGATGAGACCTGGCTCAACGAGGGACACACTCGAGAAAAAATTTGGATAGACCCAGCTATTACAACACCACGACAGGCGTTTAATGAAGGATTGTCAACAGGACTGCGATCACCATCTGGAAAAGGAAAGAGGTTAATTATAACCCATATTGGGAGTTCAACAGGTTTCGTCGATGGAGGACTTTTATGCTTCATTTCGGGAAAAACCGGAGACTACCACGAGGACATGAACGCTGACGTGTACGAAAAATGGTTTAAAGATATTTTAACACGCCTGGAACCCAACTCCGTCATAGTTTTGGACAATGCTTCCTATCATTCGAGAAAGCAAAATAAAGCACCATCCACTTCCACGAGAAAAGATGAAATAAAAAAGTGGTTGAGGTGGTTAAAGCAGAATTGCTTGAAATCGTTAAACGTTATTGTTATAGATACACCCTGTAACCAAGAGTGACACTGCTACCAACACCAACTGAATGACAGCAGCTTTGACAGCTGTCTCTCCACCGAGCGGAAGAAGAAGACACGTGGATCTAGCCGGAGTGGTGCGGCATAATTCTTAACCTTGCTAACCTATATTTCATTATTAAATTTGTAACAACTAAGTAAATTGAATTAACAATAAAGGAATTAAAATTATAACGTTGAATACAAATAGTACTTTATTAAAACATAAAAGTGGCGACGAGGATGTTGGAGTATGAGCGATGAAGAGACCTTCGAGTTAGACCAACAAATTAAGAACGAAACTACTACAATCAATTCACCAACTACAGGGCAAAATTCTAATACTACGAATTCAACAAAAATGTCGAGGGAAGTCTCCATTTCGATCGGACACATGGAAGCGTTCGATATCACAAGGCAAGGTACTTGGGGATCTTACAAGAGACGGTTCGACATTTTTCTGGAAGCAAATGGAATTACGACGGCCAGTTTACAACGAGCAACATTCCTTACTGTGTGTGGAGCAGCATTATTCGACCTTCTCGAATCTTTAATTTCGCCAAAAAAGGTAACCGAACTTGATTATGACTCAATTTGTAAAACTCTTTCTGACCATTTCTCTC
The DNA here is from genome assembly GCA_949126925.1 of Cheilosia vernalis. Lineage (NCBI taxonomy): Eukaryota > Metazoa > Arthropoda > Insecta > Diptera > Syrphidae > Cheilosia > Cheilosia vernalis. The sequence continues at coordinate 59,878,418 of OX421358.1, forward strand.
CACCCCCGTCTGAAATCGCCTCATTCTACAATTTCTTCAAGAGAGATCAACTACCTGATGAGAAAACTACAGACTACGTTGCAGAACTTCGAAAAATTGCAAGCCACTGCAATTTTGGAAACTCATTAGACCGTATGCTACGGGATCGATTCGTTTGTGGACTGCGTGATGGCCGGTTGCAGCAGGAGCTTATCGCAACACCAACACTTTCATTTCAAGGAGCTCAGGAGAAAGCAGCAGCAGCGGAAGCAGCCATCCGTAGTTTACAAATGATTAAGGCAAACGCGCCCACTACAATCACATCTGAGGATCAAATCAACGCAGTACAAAGAGGAGTCAGCAAGGAAAAACAAAGCAATGTAAAAACTACGAAAAATGAATTCATTGGTTCGGGTTTTCGTCCGGGTGCATGCTACAGCTGTGGAGGACCACACCAGCGTACTTCTTGCAAATTTCGCAAAGCTGCCTGCAACAATTGTGGCAAGATAGGACACATTAAAAAGGTATGTAGGGGTGGTAAGAGGGATGGTCAGGGACGGATAAATTTCAAGACGACTTCAAATGCAATCATTAATCAAATATCCTGCGCACCAAATTTAAAGCAACGAACGAATATAATTCTAAATGGACGCACGTGCGAGTTTGAAGTTGACTCTGGATCCAATTACACAATCATTTCTGAGTTTAGCTTTGATAGGTTATGGCCACAATTTAAGCCGAAATTATCCAAAGTAGAGACAAAAATAATGGATTTTCAAGGAAATGCGATTACATTCAGAGGAGAGTTTTTAGTAAATATTCAGTATAAAGGCCGAGATATCCGCAATTTAACACTCCTTATTGCAGCGGGTACGCGCACGAATATCTTAGGTTGCAACTGGTTTGCACCATTAGGAATATCCATTCAAGGGGTTCATTATGTAAATTCTTCGATTGTCCACGAAGTAGTGAACGATTATCTTGATTTATTTTCAAATCAACTGGGTGTGTATAAGGGGCCACCCATAACTCTTGCTTTGAACCCAGAAATAACACCAATTCACTTACCTGCCAGGAAGATTCCATTTGCGATTCGACCTAAGGTGGAAGCGGAGCTAGAGCGCATGGTTGCACAGGGCGTTATTGAACCCGTTGATTATACGAGGTGGGCCACACCAATCGTTCCAGTGCCAAAACCAAATGGAACCATTCGCATTTGCGGTGACTATAAGGCAACTGTAAACAAGGCCTTGCAGCCTCACTGCTATCCAATTCCTTCGATGCATGAGCTGATTGGAAACATGCCAAAGGGGGCTGTATTTGCCAAATTAGATTTAGCACAGGCATATCAACAACTGACTGTGGATGAGGAAACGGCACAGGCGCAAACAATCATTACGCACAAAGGCGCCTTTAAGGTGAAAAGACTTCAATATGGAATCTCTTGCGCACCTGGAGAATTTCAGAAGTGTATGTCAGGTTTGCTGCATGGTATTGATGGTGTCATATGTTATTTGGATGACGTTGTTGTTATTGGGGATAATTCTAACGGCTTAGCTAGAAAACTGCGAATGGTTTTTGATCGCATACGTACAGCTGGCCTGAAATTGCGTAAAGAAAAATGTATGTTCGACGTTCCGTCAATTAATTTCTTGGGGTTTACTATTGATGCTGAAGGAATTCATCCCTTGAAGGAAAAACTTTTGTCAATACAAAATACACCCCCTCCGAAGAACAAGAGCGAGCTCCAAGCGTTTCTAGGACTTCTAAATTTCTACCACTCGTTTCTTCGTTCGAAGGCTACATTAGCCGAACCCCTCCATCGACTATTAGATAAGAATTCTGCTTGGCAGTGGACTAAGATTCACCAAACGTCATTCCTTAATCTCAAGAACCTTTTATCATCAGACAGCGTGTTGATGCCCTACGATGACAAGTTACCGGTCGTATTAACTTGCGACGCTTCACCTTACGGAGTTGGTTCGGTTTTAGCTCACTTACTGCCAAATGGATCTGAACGGCCAATTGCGTATTATTCAAGAACCCTGTCACCAACAGAACGCAAGTATGCGCAGATCGATAAGGAAGCGTTGGCAATTATTGCGAGCATAAAGAAATTTCATGACTACTTATATGGTAGGCACTTCGTTATTAATACAGATCACAAACCGTTGTTGGGTTTGTTCTCACCTTTCAAGCTTACACCCAATACTCTTTCTGAGAGGATGCTACGTTACATTATTTTTTTAAATGCCTACAACTACAAGCTTCAACACAAAGCGGGGAAAGACATTGCTCATGCCGACGCGTTTAGCCGCCTACCAGCCAACAGTTCCAGCAAGGCGGAAGAAGACGAGGGAGAATCAGTTTTGATGATTGATCTACTAGATTCGCCGTTAATACAGGCGAAGGATATTGCAAACGACACCAAAAAGGACAAAATGCTTTCACGCGTTTTTCACTGGACATTGAGGGGATGGCCAACTGTAGCGGAACAAGAATATAAAGCCTTTTTCGATCGGAGAAACGAGATTTCATCTATCAAAGGATGTTTAGTTTGGGGTCAACGAGTAATAGTTCCCGAAATCCATCGAAATAAGCTTCTTGCAGCACTTCACGCCAACCATCCGGGAATAGTTCGTATGAAGGCGTTGGCCAGGAGTTACGTTTGGTGGCCAAGAATTGACGGCGATATCGAACAAACCGTAAAGCGTTGTAAAATTTGCCAACAGACGCGCCCCGATAATCCTCCTATTAAGGGATATACTTGGGAGGAAGAGAAGAACCCTTGGTGCAGGATTCACGTAGATTTCGCGGGTCCATTTAAGGGAAATCTATTCTTTTTGGTTGTGGATTCATACTCCAAATGGTTGGAGGTACATCCAGTTTCTTCGACATCCACATCCTGTGCGTTGTCAGTCCTTAGACAACTGTTTGCTACTCATGGCCTACCCGATGTTATTGTTTCTGACAATGGGACGGCTTTCACATCTCATGATTTTAAAACATTTTGTGGGAATAATTTAATCAAACATATCTTTTCAGCTCCATTTCATCCATCTACAAATGGCCAAGTGGAGCGAATGGTGCGCACGACGAAAGACTACTTAAAGAAGACTCCGAACGGAGATATCAGATTACGTCTAGCTAGATTTTTGTTGGATCAACATGTAACACCACATACATCGACTGGACGTTCACCTGCGGAGTTACTGTTTAATCGCAGACCTCACACATATTTTGACAAACTTCATCCGGAATCGATGTCGACGCAAGTGAGAGTTCCACAGCAGCGAGTCCCGAAAGAAAGCAACTACGATTGCGGAGAACCAGTATGGTATCGAAACTACGCGGAAGGACCAAGATGGGTGCCGGGCTGTATAGCAGAGACCAAGGGTCCAGTTTCGGTGGTCATAGAGTCTCCAGGTGGTCTTCAAGAGGTTCATCGCCATGCGGATCAGGTCCGTCGAAGATCAGTTGAACAGGGAATAGCCGATACTGGAGAAACTGTAGAGATTTCGACGCCACCTATTTCCGAGTCAACAACAAGTCAACCTGAAGTTCGTCGATCGGAAAGGCTGAGAAACAAGGCTCAGAATTCCGAAAAAGTTTCATCTTTGGGTGAAGGAGTGTTATAGATACACCCTGTAACCAAGAGTGACACTGCTACCAACACCAACTGAATGACAGCAGCTTTGACAGCTGTCTCTCCACCGAGCGGAAGAAGAAGACACGTGGATCTAGCCGGAGTGGTGCGGCATAATTCTTAACCTTGCTAACCTATATTTCATTATTAAATTTGTAACAACTAAGTAAATTGAATTAACAATAAAGGAATTAAAATTATAACGTTGAATACAAATAGTACTTTATTAAAACATAAAAGTTATAAAACCAAATATGAAACATACGTCGTGGATGAGATGGCTCAAAATGCGGGACATAAAGTGCTTCGCTTGCCACCTTATCACTGTGACCTGAATCCAATAGAATTGGTTTGGGCTCAAGTGAAAGGGTTTGTAGCAAGCCAAAACAAGACATTTAAAATGGCTGAAATAAGAGATCTATTAACGACAGCACTTACAAGGGTTGACAATGAAAAATGGCATCGATGTGTCCAACACGTTGAACAGGTTGTTGAGCCAAATATGTGGGAAATGGACATTTTCGCCGAGGAAGCAGTTGATAGGTTAATAATAGACCTAAATAACGAGAGCAGTGGCAGTAATTACTCATCGGATTAGTTGATATTTAAATATGTGATATTAGTGTTTTATGTTTTACAATATTTATAATGAATAAATTGGATTACGGTGATATATTTTGCGTTTTGAATTTTTTTTTGTGTTACGAAATTTGTATTTTTCGTTGGAAAACAAACTTAAGCGATTAGGCCTACTAGGGGGATACCCTTAAAAAAAAACTCCTATCATCTTACCGGAAAAAAAGATACGTAATTTATTTCATTCAACAATATGTTTTAAATTGGAAGATGGTAACCCTAAAGCCTGAACTACATCGAAACAAAAGTGGGAAAAAGTACAGAAATGTGGAAAAAATCGAATGTACTGCTTCATTCCATAGTACACTCTGTATACTTTTGTTTCAATTTAAAATTTGCACTTTGTGGAAAGCTCGAGCATGTTCCAGCTTTCAGTAAAGCTTCAGTAAACTAAAGTTCTACAAACAAATACAATCAAGGAATTCATTAGCGATTTGCCGGTAGATCACGTCCCAATCATATAATTCCTGTCAGTTTGGAAAGGAAAAGCTCTTTTTCCACTTCACTCGGCTAAATTTGTTTATAATTGCTCTGGAAATTTGAAATGCAAACACAAAAAGCTCTGTGCTTGCTTAGTTCAGATTTTGTTCATAGATGTCATATAAATATGAGTGTGTTTTTAATGAATTTTGAGCTTTTCACTTTTTTGTACTTTTTCCCACTTTTGTTTCGATGTAGTTCAGGCTTAATAGTATTGCTCTCTGAGTTATGGCGAATTATCATATAAACCTTGGCAACCCTGTGAGAGCTTTAAAGAGGGACCGATTTATGTAAGTCATTGCAACCAGACTGAGAGACACATCCTATCTTCCCTGTACTGACAATTTTTCCTGGACAGAGTATAGTTAAATTTTGTTTTAAAACATTAGAAATATCCGTCCCGATTGATTTCTACATATTTATACATAAATCTTCTATATATATAAGAAAGTGTCCGAAGCGATGTTATCCCATAACTCGAGATTGGCCGAACCGATTTTGATGATTTATACTTTGTTGGAAAGGGTTTTAAAAAAAAAAAAATTTAATTTCAAAATGTCTTATTTTGACCACCCAGCGTGTTACGACAGGCTTTTTTCGATTTTCTTTCAATTTTTTTTTTTTTTTTTCATTTTGTATTTATTTATTTTGGCAACAACCAGAAAAAGAATCAAATTTGAATGTAACATATCGTATCACAATTGAACTGTCAGATAGACACGAAACGTAACGCCATCTATCATCGGTCAATGGAGAAGCTAATTTTGTTTCATGTGTGGTGGCACTGTCCACGTTGACTGTGCCAATTGATTCAGTTGCGCAGTTTTTCATTTTCAGCGTCCATATTGCACTTTGCGGATTCGTGTTTTGTTCGATCGAATAACGTTTGCCGGCCATTGCGCATTACAGATTCGGATTTCTTCATTGCGATTTTGTGAGTTTTTGTGAATTAAAATATAATAATCTTATAAATAAAATTGGTGTAGTTCTGTTCGACTTAGAATGAATTTGATTGCCTGTCTTTAAATGCAAAAATTTTGGTACATTTTTCACAGGCCTATAGGGATATATAGGCCTACAATCTCCACTTTGTTTCAACTCTATACTTCTATAAATTCCGGAAAAAATGGATAAGAGTAATCTATTTATTTAGTTTTGTTTCGAATTTCCACGATACCAATAATCATTTTTAGTGTCCAGGCTAAGTTTTTCGAACTCACAATGGCGAAATTTTCCATACAAAATTGCATATTGTGACCTAGGAAATATTTAGTGTGAAGGTTAAAAATGATTATTGGTAAGTCCCTTTGTCTTTGTCACGCTTTGCGTTCGAAAATACTGGGAGCATTTCAATATAGTAAATACCACCTTATAGAGGACATCTTCAGGTATTCAAAGATACCCATTAACTCGATAACTTAAATGGTTTTTAAATAAATAGGCAAAACCTAAAACATTTCTACGACTTTCACTTGGGTGAGTCGATATGCACTTCATTCTCAAATCAAATATACTAACCACGCAATATAATGACTTTTTTTTAAACATTATTTTACTATTGCGAGGGAGAGGGAGATAGAAAAGGGCAGTATTTTGTTTGTATGGCGAAGCCGGAGGTACAGCTATACATATATATGGAAATTTGTAGGTATATAAATATTAAGTTAAATATGCCCACATACTTTTTACTACATATTTACTTAGCTCATGATTTAAAAAAAAAAAAAAATATGTTCCCTCCTTGGCCTTTAAATAAAAAAAGTCTATATATTGAAAACATTATTAGTGACATAACATGTGAACATAACAAAAAAATACATCACATTGTTTTTGACTTTCAAAGGATAAACTAATAATATTATATGAGTCCCACCTCAGGATTTGTGCTTATTAGTGCGGCTTGATCAATATTACTATTATTTGTGAGTTATTTCGTAAAAGAAAACTTTCAATTTTAAAATTATGACTGGGTCTTTCTTTTAACAAATTCTTGGTTTCAATTCACTGAACATGTATAAACTGATACAATTGTATCCGCTTTTCAATCCCACTACAGCCAGCGGGTAAAGGTATGAGAGGTGTATGGGCCGCTTAAGACACTTTTACACTGTCTTTGTCTTACTCTTGCCAATTTCGCATTTCAAATTTCGATGGAATGTGGCGTGTGGTTCGTGGGATTAAAAGAGATAGGGTGTGGAATGTATACGGGACTGAGAGTGATTTAACATTTGAAACGAATACCTGCTAATATAACGGTAATAAGAAGGAAGACGAATTATTTTATACAGTGGTAAGAAATATCTCTTAATCGCCAACTCAAGCGTTATGAGAAATAGATATTTTTTGCGACAAATTAAATTGCAAGAACGTAAGAATGTTCGCGTGGTGCGATTCCGAAATTGTGCTGCATTGTCTTTCATCACCACCTCGTATCGGACTGCAGCCGTTTTAGAGACGATACCCAGACATTCATGGTGTTATGTCCCATCGGAATCCAACCCAGCAGATTGCGCTTCGCGGGGAGTACTTCCTCTCAATCTTTTTGCTTATCATCTTTGGTGGACTGGCCCATCGTGGTTATCCTTATCCGAGGAACATTGGCCTAAATCGACCCTTTCTTCCCCTCTGGCTGACTTCGAATCTGTAAAAAGGGAAGAAAAACCAGTCCCAAGGCATTCGCTTGTCACCTCGTTTGAAAGCAATGTCCTACAAGACCTCATCCAAAATGTTTGTTCTTGGTATCGGCTCCAACGGATAGTTGCACATTGTCTACGATTTGCTTCAGACTGCCGCACCACCAAATCAGCTCGAGTTAATCGCAGTCTATAATATGCAGAAATCTCCACAGCTAGGATTGTCATCTTAAAATTCGTCCAATTAATCTCTTTCAACGATGACATCCGACACTTGCGGGTGAAAGGAGAACTTCCTTCGAAGTCAAAACTTCTAAGGTATACTGCATTTCTGGACAGTGATGGACTACTTCGTGTCGGTGGACGGATTAGACATGCAAACGTGTCATTCAACATTAAGCATCCTACAATTCTGCCAAAAACTAATATTGTCTCTTCCCTTACAGTCGCAGAAATACATCAGCGCTACCTACATGCAGGAATATCGGAAACATTCGCCTTCGTCCGACAGCAGTTCTGGATATTGGGCAGCAGAAACCTCATTCGAAAGATCATCCATGAATGCAAGCCGTGCTTCATGCAGCGAAAACTAACCAGCCAGCAGATTATGGGTGATCTACCATTGCATCGAATCCAGCCTAGTCGACCATTTGCAAATACTGGATGTGATTACGCTGGCCCGCTGACTATCAAATTGTCTCGTTGTCGCAAGCCGAAGTTGTCAAAAGCATACATCGCCTTGTTCGTGTGCATGTCTACGAAAGCTATCCATCTGGAGCTGGTGAGCGACCTCACCACGGACGCTTTCATTGCAGCCTTACGTAGATTCGTAGCTCGCCGCGGCAAGTGTACCAACATTTACAGTGACAACGGGACGAATTTTCAAGGAGCTCGTCGGTGCCTAACCGAGATGCACAGATTGATTATGGCAGAAACTCACAACGCCAACATCGCTGCAGCTCTTGCCAAGGGTGGTATTGCGTGGCACTTCATCCCCCCATCGGCACCACATTTCGGTGGCTTGTGGGAGGTTGGCGTTAAGTCAGTCAAACTGCACTTGCGCCGTGTAATAGGGAGTTCTGTCTTAACGTTTGAAGATCTGTGTACTGTCCTCACCCAAATTGAAACTACTGTCAATTCTCATCCTTTGTGTTCTGTCTGATTGTGATCTGAATCCATTAACTCCAGCTCACTTTCTTGTAGGTGAACCTCTAACAGCCGTTCCTGAGCCCAGCCTTATCGACACTCCGCCAAGTCGTCTGACGCATTGAAACCATCTTCAGAGCATGACGCAAGGGTTTTGGGAAGAGATGACACACGGAGTACCTTACAACTCTGCAGGAGCGACCTAAATGGAGACGAAGCGCTATCAATATCAAACCAGGAGATCTTGTGGTAATCAAGGAACCCAACCTACCGCCTTCTAAGTGGCTATTAGGACGCATCGAACATGTTAATCCAGGGTCAGATCAACGTGTACGAGTTGCCACAGTGAGAACTGCTGCTGGAATATTCGTACGCCCCATCACCAAGCTTGGCCCTTTTACCTGGGTCCTGAAACTCGTTCCAGGGGCGCCGAGATGTTTGAGACTAAGACCACAATCAACAATCAACATAACATCTTACTTATTTATTTTATTCATTTTGTTCATTATCTATATTTGTTTTCAACTTCTCAACTGATTATTCTATTATATTTGATTTTTTAATTCGTGGCTTAAATCTTAATTCAATTGTTGTAATTCGATGCATATTATATCAGTTTGTTCGACTTGACTTGCCTTCAGTGTTATCAATCACTTTGATCTACCTAGGTATATGAAATTGTCAAAATGTTCTCTTATTTTCTCTTAAACTCACTAATTATTTGTTACTCTAATCTCTATCGTCTAATCGTCTAAATTATACCAACAATGTATTGTTTGTGCAAGACCTGTGTGGCGAGAGTGCTTTGGTGCATCGGACAATTGAACTGGCTTGTTCTCGGTCACTTGGATATCGACTACAGCAGACACCACAACTCCAACCACAAGCTAAGTACCAGCTAATTAGAATAAAACTGAATTTATTCATCCAATTCTTTTGTTGCGTACAATTTATTCATCCAATTCTTTTGTTGCGTACAATTTCCTCTCGTTGCTCTTTTCAAACCATATCACGTATACTTCGTTCGTTACACCAAACGGGCAATTCGAATACAACAGAATGCCTTTTGGGCTTAAAAACAGTCCATCTGTATTTATACGCTTCACTTAACATATACTAAAAGATTTTATTCAGAAAAGACTCATAGTGGTGTACATGGACTACATACTTATAACAAACACAGTACTCAAGGATCATATTTCACTATGTATTAGGGAGAGTTTTAAACTGCTTAGCTGATAACGGTCTGGAACTAAGGCTTACCAAATGCAAATTCTGTTTTACGGAGCTGGATTTCCTATAAGGTTAGTGCCAAAGGGCTTCAGCCGAACGAGGACCATAAGGCGACAATCCTCCGGTTCCCTATGTCGAAGAACATAAAACAACTGCACTATTTTGTCGGTTTATGTGCGTATTTTAGAAAGTTTGTGCCTCAATTTTCACAAATCGCCGAACCATTGTACGGCTTGTTGAAGAAAAACGTTCAGTTTCACTTCAATGAAAAGCGCATAAAAGCGTTTTACCTCCCCAGCCTAAAGCAGATATCACAGCTTCGATCTCGAAACGCTGGCTGTCATATACGCCCTTAGACGATTTCGAGTCTATTTAGAAGGCATACCCTTTAAAATTGTAACCGATTGCAATTTATTGACATGGACCTTGAATAAGAAAAACCTTAATCCTAGTATTGCACGATGGGTTCTAGAGTTGCAAAACTACCTCGATCACGTAATTCAGCATCGCGGAGGAAGTAACATGGGCCACGTCGACGCACTCAGCCGTCAATGAAGAAGATATAGAATTTCAGTTAGAGGCTACTCAAAACAGGGACCCAAATATCCTCAGTGTCCGAACCAAGGTTGAGGCAAAGAATGGTCTAGTGTACAGGAAAGATAAGAAAAACAATCTCTATCTGTACGTCCCCATTGAAATGGAAACGAATGTCATTAGGCTAATGCACGAATATATTGGTCACTTAGATACCGCAGATATCATGAGGAATGCGCTCAGAGTGGTTGAGCGGTGGTGTCTGGAAGAAGGGCTCTCCATTAATGCGGGAAAAACAGATCTAATAGTCTTCACTAAGAAGAGCAAAAAGCTGGAATTTCGACCCTTAACGCTCTTCGGATCGGAACTAACAACAACCACGAAGGCCAAGTATCTGGGAGTCTATCTAGAAACATGTTGAGGAGAAGGTCAAGAAGGCAAAAAGGGTATTACATCAGTGCAAACGTGTATGTGGACAGAGGTGGGGACTCTCGCCTAGGTCAGCATACTGGATGTATACGATGATAACTAGACCCATTATCACCTATGCCTCGGTTGTATGGTGGGCGAAAGCTTCCCAGAAAACAGTGAGGAAGCACCTGGATAGGGTCCAACGCTTAGCATGTATAGGAGTTACAGGTGCAATACGGACAACACCAACATGCGCAATGGAAGTGATCCTGGGGATCTTACCGCTGGACTTATTTATTAAGAAAACAGCGGCCCTAACGGCACTTCGTTTGCATCGAGATGCGAAATGGCACAATGGTGGTACCATCTATGGACATAGGAAGATCCTGGAACTTGTCAAAAACGAGATTAGGGAGCTGAACATGCCTATGGATGGGATTACAAGGGTGCGTGTTATGGAAAGGAATCACAAAACTCGTATTGAGAACGGATTACTTCCAAAAAAAGGAGTGGTGAAATAGTGATTTTCACAGATGGATCCATGATGGATGCGGAGCGGGTGCCGGTATCTTTTCAGAAGAGCTGGAACTAGCCCGTCACGTTAGCCTCGGGAAACACACTTCTGTATACCAGGCTGAGATGATTGCATTGCTGCATGCGTTGGACTACTTGCTTGAGGGTCAGGTGGAGGGAAGAAATATCCTTATAGCCCTGGACAATCAGGCGGTGATCAGATGCATGGAACAAGCAAACATTACAACATCATTGGCACTGGAATGTGTACTCAAGCTCAATAAGTGTTCATCTAAAAATGAAGTAACACTGACTTGGGTACGAGGACACATAGGGATCGAAGGAAACGAAAAGGCGGACTCGCTTGCAAAACAGGGGTCAGCTGAAAAGTTGCTGGGACCAGAACCATTCTCTTCAATTGGCAGAGGAATGGTTGAACAACTGATTTACAACTGGATCACGGCAGAACATCTGAGAAGATGGTCAACCATGGAACAATGTAGACAGTCTAAAATGGCAATTAAATGGCCGACCTGCTCCACTCAAAGAAGGGTTCTAAGCATGAGTCGAGGAACACTGAAATGGGTGGTGGCTTTATCTACAGGACATGGTAATTTCGGGTATCACTTAAGGAAGATGGGCCTTAGAGAGGACGATACCTGCAAACTATGCCTGGAGGAATCCGAGACAGCGGCACATATACTGTGTCAATGTCCGGCATTGGCTGGCAGAAGAATGAAGATATTGGGGCATCACTGGGTGGAGACCCAGTCGATGAAACAGATCTCACATAAACAGATGCTAGCGTTAACACTAGGAATCGAGCCCAGGGAGGAGCTCTGGAGAAATCCAGAGAGTCTATCTGGCTAAGATTTATAGTGGCAGAGAGACGAAAAGAGACCCGTGGTGGTCTGATTCGAACATCTCTCAAATATCTATATATATAAAAGGCAATCAAGTCCGTGTGTGCGCGCATAACTCGATAACGGATTGTTGGATTTCAACGATTTTGGGCTTGACGGGTTTGTTTTGGACCAAGGAAGGACATAGGATACTTATTGTCACGAAAACAAAACTTTGAGGGGATGGAAAAGGTTATGAAAGTTTGTATGGGGAAATGCACTTTGAAAAAAAATAAACGGGAAGGAGATCGAGTAGTGATACTTCAAATATAAAAAAAAATATTTTTAATTTTAATGGCAATTGTTGTCAACTATTTTAATTAATTTGCAAGCAAATTGTTGTTGTTTGAGATTTTTGTTCCTTTTTTTTTTATGCTTTGTTTATATGTTAAAATATTATATTAGCTTACTTAATTTATTTAACCATATCGGTTTTCTCTGTTTACCTTAACTCAAAACATTGTATAATTTACCCTATTATTGCAACAGTTCCAAATTGTGTAGTTTCGTGTTTATACCATTTGTTAAATAACGTTTGTTCTCAATTATCAACCATGTACTTTCTGCTTATCTGCTGTGTGCAACAGTTTGACTTGATTTTGGTTAAGCTCGGCCACTTGGATACCAGACGCACAACTGGTAACATCTAAACATTAAATAATCTTCTCGTCGATTTACTCTCGTGTTTTCTTTTCTTATTGGGAACTCCCATTTCGTTTGGAGTTTTCCTCGTTAATTCGTTGGGTTGTTGTACATTTGTCCAAATTCGAGCCGGATTTAATCCATCCAATTCCGTATTCAATTAACCATACAATACAATTCGATAAAAGCCCTGAATCAATTAATCGTTCCCTTGGTGTACTAGCAATACACAGTTCCGCAAATTGTATACGGTTTCAAACCCTCGTGGCAAACATTCGGTGAATCTGTACTCGCTTTTTCTAATTCGTTGTGCATTCTTACGTGTGTAACCACTCCTACCTTATAATTGAAACGGACCTAGCGCCATCATGTCTGAGCCTGCGTCACTCGCTGCACTCCGTTCAATACGCGGTCATATTAAAGGTTCCTTAACCAAGTTAGTTACCTACGCTGAGAAATTTAACGACACGATACCTATTACCGATCTAAAAGTTCGTCTCAACAAAGTTGAAGAATTGTGGAAGGAATTCGATGGGTCTCAAAAGTTAATGTACGAATTCGCTTGTAGTGAAGATTACGTAGATCCTTTGCCAGAATTCGGAGAGGTTGAGGACCCCTATTCAAAAATTTCATTTTTTAAAGTCATGCCTTCGAAATGAAGCACTTAGTCTTCTCAATAATTTACCACTATGCGATGCCACATATGAGCAAGCGTGGGCTAGACTTGAATCACGTTACGATCGTCCCTGTTATGTTATCAATAGCCACGTCAAAGCATTTATGGAACTACCATCATCCCATTCCTTGAACGCCAGTACTCTGCGCAGAATATCAGACGGAGCTGACGAAATTGTGAGAGGGCTAACAGCTCTAAATTCATTAAATCGTGATCCTTGGCTTATTTTCATTTTGTTAAATAAACTGGACTCTGAAAATCGCCAAGCGTGGTCAGAAGAAAGTGTTGATGAGGACTATCCTACAATTGACCAGTTTCTTAACTTCTTGGATCGTCGCTGTGAGGCTCTAGAGAGCTCTAAGTTCAACGTACGTGAACTTAGCCGAAATAAACACCCTGCGGTTAAGAGTATGCACGCTTCCCCATCAGCCTCGTGTGCTAAGTGTCATGCTAAGCATAATATATCTCAATGCCCAGACTTTCTGGCAATGATAGTGCAGGATCGAAGGGAGTTCGTAAAAACCAACAAACTATGCTTTAACTGCTTGAGAAGCGGGCATTCGTCAGCTCGTTGCCAATCCAAATTTCGTTGTAGATCGTGCAACACCCGTCACCACAGTTTAGTCCATGACCAAATGGCTAATACTTACCCTAATCAATCGACAAACGAACCCAGTAGTAATCCTTCAAACTGGGCACAAACCCAATAGTTTACTCCCCAGAACACAGCCAACTATTCGGATCTTCCCTCAACTTCAGCAGCAGCCCTCGTTAATAATCACTCGGTAAACAGCGCACCCCGTATTCCACAAGCTTTGCTACCCACCACCATAGGGAAGGTAAAAGATGCAAACGGCAAATACCAACAGGTTCGAATCCTCATTGATTCAGGCTCACAGGTGTCTTTTGTTACTGAGTCGTGCATTCAAAAGCTCGGACTCAAAAGAAGATACGCTCGTATACCCATCAGCGGTATTGGATCTACCAACGCTGGTACATCCAGAGGCCTTACGACGCTGGTTATAAAGTCACGCTGCGATTTATTTAGTATCTCGGTCGATACATATATATTATCTAGCGTCACTACATATTTGCCAACCAATTCATTTCCCATCGAAGATTGGGATCACTTACATCAATTGGATCTAGCTGATATCTCTTTCAATAAACCAAGCTCAGTTGACATATTGCAGATAAAGCGTGGGAAATTTTGCAAGGACAGGTCGTTCGGAGTAGGCTCGGGTACCCCTTCGCGCAAAAAACAATTTTCGGTTGGGTGTTGGCTGGTCGATTACCATCTCATGAGGAGACTCATCTTGTTTCGCATCATTGTCGGTTGGATATCGATTCGATTTTGCTATCGTTTTGGACCATTGAAGAAGTGGATCCGAAATCAATTAAATCTAATGATGACCGCATAATAGAAGACCACTTCCTTAAAACTCATCGCCGAAATGCAGAGGGTAGATATGTTGTCGATCTCCCTTTCAAATCGGTTCCGCTCTTCGATAATACTTTACACGGCGCTATCTCGCGACTTAAATGGATGGAAACTAAGTTTTCTAAGAACAGGGAATTATTTGAAAACTACTCTCGTTTTCTTGACGAATACTTGTCGTTGGGACATATGACAAAAGTGCCTCCTTCGGACGTATCAAAGGCAAACGTATTCTACCTTCCTCATCATGGCGTTGTGAAGCCGGAAAGCACAACTACTAAGCTTCGGGTCGTCTTCGATGGGTCACACATGGACGCTTCCGGTCGCAGCCTTAATGATTCACTCATGATCGGGCCACCCATTCAACGCAATCTTTTTTCGGTGTGCTTAAGGTTTCGTCGGCACCAATTCGTTTTTACGGCAGACATTGTCAAAATGTTTCGCCAAATCTTAGTGTCGAAAAGGGATATTGACTTTCAGCGAATAGTTTGGCGTAAATCACCCTTGGCACCCTTAGAGCATTTTCAGCTGTCCACTGTAACATACGGTACATCTTGCGCCCCATTTTTGTCAGTTCGTGTTCTAGAACAACTGGCGGAAGATTACCAAAATGAATTTCCTATCGCGTCGGAAATAGTATTAAATGACTTTAACGTAGATGACGTAGTCTCAGGTGGCGATACTTTGGAGGAAGCCATTTTCAAACGCGATTCGCTTATCGAACTTCTCTCCAAAGGCGGTATGCAACTAAGCAAATGGCAGAGCAATTGTGCTGAACTTATTCGTGATAAAGGAAGTGTTTCCCGTGAAACTATCTCTCTAGACACTGACGCGGATTCGTGGATTAAAGTGCTCGGTTTATATTGGAATTCAAAGTGTGATGTATTTAGTTTCCAGTTGAACTACACCCCTACTGAGCACATCACAAAGCGCCAAATTCTTCGAGATGTAGCTCGTATCTTTGACCCCCTGGGTTTTCTCGCCCCTTCTGTTGTGCAATTAAAAATAATATTCCAGGAATTGTGGCACCGCAAACTGGATTGGGATGACAAGATCCCTTCTCCTCTCGCGAAAAATTGGAGGAAATATCGTGACGAACTTTCAATGCTCACCCAAATCCAAATACCTAGAACTATTGGTATCGGGAACGCGACATTTCAACTGCACGGATTTTCCGACGCTTCGGCATCCGCATATGCCGCCGTAATTTATTCGCGTTACGAACTCCCTAATGGTGACGTCAAAACAAACATTATCGCTGCAAAATCCCGTGTCGCCCCTTTAAAACAACTCAGTATCCCCCGGCTAGAGCTCTGTGCAGCCGTTTTACTATCTAGGCTACTCGTTGCCGTCCAAGGTGCACTTAATACTACCTTCAGCAACGTTTACGCGTGGTCTGACTCAAAGGTAGTCCTTTCATGGTTATCGTCTTCTCCTCGACGTTGGAATATCTTCGTAGGTAATCGAACAGCTGAGATCCTCAATGCTATCCCAAGGAACAGGTGGTTTCACGTGCGTTCGGAATGCAACCCAGCCGATTGTGCTTCTCGAGGCATACCACCATCGCAACTCATCGAACACCCCATTTGGTGGACGGGCCCATATTGGCTTCGAGACAGAATGGACAGTTGGCCTACGACCAATAACTCTGAAGATGATTCTAGCTGCCTAACTGAGGAGAAGAAGGCCAAACCAGAGTCATACCTTGTAGTCAACGAAGTCACCGTGCATCCTTTTGATTTGCTTTCCACACGGATTTCTTCATGGTTTACATTGGTTCGTACTGTTGCCCTTATATATCGATTCATTACGCGGTGCAAAAAACGACCAGCAAAGTCTTTCTGCCAACAGATCATAGACGCCAAAACCCATCTCGTTAAATGGTTGCAGAATCGGTACTTTGGCGACTATGTCAAACACTACAACAAACATCGGTCCTTTCCTAATAATTGCCAAATTATAAATTTGTCTCCCTTTGTAGATAACAACGGCGTTCTAAGAGTCGGGGGAAGAATCCAGCATGCGGAGTTATCGTACAATGTGAAGCACCCGATCATATTACCTACTGGTCATGATATCACTAACCTCATCGTTCTCGACGCGCATAAACGGTATCTTCATCCAGGCATATCAACGCTCTTTGCCCTCCCCAAGCAAGAATACTGGATCATCGGCTGTCGAAACTTGATACGCAAAATCACCCATGATTGTGTCACCTGTTTTCGTCAGCGAAGGGCTACCACCACCCAACTAATGGGTAATCTGCCGGCTCCGCGAGTGCAAACGAGCCGACCCTTTGCACAGTGTGGATGTGATTATGCCGGACCAATAGTTCTTAAAACCAAATCGGGTCGTAAATCCACATTGTCTAAAGGGTACATATCGCTTTTCGTTTGCTTAGTAAAGCAGCCCATAGACACCACACTTGTGTGTACACCGGTGTACTGACAACGGTGTGGCATTCCGCCACACACGCCACACCAAATCGTACACAATCGAGACACCGACACCAAAAATCAAAAACTTTTGATTTTTACTCGCTCCGTGTGTCACACCAAAATCGGTGTGCACACCAGACCACACACAGCACACATTTCCGCGCACCTACACCGGTGTTGCACACAAGTGTGCTGTCTATGGGCCGCTTTACAAAGGCTGCTCACCTCGAACTCGTGAGCGATTTAACGACAGACGCTTTTTTGGCCGCGTTCCGGCGATTTGTCGCAAGCCGTGGAAAACCATCGCACCTTTACTCGGATAATGCCACCAACTTTCGCGGAGCGGCTCGTTTGCTATCTGAAATGCATGCACTTGTCCTGTCCGAACAGCATAATTCGTCGGTCGCCGAATCGTTAGCTCGGGATGGCATCTACTGGCATTTTATTCCTCCTTCCGCTCCACATTTCGGTGGTCTGTGGGAAGCAGGAATAAAATCCGTTAAACAGCACCTTCGGCGGGTCATCGGCACAGACAGTCTGACATTTGAGCAACTTTATACGCTATTAACGCAAATCGAAGCCAACTTAAATTCGCGACCCCTCTGTCAAATTTCCGATACTGAACTTAATCCTCTAACCCCCGCCCATTTCTTTCTAGGCGAATCCTACGCAGCTGTTCAAGAGCCAACACTATCCCTATCACCAAACCGCCTGACATGCTGGCAATTGTTGCAGTCAAAGATACAGGGTTATTGGAAGCGATGGGCCATGGAGTATTTAACATCCCTTCAGCAACGACCTCGCTGGCAACAGACACAACCTAATATCAAACTCGACGACCTTGTTGTTGTCAAGGATGCCAACCTACCCCCTGGAAAGTGGTTAATGGGCCGGGTCATCGCCACCAACCCGGGCAATGACGACCATGTTCGAGTCGTTACATTGAAAACGGTCAACGGTGACTTAGTGCGACCAGTTCACAAAGTGGCTGTTTTACCTGTATGCTGAAACTTGGTTCCAGGGGCCGCGGAATGTTTGAGATTTTTGTTCCTTTTTTTTCTATGCTTTGTTTATATGTTAAAATATTATATTAGCTTACTTAATTTATTTAACCATATCGGTTTGCTCTGTTTACCTTAACTCAAAACATTGTATAATTTACCCTATTGTTGCAACAGTTCCAAATTGTGTAGTTTCGTGTTTATACCATTTGTTAAATAACGTTTGTTCTCAATTATCAACCATGTACTTTCTGCTTATCTGCTGTGTGCAACAGTTTGACTTGATTTTGGTTAAGCTCGGCCACTTGGATAACAGACGCACAACTGGTAACATCTAAACATTAAATAATCTTCTCGTCGATTTACTCTCGTGTTTTCTTTTCTTATTGGGAACTCCCATTTCGTTTGGAGTTTTCCTCGTTAATTCTTTGGGTTGTTGTACAGTTGTTGTCAACAATTTTGAAATTTCTTTTTTTTTTAAATACACCTAATAAGTTGGCTTATGTTTACTATGTCACATTAAGTAGCTTTTTGAAATGGAGTAGATACTTCGATTTGTTTGATGATGTTTGAATCATTTTTGTTTGCCAAATATTTTCAGGATCCTTGCATTTGTATGAGTGAGTAAGTTGAAATGTTTGAGATGACGATGATGATAGGCAACACAAGAGTTGTTGAGCGTTTTGAGTTTTTACGCGCATAACTCGAGACAGGATGGTTAGTTTTTAAAGATTTTGAGCTTGATGGTTTCGATTGGGCCCAAGGAAGGCCATAGGCTACTTCATGTCTCGAAAACAAAACTTTGACAGGATGATATAGGGGATGAAAGTTTGTGTGGGATTCGGCGATTCCAAGACAAATTTGATCATGCCGCCAGTGAGAAGGGGCAAACGTTTCACGCCGCAAAAAATCAGGACGAACAGTCAGATCGGAATTAACAATCGAGTGAATATGTCGGATTTTCGGGAAAGAATATCATGCAGTCGTCCATACTGGAGACCGAGATAGACAACAACACAATCGTCATCAGCATAGCGTTCCATGTTTCTCACATGGTCATTTAACCTATGCACCTCCTTGCCAACTTCCTTTCAGAAATCCTAGGAAAACGAATTGGTTAAGATATAGGGATACTCTGGAACAATCTATTACCCCAGAGCTTTTAAGTTCCCCCTGTAACGCCAATGAGCTTGATCTTAAGGTCAAGAATCTTTCGTTGGCTCTAAACATGTCCTCTTATTCTGCCAAGGGGAAAGAAAAAGCCGCATTGGTGGACTTCAGATTTAGGTCTGAGTAAGTCAAATTGTAGAAAAATTTTCAATCGTGCCAAAAACACAGGAAAGTGACCGACTGGGATTCCTACAAGGAAGCCCTTAAGATATATAAGAAACAACTTAGAAAAGCCAAGCGAGTAGCTTGGAGACTCTTCTGTGGTAAGATAGAGTCAAGTTGTCTGAAAAAGACAGATATCTCTTGGACAACTTCTAGCGAAGAATCGCTTAATCTGCTGCTTGACACCCACTTCCCTGGCAGCTGAAATAGTATTGCCCACAAAGATCCAAACAACCTACGGCACAACATGCCTATTCTAAGGGAAAATTAGTAGTAACGGCACTACACATGCTAACGCACTCTAAAGAAGATTCCTTCCGCCATAAGGAATATAACAACTTCAGTTTGGTTTGCAATTTAACCATGGATCGTCTTACAAATGAACAACGCTTGCAAATTATTGAATTTTACTATCAAAATTCGTGCTCGGTTCGAAATGTTCATCGCGCTTTTCTATCTTAAACATTGTGTTGAAAATTGCTTGCCGTTGAATAAACTTTTACTACGGGCGACTGATAATGAAGTGTGAAAAATTCAATAAAAACGGTGGAAATTTAAAAAGTTAATCCCGATTTTCCCATTATATAAAATATTATCATTTTCAAATTCAAATTCCCCCCGAAATTTTTTTGTTCCATGGAAAATATTCCTCGTATCGTGAATATCCATGGGAATTTATTTCCCCCGGAATTTTCGAAGTTATTTTTCGAAGGCGTTGACAGATATCAATTGTGATTTTGAATTGTCAATTGGGCTCATATTTGGGAATATTTTGCAAATATTTGTTAGAAAACTATTAGTTTTGATAATTTCATCAATTGTAAAGTCGCGAATTCGATTTACATATGAGTATTTTAGTAAAGTGCAAAGAAAGTGTTTGATTGCTAAAAATAGAAAAAAAAAATCAAAATGCACAGCGCAGCATTTAGATTGCTGGCCGAGTAAGCAATTCAAAAATAAAAAATTAAGTGAAACTAAATAGAAGAACTTTAAGAGATAAATCAAATCCCTTAGAGTTACCACAGGCGTTGTAAGTAGAAATAGCTTTTACAATATAGATAGTTAAAACATATTCCTTCTATATTAGATTTCACCATTACTACCAGGGTCAATAATAACCAATACCAAGTACATACAAATTGTTGCTCTCCACTTAAAACAGAAACACACATGAAATTTGATTAAATATCCGTTTATTTGTTTTCAATCTGTAATTTATTCTATCTGTTGTTTGAAGTTTACAAATAAAAATCCCAAAAAACCGCAAACTTCCAACTTTAAACCGTACAAACTGCTTACGTTTTGAATTTACACCTACAAATTTGCAAAGGAAATATTCCGGAGGAATCCCATCAAATTCCGTGGGGAATTTTTGTTCGCGATACCAATTTATTCCGGGGGGAATTTTTGTCCCTTTTTCGAAATTCATTGCCGATACCTATTTTTGAAAAATGGGGAATATTCCGGGGGAATTTTGTTCACGATAGCCCTGATTATGTAATTTGTAGAATGAAAGTTATATTATTCGAAAAGTAGGTACTGTCTCTCTGTGCACACACAAAGGTGTTGACTTACAACTTTCGTTTAAATGATGTTATGTAAACGAACGTTTTTCGACATAAATTTTTTGCTCTTAAAACTTATTTTTTTAGGTACATGCTCCTCGATGCTTGAAATTATAAAATTCAAGAGAATGGATCAATCGAATATTGATTATGATTAAATAACAAAAAACGCAAAACACTTTTCAAACACAAATGTATATCTACATGCACCCTGTGCCCATACCTCAAGAAATGCATATGGCAGGCAAATGGCCGCTTTCTGACTCTAATTGGGATCCATTATCAAAAAAAAAAAAAACTTCCTGGAAAAATAAAAGTAACTAGCCCCGAAATAAAATTAAATATTATAAATCCTCAATATTTCTTGAGCGCGTGAGTTTTTGCCACTACAACTTATTGACATTCGTGGTAAAAGTGATTGTCTTTGGAATATTTTCCTTTCGGATACGAAGAAATTCAATTATTGAAATCACATAATATTGCCTCCATTACCATTTCCATGATATTATGTTCGTTTAGGTATTTTACCATTCTCAGTAAAGAAGAAAGGTTAGGTGTTTACGTTTTATTTGGTATAAGTATTTCTATTTCACATTTTCTTTTTCGTGTGCACCAACTTACAAACACATAAAAACAAAAGTGATAACAAAAAAAGTGCGCATCATATTGATGAACAAAATTGTCAATATGATGGACACATTCAATGTCGGTTCATCACATTGATGAATTTTTCATAACATTGATGAACAAAGTTGTGAATGATGAACACATTTTATAATTTTCAAATTTGTTCATATTGATGAAATCGGTTTCATCATAGCAACGAAAAATTTCACTGGACTAAAATTGATGATTTTTTCATTATATTGATGAATTTTTTCATTGCTATGACGTACCTTTTTTTTCAGTGTACTTGCGATGGTCTATGGCCTGCGACGATAAGAGATCCTGCGATCTCTACAGGATTGCCATAAGCAGACTTGGAGAACTTTGCCCGGGTGCGAAACTCTACGTCGTTGCAAAGGAGGATATCCCTAGCCGAACCAGAACTCGTACCTGGAACCCAGCCGAACCATCCTCAAGTGAAGAGATTCTCGAGATAATCAAACTGAGCAATCCTTCACTCCCGACTCACAACTGGAAGGTTGTAAAGCTGGAGCATAGAGGTCCCTATAGGTGCGCTCTAATTGTCATC